>OY747128.1:40299317-41499317 GCA_963556465.1 Berberis vulgaris
TCTTTGTACCAACCACTCGCAGACGTAAGAGATTCTTGCATTATGAGGTAGTTATTTTTATGATACTACAACTCAAATGATCCATTTGATTATGTCCACTTGAAAATGCTATTTACCTTGGATTGCAGAGAATTGCTTAATCAGTTCTACTTAACAAGTGATCATCACAAGCCAACTCAAATAATCATATTCAGGGGATAGAAATAAAAAGAGTTGAGCAGGTGAGAAATGTTGAAGAGGCCAAAGAAGCCAATCTGTTAACGAAGCAAAATATCACTTCCTTAGCTTTGTCATGGGAGACAAGTGATGTAGTTTCATCGTCAGGAGGTGGTGTAGCTGCAGCTGCAGAATTGCAAGAAAAAGTGTTGGAGGAAGGGCTGGAGCCACACCCAAATTTGAAGGCATTAGAGATATGTGGGTTCAAAGGTGTGTGGTCCTACCTAGTTGGATGGGAGAGTTGCAGAATTTGGTGAGAGTCGAACTGGAAGAATGCAAGAGTTGTGTATGTCTGCCTCCACTTGGGAAACTACCCCTCCTTAAGGTCCTAATTATACAGGAAATGGATTCATCACCTCATTTCCCTTCAAAGTATCCTGCTATTCAAACTTCTAAGACTCCATTTTCGTGATTTCTTTCATGATTGAACAGACAGATGCAGGGGGGTCTGCTCCTATTACAAGGCATGGATCAAGTTCACTGCCACATGGAGCTGAACAATGTACGATGAGGATTCCTAATGACAAGGTAACCACCTGTAGAGTGACATCTGCTACGTTGGAGCAAATGCCTCTGTAATTGCACTACTCATAGGATACAGCTGCTTTTTTGTTAGGTTGCTTTAATGATTGGTAAAGGGGGTGAGACCATCAAGAACATGCAAAGCAGGTCTGGAGCTCGTATTCAGGTTGGTAGCGATTTTTTAATGGAAATTGATATGCACTGTGATATTTTTGCATGCTTTATGATGAATATGACTTGTAAAATAATGTTATACTAGTCCATAAGCAGGATTTAATATTGTTTGCCCATGAATGCTATTTCTAGGAAAATCATTTTAGAAGTTTAGGACCATGACAATTTGGTTGTGATATACACCCCACTCTGTTATTTGTTTACTTGGTTTCTGTTATCTAGAGAGCTGCCTGTATATGGAAATTCCTCCATCATCTGATCGAGTACTAGTAGTGGATGATTTTGCATCTAAAGACAATTTTGGAAATCCATTTTCAAGCATTCAAGATCCTCTACTGCATGATCTTGACCTTGACTTAACAGATTCAAGCTTCTTCGTCGACACAGCTTCTTGTTCTTCATCTTCTCATCCTGCTGCAGATGACATGGCGGCCGTTGTGTTAGAAGATCCACAACAACAACAACACACTAATAATACTAGTAGCTGCAGCAGTAGTGCTACCCTGCATCTTAATGGTGCTACTCTTTTCAACGAGGAGATGCAATCGAGTTGCCGACCACCCAACAATTCAAATATCTTCACCAGGATGCTTCAAATCTCACCACCACCAACCACGACTATGCAAGGCAGCGGTAGTGGTAGTGGTGCTCCTTCTCCTCTACTCAAAGTGAAAAGCATTTCTCCATTAGTTTCTTCAGCTAATCATCATGAGATGATGAACCAGCAGCAAGGTGATCATAGCTCCTTGCCTCAGATCTCGTCCCCACGGAATCCGAGTATCAAGCGCAGGTAACGCCTTCATCAAAGTTGGTGATAACATTATATAACTCGTTTTCAAAAATAATTTGGAATCCCAATACATTCACACTTGTTTCTTAATCATCTTACATTGATCTACACTACATGTAAACAAGAAAACAATGGAGCGCTCTACTGGAAAATGGAGCGCTCTGCTGTCTTCGCAGTGATCTGGACAGGATGCTCTGCTCTGCCCTGTTTTCAGCTTGTTGTGTGGACAGGGTGCTCTGCCCTGTTTTCAGCTGGAAAATGATTGCTGTTCTGTGTTTTTTCATATGCTGATTGGTCAAGTTTTTTGAACCAGCAGCAAGGTGATCATATCTCCATGCCTCAGATCTCGTCCCCACGGAATCCGGGTATCAAGCTATGAATCTTGGAATTAAGTTGAGTTACTTCAATGCCAAGTTCTTTGCAAATAGCGTGAATATCTTGTGAGCTAGAAGGTTAACTTGGATACATCCATAAATAACACCAATCCGTAACTAGTATGATTAAGAGTTCATCATATGATAATTCAAGCATAGTAATAAAATTTATTAGGTTCATCTTTCTTTTTTTCTTTCTCTTTTTAATTTTTTTAATTTTATTTTAAACTTTTGTAACTTCATATTTGTAGTTTCATTTGGATGGTTAGATGTGCCTACATTAGCTTATTATCAAATTGTTTTGCCCATTGTTTGTGATTGTTGTTCTTCTTGCATTTCTAGGTGTCAGTCTGTGCCTCAATTGATATTCTTAAACAGCCTGTTTGGTTTTCTTTCCCTTTTCATTATCGTGAAGTGGTGCATTGGTTCGAAAGCTGATCTTTACCACGTGATGGTATACATGTTCCCAAGTCCAATAGAGGATTTGGGCGAAAATGAGCTTTTTGATGGTCAGAAAACCGTACAGCTGGTGTTACTATTGCTGGCCCTTGTCGCTGTACCATGGATGCTGTTGCCAAAGCCTTTTCTTTTGAAGAAACAACATCAAGAGGTACATATTGTCTTTTTTTTTCCCAGATTTGCAGGGCAGTTCCTCTGTAGCTACAGTACTTTGCCACTATATGCACTAGTCACTCAGGTATTCCATTTGGCATGTTGTAACCTCATTTTCCGACCAAAATTAAGGTTCAGAGGATCAGTAAAACCACAGTTATGAAAGTCTAAATAGATACCAAAGAGATGCTGCACATCAAGGAGTCAAGTAAGAATAGGACTCATTATTGTCTAAAACTGTAGTCGTAACTTTGGACTTTTTTTTTCTGAATTTTTGGCAGGCAAATTGAGATCGATAGCAAATTTTTGGAAGCACAAAACATTATGGATTACAGCCTTCTATTAGGTGTACATTATAGAGCTCCACAACACTTGAAGAATTTTTCTTACCAACAAAGTATCTCGGCAGATGGATTGGGGGTTATTGCAGAAGAAGGTGAGTTTTGTTTCCTGGTTCCTGTGTTATCCGGTGTTGGAGTTTCTTCTGGCTATCCTTGCTATGAAATTATTAATTAACTCCGACTGATTGCCACTTAGGCTTTTAAGAATTTTGTTTACACAAAATCGCTCGACCGTATTTTGGCCAATGGAATCAGTGATTAATTGGGCGAGTTAGCAATTAATTGATAACTGACACCGAATCCAACTTATTAGAAAATAGGGTTTTATAGTTAATTTTGGTTGTAATCTATTACCACATAGGAAAATATGAAATAGGTAACTGTATGATGCTAGGCCGAAATACATTTTTCAAATTTGTTTGTCTATTACTACCAGACCTTTACTGACACTAGGGTTAAGAAATATACTTTTTGGAAAAGAAAGTGCTTCAATGGATCTCATCATAAATGCAGCCAAGGCCGCAAATACCCATGATTTCATTACTAAGTTACCAGGTGGATATGATACCCATGTAAGAAGTCATTCCCCGAGAGTTCTATGTGTGTTCATTGTTATGAGTAAACACTTGATGAACTGATTTATTTGATTCATCAGGTTGGGCAGTTCGGAGTTCAACTATCCGGATATCAAAAGCAAAGGATTTCCATCGCAAGAGCTCTTATCCGAGATAAAAAAAATCCTACTGCTTGATGAAGCTACAAGTGCATTAGATGCACAATCCAAGTACAACAACAGCAACAACAACAACAACCCAAGCCTTCTTATCTTCATCATCAGTTCCCAAGTATCCCCCAGGCAATGGAATCAACACAAGCTTGTAACACAAAAGTAGTTGCGGACTTGAAGCAACACCACTCAGAAAAGAAGGCATGTTCTCAGGCTTCCCCTTCTTCTGCAAATACAGCTGTGAACAATAGCAGCTCTTAGAAAAGGTACTCTCCCTTTTCTTTCTTTACTTTTCAAGGCTCTCTCAGCTTCTCTTTATTTGTGTTCCTGATTTCTTTTAGGTAGCAATAACCCAACCCCCTTTCACTGTTGTGGTATTAAATGTTACTGTTTTTTTCATTTCATTCTCAATGGCTTTGATTTGGTAATTTGAGCTTTCCTTGTTTATAGCTTTCCCTTATCATCTCATGTTGAACTCATTTTTATGAAAAATTGTCTGTTCCATGTAAAGTTCTCCTCTTATCCACCACCTTCACATTTGGATTTTTTGCAGATGAATGCACCTGAGTGGAAGAGAGCTTTGCTGGGGTGCCTAGGAGCAGCTGGTTTCGGAGCAGTTCAGCCCACACATGCATTCTCTTCTCAGGCAAGAATATTACACCTATTTGAAGCAACACTAAAAGGCCCTCAGCGTGAGAACATCAGACAGTCCTGGTTCACATGTGTTGGCTTGTTCAGCTCCCAGTTTGTTACCACAGCCTCCATAGCTTTGACTTATTGGTATGGAGGGAAACTGATAAATCAAAATTTGATAATTCCCAAGCAACTATTTCAAGCTTTCCTCATCTTGATGTGCACAGGTAAGAATATTGCAGATGCAGGAAGCATGACTTCAGATTTAGCACAGGGTGGAGATGCCACAAGATCAGTTTTTGCAATTCTAGACAGGAAAAGTAAAATCGAGCCAGATGATCCAGAAGGAATTAAAGCCAAAAGGACAATCAAGGGTCTTGTCGAGCTTAAAAATGTTTTCTTCTCTTACCTAGCAAGGCCAGACCAGATGATCTTCAGGGGTTTGAGTATGACGATTGAAGCAGGAAAGACGATGGCGGCATAGGTTGGTTCGAGTGGCTCAGGATAATCAACTATCATTGGACTGATTGAGAGATTCTATAATCCACTTAAAGGGTCAGTAGAGATAGATGGGCAGAACATCAAGAGCTACAACTTGAGACTCTTAAGGTCACATATTGCCCTGGTTAGTCAGGAACCCACTCTTTTCGCTGGAACCATCCGGGAAAATATTACCTATGGGCAAGACAATGTGACAAGCTGAAATACAGAATGCTGCAAGTCTTGCCAATGCACACGGTTTCATAAGGTAAGATCTATCAATGCCTCACCTATTCTCTTGAATCATAAACTTAATATTTCTTCAGTGGTCTAAGAGTATTTACATTTTCACACTGCAGCTCCATGAAGAGTGGATATGAAACCTATTGTGGAGAAAGAGGATTCCAACTATCAGGAGGTCAGAAACAGAGGATAGCACTTGCTCGAGCAATACTGAAAAACTCGGCAATCCTGCTATTGGATGAGGCAACAAGTGCTCTTGACAGTGTATAAGAAAATCTAGTTCAAGAAGCACTTGACAAGATGATGGTTGGGAGGACTTGTATAATTGTAGCTCACCGACTCTTGACAATACAAAAATTGAACTCCATAGCAGTGATTAAGAATGGGAAAGTCATGTAACAAGCAGATTAAGATTTTGTGACTCGATGTAATACATTGATTTATTAATTACATTATTTTGCCTCCTTTCATTAAAATGTTTAAGTTTGGCACATTTAAATTTTTATTTTCTAGAAATAAAACTTATAAGATGTTATAAAACGTCAAAAAAAAAAATGCTATAAATAGTATACTTACAATAGCGTTTTTAAAACGCTATAATAGACTTTCTATAGCGTTTCAGAAATGCTATAAATAGTGAACTTACAATAGCGTTTTTAAAACGCTATAATAGACTTACTATAGTGTTTCAGAAACGCTATAAATAATGTTACTATAGCGTTTCTAAAACGCTATAGTAGTCAACTTACAATAGCGTTTTAAAAACGCTATAATAGAACTACCATAGCGTTTCTGAAACGCTATTGTAGTCAACTTACAATAGCATTTTTAAAACGCTATAATAGACCCTGTGTCTATTATAGCTCCGGCAGACACAACGTTTGCTAAAACGCTATGGTAGCCTACCATAGCATTTTTGAAATGCTATTAATGACAGTATTTCTTGTAGTGAATGGTTGTAGTGAATGGTTGAAACGCTATTAATGACAGGATTTTTGCCTAATCCTAGAATAAGTCTTCTAAGGTCTAAACCTCTATTTGGTTTAGGCCTTATCCTTGGTGAACCAGGCCTTTTTAAGGTCAAGTAAGTTGGGAAAGTTCCATGTAGGGACAATTTTTAATTCTTGGTGTTTTATGAGGTATGTCCAATAGTTTTTATTTCTCGGGTAAAGTCGTCATGTACCCCCAACAGATGTAAAAGATTTTTTTCAAGTAATAAAGGTCTGGCATCCCATAGCTACCCCTCCCCACTTGAGGTTTATTTAAAAAATAAAAATAATAAAAATAAACAAAGTCTTTTTCTGGTGCATGACTTAATCCATACTTGAACCCTAGAAACAGAAGATGGCTCGATACTATTCTTTTTCTATAAGAAAAAGAAATTGATATCAGGTTCTGAAAAATTAGTAATTGGACCTACAAATTTTTTTTTTATCACAACATAAGAATGCATATGAATATGAAATATGTATCACCATATCTCTTGCTATTCGAGCCAATCCTTTTCGGCTGCATGTGTGTGGGATTTGCTTACGCCTAATTGATTTATAGTTATCACTTACAGCCTGAAATTGTATTACTTTAGCATGATTTTAAATGAATTATAATCTTTCACCATATATTATAATATTACAACTAGTTTTAAAACATACCTTAAATGTTGGACTAGTTTTTGTCTTGACGAACTTTATCCACTTTGCTCTACTTTGAATTTTTTAGGTTGAAGCTCAAGTCTTTCATCCTCATTAGTTGCCTCTTGTATTTTGCTGACTAACCGTGATTTTGAGGCCCTCCATATACATCCCATTGATTTAAATACGATAGCCTTTTGCCATTCTGTATCCAAGTCGAATCTTGCCTGGAGTTTATATAAAATTATCACTAAGCAACACAACACTGGTAATTTTACTTTAAGAGTTCTATCACAACTTCTATAAACTAAATGTACATGTCATTGAAGATGATGTGTAGAAAGCAATTCAACTAGCTATAAATATCTACAACTAAGCCATTTGCATTTTTGTTATGAAACAAAAGTATTGTTAAAAGAGAGAATAGAGTAATGGTTCATAATACCTTAATTGATTTCCAGAAGATTACTTTTATGTCATTACCAAGCTTCCTCCAATCGCATAATGTTACAGGTACGTGCTCTCGTACAAGTGGGCCTAAATAAGAAGACAAACTAACTGACCCCTCTCCACATGGTTCACCTTTATCAATAATTCAACATGAACTCGACTTCCAGGCTCTACAGCAATATCTCTCATTTTGGTTGGACCCCTAGCTTTCTTAAGCCCTCTCGAGTCTGCAACTGATTCTTGTGATGCTGGTGCATCTTTTTCGACCACTTCTTTGGTCGCCGATGGTTGTATATGTTGGAGATTAGGTTCATGACTCTCATGTTGTTGGATCAAAGTTTGCTGACATGCTTTTGGACATTCTGATACATTCTTATCCATTCCTTGAAAGACCTTGGATGTTTTTGTGGGTATCAAAGCACGTTTCCATTTGTGAGATATGTCGTTCTTCTTGGCTTCAGCAACATTGTTGTTCACCTGTTTAAGAAAAAAAAATAAGACTTTCAGTATATGTAATGCATTAATAACCTTAATCATATAATGAAAACAAAAAAAGAGACAACATATGACATATGTTTAACTAATATAAAAACAAAGACACACTTTTGACAAAGGCAGCCAAAACACAAGCTAAATAAAGATGAATGTTAAGAAAATATATTACACAAGTATTCCCTCACAATTCTCCCTCACATATCTAACTTCACCACTACACTCCTCAATGTCAATGTCAACTTCTAGTGGTATTGAAGCTTCTGCACTTACGTCATCGGCCTCTAACTCATTGAAACCTCTTGGTGGTGCCTTCATCACAACATACCAATTAGAGGAATCGTCTTCTCTTTAATAAAATACTTGTTTTGCTTGAGATGCTAAAATATATGGATCTCTTGCAAATGATACTTGACTTTGATGGAGGTCCATGAGGGTAAATCCATCTTCAACTTTAACACAATTACCTTTGTTTGCCCAATGACACCAAAAGATCGGAACATAGAATACATGAGAGTCTAGTAATATTATATCTGTCAATATTCCATAGTAAGTAACCCAATCAAGCACTTGTGTAGTATCTTTTGCGCTTGCCCTACACATGTTGGTTGCCTCATAAATAATCCCACTATTTTGGGTTTCCCGATCGACATCTTTTGTGTGAAAATGCTGCCCATTGATAATATTCCCAGAAAAAAGACAATGCACTATTCCGTGGACAAGTGTTCTAAACAATTGGCCTAGGCGTTAGAAAAAAGCTTAGATTAATGGTTGGGCGGGTTCTGGGCAGTTTAGGCGGGTCTGGGCGGTCTAGGCGGGTCTGGGCGGTCTAGGCAGGTTTGGGCGGGGTCTGGGCGTCCTAGGCAGGGTCCACTACTACAAATATTAGCTTAGGTAACGCCACTTAGATAGCGCTTTTTTAAAGAGCTATCCAAGTGGGCACTAGGATAGCGCTTATTTGTCTTTAAAAAAAAAAAATTAAAAAAAAAAAAAAAAAAAACACTACAATAGCGCTTTTAATTTTTTTTTTCAGTTAAGCGCTATCTTAGTTATGTCTTAGATAGCGCTTAAAAAAACGCTATGAGAAAAAACGTTACCAAAGCTACCATAGCGCTTTTAAAGTGCTTGCATAGCGCTTCCGAAGCGCTATGCTACTTACATTTAGGATAGCGCTTCGGAAGCGCTATCCTATATATCACTACTAAAGCGCTTATATAGCGCTATCTTAGTCTAGCAATTAAAAAAAAAAAAAAAATTAAATTATCACTACTATAGCGCTTATATAGCGCTATCTTAGTCTAATAATTAAAAAAAAAATCAAATATCAAATTAAATCTCAAAACCCCCCCTAAACCTAACAAAAAAAGCCCGCCTAAACCCCTAAACCACCGAAGCAGCGCCCCTGTTCTCCTAAACCTAACAAAAAAAAAGAAACGGCGCCCCTAAACCACCGAAACAGCCACCGTTCAAGCTGCCTCCAAACCCACCGTTCTCCATCGACTTCTCCAGCCAAGCAGCGGTTTCTCCAGCCACCGTTACCGGTTGCTTCGCACTCGGCTTCAGCTCACACAACGACTGCCAAACATTGCAGCCACCGTTACCTGCTGCACTTTACCTGATAAAGAATCTGTTCTTAAAATCATATGTTTTTAATCATGCTGTACAACACTTTTCGTTCTAGTTTTGGATCTTTTCTCAAACATAGTTACTACCTTTTTCATTGTCTTTTGGAATATTTTTTTTTGTCATACATGGTCAGTGAGAGCATGCTTCAGCTTTTGACACTTAATCACACAATTATAAAGAATTGTTATTTTATTTTTTATTTTTATCACAATTCCCTATCTATCTTGGATTTATTCATGGATTATTTTAATAACTGGCCCAACGTTCAAAGAGGATTCTTTTAAGTTCAATGGCTTGAAAACTCATTATCAAGCTTCTCTTTAAGGAGTAAGATACTGAAATTTTTAAAACAGTGAAATAGTGAGAAAGATGACCTCCAGATTAAAAAAAGGAATATTGATTGTTAATTGTACTGAGATTCAGGTACTTAACGATTTCTTGTTGCTAAGTGCTAACTTAAGTTATTTTTTTATTGACTATTTAAAAGATAAGTAAACTTGATATTTTGTTTCTTATTCTTGATAGATGCTTCTGGTGTTACTTAATTTACCTAGTTGTTATCTTATTCCACTGTTTGGTTCTTTAAGTGTGTTTAGGGGGTGAGAAAATAAGTGTTGTCATGCAAACTACTGACTATAGATTAACATGACATTATTTACTCTTGTAACAGGAAACATTTGCGGGAGTTGACGAATCACACAAAAAAAAGATTGTTTCTCGTGCCGGTTACCTGCATAGAGTTTTTAGGACAAGGTTAAGGAATCTTGCGAGAGATAGTGAGGGTAACTTTTCGGATGAGCCGCCTTTCATATACTCTCACTTGTCCACTGTGTCTTTGTATTGGAAAGATTTCGTAGCATACTCATCAACTCTGGAGTTTAAGGTACGTTCAAGTTATTATATTACTTCAATTTGGGGCATTTCAATTTAAACCAACTAATGACAACATTCAATTGAAGGAAACAAGCAAACTTAACAAAGAGAGAGCGGAAAAGATGGAAGCGCGATATAGGAGGGCATGTGTGGGTTATGCACGGCTGAGAGAGCAGATTGTATGTATTAATTATCTACATTACGTATCTATGATATGAAATTTTAATGTGGCTTTGAAATTCGCAGATTGAGCAAAAAAACGTGAAGGGGAAGAGGATCCTGTTGTGACTCGCTTGGATACTTGGAAGTATGCGAGGATGAATGGTGAGCATGAGGTTGATGATCCTACTGCCTTGCAAGTACTTGAGGATGTGGTAATATCTACTTCTTTGTTTGAAAACAAATCTGCACTGTTTGGACATGATACCATCCTTTTCACCTGATAGCACTATCCTACTTTAAAATCACGGAGTTTCAGTTTTGTCACTATATATAGCACTGAATTCTGATGATGACCTTGATTTTCCGGATGAGGTTCCGAATGAGGTTCTTCCTGAGGTATATTTAATTTTCAAACTTGGCTAATAAATATGTTTATTGGATAAAACACTAACATATTTTTCGTTTCTAGGGTCCTATTAGATGTTATTTGTATGTTGAGAACCCTCGTAGACATGTTGGGCAAGGTATTTTGCATAATCGCCCGAATGAAATTCTTCATGGTGTTCCACTACCAGAAGGTTGAACATATTACTTTAAGATTTATATACCGACTTAGTGTGTGTGTGTGTGTTGTTATACTTATACAATGCCATGATGCAATTTCAGGTTATGCGAGGATACAATTTGAAGTGGCGGTAGAATCTGAGAAACATTCAGCGGTGCCGCAATGTACAGACGAAGTTAGGACTGTAGGAGAAGCTGTTGGCCATAATTCCATAATTTGCGTGGAGATTCTCCTCATAATTCCATGGTATTGCATATTTTGCGTTTCTTACCCTCAAACATCATGAATGGTGGTATCGAAGTTCCCATGACAGCATATTTTGACGGGGAGCCTTGGAACGAATGCATTGTTCATGAACATGTCGTGGAGATTCTAAAGGATCGATGGTTACGTGCCTCAAGCATCGCCTTCTATATAAGGTGATAAAACTAGTAAAATAAATTTATTTGATGTTAATGTTTTAAAAAACTTTATTTGTCCTTATGCATTGCTTTATTTTTTAGATGGCCTTAGATAAATTTCAGCATAATGTTTAATATGCCATCTTAATATTAATGTGGTGTTAACTTGGTTTGTGGAAGGACCTAAAAGAGAAAGCTAGTTATTTTGTTGATTCCTTATGATTATTGAAAGTGCAGTCAAGTATCAATGATGGTTAGATATAGTTCAAAGCTAGTAGGATTGTAATACTTTATTAAAAAGATATAGCTCAGTCTTATTGGACCATTTGATATAAATATTTTAGAAAACTTTATTTATTCTTATACATTGTTGATTGTTGAAGGTATTTGGGTGAAGTCTATCTATCCGAAAATGTCGAGTTAGCGGGGAAGTTTTCTTTTGTGTCGCCCCATATTACACCTATGCTAGGTAATGGGACATCGTCCAATCATTTGGCCGAATGTTTGTTGAAGCATACAGGAAAAGACCATCTATTATTGGTGCCGCATAATGTTGGGTGAGTTCAATATAAATAAGATTCAATTATGTGTTTATTAAGTATCAGGATGTCTAAATTTTTTGAAACATTATGCAGTCAACATTGGGTATTGATTGGTATCAATACCAAAACAGAGATGATATACTTTATGGATCCAGCTCCGGGTACGAAGATCGCACAACGCGTTGATTTGAAAAACTTTGTTGAAAGGTAAATACATGTTCTAGTTTTATTTTTACATTAAAAATGTATACATATTACATATGTATAATATTACTTTATACAAAATAGTGCATTGAGAAGTTATCGGACTCGTCGAGGCGGCTCTATAACAAAGGCTGCAATGAACAGATTTAATTGGGCAAACATTCAGGTAAATATTTTACAGTACTAAAAATTATTTTATATGATAAGACATGGTAACAAATTGCATATAATTAATTGGATGTTATTTCTCATAGTGTCCAAAGCAGATTGAGATGGATGGCATCCATTGCGGTCATTATATTTGTTGCTATATTGAGGATCTCTTGAATTCTGGTGATACAAGTATTCCTGTTTATGTAAGTAAATAGTTTTATTGAATTACTTTATTTGTTGATTTTTGAAGTATTTGATATCATCTAACTATATATTGATTGTAACTTTTGTATTTGCAGTTTGTTCATAAACAGCCAGTCAAATTTTATTCTCCGAAAAAAATGGAGAATTTCGTAATCAATTGGTCAGGATACTTGTACAACCGATTTCTCAAGGAGAAAATGGAAAGCTGAAGCAAAACATTTTAATTATGCCTGTAGTTTAAGATATTTATTAGTATTGTGCTACGAACAAATATATATGATAGCATATTAACAATTTTGTATGAATGCTTAAATTATATTTTGAATGAATGAGAAACAGTTAGTTATCATGTTGTGTCTTTATTGATTGATTGAACGTTGTCATTATTATATTAAATATTATATTTAGCCCAGAAAATGGGTATCGGAAAAATAGAAAAAAAAATCAAATAACTTAGATAGCGCTCAAATAAGCGCTATCTAAGTTTAACATATATACTACAATAGCGCTTCTTTTAGCGCTATCTAAGAACAATCTAATTACTTCCATAGCGCTTATTTACGGGCTATCTTAGCAGATAAACAAATCTAATTTAAAAAATTCATTTAAATTAAATAGCGCATAAAAAAGCGCTATGGTAGTTAATAAAAAAAAATCACCGAAATTAAATAAAGCTAATTAAAAAAAAAAATCAACGCTTAGATAGCGCTATCTAACGAAGCGCTATTCAAGTACGCGCCTTGCATAGCGCCTTTTTGAGCGCTATCTAAGCTACCATAGCGGTAGCTTAGATAGCGCTAAAAAGCGCTATCGAAGACTATTTTTAAGCGCTATGAAAGCCTATATTTGTAGTAGTGGTCTAAGCGGTCTGGGCGAGTTTTTATTTTTATTTTTTTTAATAATGCTGATTGTGTTCTAATTTTATTTTTCTTTTCTCTTTTTTGGAAATAAACAATTTAATTATTTTTTATTCAGTATATGTCTAAATGTAGCAAATGATGATTACTTAATGGAATTCTCAAAGGATCTGCCGGTACCAAGTATAGTAATGTAGATTTTATCAAACATGACTGAGGTTATTCATGCAATTTGAAGAAAAATAAAAGAGTAGCTTTGGATATTTTTCCAAAAATTCAACTTTGTATAAAGTACTCATCATGACCAACTTCAGTCATTTGAGTTTTAATAAATTTTGTTCATGATTGTTAATTTTTCATGTTTTTAAATTTTGTATATGTATCTTGGCATTAAATTGGATGTAATTGATAAGGTATTGTGCTTAACTTTTGTAAATTATTAAAGTTATAATACAAAACCTAAGACTGCCTAGGCCCCTAGGCGCTAGGCACCTGCTCGCCGCCCACCCACCGCCTGGCGCTTTTTAGAACACTGCCGTGGACCATATGCAATGCATTTCAATGTGTCCGAGTCAGCTTTTGAATCATTAGGAATCTGTTAAAGTGCAGAAATTAAATGAAGATACAAAGTAAGTAGGTAGTTATTAACTTAAACACAAACTAAGGTAAAAAAAACCTAGAAGATTTAATCGAACCTTATTTTTTATCCATTCTGCAAATTTTTCAGTGTGTTTATTTCAAATTAAGGTTGCATCACGTGTAAGACGTTTGTTTGATTCTTGTAAATCCTCCAAGTGCATGCTACTAGAAGAGAAAACTGAATAAGTAAAGTGGTTATGGTGTAATAATACAGATCTAACATCTGTGAATTTCATTTTACTTACTCTAAATATGGATCAACCACAGCTGTATTCATCAACACAACAAGATGTGCAAGTTTTTTTCTCTATCGCTTAGTGTGATCGATGTGGCTCTAGAAATTGGACGACCTTCCAGAATAACTTCATTCGCAAAATCATTATTGCGAACTTATTTTTCCTCCACTTGTTTTGATTTTTTCATAAATTCGCTACAAAACCTTATGCACTCTTTTGCAAGATATGATTCAGCGATACACCCCTCTGGCCGTGCAAGGTTCCTAACGTAATCTTTTATTGTGTTTTCATATATTTGTACATAAATAACAACTTATAAGATATTCAACATATTATTCTTCAAATAGAACTATTCAGACTAAAAAAAAAAATGAAGGATTCCTTAGCTCTCAAAGGGATACATCTAACGAAAATGAACAGGTCCACATAATCTAGCTTCTCTTCCTAGATGAACCGTTAAGTGTACCATAATATCAAAAAAGGAAGGTGGAAAAAACCTTTCAAGCATGCACACAGTTTCAATGACGTTTTCCTCGAATATTTCTAATTTCTCTCTATCTATAACACGCTGACACAACCTATTGAAGAATGCACATAACCGAAGTACTGCATTTCTAGACCCTTTTAGAAGTAATCCTCATAAAGCAACAGGCAGCAACTGTTGGATTAGAACATGATAATTATGGGACTTTAGGCCAATGACCTTGCATTCCTCACAAGATACACATCCCCCAATGTTTGAACAATAGCCATCAGCTCCCTTGAAGTCATATAATAATCTCTTGCAAAATTTCTTATTTTTAGACGTTGAAAATGTCCATGGAGCTGGTGGAAGGTATGTTCTGCTTCCATGAGGTTGTGGATGCAGGTCCTTTCGTATTTGCATATCATGTAAATCCTTACGAGCATTAACCCCATCATTTTACTTTCCACAATGGAACATTGTGCCTATAATGCTTTCACAAACATTTTTTTCGACATGCATTACGTCTAAATTATGACGTAATGGAAGTTCCTACAAAAACATGAACGTAACCATTAATACTTATTATTTTAGACCATTACTGAATATTAAAAAACAAAGCGATTAAAGACATAAAAACTAACCTCCCAATATGGTAAATCGAAAAAGATTGACCTTTTCTTCCACCTTGATAGCTCATCATCATCGTCATTACCATCAACATCGTCATCACCGTTATCATTAGCATCAGCATCAGCATCATTAGCATTATCATTTCTTTTTCTTTTTTTGTTATGACATTTTCCAAAATCATTTGGAAAATTCTTAAGAGCAATAGAAATGTTCCGACCAGTCAAGATTCTAGGCTTCCTTCCATGTTCCACATTGTTATCAAACCAAACCTTTTTTCCTCGATATTCATGTGTAGGTGACAGAAATTTCCTATGACCCATGTGTGCAAATTTCTTACTGTGCGTTAACCATCTGTAATGCGTATTTTTGCCACAAAGAGGGCATGCCTTTTTACCTTTTGTACAACATTTAGCGTGGTTTCCATATGTTGGAAAATCACTTATGGTCCATAGGAAAATTGCTCTAAGATTAAAAATATTTCCACCAAACGCATCATAGGCCTCCGCTCCATTGTGCCACAAATGCTGCAAGTCTTTTATAAGTGGTGGTAAGTAGATGTCTATGTCATTCCCAGGTTGCTTTGGACCCGGAATCAGTAGCATTTTATCTTTCTTCATGCACAACGCAAGAGGCAAATTGTAGTTAACTAGCATCACTGGCCAACAACTGTATTTAGAGCTTAAAATGGAAAAAGGATTAAAACCATCAGTAGAAAGACCGAGTCTTAGATTGCGTGGATCAGCTGCAAATGATTCCCATTTATCATTAACCAATTCCCATGTTACAGAATCAACAAGGTGTCACATTTTTCCATCTTTGTTTTTATTATTGAAATGCCACCTAAATCTGCAGCCATTTTTTCAGACCTAAACATCATTTTGAATCTTGAAATTATAGGAAAGTACCTAAAAACTTTAACTGGAATACCTTTTCTAATCTCTTTGGTTCTCTTATTTTTCTTCCATCTTGAAGCACCACATTTAGGACAATTGTCCAAGTCCTTGTACTCTTTTCTAAATAGACAACAATCATTCTCACAAGCATGAATCTTTTCATAACCAATCTCAAATGACTTGAGAAACTTTTTAACCGAGTAAAACGACTTCAAAAGTACATTGTCCTATGGAAGCATGCCTGCCAATGTCTCAAGAAGCTCACTAAAACTTTTATCAAACTATCCACTTTGAGTTTTAAGTCGATATAAAGCTACAATGGCTGATAGCTTGTTATAATTTGAACAGTTCGGGTACAAAGGGGTCAATGTAGTCTTCATTAACCAACTGAAGAGGCTTCATATATTATTCATCAAAAAAGTGGGCAGCTCTATATAAGTTATATGTCTCGTCGTTCCACATTTTTTCGGGAAAGTTGTCATCAATAATTATATGCTCCCCATGCTCATACCAATCTTTACTTTGTTTGTACTTGGCATCCATTATCTTTGTAACCAAATGTTTAACAACAGTACTGCCACACTGATGCTCTACATTACGATAATCTATGCAAGGGCATAAGATCATTTTAGGATTTCCCAAGTTGTTTCTAACCATTTTCACAAAATTCCATGCTCCTTTCTCGTACTCAAGATCAGCTCTATGACAAGAAAGACAAGAAAAATCTGTTGCTTTAAGACCTCTGACTTTTCTAATTCTATAATAAATATCTAACTACGCACAACTAATTTTGTACCTGTGAAGACCCACCCAACCTTTATCCAGCATCATATATTCCTGTAGTACTCAGCCCAACAAATTCTAAAATTCAAACAAATAACTACTTAAATCTTCATGGGGTAATTGAAAGTTTCATATATATATATAAGCAGTACTTGAAGACAAGTCCAATTTCATACTAAATAGATATTCATATCAGTTCTGAAAGCATTACAAACTGGCAGCATAAATGTTAAACACAAAGACAAAAATTAAATTCAGACAACGCTACAACATAAATGTGATGAAGGGGTACAAATTGGACAAATTTTGGCCTTTTCATAGCACTAAGTGAAAAAATGTTATTGTCATATGCTATTAATGAGCAATTGTGGTGTAGTAATGAATGCCATCTTTTCAAAGAAATCGTAATTATAATACGTTAAGAATATATGTTAGAAACTTTTGAATGATACCCGCTACGGCATAATTTCCTTGCATACATGACAGTGACCTAAAAACTATAACTAGATCAACCAAGAAAATGAATCAAAACACCATCTTTCAAAAAATAAAAAATTTGTATTACTCAAATAACAAAATTTACATAACTTTTGAATAGTATCCCCTCTGAAATATCATTTCCATGCATATATAATTGACCTAAAAACTACAACTAAAGCAACCGAAAAAATGAATGTCATCTTTCAGAGAAAACATATATCTTAGGGAGCAAAGGGTGGCCACTGGTAAAGTGCATAAGGGAGCCAAGCTTTAGTAAAATGTCGATCGAGCTTGGTATGATATATCATATTGGGCCCTTTTGAATACAAAAATTTGAGTCCAGACCCTATACAACAATCTGTCAGAATCCAGGTGCATGTAACATTAAGACGAAAGTACTGATTTAATGGAAACAAAAACATGAAATGAAAATTATAAGATCATACATTTCTCCCAAAAGATATTAGATTAGTCTGAGACCATGATTAGTCAGAAGGTATTGAACGACGTGTTTGGGTATAATCCTCATAAGTTCAGACCCTAAAAATATAGTCCAGAGTCCAGACCAAACCCTTACCAGATCATATCCAATTGGAGCTCAAGTCTCACCTGACCCATTGACCCGTGGACATGCCTAAAGTTTTTCATCCAATGCCAAGCTCCGCACTCTATAACCCTGCAAACGTACATATACTACTGATAATCTATGTCCCCCTTTGACATTATTGATTGACCTACTGAGCTTAGTGGAATGCCAAATCATATTTGAATGCTTGTGCCAATCCTTGTCTGGTCTATCATAAGTACTCATTGACCCACTTCCCATTATCCACACAATAACTCCATTGCTCACTCAAGCATATATTCACTTCCTACCCCAAATTATGTCATCCCATCTCATATTATACAAGTCACTAAACCCTACCAGCTCTACTATATTCATATCTTCATTGAAAGCTAGCATACTCAAAACTCAAGTGATTCCCTCTTTGAAAAATTTCTCCAAGTGGGCCATCATAGCTAAAGTACACTTTTGTAGTTTGCAATTCATCACTATCAAAAATGAGGAAACCC
This sequence comes from Berberis vulgaris, assembly GCA_963556465.1. NCBI lineage: Eukaryota > Viridiplantae > Streptophyta > Magnoliopsida > Ranunculales > Berberidaceae > Berberis > Berberis vulgaris. Next base: position 40,317,791 of record OY747128.1, read on the forward strand.
CATTTTCTCTCAATTCCTTTTGAAATTTACTTATTTGACACTACATGCTTTTAATCGAAAAAAAAGAACAGAGCACTAATGAGGATGAAGAAAAGTAGGAGTTTTAAAAGGCTTAATAATCACTACACCACAAATGCTTAATCGAAAAGATGTAAGTTGCTTCTATGCAAAATCATTATGAATACTATTCCATTTGCAAAAGGATGATATACCAACGCCCCCTATTGTGCCTCACTTTGGAGGTTTCTTTAGTAAAGTTATTGAGTATGCACTGTTCTATTGCTTTTCTATATTAACAATTCATATACAGATAATATATATACTCTTACCTCCAGATATTTATAGTACAGGACAATCCAACACAGTCTATATCGTTTAGTAAAATGATTCTTTCAAAACTATGCAAAACATAATGTTTGAATCCATGAATCAAATCTTATGGGTTTCACCAAATGTGATACTCCATACTGGTTCAAATTCTAACATCCACATTAGCATTCAAGTGATAGATCTAAAATGAAGACCACTACTACATACAAAATAACAAGTTTTATATTAAGTAATAATGTTGGGGGAGGAAATTTTTAGCAAAGAACTCAGGGACAAAGAAAATTAGTAAGAAAAATATAGAGCTATCAACATAATATGAGGATTTACCTTGCGGAAATGAAGCGGTGATGCATTCCACCAATCAAGTTTAGATGGAAACTCTGTACAACAGGAGCATTCCCCCTTACAAAGTTTAAGATGATAAACTTAGAATCAAACTGATTAAAAAAATTCAACAAATGAAATACACATGACAAAACAAAAGAAATGGAAAGAACTGACATATTTGGCCTCCAAGTCCAAGATATAGTTAACAATTTCTTGAATTCTTGCTCCTAACAAAGGAAAATAGTGAGTTTTACTCTTCATGATTATTAATCATCAGAGAACATATTTAACTATAGGAATCACCTCATCTGTTTGTGATTTTATAAACAAATGATAGTCATAAAAAGGTCATTCAAAACATCGATCTCAGCAAACTAAACCTATATAAACTTTCTTGCTATATTTATCAATCCCATATGGCATTTCATTTGCACTGAAGATCTCTTTATTTGCTGAGAAGTGTGCTTTATATTGATGCTTACTGAATCAATTTTTATTATGAAAGAATTAACGTATTCTGACTTTCTTTTTTTGTTTTCGCTGAGATTTTTAAAAGTCTATCTGAGAAATCCCCAACTATTAGGTGATAAGAATGTAACGTAAACTAGAACGATAATAAATTTATAAAAAAAATTTAAAAATATAAAAAACTAAACAAATAATTTTATTCAATATATGAATTGAGTATAGACAATGCCTATGCTAATTCCATATAGGCATTTCATATAACAAATTGAAGAACAACACAACTCAACCAAATTAATACTCTAATAAGGAAATCAAAGAGGAAAACGAAAAAATTACAATTCCTCTCCCCTAAAAACATTGACAATTACCTATCTGAATATTCATCCTTCAAAGCCTTCAATCTAACAATCCATAACATCCATTACTTCAAAAAATTTTAGGGTTTGCGGTGAAAGCAAAGAAAAGTAAGAAAGAGTGAGTGTGTTGAGAACCAGAGTCCTGAAGCCTGAAACGGAGAGGGAGAACACGGCGAGAAGTAGAGCACGTCGAAGAGGGAGAGCACAGAGAAACAGGTAGTCGGAGAGGGGGTTGACAGCTAGAGGGAGAGCAGATCGGAGAGGGAGAGCAGAGCGAAGAGGGAGAGGGAGATGAGAGTCGATCGAGGATGGAGACAAAGAGACGGGGAACTTTGGCGCCTGCGAAATAAATCTCCCGCCCAACCCACTTTTGATAGCATTTTAGCAATGTGATGAAGGGAGTACAAATTGGACAAATTTTGGCCTTTTCATAGCATCAAATGAAAAACTGCTATTGTCATATGCTATTAATGAGCAATTGTGGTGTAGTGTGAACAGTGACTGAGGGGGGTTTATAATGGTGGTGTCCTTTAGCACATCCAAAAAAAATGGAGTGGTGGTGTCCGTCAATAGAAGTGATGTTATTTAGGAAGGGTCGTACCATTAAGGAGGGGCATAAAATGCCCCACCAACCAATATACAACAATGAAGTATGGGATCACTATCATTATACATTAAAAAAAAAATACAACCTACAAGACAGGGGCATAAATTTCCCTTGTCAATTCGAAATCATTTACAAACTTTACCCAATTAAATAAGTCACTTCAATTGCCTGCAACTGCTTATTCACCGAGAGATGACAACATTTTCTAGCCATTGATTTGCAAACTTTGTCAGACTCCATGTGAAGTGCTACCAAGGAGGCATGAAGTTCATCCTTGATGTTCATCAATGTTTCATGCTTTCATTTTTCCAGCGATGAGACTATTCTTTACCACTGCAATCAAAACTGCATTCTGAATAGTAAGAGGCGATCAACCACCACTACTGTAGTCAGCTCCACCATGACTCGGTCCAATGCATCTTGAACCACTCGTTCAAATTCAACATTAAGCGCGCTCGTGGCGTCGTCTAATAGTATAATCTTCGGTCCTTTAACTAGAATCTGGTGCATATGAGCTCGCTTGTGAATTCGCTATGTCAGTCATAGTTAGAGTAAAAAAACCAGCAAGGCAGACAACAAAGACATACCAAAGATGATCAAATAATTCGAATATCATAAGACAAAGTTATGTGAACTAATATCACTGAGATATGCATATTTGGCCTTCTACAACATCTTGTCTCTTAACATCACCACAACCAAACAGACCATGCAATATTCATACCCAAAAAAAAAAAAAAAACTTAGGCAGCTTATTCTAGTAAAATTTAACATAGTCGAACCAAGGATGATTCTAAAGTCTTATTGATTCTTCAATTAATTTATAGCTAAAGTTTCCAAAATTCAGGGGGCAAAAAATTGTGGAAAAGGATGAATCATCGAACATGTATGTACTCTGAATGTACCATAACATGTTTTTATCTCTACATACATTCTAGGTAATTTTCATATTGCCCCCTATTATAAATTGCTTATTAACGTTTACCCCCATAATAAATCCGTATTGCATTTCCCCCCACGACTACTAGTCAACGTGCCTTGACCGTATAATTTTAAATTAAATGACCAAGATGCCTTTGATAAATCACAATTTGAGATTTATGAAACATCTCATCTTGAGGAAAATCCTAAGGCCCAACTTAAATCGTAATCATATCTCGAGATAAATTCAACAGTTGATTTTTAAAAAATTTGTATCTTAAATAGCTCATCTCGAGGAAAATCTAATGGTCCAAATTGAATCGTACATACATCTCTAGGTAAATCTAACGGTTCAAATTTAATTTTGAGCGTATCTTGAGGTAAATCTAAAGATCCAACACACACATCGAGGAAAGTCTTACAGTTCAAATTTATTCATGAACGCATCTCGAGAAAATTTTGATGTTTTGAATTTACTTGTGCACACATCTCGAGGAAATCTGGGGTGACCTTGTATTAGTTATTTATATAGGAGGCATACTGCAAATTACCAACAAAAAAAAAAACTTCCACCTCTTCTTTCTCCTCTGTTTCACAGCCCCGCCATCATCGATAGAGGAGGAAGAAGGGGAAGAAAATGAGGAAGGAGGAGAGAGGATAAATGGGGAGGTGGTGGCGAGGCTGTGACAAAGGAGAAAAAAGGGGAGGAGGTGGCGACGTGGAAATTTTTTTGGGGTAATTTGCAGTATTCCCCCTATAAAATAGATAATACAATGCCACTCCCAAATTTCTCGAGATGTGTGCACGATTAAATTCAGAAGTTTAGATTTTTTCAAAATGCGTGCACAATTAAATTCAAGCCGACAGATTTTCATCGAGATGCATGCACGAATAAATATGAAATGTCAGACTTTCCTTGATGTGCGTGTTGGATCATTAGATTTATCTAGAGATTCGCGCACAATTAAATATTGACCATTAGATTTTTTTCGAGATGAGTGGTTTGAGATACAATTTTTTAAATCAACTGTTACTTTTTTCTCGAGATACGATTACAATTTCAGTTGGGCCTTAGGATTTTCCTCTAGATGAGATGTTCGAGATACGAAAGATTCAATCTCAACCTTTGATTTCTCTAGGGTATTTTGGTAATCTGCTTTGAAAACAGATGGTCAATGCACGTTCACCGCTAGTCTTGGGGGAAAATGTAATTCGGATTTATTATGGGAGTAAACTTAAATAAGCCATTTATAACAGGGGGCAATATGAAAATGACCCTAAATTCTAATAATATATAATATAATCAATTTTATATGTTCATTGTTGTCACTACAACAGATTTGTTTTAAGCGGCGCTTAATAAAGCGCCGGTATAGGAAAAAAAATGTGTCGGTTTAGATCATTGACGACATTTTAAAAAGCGCCGCAAAAGCGCTAGTAAAAGTATGTGCCGCCAAATGATTAACGACGCTTTAAGTGAAGTGCCAGTTAAAATGAACATTTACGGCGCTTTCTAAATCGCCAATATAGCTTATATAAGCGCCGCCAAATAAATGGATACGTCAATTCCCAGTTGGGTACGAACGCCGTATTTATAACCTTTTAATGGTGCTATAAAGCGCCGATAAAGATACTTTGCGATGCTTTTAAAGCGCCAGTTATGTTAACAAACCTGTAAAACCAATCTTTTACAACCTTTTAATGGCGCTTAAAGCGCCGTAAAGGATGGTTTTTGCAACGCTTTTAAAGCGCCGGTTGTGCTAACATCTTTTAATGGCGCTTTGAAAGTGCCGGCTATGTTCACATACCTAGAAAAAAAATCAAATTCCAGGCACCTCAACCTGCATCAACAAAAAATAAAAACCTGTCATTGGGACGGAAAAACAAACAGTGAATGTAAGAAATAGTTCATTAAGCAAAATCAATCATTAAAATTCACAGAACCTGCTATCAAAATTCAGCACATCACACCAGCTGCATCAGTAAAGTTCCCTAAAGAAACTACTGAGAAATTAATAAATTTTCAATCTGATAACCTGGAAAAAGTAGTTGCAAATTACAAAATAATGCAATAATCTTTGTTATTGAGATTCTTCTGGTACAAAAAATTAATTCATGAAATCTCCAGTGAAAATGATGTAACTCAGAATTTAGAAAAGGGCAAGGCTACGTCACCCCTCCGAAAGCAAATTCATGCATGGTTAGTCATATACTTGACCAATCCTAGATAATCAACACATTAAAAACCTAGACAGTTTTGAACTATGAAGTACATCCTCCAAATCAAAACTCATGCCCAAGACCACTTAATAGTCAAGTAGTTATAAATAAAAGCATTCCCTGATGCCTGATCATCTTATTCAAATAAGTTGGCACTAATCCAAATTTTAAATATGTGCTCACTATAATTCCACGGGCTAAACACAAACCACCCAAATCCACATTCATTTGGCTTAACTGCCCCCACGATAATTGTTCTTTGCAAGGTGAAAACTTTATTTTGTCTTAGACTTACAGATTTCTATACTTTGATAAGATGATCCTAGAACTACTAGACAATACACTTCAAACGAACATTCACACATTGCTTCTTCTTTCTTGCTGCTTTCTATGTGTATGTGCTAAGTGATTGTAGAAAATATATCTAAAACCAAATTTCCACAAAGTTCACCCCTCTAACCCCCAACCCTTGATGGTGTCTTCTCTCTCCAGAACTCCAAGGGCACAAAATGTTCCAAACATAAACAATCCCACATGTAATTGGGAAACAACAAACAGAGAAATCCCCATGAAAGAAACAGCCCAGAATTCCTATATTGGTTAAATCACAGATACTCGAAAACTAAAAAACCAACCTTTATCAAACAAAACCATTCAATACTGGCACAACATTTGCAGTCTATCAGAGAAAATTCTGAAAAATCAATTTTATGTTAGAAATAATAGATAAATCAGGTAATAGCATGCCATAAAATTAAAGACTTACATCTGCCTGAGGAGCATAATAAGGAGTAAATGGAAAAACAACATGAACTCAAGGCTATTCCATATCTTCCCATACCTTCAAGCAGTCATCAATCACCAATGCCATCTTAGGATGGCACATTCTATCATGGAAAACACTAAGCAAAGACTTCTTGGAGCCTACCAAATTAATGAACACCAAAAAGAGAGAGAGGCCCAACGACGACTAAGAAAAAAAGAGCCAAGATAAAATAATTGATGAATGGTAAATGTATCCTTCAGATAGATAATCAAATTTGTCTATTTCTAGTTCATCATGCCACAGTTTCGTGCGAAAGGCTAACAGCAAGAATAGGGAATGTGTTTAAAATTTTAATTCAAGGCACAAGCAGAAAGAATAATTATCTCGATAGCATCAAATGGTACATTCTAGTTTCTTCTTGAAGACATACTGCATAATGGAAAAAAAATGAAAGAATTTTAGAAAATCTTCAAGAAAATGAACATGATTTTTATCTCCTATTTGATACACATTGTCTAAATAAATGATTACTGAAAGCCATTTTCAAGCTTTTGAGGCAGGTACTGTATAAAAACAACTAATCTAGTTTAGCTATCAAGCACAATTTTACATTGTACGAAAACAAACATATCCCTCAGCAATGTCTGTTACCAAAGTTTACACATCCAGAAACAGGTAAGCCACAATTAATTCTAACCAGACAAAATAGCTGGGTAGCATCCTACCCAACAAACCTTAAAACCTTGCCAATCACTGATCTATGCAGTCTTAGTGTTTTGTCCCCTAATTTCTAAACAGATTCCATTAAAGATCTAGAGAATCATATATACCCGATTGTAGTCTTCAAGCCAACTCTTCTCTTCACAAGCTGACATCCATTTTTCCACTTTGTCCAATATATTTTTCCATATATGCCTAATCTAATATCAGCCATAAGAGATCAAAACGAGGCAACAAAGCTGGCGAAAGATTGATATTTTCTGCTGGAGTTCTTCTTACATCATATCTTCCCATGCAACCACAAAAGGAACAATTATGAAGGTTAGTATCTGCGATTATGTCTCGTTGCAAATAACAAGTAATTTCTGAGCGCGACACTGACTCTCCAGCTGAGCTTGTGCTTCCTGGGCCTGATCCTGGTGCCCTAACTGAGCAAGCTTGTTTTTCCACCATCTTAAAAATTTGACAAGATTTTAATTCCCACTCATTGCAACACCAAACCCAGCAAATGTAGTAAGGAGTATAGATAGAACAACTTGCACATGAAGCTGCAACTCCATCAAATTGACAAATAACTGAGATGCAATGTTATGGGTTCATATCAACCAAATAAAACCCTTACTCTTTTTTCCCCACCAATTACACACTGCTAAATGAGGAACATAAAAAGAAAACAAATGAAGAATCATGTACTTACCACAGAGTATAAAAGATTAGCAAAGAGAACCACCAGCGCGAACTGCATTGATGCATAGACCCAGACAAATCTTTTGAGCACTGACAGACCAATTTCAAAATTCAGGCATCTCATACATGAATAACATAAATTAGATATATGTTGCACAAATGTTGAAGGATAACATCACTATATGCTATATGATCAACTTGCAGGGACTCCCTGGTCATGGCACACTACTTTCATTAAAGATGATTATGATCAACATTATGTTTGAGCATCATACAAAGCTATGCAGACTCTACACACAACTTTGTAATACTTGCCCATCGTTGATGATGTCATGGATGCAAGAAGACCCAAGATGCAGGAAAATGGCAATGATATAGCAACAACACCAGTACCCATTTTTGTGACCTGCCGAATGCAAATGTTATTAAGAAACTGTTGACAGATGTGAAGAAGCAGACTTGAAAGATTGAGCATTTACCAAAAGCTGTTCTAGGAAACAAAAATAGGCTAGCATGTTGACAATGACGAGAACGGGCACATCTTGCTAAACCCTGATAAGATTTATAGAAGGTTCAAACATGAATGATCAAGAAAATAGGCATTGAAAAATCATAAACAGGGACGTCTCTAAAGCCTAACTCTTAACAAGTCAGTTGGATCTAACTTGCTTTTGAAATTTTCATGACTGCATACAACCTGGCAAGAAAAACAAGAAGTTCATAAAATGAAAATAATAGAATGAACTCCTTAGAGGTTAACTTCATGCACCTCATCATCTGCATCTCGGTAACTAGTAAGAATGTTGAGAAGATCTTCATATAGACTCTTAGTGGATACCGGCTTTGCTAATTGAAGTTTATACAATCGCTTCAAGTTAACAAGAAGAGAATAATCATCATCACCATCCTGCAACTCAAAACATGAAATGTTGATTCAACCATTAAACGACATGCACAAATAAATGTATATGTATTGTTTCCAAATATTTAGAAAGAAAATAAGAGAGCATGGATACATCTATAATAGAAATGGTATTTGAGAGAATATCGCTACTTCTTTCATTGCAGATTTAAGTTTTTCAATGACTTCATCCTCAAATTGCATTTTGCCCATACGTCAGAGGTGACATCCAGTAGCCCCAGATCCACCAGTTCTTTATATCCACTGTATAACAGAAATAATGTCTATTAGATCTTCACACAAAATTGATGCTACCTAGTATTCAAGGAAATTGAATGGTGTCAAATCATCTATGCAAGTTAGAACAATGTTAATAGACTTTAAAGAAAACTGAGGTAATTGAATCAAGTTTTGATGCCTACTTCCTGCAAAAAGTCTGCAACACCCTTCCTCTCAGGACATTTGAAACCCATTGATCCAAAGAACTCGAGAAAATTTTCCCAAGGACCCTTGTAAACAACCTGTCCATCTGAGAGTAAAAGAAGCTTGGGTCTTATTCCCCTTCATCACTTTAACACGAATTCCAAATTCCAACAGTATAATGTGTGAAGATTAGAAAGCAGGCCAAACATTCAATTCAACAAAAAGATAAAGGTTACAATCTAGGAGGAAATATTAAATGTCTACTGATCAAACTTACAATTGAAGCATATGACTTCTTAACCAGCATGTAAGAAAAATATAACAATTGAAGCATAAGCTTCACAGAAAATATAACAAATAAAATACCAACGCAAGGAACATAACCCTTTAATATATTTATAGGTAAAACAGTTACAAAAAACATATACTACATTCTTCTATAACAACAAGACTAATCCAAAAAAGGAAACAACTAATCCAAAGAACAACAAGACTAATCCAAAGAACATATACCACATTCTCCTATACCACATTCAAATATATATATACATCCAAGTATAGCACATCGGCAGCCACTTCAAACATGTAGACAAGGATCAAATAAGGAAACAACTATTATCACTTATGGCATACAAAACACATCCTAGTTATTATCACTTTAAAAAACGCACCGCTAATGTGCCTCAGATCCACCAGATCCACCATTGTTTTGATCAGTTAGTCTCCTCAATGCTTGCAACATCATGGCCATATCCTCCTTCATTTTATTCATTTCATCACTGGCCACTTTCTTTTAGTCTGCCAACTCTTGTTTTGCTTCTGCAGCCTCTTTCCTTGCAAGCTCAATCTCTCGTCTTGCTTCTTCTATAGCTTGAGATCCAAAGTGACTACTCATGCCATTTTTAGATGTCGGCGTGATCCCATGTCCCCTACAATGTACACGTCCAAGTCTGTCTTGCCCGAATACTTGAGTAAAAATGTGGTCGTCATCTAAGGAGTTTAATCCCTCCTCTCGTTGCACGGTAAGATTTCGTATATCTTCCTACATTTAGAGACACATTTAGTTACTGAATATGAACAAGATGATCCATCTTTGAGTGAATACATATGAATACATATGAATATGATCCATCTTTGCTTGTATAAGCAAGCTCAAACATCCTAATACGAAATGGGCGAACTCCTGTCCTTTTCATCTGGCAACAATAGAAAACGTACACAAATGAGTTACTATATTTCTACTAAGTTGATATTCAAACCGAAAATCTCAAACATTTTGTACTTAACCTCTTCATCCTCAAGTATGGTGAAGGATTTTCTGCCTGCATGATGAAGCATTTGTTGTATGTCACGCCCGTCTTTATTCTTATCACACAATTCTTGAATTTTTTAAAAACGGATTTGAAAAACTATGTCATCAAGAATTAAGGTTTGGCTAGTATATTATAATCAAGTGTGATATTAAGGTTTAGGTACATACCTTAACCTTTGACGTTCCCCAATGTTCTTTTATCAACCATTTCCAATCTTCTTCTTTTACAAATGGTGGTCGATTTTGAAGTCATTCCTCATCTGTCTCATGTATATCGTAATAGTCCTTCTTCAATTCAGATTGGTAGTCTTTCCATTTTTTCCCATTTCCTTCATTAATAACTTCTTTCTTTCTGGATCATCCCCTATGTCGAACTTCTCCTGAATAAAAGAGCAAATTTGATCAAATCTAGCATATGTGGCCAATATATATATATATATATATATATATATATAAGATACGTACCAATAACGACTCAAGCATTTTGGCCTTTACGTCTTTGTCAAGTTTTCTCCATGACGGCGCAACAATAGATGTAACTTGCATGTTTCGAATGACAATTCCTTGTTGAGACGTAAATAATTGCTTGTGCTCTCCTATTACACGATGTCTGTCATCCAATTCCAGACTCGGTTTTGTTCCTTTTGGTAGACTTGTTACCTTCTGTCCCAATGCTCGTCCACGTGCTTTCCTATTCCTGGTGCTACCTATGTAAAGGAAATTATTAATGTTAAAAATTGTAAATTTTAAGTACAATTTCTATAAGAAAAATGGAGCTTATATTGTTTAGAGTGAGTAAAAATACCAGAAGAACTTGACTCAATATTATGGTTAGACTCCTCCGAATGGAATGGGGGTGACCTATCAGTTCTTGGTGGTCGTGGCGCCATACCTAAAAAATGCACAAAAAGTGAGCCAGTGCCATAACATAATAATAATAATACATTATAACATTTGATGACTATTCAATTATAATAATAATAATAATAATAATAATAATAATAATAATAATAATAATAATAATAATAATAATAATAATAATAATAATAATAATATATGTTCTTTGCTTGCTATACTTTGAGGGACAGTAGGTGCACCATTGAACTGTGCATTGTTCTTGGCTTGCCACATCTATAATAGTTGCAAACTAGTGAGCAGTTTTCCTAGTTTTTTTGTCGACTTCCTGTCGAAAGCAGATATATTGCATGTCCTCTATGGTGGTCTGACAGTTAGTAACATTCCAATAGATAGGGACGGGTGAAAGAAGCCACACCAGCTGACTGATAGGGTAGCTAAAAAAGATATGTTCAATTGTTTCATATTTTGTTTGGGGCATATGACATTCTAGTGGAACATTCATATGATGTTTAATCATGTTCTCTTTGGTAGAATGACATTCATAATAAACTTCAACATGAGGAAAATGGTTCCTATGAGGGGTTTTCAAAGTCCATGCAGTATGTAGCTGACCTTTGTTTGGGGTAGTGGAAAAAAAAGAGAAATCAGGGACGCATGTTGTGCTTGAAGAGCTTATAAGCAGTTTTGACAATGGACAAGCATTTTTTTATTAGGTTGCTAGTCAGAAGGATTCCTAAATCCTGGTAGGGGTGTGTAAGATATTCTAGGTTATGTCAGGGGAAAATACTTCCCCTATAATTGCGGCATTCCAATGCCTTTGACCCGTTCCAATAATCCAAATATCACTTAAGTCATCAAGTAAGAGTCAATTCTTGTAGGTGACATAATTGGCTAGGGGTAGCATTGTCGGAGTCATTTATCCATCCAAATGCCCACCTTATTCCAATCGCCAAAGTCTACGACATGTTCTCAAAATCAGCCACAACCTTGCCTATACCTCCCAAAGTATAGGAAACATCAGATTTAGTAAGTTGGCAAAGTTGGGTTTATCATCCTTGAAATATATAGATTTCATAGAGGTGCAACAAAGGTCGGCTTAGTAAGAAGTCTCCACAATATCTTATCAACTGCAAGGATCTATTTCTTTGGTGCAAATCAAGAATATTAAGACCCTTTTATTTCTTTCCAATCGTAATTTATCCCATCTAAGCGAATAGCAAGATTTAGCTTCCTCCCTGTCTTTCCACCCACAACATTTCATCGGGGATTCTGTATGAGCAATCAAAGACTTGGGTAAAATTAGATTCTGCATAGCATACACAGAAATGGAAGTAATCACACACTTAACAAGAAATGACATCAACCTACTGAACAAAACGATAAAGCAAGAACAACACCTAAGCACTAACTTAAGTCGAGGTACTTGAGTCTCTTGAAAATTTTGCCATTATTAATCTCGAGAATGTTCATGGCAAGGCACAACAAGTCAGGTCCACCTGGTTCAGACATTCTGAAAGACCATAAATACAATGTGTGGACTTTATGGGATTGAATGCTATTATTAGTCCATTAATTTGATAATAAACATAAAAGATTAGTCCACGTAAGTATAAATTTGCTGCGATTGACTAACTAGGCAGTGCCTCAAAGCAAGGCCTACAGTCAAAACTACCTTCCATGATCAGTCTGACCCTTTTTTTGTTTCCAATATTGTGCATTTTTGCTGTTGGAAGCCTTCGATGGTATAAGTTAAACCCTGTTTGACATTAGATCTACTGAAGATGCTCGTAACTCCCATGGTGTAAGTTATACAATCAAACTCCACCAACAACAAACGATGTATACAAATTTAGGTCCAACAACCTTTTAGGCCTACTTTTGATCTTATAGAGAACTTAATTACATTCTGAGAGTCATGTTATGGACTTTAGGTTGATGATAGAAGAAATGAAAAGTAAAAGTGAAACAAGAGAAGGACAAATCTAGGCTGAAAAAAAACCTATATGAGGAGAACTCATGTGACCGCAACAAAACTAGTAATGCTCATGGTATAGATGATATTTTTCCACTTCTTATTCTTATAAACTCGTGTTGTATAAAAATGTAGATATATTTAAGGTGAGATTACCTCTGGGATCGTTGTAAGGCTTCCACTCGAGCTTTGAGTTTGAAATAATCCTGATGGCTGCTATGTTCCTGCAGGTAAGAAGAAAAGAAAACGTTGATATTGGTAAAAACTGCTAAAGCTGCATTATTCGGTCAGAACATCAATCATATGGATAACTTACAGATTATTCCCAATAGTAAACAAGTAAACGTTGATATTGGTAATAATAACTATTCACAGCTTCTTCAACAGAATAGTTATCTAATTTATCTAATTCCTCCCCAGAGCCATAAGGTGACAATCCATAATTTATCTAATTTGTTCCTATTATCTTTGATGAATTTGCACAACCAATGTCATACTTTAAAGAAAAATGATTTAATAGACACCGATCTATCTTTACCACAGTAGAAAAAAAAAAACATGTTATTATATTTATTAGCCAAAGCGCTCCTTCACCTCCTCTCTGTGAGTCATAGTGCAAATTATTAATAGTGTCCATCTTTGTACACTTCATAGGCACAAGATATTATGTAGGCGGAGCCCTAATTTCTTATTTTTTTACATTAATAGGCAAAAAAATTGCATGCAAAGAGCCCTAGAGTTCCTTTAATAAATACTAGTAAACACACACAAAACCACAGTGCTACAAACACTTATCTATCCATGGATGTAAAAGATTTGTCATTGTATTTATTTTTAAACTACTCTCATATCAACTTCTTCAAATCGATTAGGACTGATTGAAGTTTAAACACTAGAGCATTCAACTGAATGATACCCAACTGAATATGTCACCCAATTCATTGCGCCAATTTGAGAATTTTTTTTCATTTCTTCCCTTGCCAGGAGAGGGTTAGACGGACCCTGATCAGTTTATTAAATTAAAAACCACGAGGTGATGTAATGAGCTTAACCATACAATAAAACCCCAATGCAACCAACTAACATGCATGCAGTCTTTTGTATTTTATTTTATCATGTAATAAATAATAAGAGAGAATGGTTTTGGGGAGGTTTGATGGCCCAAACATGATAAACCCACCTTACAAAATGTCAACCCACGACAAATACGAAACCCTAGCCGATAAGGCTAGAAAAAAACCTATATGAAACCCTTCCAATCCTTGCTAACATATTCATTCAAGAATGACGACATTGTAACAGAAAAAGTTGCTAACCTATTCATTCAAGAATGACAATATATATGTCGAAAGAAGATATATTGCATGTCCTCTATGGTGGTATGACAGTTAGTAGCATTCCAATAGATAGGGACGGGTGAAAGAAGCCACACCTGCTGACTGATAGGGTAGTTAAAAAAGAGATGTTCAATTGTTTCATATTTTGTTTGGCGCATATGACATTCTCGTGGAACATTGATATAGTGTTTAATCATGTTCTCTTTGGTAGAATGTCATTAATAATAAACTTACACCTGAGGAAAATGGATCCTATGAGGGGTTTTCAAAGTCCATGCAGTATGTAGCGGACCTTTGTTTGGGGTAGTGGAAGAAGAAAGGAAATCAGGGACGCAGGTTGTGCTTGAAGAGCTTTTAAGCAGTTTTGACAAAGGACACGCATTTTTTATTAGGTTGCTAGTCAGAAGGATTCCTAAATCCTGAGAGGGGTGTGTAAGATAGTCTAGGTTATGACAGGGGAAAATACTTCCCCTATAATTGCGGCATTCCAATGCCTTTGACCCGTTCCAATAATCCAAATATCACTTAAGTCATCAAGTAAGAGTCAATTCTTGTAGGTGACATAGTTGGCTAGGGGTAGCATTGTCGGAGTCATTTATCCATCCAAATGTCCACCTTATTCCAATCGCCAAAGTCCACGACATGTTCTCAAAATCAGCCACAACCTTGCCTATACCTCCCAAAGTATAGGAAACATCAGATTTAGTAAGTTGGCAAAGTTGGGTTTATCATCCCTGAAATATATAGATTTCATAGAGGTGCACCAAAGGTCGGCTTACTAAGAAGTCTCCACAATATCTTACCAACTGCAAGGATCTATTTCTTTGGTGCAAATCAGGAATATTAAGACCCCTTTATGTCTTTCCAATCGTAGTTTATCCCATCTAAGCGAATAGCAAGATTTGGCTCCCTCCCTATGTTTCCACCCACAACATTTCATCGGGGATTCTATATGAGCACACAAAGACTTGGGTAAAATTAGATTCTGCATAGCATACACAGGAATGGAAGTAATCACACACTTAACTAGAAACGACATCAACCTACTGAACAAAACGATAAAGCAAGAACAACATCTAAGCACTAACTTAAGTCTAGGTACTTGAGTCTCTTGAAAACTTTGCCATTATTAATCTCAAGAATGTTCATGGTGAAGCACAACAAGTCAGGTCCAACTGGTTCAAGCTTTCTGGAAGACCATAAATACAATGTGTGGACTTTATTGGATTGAATTCTATTATTAGTCCATTAATTTGATAATAAACATAAAAGATTAGTCCATGTAAGTATAAAGTTGCTGCGATTGACTAACTAGGCAGTGCCTCAAAGCAAGGCCTACAGTCAAAACTACCTTCCATGATCAGTCTGACCATTTTTTTGTTTCCAATATTGTACATTTTTGCAGTTGGAAGCCTTTGATGGTATAAGTTAAACCCTGTTTCACAATAGATCTACTGAAGATGCTCGTAACTCCCATGGTGTAAGTTATACAATCAAACTCCACCAATAACAAACGATGTATATAAATTTAGGTCCAACAACCTTTTAGGCCTACTTTTGATCTTATAGAGAACTTAATTACATTCAGAGAGTCATGTTATGGACTTTAGGTTGATGATAGAAGAAATGAAAAGTAAAAGTGAAACAAGAGAAGGACAAATCTTGGCTGAAAAAAAACCTATATGAGGAGAACTCATCTGACCGCAACAAAACTAGTAATGCTCATGGTATAGATGATATTTTTCCACTTCTTATTCTTATAAACTCGTGTTGTATAAAAATGTAGATATATTTAAGGTGCGATTACTTCTGGGATCATTGTAAGGCTTCCACTCGAGCTTTGAGTCTGAAATAATCCTGATGGCTGCTATGTTCCTGCAAGTAAGAAGAAAAGAAAACGTTGATATTGGTAAAAACTGCTAAAGCTGCATTATTCGGTCAGAACATCAATCATATGGATAACTTACAGATTATTCTCAATAGTAAACAAGTAAACTTTGATATTGGTAATAATAACTATTCTCAGCTTCTTCAACAGAATAGTTATCTAATTTATCTAATTCCTCCCCAGAGCCATAAGGTCACAATCCATAATTTATCTAATTTGCTCCAATTATCATTCATGAATTTTCACAACCAATGTCATACTTTCAGGAAAAATGATTTAATAGGCACCGATCTATCTTTACCACAGCAGAAAAAAAAAGTGACAGAGAACTAAAAAAAAAAACATGTTATTATATTTATTAGCCAAAGCGCTCCTTCACCTCCTTTATGTGAGTCATAGTGCAAATTATTAATAGTGTCCATCTTCTTACACTTCATAGGCACAAGATATTATGTAGGTGGAGCCCTAATTTCTTATTTTTGTACATTAATAGGCAAAAAAATTGCATGCAAAGAGCCCTAGAGTTCTTTTTATAAATACTAGTAAACACACACAAAACCACAGTGCTACAAACACTTATCTATCCATGGACGTAAAAGATTTGTCACTGTATTTATTTTCAAACTACTATCATATCAACTTCTTCAAATCGATCATGACTGATTGAAGTTTAAACACTAGAGCATTCAACTGAATGATACCTACTTGAATATGTCACCCAATTCATTGCGCCAATTGGTGAATTCTTTTCTTTTCTTCCCTTGCCAGGAGAGGGTTAGACGGACCCTGATCAGTTTATTAACTTAACAAAACCACGAGGTGATGTAATGAGCTTAACCATACAATAAAACCCCAATGCATCCAACCAACATGCATGCAGTCTTTTTCATTTTTTTTCATCATGTAATAAATAATAAGAGAGAATGGTTTTGGGGAGGTTTGATGGCCCAAACATGATAAACACACCTTACAAAATGTCAACCCATGACAAATATGAAACCCTAGCCGATAAGGCTGGAAAAAAACCTATATGAAACCCTTCCAATCCTTGCTAACCTATTCATTCAAGAACGACAACATTGTAACAGAAACAGTTGCTAACCTATTCATTCAAGAATGACAATATATCTGTCGAAAGAAGATATATTGCATGTTCTCTATGGTGGTATGACAGTTAGTAGCATTCCAATACATAGGGACGGGTGAAAGAAGCCACACCTGCTGACTGATAGGGTAGCTAAAAAAGAGATGTTCAATTGTTTCATATTTTGTTTGGCGCATATGACATTCTAGTGGAACATTGATATGGTGTTTAATCATGTTCTCTTTGGTAGAATGTCATTAATAATAAACTTCAACATGAGGAAAATGAATCCTATGAAATGTTTTCAAAATCCATGCAGTATGTAGCGGACCTTTGTTTGGGGAAGTGGAAGAAGAAAGAAAATCAGAGACGCAGGTTGTGCTTGAAGAGCTTTTAAGCAGTTTTGACAATGGACACGCATTTTTTATTAGGTAGCTAGTCAGAAGGATTCCTAAATCCTGAGAGGGGTGTGTAAGATAGTCTAGGTTACGTCAGGGGAAAATACTTCCCCTATAATTGCGGCATTCCAATGCCTTTGACCCGTTCCAATAATCCAAATATCACTTAAGTCATCAAGTAAGAGTCAATTCTTGTAGGTGACATAGTTGGCTAGGGGTAGCATTGTCGGAGTCATTTATCCATCCAAATGTCCACCTTATTCCAATCGCCAAAGTCCACGACATGTTCTCAAAATCAGCCACAACCTTGCCTATACCACCCAAAGTATAGGGAACATCAGATTTAGTAAGTTGGCAAAGTTGGGTTTATCATCCCTGAAATATATAGATTTCATAGAGGTGCACCAAAGGTCGGCTTAGTAAGAAGTCTCCACAATATCTTATCAACTGCAAGGATCTATTTCTTTGGTGCAAATCTGGAATATTCAGACCCCTTTATTTCTTTCCAATCGTAGTTTATCCCATCTAAGCGAATAGCAAGATTTAGCTTCCTCCCTGTGTTTCCACCCACAACATTTCATCGGGGATTCTATATGAGCACACAAAGACTTGGGTAAAATTAGATTCTGCATAGCATACACAAGAATGGAAGTAATCACACACTTAACTAGAAACGACATCAACCTACTGAACAAAACGATAAAGCAAGAACAACATCTAAGCACTAACTTAAGTCTAGGTACTTGAGTCTCTCGAAAACTTTGCCATTATTAATCTCAAGAATATTCATGGCGAAGCACAACAAGTCAGGTCCAACAGGTTCAAGCATTCTGAAAGACCATAGATACAATGTGTGGACTTTATGGGATTGAATGCTATTATTAGTCCATTAATTTGATAATAAACATAAAAGATTAGTCCATGTAAGTATAAAGTTGCTGCGATTGACTAACTAGGCAGTGCCTCAAAGCAAGGCCTACAGTCAAAACTACCTTCCATGATCAGTCTGACCCTTTTTTGTTTCCAATATTGTGCATTTTTGGTGTTGGAAGCCTTCGATGGTATAAGTTAAACCATGTTTCACATTAGATCTACTGAAGATGCTCGTAACTCCCATGGTGTAAGTTATACAATCAAACTCAACCAACAACAAACGATGTATACAAATTTAGGTCCAACAACCTTTTAGGCCTACTTTTGATCTTATAGAGAACTTAATTACATTCTGAGAGTCATGTTATGGACTTTAGGTTGATGATAGAAGAAATGAAAAGTAAAAGTGAAACAAGAGAAGGACAAATCTAGGCAGAAAAAAAACTTATATGTGGAGAACTCATGTGACCGCAACAAAACTAGTAATGCTCATGGTATAGATGATTTTTTTCCACTTCTTATTCTTATAAACTCGTGTTGTATAAAAATGTAGATATCTTTAAGGCGAGATTACATCTGGGATGGTTGTAAGGCTTCCACTCGAACTTTGAGTTTGAAATAATCCTGATGGCTGCTATGTTCCTGCAGGTAAGAAGAAAAGAAAACGTTGATATTGATTTAATAGACACTGATCTATCTTTACCACAGTAGAAAAAAAGTGACAGAGAACAAAAAAAAAAAAAACATGTTATTATATTTATTAGCCA
Source organism: Berberis vulgaris (assembly GCA_963556465.1). NCBI lineage: Eukaryota > Viridiplantae > Streptophyta > Magnoliopsida > Ranunculales > Berberidaceae > Berberis > Berberis vulgaris. The sequence continues at coordinate 40,337,006 of OY747128.1, forward strand.
AAGCGCTTCTTCACCTCCTCTCTGTGAGTCATAGTGCAAATTAATAATAGTGTCCATCTTCTTACAATTCATAGGCACAAGATATTATGTAGGTGGTGTAACACCCCTAAATTTCATAAAATTAATTTATTTTATTTTGAATGAAATAAAATAGGGTTACATTTAATTAAATTCAGGTTTCGAAATTTAGGGTTTTATTTGGTGAGTTTAGAAGGTGGGTGCTTTTAGAAGTCCAGTGGGGGCGAATAACCACCTACCCTATAAAGAGGAAGAAAACCTTTTTCCTTTTCCCTTTCCTCTTTTTCTCCTTTCTCCTTCCCTCCCTTGTGTTTTCTTCTCATCTGGCGGCGAAGCTCGATCAGAGCCATAGCTTTCGCCTTTCTGTTCTCCAAAACCCTAAAAACCTCACAATGATTTCGCTATTCATTCTCTTTGAGTCGGCCTTAGGTTTCAGGCTCTCCCACGCTCATGGAATCGATGAAATCGGTCAGAATATTGAAGCAATTCACAACTTGATCATGGATCTCAATCGATTCGGTTAGGTCATCAAGCTCATTCTTCTTGGAGATGTGGGCGCAGGAAATTCGAGTCTCATCTTGCGTTTTGTCAAGGGCCAGTTTCTTGAATTCCAGGAATCAACGATTGGAGCGGCGTTCTTCTCTCAAACGTTGGCAGTGAATTATGCGACGGTTAAATTTGAGATTTGGGATACGGCAGGGCAGGAGAGGTACCATAGCTTGGCTCCAATGTATTACAGAGGCGCTGCAACAACTATTATTGTTTATGACATCACGAGAACGAATTCGTTCACCCGTGCAAAGAAGTGGGTGCAAGAACTTAAAAAAACAGGGAAACCCCAACATGGTAATGGCACTTGCTGGAAATAGAGCCGACTTGGAAGATAAAAGGAAGGTGACAGCAGATGCACTTGGTTGAAATATTGGAGTCTAAGAACCTTGCTGTCAATGGAGATGCAATCAGTGAGTTTTCTTCATTTCTTTCTCTTTTACTGAGAGTTCTTCCTTCTTCTTGTTCTTTTTGAATTTTGGGTGTTTGCGTATTTGCAAATATAATGAAGTTGGGATGATTTGGGTTTATGGGGTTAGTTGGATAGTTTGATTTGTTGATTGGGTGGCTGGTTCATGTTGTTCTTGAAAATAGAATATCCCCAATTCACAAAAATAGAATGGGTTTTGTCTGTGAGAATGGGTTTGCTTTCTTTTTTCATTTTTGTTCATGTTTTTTTTACAATGTTTGTGTTTGAATTCTGTGATGGGTATTTATTGTTTTGTTTAGTAATTAACGTTTCAATGTGTTCGTAATGTAATTTAGTTTGGCGAGGTTTGTGGATTTGTTCATGAAGTATTAATTTTAGTATTTCTAAATATGTTTATGGCTTGTTTGTATCCATTGGGAATTCGGTGAAGCTAAGAAACCCCTTTATTGAATAAATTCTAGAAAAAATATACATTTTGTTTTATTTGTTCGAGTTTTTGCAAATTTGGGTATAAGAAGCACTATAGAGACTCCAATTCCTATTGTTTACCCCCATTTCTTACTCTCTATGTAAGTCTAGACATGATAAGAAATAGGTCAAAAGGCATTGGAAAAACAACATTTTCTTTCTGGTTTTGGAATGTGCAACATCGAATAGAGTGTTTATATTAGTGATGGGTTACGAAGGGTTTCCCTTGATATGAGTCGAGCTTTATGGACTTGAGATATCGAAGAATCAATTCTGGTTGTTTGGTGTTTGGTAAAGGTCATCTCATGGATCTTGGTTGACTAGGGGTAAGAACCCATCCATTGCTCCTTAAGAACTATTGGAAAGATTGTTTTTTTTCAAAGTTTAAAATATAATCAGCAGTCTGCATATGTATTAAAATATCCTTCTTGTATTCAATTTAGTCATCCAGATAGCTAAGAAAAAATTCATACCAACTCTTGATCCCTCAACCTCCTTGGCCAATAGTTCACTTCCCCTGATTGGTTTAACATCTCCCCTTGCTAAATGTTTGTGTGTTTATGATGTTAGATTGTGCTTGACGGCAAGGAAATCAATTTCCTAGGATAATGAGTGTGAGACCCTTGTGTGGGCGGACCTGAGGGGGAGGGTGAGGGTGAGGGTTGGAGCCCAATATGCCCAACAGGCCCGTGGATCCCAAGAGGGGTTGGACTAGCTACCAAGGGGGATCATAGTCCCACATCGCCTGGGTGCGGGATGGTTATGTGCTATATATGTGCGAGGTTGGATCCCCATAGTAAGAGGCCTTTTAAAGCCGTGCGGGCCGGTTGGGCCCAAAGCGAACAATATCTTACTGTGCGGATCGGGTCGTTACAATGAGTATTTTCCAGTATTTAGTCCACAATATGGGTTTGCAATGCGGGCTTTGGTTAGTCATCCGCAAAACACAGAATGTCAAGATACTATTTATCCAATGCTATAGAAATTTAAGCACTTCAACTACAATGTATTATTGGGTTTGAAATCAGTGCGATGCATTGATCCATCAGCTGAAAGATTTCATATCACTATGGTAATTCTAAGTTCCTCACCTTTTTCTATCGCAAAGAGTTCTTGGCCCTGTTACTTTGCTTAACCTATGTTATCTCATACTTTTTTTTAGCAGTATGATGTTTGGTCTTTGTGTACCTAGGATCTTATGTTTGACTCAAGTTTCTTCCTTTCTGTTTGGAGCTATCAGGAATGTGAGATTTTCTGTCGTATAAAGAATTTTGTGCTAATACTCTCTAGTACACTCATCCGTTGCTTGTTCGTTTCAAGTAGGAACTTAAGCCACTGCCTTCCTTTTTGTTTAACTTCTTTCTTGCTTTTGTCAACTTGAACTTGGATGGAGACTTCAAGGTTTTTATTTGATCACTAACTTCATTACTCTATCCCCTCATTAGGTTTACATTGTTGTCAAACTGTAAGTCCTCTACTTGATATATCATTCCATATGCGTCAAAACTATTTCGCTCTTCTCATCAATCAACCAACAGATCCTTGAGTTTTTCTTCCAGTTATGAAGATTCAGAATTTAACTATCCAGAACATTCAATAGCTACAACAGTTTAAATTTGATATCTAGCTAGATCCTGAACCATGGATCTAGATAAATTTTCCTGTCAAAATCAAACAAAACAACCAAATTATGAATTTCTCCAGTTAAATAAGAGATATTAGATTTATTGATTTTAGATATTTAAGATGTGGTTTATGGACTATGGAATTCTTGGTAGAATGTCTTGGTCAGTCATGTCCTAGAGATTTGTCATCTGGTGAACTTCATATTCCTTTAAATTCCTTTTAAGTTGAAAATTCCATTCTTGAGCATAGGAGTCCTAAAAGTCACTAATTGTACCCCATTTTATTGTTAGAGATATTGTAAATAATAGGAAAAGAAGGGTAGCTGTTGAATTCTATATTTGTTGTATATTTATTAAAAAGAAACATAGCTTGCTGCTATGATTATTAAATAGCCCTGAATGTTTGATTGAAAATGTAGTCATTTGGTGCTAACTAGGAATTAGGGGATGTTTTCAAACAACTTAAGATATGTGTGTTGTACTGGGATTTGGATGGTTGCTTTGCTGTAAGTTAGTGTTCACCCAGGATTGTCATGCACTTTCATGTTTATGTATTGAAATTGTCTTTTCGGAGATTGTATGTAGTGGCTTTGTTGGATTAAGCTTTTGAGATACTTTCTGCCAAACTAGGATGTATGTGTTTATCCCTAAAATCACATTCATATGGAGAGTACTATGTGTAGTAGTGATTGATATTGCACTATTGCTTGTTTTGTTTGATGTCTCGTTGATTCTATTGATGTAGGACCATTTAAGATTAACGGTGTTCCTCTGTATGTATGCATTTTGAAATGGTTATGTTCTCCCAAAAGAAGGGGTGGATTTCATTATGAATGAAAAAATGTCACTTGATCACCGTGTTATTATAAAGCATGATTTATCAATATGCTATGTTTTCCCCAAAAATGTGGGTGGATACGATTGTGAATCGACTTATGTATGACAAAATGTCATTGTGGAGGAATTCTAAATTATCAAAAATAAATGATATTGGTAAACCTTGATTTCTGAAAATATAAACCACTTGGACTTGTATCACTTAGAACTACCACACCTCTTTTGTTTATTATTTTCCCTTCTCTTACTAGAGAAACTAAATAACCTGCGGGTCGTCTTGCGGAGTTGGGGCACCCATTTCCTACTAGAGAAACTAAAATAACCTTCAGGTTAGTCTTGCAAAAATGAGGTGAATTGTTATGCTTAAGATAGGCTTTGATATTTATCCGTCAAAAATGTGACGTGAGTTTATGCGCATTGATAGCCCAAGAGTGGCTTTTGGTACTCATATAGTTAGGAGTATCCGCGATGCATGCCTGTATGTGATGTCCCCACTTGGGCATGGATGACAGAGTAGTCCTCCTTTATATGAGAGAGGCATATGGGAATGTATGTTCGGCACGGAGGTGGTGCGAATGTGGTATCGTCTAAGTGATCAATCCGTTAAAAGATGAACCTAATTCAAATAAAAATGAATAAATTACGTTGCATTGTTTCTAATCCTTTTTATGCAGGATGGCAAGTTCACTAATATTTCTGCAGGTCAGACTTGCCATAGTCAACTCCTATAGGGTAAGTACAAGTAAATGCATTTTTACTTAATTGAGATGATGATATGATGGCCTCGATGAGGAACTAAATTCTTGGAACTGTGTTTTCTTGCATCACACTTTTGCCTCGTTGAGGAACTACATGTTGGTGTGTTTGTGTTTAGCTTGATGTTTATCACATGCGATTTTATTGATTTTGGGATGAAAATTTCTCACACCAGCTTTATTGCTGACCCAAGTGAGCTTTTGCTTCTTGGGTACATTCCTTTGGGAATGTAGCCAATTATCCTTTCAGGTTTAGAGACTTTTAAGCAGCGTTACGGGAGTTCCGCTAGTGGGGCTAGCGACGTCAGTTTTTCCTGGTTAGAGTTTTGTTAAAAAAAATTAGTTTGTTCCTATTTTCTGAACTATATTTTTGTCATTGCTGCTAATGTTTATGTTGTTATTGAATTTCACGTCCCGAGTTTTGGGGAAACGGATAATCCTACGTGGATTTTAGGATTTTCGTTTTTCTCGAAAATTGGGGCGTGACAGGTGGAGCCCTAATTTTTTATTTTTGTACATTAATAGGCAAAAAAATTGCATGCAAAGAGCCCTAGAGTTCCTTTGATAAATACTAGTAAACACACACAAAACCACAGTGCTACACTTATCTATCCATGGATGTAAAAGATTTGTCACTGTATTTATTTTCAAACTACTCTCATATCAACTTCTTCAAATCGATCATGAATGATTGAAGTTTAAACAATAGAGCATTCAACTGAATGATACCCACTTGAAGATGTCACCCAATTCATTGTGCCAATTTGAGAATTCTTTTCTTTTCTTCCCTTGCCAGGAGAGGGTTAGACGGACCCTGATCAGTTTATTAAATTAACAAAACCACGAGGTGATGTAACGAGCTTAACCATACAATAAAACCCCAATGCAACCAACCAACATGCATGCAGTCTTTTTCATTTTATTTTATCATGTAATAAGTAATAAGAGAGAATGGTTTTGGGGAGGTTTGATGGCCCAAACATGATAAACACACCTTACAAAATGTCAACCCATGACAAATATGAAACCCTAGCCGATAAGGCTGGGAAAAAACCTATATGAAACCCTTCCAATCCTTGCTAACCTATTCATTCAAATGACAACATTGTAACATAAACAGTTGCTTACCTATTCATTCAAGAATGACAATATATTTGTCGAAAGAAGATATATTGCATGTCCTCTATGGTGGTATGGCAGTTAGTAGCATTCCAATAGATAGGGACGGGTGAAAGAAGCCACACCTGCTGACTGATAGGGTAGCTAAAAAAGAGATGTTCAATTGTTTCATATTCTGTTTGGCGCATATGACATTATAGTGGAACATTCATATGGTGTTTAATCATGTTCTCTTTGGTAGAATGTCATTAATAATAAACTTCAACATGAGGAAAATGGATCCTATGAGGGGTTTTCAAAATCCATGCAGTATGAAGCGGACCTTTGTTTGGGGTAGTGGAAGAAGAAGGGAAATCAGGGACGCAGGTTGTGTTTGAAGAGCTTATAAGCAGTTTTGACAATGGACAAGCATTTTTTATTAGGTTGCTAGTCAGAAGGATTCCTAAATCCTGAGAGGGGAGTGTAAGATAGTCTAGGTTATGTCAGGGGAAAATACTTCCCCTATAATTGCGGCATTCCAATGCTTTGACCCTTTCCAATAATCCAAATATCACTTAAGTCATCAAGTAAGAGTCAATTCTTGTAGGTGACATAGTTGGCTAGGGGTAGCATTGTCGGAGTCATTTATCCATCCAAATGTCCACCTTATTCCAATCGCCAAAGTCCACGACATGTTCTCAAAATCAGCCACAACCTTGCCTATACCTCCCAAAGTATAGGAAACATCAGATTTAGTAAGTTGGCAAAGTTGGGTTTATCATCCCTGAAATATATAGATTTCATAGAGGTGCACCAAAGGTCGGCTTAGTAAGAAGTCTCCACAATATCTTATCAACTGCAAGGATCTATTTCTTTGGTGCAAATCTGGAATATTAAGACCCCTTTATATCTTTCCAATCGTAGTTTATCCCATCTAAGCGAATAGCAAGATTTAGCTTCCTCCCTATCTTTCCACCCACAACATTTCATCGGGGATTCTATATGAGCACACAAAGACTTGGGTAAAATTAGATTCTGCATATCATACACAGGAATGGAAGTAATCACACACTTAACTAGAAACGACATCAACCTACTGAACAAAACGATAAAGCAAGAACAACATCTAAGCACTAACTTATATCGAGGTACTTGAGTCTCTTGACAACTTTGCCATTATTAATCTCGAGAATGTTCATGGCGAAGCACAACAAGTCAGGTCCAACTAGTTCAGACATTCTGAAAGACCATAAATACAATGTGTGGACTTTATGGGATTGAATGCTATTATTAGTCCATTAATTTGATAATAAACATAAAAGATTAGTCCATGTAAGTATAAAGTTGCTGCGATTGACTAACTAGGCAGTGCCTCAAAGCAAGGCCTACAGTCAAAACTACCTTCCATGATCAGTCTGACCCTTTTTTGTTTCCAATATTGTGCATTTTTGCTGTTGGAAGCCTTCGATGGTATAAGTTAAACCATGTTTCACATTAGATCTACGGAAGATGCTCGTAACTCCCATGGTGTAAGTTATACAATCAAACTCCACCAACAACAAACGATGTATACAGATTTAGGTCCAACAACCTTTTAGGCCTACTTTTGATCTTATAGAGAACTTAATTACATTCTGAGAGTCATGTTATGGACTTTAGGTTGATGATAGAAGAAATGAAAAGTAAAAGTGAAACAAGAGAAGGACAAATCTAGGCAGAAAAAAAACCTATATGAGAATAACTCATGTGACCGCAACAAAACTAGTAATGCTCATGGTATAGATGATTTTTTTCCACTTCTTATTCTTATAAACTCGTGTTTTATAAAAATGTAGATATCTTTAAGGCGAGATTACATCTGGGATGGTTGTAAGGCTTCCACTCGAACTTTGTGTTTGAAATAATCCTGATGGCTGCTATGTTCCTGTAGGTAAGAAGAAAAGAAAACGTTGATATTGGTAAAAATTGCTAAAGCTGCATTATTCGGTCAGAACATCAATCATATGGATAACTTACAGATTATTCTCAATAGTAAACAAGTAAACGTTGATATTGGTAATAATAACTATTCTCAGCTTCTTCAACGGAATAGTTATCTAATTTATCTAATTCCTCCCCAGAACTATAAGGTGACAATCCATAATTTATCTAATTCGTTCCTATTATCTTTGATAAATTTGCACAACCAATGTCATACTTTAAGGAAAAATGATTTAATAGACACCGATCTATCTTTACCACAGTAGAAAAAAAAAGTGACTGAGAACAAAAAAAAAAAAAAAACATGTTATTATATTTATTAGCCAAAGCGCTCCTTCACCTCCTTTCTGTGAGTCATAGTGCAAATTATTAATAGTGTCCATCTTCTTACACTTCATAGGCACAAGATATTATGTAGGTGGATCCCTAATTTCTTATTTTTTTACATTAATAGGCAAAAAAATTGCATGCAAAGAGCCCTAGAGTTCTTTTGAAAAATACTAGTAAACACACACAAAACCACAGTGCTACAAACACTTATCTATCCATGGACGTAAAAGATTTGTCACTGTATTTATTTTCAAACTACTCTCATATCAACTTCTTCAAATCGATCATGACTGATTGAAGTTTAAACACTAGAGCATTCAACTGAATGATACCCACTTGAAGATGTCACCCAATTCATTGTGCCAATTTGAGAATTCTTTTCTTTTCTTCCCTTTCCAGGAGAGGGTTAGACGGACCCTGATCAGTTTATTAACTTAACAAAACCACGAGGTGATGTAATGAGCTTAACCATACAATAAAACCCCAATGCAACCAACCAACATGCATGCAGTCTTTTTCATTTTATTTTATCATGTAATAAATAATAAGAGATAATGGTTTTGGGGAGGTTTGATGGCCCAAACATGATAAACACACCTTACAAAATGTCAACCCATGACAAATATGAAACCCTAGCCGATAAGGCTAGAAAAAAACCTATATGAAACCCTTCCAATCCTTGCTAACCTATTCATTCAAGAATGACAACATTGTAACAGAAACAGTTGCTAACCTATTTGAATGACAACGTTAACTAACCTTGTAGCAGCAATAGACTGAAGAGGAACATCAGTTGTTAGGGTTTTAGCTTTGAGTTTCTTCGACAACGTTTCCAATTGGTCCAATTAGAATTTAGCTTTGAGTTTCGAGCGATTCCAATTGAGTTTCTTCGACCACGTTTCCTGCAAGGGAGGGAGATGTCACTACAAGAAAAGTCCTCATTTATAGCATATGTTTATAGCGATTTTGTCCAAAGTGCTATGACTACTCCAGTGTATTAAAAGTCAAGTTTGCTAATAGCATTTTTTCACAAATGTGTTATTAAAAGTCAAGTTTTAATAAATTTAAAATTATAAAAACGCTATCTAAATTTTAGGCGGGCTCTTTGGCGCTCCAAAAAATATTCACAGACCCTTATCCCCTCTCTCTCTCTCTCGCCCGAGTTCTTTCAACCCAAAACTAAACAGGTAGGGATAGAGATCGGGAGACAGATTCAGGAGGGAGAGAACGAGATCGAGGCAGAGAGAGATATCCAGGGAGAAAGCGAGGAAGAGAAGGATCGAGCTACAAACAGAGATCAAGGGAGAGAGAGAGACGACACAGGGGAGAGGGATATTTTGATGCGATGTTGTTGGTTCCGAAGGATAAAAATCTTGTAATGGAATCAATCAAGAGTGAGAATGGCGCGCCGGATGGTCAACATTTCTTCATCGATATCTACTTCTTCTTTATCGCTAAGTTTTATTCGACAATATCATCTTTCAGGTAACCTTCCTTTGAATACTTTGATTTCTTGCTTGATTGCTCGCAATTTTATCACTTTCTCTCTCTCTGTGTATCTAATGGCAAGGAAAAAGGAGCGTCTATCAAAGCATTGGCTTCACCCTATAAACTAAAAATAAATTTGGTCCAATATTTTGTTTTCCATCCAAAAGGTCAATCAATTTTCCCGCTCGCTTCAATCACCTTGTATAAAAAAAATTCCAATTTTTTATGTTCAATAATAGATTTCATCTATTTCTCAATCATATTCGTATTCTTGTTTTCAGTTCTGCTCTTTGTTTTAATACAAAGAAGTGACAATACAGAGCAGAAGAAGACGATGGAGGTTTTCGAGAAGCTCAGTCTCGTTGACATCTCTTCCGAGGCGGATTGCCTCATTTGTTCGATCTTTGGTAATAGTTTCTTTCACCTTCAGTGATTCTTGAGTGCTAATATTGTGTTTGTTGCATGTTTTCGCGTTCAGTTACTGTTTGGTTTTGGTTTTGTATGTGGTTTACTTGTTTGCTTGAAAGGCGTTTGATGAATTTATTGCATGTATTCAGTTAATTAATTATGAGTATACATTAATAAGCAATTATGGATATTGAAGAAGTAGAGATGTTTTGAACATTAGTTTTTAGAACTATTTCACTAAACCAATTCGGTGATACCTAAGCATCAAGTGAAGGTATGTTCTTGGTTTCGATCGTCAAGTCATTCCTTCACTTTGGAATGTCCAAATGTTTTTCTTCATTTGTTTCCTTCATTCTTCTCGTCTCTATTTCTAGGGTTTTAGATTATGTGATGGGTGTTTGAGTTCGGTTTCCTACAGGGGTGTTTGTGTTGGAATTTTTTGACATGTTTGTAAAGTTATGATTTTTGTTTATGGTTTAAGAAGCGAAAAATGTGGATCAATATGTGTAGGAGCTTTTTTGTTGTAGTGAATTGGGTTTGCTGGCATAGGAAAGCTTATCTTCAATAATGGAGTCAGGAATCGGGACTAGTTTAGGTTTCAGAAATTATATACTTAACAACGAGAGGTTGAGGATAAAAGTTATTAAAAATAGAAAAATTTGAGAGTAAGAGGCATGGCTGCTATGAAAATGCAGTGGAGGCATCTGCCTCCAGTTGACTCCTTGTGGCTTCGTCACTGTGTTTTTGTTGTCATTATTGAATGGTCTTCACAGTCTATGAAAATAAACTTGCTGGAGGATTCTAAATGAATGGATCATGAACACTGCTCATTTTATTTTGTGGTTGAGTGAATATTGCCATGTTATACGTCTTTCATAGTGGTAATCCTCTTATCTTGACTTCATTGATTTGCTCCTACAATGAGTTAATCATTCTCAACTTGAGCCCTGAGCATACTATAGTCCTTGGTTGAAACTGTGCATATATGTTGGTATTGCCATTGCTTGCTACTAGTCGTAGTGGAGAGTTTGTTGAGTATTGATGGTGATCATTAAGTTTGTTTCCAAAGTACGTGACTAGTAGAATATGTTTTCATACTCTTGTGAAAATGACCTCACATGGCTCGTAGAGTCATTCCCACATACCATTCACTAATATAATCTACGACATGAAAAAATCAATAAAGAAAACTGATGCTTTTACCCGCATCCCTTGTCATTAGATTGTTTATAATAATAAAAAATGGTTTCAGTGACTGTCCTAGATTATTGCTTCTGCACTATTATTTTTAAAACATCATTTCTCTTATTCATGTTTTTTATGGGTAAGTGAGGTGTTAAAGATCTATGGACACGATGCCAAGGGGACAGAAGCAAGGACTGGATAATATTTGTGACATTCCAAATGTTAAGATCTATTGAGATCGTTGCTACGGCTGCTGCAACTTATCATTGATTTCTCAGGTCAGTCCAACATTTATTTATTTATTTTATTTTCATCAACCAAAGTATAAGACCTAGTATGCTAATATAGGTTTTGTATTCCTCAACAGAAACATTCAACGACGCAATCTCATCATATACTGGAAAAACAATTCTTCAAGCATGAACTAATAGCTGGGATGGTATATATAAAGGTTGTTGCCATCTAAATGATACTTAGGCAATGACGCTACCCGATCACATAGTGAAACATTATGTGAGTCATATATATTTGATTTCCCAAGTTAATTGGCATATATTAATGCAATCTCAATTTTGTATAGCCAATCAATATTAATGATAGTATCTGTGTGGGAGCTCCCAAGTTAATTGGCATATATTATGTGCAGTTTTATCTGCAGTTGGAGGGATCACAGAAGCCACAAAGGAGATGACAGAAGGTATTGACCAAGTATTTAAGAAAGGAAAATTCTCACAATGTTCTAACTTAAGAATCCCATGATCTATCCAAATTATATGCTCACTAAAAAATAATCTATCTTGATTTTCTTTTCTGTGATATGGTGGGAAAAAACAAAGAAATGACAAAAAAGAAGTAGTTGTAACGAGTAGACACTCCTGTTGGTTACTTTTGTTAATCTATGGCTCAACTTTTGAACTGTGTTTACATGTAATATAAACCGTTTGCAGATCTTGGACATTTCTCAGTCAAATCAATTCAGATAAGTATGTGCTCTGTGGTATTTCCATCACATGTCTTAGCATATACAGGGCAAGCGGCATACATCCGTAAGCATACAAATAACGTTCAACATACCTTCTATAAGTCCATACCAGGTGCCAACTCAAATACCATTTTGTTGTTAGTTTCTTCCCATTTTCTGTAATTGTGTATCTGATAGTTTTATCAGTTAACTTACATTGATTTTATTGTTGTGAAGGTTCTCTATATTGGCCTATGTTTGCGGTGGCTGTTATGGCTGCAATTATTGCGAGTCAAGCCATGATCTCCGGCACATTCTTAATCATCCAACAGTATCTAGCCCTCAGTTGCTTCCCTCGAGTCAAGATCTTACATACTTCAAACAAGTATGAAGGACAAGTGTATATACCTGAGATCAACTACCTCCTCATGTTAGCATGTGCTGGTGTTACCTCAAGGTATGTCTTTTAGTTTCTTTTTCTTAGTTTTGGTTATTAGGAAGAAATCTTGATTGGTTGTATGATATTGGTTGTTTTTTTATTGGCGGATTGAGCTTTGATTTTTGCATGAAATCCTTAATGAGTAGTTGTGACTTGTACTTATGGAGTGGGATTATGTTCGTATTAGCTTAAACTTAGACTTGTACTTCACTTTGAACACAAAATTCCATATGAAATTTCCAGCTAATTGCCTAAGTATTCTGATAATGAGTTGCACAGAGTGTCAAACAAATTTTTTTTCAATGGCAAATATGGTTGGTAATATCTTTTTTGGTAACCTGCTTGTGTCTTTCCCTTCTGCTTATGATAGCTTTATATTGTTATATGCAGCATGGAGGATGCTCGTAGACTAATTTATCTTGTTCAGGGTATTCCATGCAAGATCAATCTTATCTCATTTAATCCACACAGGGGATCCGCTTTCAAGCCAACCACTGATGACAAGATGATTGAGTTCTGAAATGTTCTAGCAGAAGCTGGGTTGTTTTTGTTTCAAGCCAACCACTGATGACAGCATGTGCATGTCTGGTCTGGAATTCGTTAATTTCCCAATTCTTGAACTGCAATTGTTTAAGAGCTTATTTCCCTAATATATTAGGTTCTTTTTCTTTTTCTGTTTTGCATAAGATATGTAGTAAGTTTCAGTTGCAACGTGTTGTAAATTTTATGCCAGCTTCATTTAAAATTCTCATGTCGCCGTATGAACTAATACAAAGAGAGTGTTGGTGTCCACCATGTGTCAAGTGTTTGAGTATTTTGATCTCTAAAGACCATAATAGCTTTCTAGACTAGTCAGAAACTGTATAGTGTTGAATACAATCTTACAGCATCTAAAATAGAGATAGAAGTATCCATCTTTTTTAGTGTTTTATTATCCAATTATACAAAGGCTTCTTTTCTATTCAACCTGCAAGAAATCTGTTGGAAATCTATTTTGACATTAGGAGAAGGTGAGCTTGAGAAACAACCTAGCAGGGATGAAATGCTTCCTTTCCTCCATCAATATCTGGGAAAACAGAGATCTGAACCAACTGTAAGTTTTAGTGGATTATCTCTTAGTTGACTCTTTCGCTAACAGAATCTCCTAATCTTCATTTTTTTTTCTTTTTGGTAATGCAGATCAATATTGCTAATGTCATCAAAGAGCTTTGTACGTTCTTATTTTGCTTGAGACAAATGCCAGTGATGATAATCTCTGTTTTTGCGTGACACTGCAGCTAGTGTGCATTCTCTATGATGTAGTAGATAAGGCAAGTTTATATTTAAATTTCATTTTCTTGTACAGAACACCATTTTGGGATGAATCTAGAGGATAGAACAGTAGAAGTGGTCTGTATCATATCAGGGAGTACTTGCGTGATGCACTCCATGAAATATTCCTCACTGGAAGAGAATCTCCTGTTTCTTTATTGCAGGATGATTTTGTTGTTATCTTGACTCTGGCTTGCTATTCTTTTTTTATTTGATAAGATTGCAAATGATGGTAAAATCTGATTTACCGTGGCATTGCAGACCCAGTGTATTCTTTATTTGTTAATAATAAAGATAAGTTTATAATTTATATGTCTTGCACAGAAAATCGGCGAAGTGGGGACATCATCAGAGAAGCGGTTAACATGGTGGACACAGAACTTTCTATTTGCCCCATTTTTGCTGCAGAGTTGATTATCTCCTATTACGAGTGTCTTCTTATATCTTTCTTTTGCAGCCTAATCGCTATCTTATTTGTTGTTATACATTACACCACAAGTCCTCTTTTATAGCATTTAATAGCAGCTTTTTTTACACCTTTTCTATGAGTGTTTTAGGAGTGTTTTACTTGATGTTGCGAACAGGCGAACTGTCACGCCCCGCTCATAAGAAAAATCCCAACAGACCGGGAGATTATCTACAAACGGCACGTGACATACCACTTAACCACATTATCACACAAACAATTCTCGGAAAACGAAATTCCAAAATATTACAAGCATTCCAAAGTATTACAACCATGCCAAAGGCAACTTTCTCCCCCAACTCTACACATCAAAGCATTCTCACAAACATAACTTTCATATATAACACCAAAAAGTAAAACACAAAACATAATACAAACCCTGGAAATGACTAGGATCTAGTTCCACCCGGCCTGATCCACAAAGTCGCTTCCAATGCCTGCACTCCAATAAGAGTACACCCATTTGCCACAAAACAAAGCAAAATGAGTCAGCCTAAAGCTGGTATGAGCAGATAAAAAAAATCAACTACAAATAACACAAATGATAATCCACATTTCAATATATATCCACATTTACCTTATATCACATGCTACAACTTATACCTACTGCACCAACCATATGGTTAACTAGTCATATGCACAAATCAGATTATCAACAAAAGCATAACCTTTTAATAGACCATTAATCCTTTCAAATGAATGAAAATTTTCATAATCTTAAGCACATGTCATCTTACCAAATTCTCGCATACTCACTTTCAAAACATATCATACCCATTTTTTTATTTATCTAGGACATACCTGTTCCAAGACATGTCCCTTCTATAGGCCCTTAGGAACTCACCATCACCTCACGCAAGTTGAAACTTGTACAATGGCTTAGTTCCCTACCGGAGGGCATGCTACAAAACATCTTAGACCATGAATACCATATCGCACCTCTCCATGTGCCGAATGTGTCTCACCCCGACACACCTCCACACGTGTACCAATACCCACTTTGAGTATGTATACATTTCAAACGGGGTGCCGTCTCTAAAATGCATACTTCACCTCAAAAGACTGGACACACGGGCCAAATCACAATTTAAAACTGTGCGCTGGAAGAGAAATAAGTTCACACTCTTCCTCTGACACCTCAGGAACACTCCACTGTATCACGCGAGTCATGACTCGTACAGTGGCTTAGTTTTCCCTTTTGAAAATCAGACACTGCTCCTCAGGAACACTCCACTATATCACGCGAGTCATAACTCGTATAGTGGCTTAGTTTTCCCCTTTTGGAGACAGTCGTCGTACAACTCACTATGTACGGATTACACAAATATTAGAAACCAAGGCTTCTATGGCCATAATGTACCACTCTGTACATTTCAAACGCCGGAGTAGCGTATTCATGTCAAACTCAAGATTCTCAACACTAAACAAGTAGCATCGTTCCATAATTCCATTAGAGGAACTAAATTCTAAATATCACAATCACATATATGATGCACAATATTCAATAATAAACATCTACTTGAAACACGCATCTCGAGGCACATTATTACCAAAATTAAAATATTGTAAAATGTGAAATAAATTTATTCTAAAATTTAATGTTATCACGGTGGTCACAACGGTGAAAACGGTGATAAAAACAGAGTTATAAATCAAATTCTATGATCAGTCAAAGTTGGGTCAAAATCGGGTCAAATAGGTGACGTCAGCATGACGTCATCATCTTCAACCTCAGAGCAGATTTTTTTTCAGAACGTTTTAGTAACATAGCAACTTCAATCACACACAAAAGTCGCATTATTCAACCAAACCCTGAAAACTTTATACCATTGGAAAACCCTTACCTTAAACTTGTTAAACATGTGAGATTTATACCTAAATTCTTTCAATAACAGAAAATAAAACCATATCTTTACCCCCTGTTCATCACGGTTTAAAGTCAGACTTATAATTTCAGCAAGTCACAGTTCAACACACCAACTTCAAATACCTATAACTTCTTCAATACTTATCCAAATTTTACATATAAGCTACCTATAGAAAGCTCTCACATTCATCTTTCAACTGGAAGCAATCAAAAACAAAACATACTGAAAGAATCAAAACTACTATTACGAAAAGACCCTAGGTTACTCATCTTAACCCATAATAGCAAACCCCCCCAAATTTATACGAAGAAAGAGTAAACATGCAATCAAAGGGGTTAAATCATTCAAGAAATGTTCGATCTACTCACCAACCACAGGTATTGCACTCCTCAAAGCATAAGACTCCTCCTCCCCAACATGCATCAAGATCCTCAAGCAAATCTTTAAGGAATCCTCCCTCTCAAGCTCTCTCCTAGACCTGGTTGACCAACATACAACCTCCTAAGCTCTGATGAGAAGAGTGAAAAAAAAAAAAAAAAAAATTTGTATAGTCTTATAGAAGGGAAAATGGCTATATGCCACCACCAAATTTCTAAATACTACCGCGGTGGTAAAAAGAAAAAAAGAGTTGTTACATAATACACACCTCAAAAGGAATCTCGTCCTCGAGATTAAACTAAGAAAAAGACAGAAGGCTACGAGAATAGATACGGATGTAACTGCCGAATACGATCCTCCAATTCCCATGTCACATCGCCCTCCTGGTCACTCCACTGTACTTTCACCAGTCTTATAGTCTTCCGTCGCAATTGTTTTTCATCTCTATCAACAATAGATATTGGTTGCACGGGATAAGACAAATCCTCTGACACCTCAACATCATCCGGCTCTATAATCTGGGTCGGATCTACTGAACATTTCCGAAGCATTGATACATGGAAGACATCATGAATCCCAGACATAGCTGGTGGCAAAACAAGTCGGTACGCCACTGGACCGACTCTCTCAACAACCTCATAAGGCCCAATATATCTCGGAGCTAATTTCCCTCTTCCCCTAAACCTGATAACACCTCGCATGGGGGAAACTCTCAAGAAAACTCTATCACGTACTGCAAACTCCATATTTGTGCGCCTACGATCTGCGTAACTTTTCTGACGACTTTGAGCTGTCTTCAATCGTCGTCGTATCAAATCTATCTTTTCAGTAGTGTCTCTGATGATATCGAGACCTATAACTGCAGAATCACCAACTTCAGCCCAACACATAGGAGATCTACAAGGTCTACCGTACAATGCTTCATATGGTGCCATACCGATACTCACTTGATAGCTATTATTATAGGCAAACTCACATAACGGTAAATGATCTTCCCAACTTCCACCAAAATCCAAAATACATGCCCTAAGCATGTCCTCGACTATTTGGTTAACTCTCTCTGACTGGCCATCTGTCTGCGGATGGTAAGCGGTGCTCATGTCTAAACGAGTACCCAAAGCTTGCTGAAGACTTCGCCAAAACTGAGCAGTGAACAAAGAATCTCTATCTGAGACAATCGATACAGGGGCTCCATGAAATCTAACTACCTCTCGAATAAATAAACGGGCCAAACTATCTGCAGTCCGATGAATACTAACTGGAATGAAATGAGCACTCTTAGTCAACCGATCAACAATAACCCAAATCGACTCGTTCCCTCGTCTCGACCATGGAAGTCCATCTATAAAATCCATCGTAATATACTCCCATTTCCACGTCGGAATCTCTAAAGGTTGTAACAAACCAGAAGGTTTCTGATGTTTAGCTTTGACCTGCTGACAAGTCAAACAACGAGATACAAAGACTCCTACATCTCGTTTCATCCCAGGCCACCAAAACGTGCGGTGAAGATCACGGTACATCTTTGTTCCACCAGGATGAATGGTGAATCGAGAATGATGTGCCTCTACTAGTATCTCCTTACGCAAATCATCATCAGCTGGTACACACAATCTACCCTTAAACCTCAATCCACCATCGGAACCAACAGACCAATCCGTAGGACAAACATCAACTGAGTCTATCACCAAATCCTCTATTCTTTTACGTAAGGTTGGATCAGAAACTTGACCCTGCAACACTATACTAATCAAAGATGGTTGAATCAACAAACTAGCCATAATTACACCTTTTGACGCAGAAATAGGCTGAACATCATAAGAAGCGAACACTTCTAATACTCGATACTCCTGAATCATCAAAGAAGCCATGCCCACACGTCGTCTACTCAAAGCATCCGCAACCACATTCGCCTTCCCAGGTCTATATTGAATCTCAAAATCATAACTACTTAAAAATTCAGCCCATTTCTGTTGCCTCATGTTTAGTTCCTTCTGGGAGAAAAGATACTTTAAGCTTTTGTGATCCGTATACAACTCAAATTTCTCACCATATAGATAATGCCTCCAAATCTTCAATTCAAAAACCACTGCTGCCAACTCTAAGTCATGGGTGGGATATCTCCTCTCATGGGGTTTCAATTGGCGAGAAGCATACGAAACCACTTTACCTTCTTGCATCAAAACACACCCTAAACCAGTACCACAAGCATATGTATAAACTACTAACTTCACACCAGAAACAGGAATCGTCAACACTGGCGCTGATGTCAACTTCAACTTCAATATTTCAAAAGCCTGCTCACATTCATCCGTCCACAGGAAAGGAATATTTTTCCTAGTCAAAGTTGTCATAGGTGCGGCAATAATCGAAAATTTCTCAATAAATCGACGATAATACCCAGCTAGACCAAGAAAACTACGAATCTCTGACACAGTTCCAAGACTTAACTGCCTCGACTTTCTCAGGATCCACGGCTAGAAATCACATGCCCTAGAAATCGAACCTCTGATTCCCAAAAATGACATTTACTAAACTTTGCATATAACTGGTGGTCTATCAATGTCTGCAATACAATGCGAAGGTGTTCCTTATGCTCCTCATGACTCCTCGAATATACTAAAATATCATCAATAAACACTATGACAAACTGATCCAAGTACGGGTGGAAGACCCGATTCATTAAGTCCATAAAGAAAGCTGGAGCATTTGTCAAACCAAAAGGCATCACTGGATACTCATACAATCCATACCGGGTTCTGAAAGCAGTCAACGGAATACTCTGTTCTTCAACCCTCATCTGATGGTACCCAGACTGAAGATCAAGTTTTGAAAATACTACAGCACCTCTTAACTGATCCAACAAATCATCAATGCGTGGAAGTGGATACTTATTCTTGATGGTGACCTTATTTAATTCCCGATAGTCAATGCACATCCTCAATTATCCATCCCTTTTTGACACAAATACAGCAGGTGCGCCCCAACAAGAATTACTCGGTCGAATAAACCTAAGAATCATACACACCTCAAAAGAATTAATGATATTCCTCCAATATAGATGAGAACCTCAAATAAACAATCACATCCATTTAAATTCACAATAACTTACCTCTTACGTAATAAATCCTCTAGCTGCACCTTCATTTCTTCCAATTGTTTAGGGGCAAGACGATAAGCGGGTTTCGATATCGGTGCGGTACCCGGGATAAGGTCTATCTTAAACTCTACTTCTCGACGAGGAGGAAGACTAGAAACCTCGTGGAAAACATCGGAAAAATATCGAACCACCTCAACATCACTAATGTCAAGTTTAGGAATCTCAACAGAACCAAGGAAACTCGACACCACTGAATCAGAGCTCGACTCACATCTCAAAACACAAGGAGATACACCAGGAAACGTAAGGGTCACCGTCCTACTTACACAGTCTAAGATCACCGGGTAACTGGACAACCAATCCATCCCTAAAATGAAGTGAAAACCTTCAAAACCCAACACAATAAAATCAAACTGAAAGACGCGATCACAGATAGAAAACTCGAACTGAGGGCAACATTCACTAAGTATAACTGATCCACCCAAAGGAGACTGAACTCTTAAAGACTGTTGTAATGGCACAACTACTAAATGATCTCTCTCTACCAATTGCTTAGAAATAAAGGATCTAGAAGCACCAGTATCGAAAAGAACCCGCAACCGCAATCGAGAGGACATCACATACCCTAGCATGCACAAAATTTAAAATTAAGCCAATCATGTTCAAACTATCATGGATTTCCTATATCTGAATATCATAAACTGTAAAACATGCGTAAGCAATGATAACGTTATAAGAATAATAATAATAATAAAACATACCCTCTACATTTCCCTGACCGGGAATAGCAGCTAAACGAACCGACGGCCCTGAGGTGGTAGCATGCTGACCTCTCCTGCCACCACTACCGCGTGGAGCAACCCGCTGCGGCCGCGTACAATATCGAGAAATGTGTCCCTGCTGACCACACTCATAACACACAGGGCCCTGATTTTTCTGACCACTCTGCCCTTGCTGGTTTCGTGGCTTATCGTTGCTCCTAGGACAATTTCTAGCTATGTGTCCTTCCTGATCACAAATATAACAAACCCGTTTTACTGCAATCGAATTTCCTCGAGTCGATACCCCCTGCTGTCTATGTCCATCTCTTCTCTGATTACCTCCTTTCATTGGTCCTCCCCTGCCTGGCTGCCTTTGTTGACCTTGAACCTCTCCTTGGCGACCTTTCTTGCGATTTTCGTCTATAACCCTTTTACACTCTATCTCCACCTCTTCCTGTCTTAAGGTCGCGTTATAGAGTTCCTCAAAAGGTTTATCAATCATCAATATTAATTGTCTCTTCAAGAAAGGATTTAACCCATCCAAGAACTTCAGGTTTTTCTTCTCTAGAGTATCTACCAGATACGGCGCATACCGACTAAGTTGATTAAACTCAGTCACATACTCAGCTACAGTTCGTTGACCTTGCTGCAACTTAATGAATCGATCAACTAACTGTGTTTTTGCCGCTGCAGGAATGAACTGTCGTTCAAACAACACAACAAAAGTTTCCCAAGTCATA
The DNA here is from genome assembly GCA_963556465.1 of Berberis vulgaris. Classification (NCBI taxonomy): domain Eukaryota; kingdom Viridiplantae; phylum Streptophyta; class Magnoliopsida; order Ranunculales; family Berberidaceae; genus Berberis; species Berberis vulgaris. The sequence goes on from OY747128.1 coordinate 40,358,201, forward strand.
CCAGCTACATCACGAGTCTGACGCACAAAATCCCACCAATTGAGTGCATCTCCATCAAACAGGTGAGCTGCCAATTCACTGCGTTGCTCTGACGTAATACTCATCCGTTCCAATATCACCTCTGTCTTACGGAGCCAACGGTCTGCTGCTATGGCTCCCCCATTCCCATTAAACCTCTCACCTCCAAGTCCAGAGAAGGCCTTATTTCGACGAGCAAACGGATCATCTTGGGAACTACCCTGCCTCAAACCTTGTATCAATGTGGTAATCGCATCGTGGTCCAGATTATAGCTCCTTGGAACTTCACCTCCAGATATATCATCTATATTCCTTGTTCGACGCGACATCCTCTCTCTAAAAAAAACAAACAAACAAACACACTCTAATCAATCACAAGTCAAACAAAAGATCTTACTCCTCTACCCACACCCCATCCGAGGAATTGTTAAGCATTTCTACCTAATGTGAACAATATGGCTCTGATACCAAAATTTACTGTCACGCCCCGCTCATAAGAAAAATCCCAACAGACCGGGAGATTTCCTACAAACGGCACGTGACATACCACTTAACCACATTATCACACAAACAATTCTCGGAAAACGAAATTCCAAAATATTACAAGCATTCCAAAGTATTACAACCATGCCAAAGGCAACCTTCTCCCCCAACTCTACACATCTAAGCATTCTCACAAACATAACTTTCATATATAACACCAAAAAGCAAAACACAAAACATAATACAAACCCTGGAAATGACTAGGATCTAGTTCTGCCCGGCCTGATCCACAAAGTCGCTTCCAACGCCTGCACTCCAATAAGAGTACACCCATTTGCCACAAAACAAAGCAAAATGGGTCAGCCTAAAGCTGGTATGAGCAGATAAAAAAAATCAACTACAAATAACACAAATGATAATCCACATTTCAATATATATCCACATTTACCTTATATCACATGCTACAACTTATACCTACTGCACCAACCATATGGTTAACTAGTCATATGCACAAATCAGATTATCAACAAAAACATAACCTTTTAATAGACCATTAATCCTTTCAAATGAATGAAAATTTTCGTAATCTTAAGCATGTGTCATCTTACCAAATTCTCGCATACTCACTTTCAAAACATATCATACCCATTTTTTTATTTATCTAGGACATACCTGTTCCAAGACATGTCCCTTCTATAGGCCCTTAGGAACTCACCATCACCTCACGCAAGTTGAAACTTGTACAATGGCTTAGTTCCCTACCGGAGGGCATGCTACAAAACATCTTAGACCATGAATACCCTATCGCACCTCTCCATGTGCCGAATGTGTCTCACCCCGACACACCTCCACACGTGTACCAATACCCACTTTGAGTATGTATACATTTCAAACGGAGTGCCCTCTCTAAAATGCATACTTCACCTCAAAAGACTGGACACACGAGCCAAATCACAATTTAAAACTGCGCGCTGGAAGAGAAATAAGTTCACACTCTTCCTCTGACCCCTCAGGAACACTCCACTGTATCACGCGAGTCATGACTCGTACAGTGGCTTAGTTTTCCCCTTTTGGAAATCAGACACTGCTCCTCAGGAACACTCCACTATATCACGCGAGTCATAACTCGTATAGTGGCTTAGTTTTTCCCTTTTGGAGACAGTCACCATACAACTCACTATGTACGGATTACACAAATATTAGAAACCAAGGCATCTATGGCCATAATGTACCACTCTGTACATTTCAAACGCCGGAGTAGGGTATTCATGTCAAACTCAAGATTCTCAACACTAAACAAGTAGCATCGTTCCATAATTCCATTAGAGGAACTAAATTCTAAATATCACAATCACATATATGATGCACAATATTCAATAATAAACATCTACTTGTAACACGCATCTCGAGGCACATTATTGCCAAAATTAAAATATTGTAAAATGTGAAATAAATTTATTCTAAATTTTAATGTTATCATGGTGGTCACAACGGTGAAAACGGTGATAAAAACAGAGTTATAAATCAAATTCTATGATCAGTCAAAGTTGGGTCAAAATCGGGTCAAATATGTGACGTCATCATGACGTCATCGTCTTCAACCTCAGAGCAGATTTTTTTTCAGAACGTTTCAGTAACATAGCAACTTTAATCACACACAAAAGTCGCATTATTCAACCAAACCCTGAAAACTTTATACCATTGGAAAACCCTTACCTTAAACTTGTTAAACATGTGAGATTTATACCTAAATTCTTTCAATAACAGAAAATAAAACCATATCTTTACCCCTGTTCATCACGGTTTAAAGTCAGACTTATAATTTCAGCAAGTCACAGTTCAACACACCAACTTCAAATACCTATAACTTCTTCAATACTTATCCAAATTTTACATATAAGCTACCTATAGAAAGCTCTCACATTCATCTTTCAACTGGAAGCAATCAAAAATAAAAAATACTGAAAGAATCAAAACTACTATTACGAAAAGACCCTAGGTTACTCATCTTAACCCATAATAGCAAACCCCCCTAAATTTATACGAAGAAAGAGTAAACATGCAATCAAAGGGGTTAAATCATTCAAGAAATGTTCGATCTACTCACCAACCACAGGTATTGCACTCCTCAAAGCATAAGACTCCTCCTCCCCAACATGCATCAAGATCCTCAAGCAAATCTTTAAGGAATCCTCCCTCTCAAGCTCTCTCCTAGACCTGGTTGACCAACATACAACCTCCTAAGCTCTGATGAGAAGAGTGAAAAAAAAATAAAATTATATAGTCTTATAGAAGGGAAAATGGCTATATGCCACCACCAAATTTCTAAATACTACTGCGGTGGTACAAAGAAAAAAATAGTTGTTACACGAACACCACCAACCTCTCAAAGGTGTGCAGTATGAACTTAGAAAAAATAGAGTACCATGTTCTCAGTACATGGTGATCGGTCTCTTCTTTGTATTATAGTGATTGTAGTTGACAAACCCAAATGGAAATTTATCATATTATATACTGAATTTTTTTAAGAAGAATCCAAGTGGCAATATACCCTTTCTTTCATATTTTGGTGAGACTCACTATACCGTGCAATAGTCTACAATTTCAATTAATATGTGATCTACATAGTAATATGTTGACTGTAGTTAATGGTGGGTGCTCTTACTGATGTTTGTTAGCACTCCATAACTGTTTCTCTCTATCTCTCATCTTATGCCCTGCATTTCTTCTTATTTTCTTACAGAATAAATTTGTGGAAATTGGAATTTCCAATTTCACCTCCTTATATTAGAATCATTCTTGTTGTGATGCTTCTTTCAACTAAAATTGTATTTAACGTCATATGAAACATTTGCTTGTTGAACACAATAACGCTTTCTCTAAACCATATTACAAAATTTATTTCTTGTGTAGGTCAAGGTGATCGAGGACTCACAACCTGTAGTTCGTAAGGTGGCTGAATCTTTTGTGAACAAATTCTTCCCATCTGGATACCCTTATAGGTAGCCTTCACAATCAGTTATGTTGGTGATATAATGTTAGTAAGATTGGAATGCATACAAGTTTTTCTTACAATCGTACTTATGTTTTTGCATTTTCTTTCTCTGCAGTGTTAATGAGGGAGACCTTGGATACTCTCAATTCCGAGCGCTGCAACATTTCATAAGTGTCGCATTGTCAGTACTGTCAACTCAAGTCCTTACTGTTTCCTGAAATACATTCATATAGCTAGAAATACATTCATATAGCTAGAAACACATAAGATGTCATCTGATAAATAGGAAAAGTTTAAGTGGCATGCATGATTAACCACCCCTTTATCTTTGATGTGAAACATAAAGAGTTTTTTCTTCTACAAGGTGAATGTGTGACATTTTGACATCTAGAAAGCAAGTTCATTCTGATCCATCTCAAGTTACTACTTTTGTGTTATAATTTCCTGGCTTATCTTTATTTTGTGTCGCATGCTCTTTGGACTGATAACCCTGATCTGGGTAATGTCTTCTCCATATTTTTACTCCTTTCGTGTTTGTTTCTTCTTCACTTGGAATTTGCATCTTTTTGACTCTTCCTCCTCTGCCGTCTGCTATGTCTTTTGATTTTATCCACTTTTTCTCCTCTTCTCTGATAGATCTCTTGCAGTTGCAAAGGAAAGTTACCTCTTGCCATCAATGGTATGCTCAGAAGATGCATGCCAATGGCATTGTTGGAGTGTATATTCAGTATTGTTGAACTTCATACTCCTTGGAGGCTATTAACAACTAGCATATCACGAAAATGTCTGTAAATTGATCCTTCATCCCTATACTCTCATATGAATATATAATATGCACTATTACTGTGTTGGTCACAACCTCATAGGCATTCATAAGTGGCAAGTACCCTGAGGAATATCAAGAATATCCACTTCGACCAGTTTGTATTCCTTTCATCTTTTCATGGACTTACTGTTTTGTAGATATATTATTGTAGAGCTCAGGTTTACAATTAACGAAAGAGCTAATAACTACATCTAATTTATGTAGGGTGAAAAGGAGTGTTCCTACTATGTAAAAACGGGACAACGCAAGTTTGGTAACCTGTAAATTCCAGCAGGCACATCAGACAATGCTGTCGACATGGGTTCCTTCTACTCAACAATATGGAGTGTCTCCTAGTTGGAGCAGTGCTTAAGTACTTGCCAATTGGCTTATCAAGTCTTTTTATCCTTGGTGTATTGGCTCTCTATGGACTGGCGGCGTTGACTGCTGCACTGAGGGCGTAGTGGTGAAATTGAGCGCTGATTGGTATGGCGTCTTGGGCAGAGTTTGAACAGGCTTTTGGGTTGATGTTTGGTATGGTGTGGACATGCTTCAATTGAAATAAATGTAGTCTGATCTTTATTATTTGATAGATTTTGTGACTCGATGTAATACATTATCTTATTAATTACATTACTTTGCCTCCATTCATGGAAATGTTTAAGTTTGGCACATTTAGATTTTTATTTTCTAGAAATAAAACTTATAAGATGTTATAAAAAATCATTTGGTAGCACTTGATAAGTGCTATAGAAAAAAAGTGGCCTTGAGAAACGTTATAGAAACTAATACAATAGCATTTGTTAAATGCTACGTGAGAGAAGACAATAGCGTTTTTGAAACGCTATTGGTAACTATACAATAGCATTTCAGAAACGCTATTGTACAGTTACTATAGCGTTTCAGAAACGCTATAAATGTTCTACTTACAATAGCGTTTCTTAAACGCTATAAATAACCCTGTATCTATTATAGCTCCAGCAGACACAGTGTTTTCTAAAACGCTATGGTATCCTACAATAGCGTTTTTGAAACACTATTAATGAGTATTTGTGTTGTAGTGTGTGAGATGAGAACGAAGGAGGAAAGGAAGGTGAATGGAGAAGAGCGGTCAGAAACAGATATGAAGGCGAATGAGGGAAAAGGGAAGGAGGGAAATCGCGAAGGAGGGAAGTCGCGAAGCAACGAAGGAGGGAGGGAAGTTGCGATGCAGCGAAGGAGGGAGGGAAGTCGCGACGCAACGAAGGAGGGAAGGAGGGAAGAGGGAAGAGGGAAGGAGCGAAGTCGCGAAGGACTGGAAGCGCGAATGAGTGAAGGAGGGAAGTCGCGAAGGAGCGCGGGAGGGAAGAAGTGGGTTATAAATGGGGTAACGTCTAATCCGGCGTTTCTTACCTCTAATACGGCGTTTTATAAAACACAATTTTATTTTCATTAGCGGGAAGGGGTCGCGGGTTTTTTTTTTTTCGATCTTTACAAGCGCTTTCAAAACGAAACGCCGGTATTGTGTGATCTTTACAGGCGCTTTCTTCATTGGGTAAGGTTTTAACGGCGTTCTTCATTGTGCCGTTTTTATGTTTAACTAAGCGGCGTTTTGAAATTAAGCGCCAGTAATGTTATGAATTGCCGGCGCTTCTATAAAAAAGCCGCATTGAAAGTGCCGTTTTAGAGTTTTAGAGTACGTTTTTTGTAGTGTGTAGATCTGATAAAGATGTTTTACATGCATCCAGTGGAGGAGCAAACCATGATCTCTGACATTGCACAATACTCCTTGGTTCACTAATGAGTGAAATTTTCTGTCCTCAAATCTTGGTCCCACAACAACAATGAAATCCTTTGGTTATGGCAATTCCTAGCCATTAAACATAAGAAGTACAATAATAGATTTGAAGTTAATGAGAATGACTCACCAATCAAGCAAGTCTCCTTCACATCTAAATCAATTAGTGGGGCTAGGTGATACACATATTATTCATTCACACTGCTACATTACATGGCAGCCAAACAATACCCATTTTGGGGGTGCAAGATCCATGTTTGGCCCTCTGCATCTGGTAGGGGAGCAAACTCTTTCTCTCTATCTTTCCTCCACTCAAAAGTAGTACTGACTGGTAATGCCAACTAAGTAAGTGTTAAAAGAGATTAATAATATTGGTACACACACAATGCACACACAACAGAACAAAAGTCTGCCTAGCAGTTGCATGCACACAATACCTATATTATAGCAAATGTGATGCTAGCTAGTTTGACCCACTTTATAAGTAGCTAACAAAGACAGATTTAAAGATTTGGTAGGGAAGAGAACCATGCAGGGATCTGATCTGATCATATGCAGAGAAAGAGAGAGGTGAGGAAGAGTTATCTTATCAATCAGAAAGGAAACTAGGTTTAGTCTTTGTCATTAAATGAATAAAGACAAATGTAAAGTAATGTAGTAGACAGTACGGCTAGTATTAACCCTTTTTTTTTTTTTTTTAAGGCTCGATCTCTAATATAAACGAAATATATTAGATTTGATCAAGTGGATGTTATAGCAACATCTGCCATGTTTGTTTATTAACCAGCAAGATTTACTATGTACTTCATGTGATCTTCAGCTAAAACAAGCAACTCTTGCTAGAAGAACAATAAATAGAGAAATAAAGCAAGAAGAAAGTGAACATCAATAATGAACAAAAGTCTTCTTGAATAGCATGAGGGAAGATTGAAGGTTCATAATAGTAGTAGTACATTAGAGACAGCAGCTAATAACATTACCAAGACCTTCTTCATCTGGTGAAGTTGCATCGGTTTATGGGAGGAAATTAGGGAAACATGATGGATCTCAAACATAACAACAAACACGCTGACTTGGGGACGGAAATAGCTGACACTTGCCCTAGGGTGACAGAAACTAATTAGTTAAAGAAGCCCTAATTAGCAGAGATACAACATTGTTGTTTTGTTTGTTTAACTTAGTAAGGAGAGACACCGACATTTGCAGCGGCTGCAAAGATGCCATCTTTCATGAGGACGTCCTCGCCTTCCTGCTGCACAAGCATTATGAACCAAACAAGAAACCAGATAATAAGCAAAGTGTATGTATGATGATGAAAACAAGTTGAAACACCTATGAAAGAGAGTGAGAGAATGTCTCTGTGTCTGGAATCTATCTCTCTGTTGTAAAAAGTCTAGTGTGTCTGTGTGTGTGATTTGCAAATAGAGAGAAATGGTGGTGGGGGTAAGTTACCTGCTGGCGCACGTTAGTCTTCTTCCCTGCAGTCTGGTCAGGCATGAGACCAAAGTGGATGTGTGGAAAGTGGGCCCACTGTAAGAAACAAGAAAACAAAACCAAAGAGACCCACAAAACAAGAAACCCAATGGGTATTAGAATGAATGAAACCCTAACATCATCCCATTATTTTTTTCAATCAAATGTGATGCAGTAGTGGGAAAGATAAAATAAAAACATGTGAGGAATAAAGCCCTGTAAAGAAAAAAATGAATATGAATGGGGGAGGGGGGTGTTTGGTTTGGTTTGGGTTTTGTGTTCTTGGATCTTACATTTTTTGCAGCTGCACTGAAGGCCTCTCTGTGGGTTATATCTGGATTTCCTGCCTTGATGCGTTGGATCTCGTCCCTGCAGATTGTGTTTGATGAAATTAAAAAAGAGAGAATGTATATTATATAATTGAAAACTAAATAAATAAAGGGGTAGAATTTTTATTTTATTTTTTTTTCCTAATGAAATGATGATGATTACTTACTTGATGAATCGGTTGTAAGCAGATGGGACTCTCTGTCTCTTCTCCGGAGCTAGGGACAGACAGAAAGACCGACAGACAGATTGCATTAAAAACAAATAAATCACTGACTTTTGTGGAAGAGAATTCTGCATCACAATACATTACATACATTTGCTTTTTCTATCTATCTCATTCTATCTATCTATCTATTGGAATTTGGATATATCATCATAACCTCATCATCACCTTCTCTCTATCTATATAATTATTTCCATCCATATCTATCATTGTGAATCTTTGTTTATGCTAACTAAACTTGCTCTCTCTTCAAATAGATAGATACCTATTTGATTCTCTTTTTCTATCTGTCTTTCCCTCTCTTTCACTCCATAGAGAGAGGGAAAGAGGGAAAAAACTATGACAATTGACAAAAGTGCCTGTATTGGAGATGCAAGAAAACCCATCGAAGTCGCTTTATTCAGATTGCAAAAAAAAAAAAAAAAAAAAAAACATGTCAGACTACTCTTTCTTGGTTAGAGCTAGAGAGACCTTGTAATGGACAACATGTAGAACAAGAAAAACTATATAGCTACATGAAAATAAAAATAAAAACAAAGGAGAAAAAAACTTATAAAGTGAATACTCTTCTTAGAGTGCTAGTGTTACCTGGTTGTTGGCTAGAAACATTTTGATTTGAGGGCTTATTTTGAAATGCAATTTCATCAGATGTGAAACAAGGCTAGTTAGCTAGCTAACAGATTTTTTGAAAAAACAAAAAACTATTATTAGTTATCGGTTATCTGAAAAGTTCGAAAAAGTTTTAGTAGACCAGTGGAATTGAAAAGGATTTAACATGGTAATAAAGCAGAAAAAAATTGTGAATTACTAGAAGGGCTTCTGATTTCTCTAGTGCTAGAAAGGCTGAGAAAGCAGGCAAGTGGTAAGGAGGGTATCCCATATAATAATCAATGCAATTATGGTTCTTCCTTCTCTGCACCAAGCATAAAAGACTTTCACAACTTTGAGGAAACTAATAAGCCAAGACCACCACAATGAGTTCAAGCTCAAACCATTTTTGCTTAAACAATTTTCTTGCTCAATCAATATATCAACATATTTTTACTCAGAAGATGCAAGTAGTGCATGAATTATAAGTGTTGTTTGTTTCTCGAATTAAAAACTGGTAGCAGTAATGCAAAGCCCTCTTCCATATGAGGCTTTTACATAAAATAAAAAGAAAAAGGAGAAGAAAAAATTATGAACGTACGTCTGTTAACAGGTGGTGGCCTAGGGAGTTCATCAGCTCCTCCACGCATCATCGGTGCAGTCGACTCAATTGGATGATTTGGCTGATCAATCAGTAAGTTGGTAGGTGGACTTGGGATCTCTTCCTATGTAACACACAACAACAATGATGCAAAAACAGTTATAAATCAAACCTAACAAACTCAAATTCATGTTACTAGAAAAGGAAAAGAAATCAAAGAATGGGGGGAGGGGTGTAAAGAAATGCAATAATGAAGCCTTGTTCTTGTTATTATACCATAAGATTGTGGGTAGGAGAGAAGAATGGGTGACCAAGATTGGATGAAGGTAAGAGCAAGGCGCGCATATTCACAGAGAGAAGATTGGTGCAGTGACCGCAACGAACCGTAACCGTCTTGAACAAACTGCTACAAGGAACACTCACCTGTCCATCCATCAGAGAAACAACATAGAAACCCTAAGAAAAACTTCATCATACACACATTTATATATATAAGAGAAGAAGAGGAGAAAGAAATGTAATGAAAGAAACCCTAAATTGTTGGTTCGTTCAAAGTTTGGAGGGGAAATATAGCGAGTTAGTGATAAAGATAAAAGATACCGCGAGAACGGTGTCGCAAAAGTTGCAATGGACATAACAGAGCTGCTCGGAAGGAGAGAGGTGGTCCAAAGAAAAGGCAGAAGAGGATGACATGTTCGATTCTCTTCTTTCTTTCTTTGAGTTGATTTGATTTGATTGATTGATTGATTGACTGTGAGGGTGTGATGATTGATGGATCAACTGCCTTGGATCTGCTCTCTTCTTTGATGATGATATAAGAGAAAGAAAGATGAACAAAAACACAAACACCCCAGAGAGAGAAAAAGAAAAAAGGAAAAAAATAGGCAAGCCAAGAATATACTACTAGCTTAGCTTAGCTTTGCTTTGCTTAGAGCAGGAGCAGTAGATATGACTGATGAGACCTAAAAAGCCTTCTCCTCTTAACTTTAAATACCATGTACATCCAGTATGTCACGTATAAGGTCGTTTCTGGTGTATACTGTACTCGACAGGGAAAGAGTAGATGTTTTGAGTTCAAGTATTTCAAAGTGTTCAAATGAGAGTGTCTTTGTGCAAAATCTGTTGTGGGCAGCATCCCAACCGTAGAACTTTTAGTAAACGTCGTTAACTATTTCAAGCTTAGAAATAAAGTTGAGCAATAGTGCGGTTAACTTGATAATTTGTTAATGTTGGAAGCGTATAAGAGAGTCTATATTAGATAAACATATATATCTCTATTCAAGAGCTCCTTGGAGTGCAGATATATGCAATATCCACTCCCAATTCCCTTAATATTTTCAAAATACTAAATTTTCATTTGTCTATTTATATTGAATAATGAGATTTATATTTTCCAGGACTGTTCATCTATATGAGACAGAAGTAATACACATTTGTATATGCAGTCAAACTAAAACATGTACAAAAATATAATTGTCATTAGAAAACTTAAACACCACCAAATTGACATTTTTTTGACAACCCCTAAAACAATATAACTTTTAAGCTCTAACATTTCATCAAACAATTTTACACATTTTTTACAATCAAAATGATACAATAGTTATATCACCATGAAGGATATGGTGTTACAAGTGATAGTATTCACGGTGATCCAATTTATTGTGTCACTTTTTTTTGTAAAATTGTTTTCATATTTTTTGATTGAATTTATTTTGACTTGAAATTGTTTGGTCGACAGCTGAAAAATGATATTGATATTGTTTTGGGAGTTATTACAAAAATGTCAATTTGGTGTAGTGAAAGTTTGATAAATGCAAAAGTTAGAAAACAAGGTTCTATAAATCATAAAATGGAGTCCTAAATCACGGAGTAGATATTTGAGAAGGATTTACTTTCAAATTGCCCGACGACAACGTTAGAGGTTCATGTGACTAGAATACCTATTCCATTAATAAAATTAATTGAGTACAACCCAATTCAGCCCTAAATCAAATAAATATGTAACTGAGTGAGCAAAATTTTTATATGCTCCCATAACCACTAAAGAACTGTAACAGGGTTCCAACACTGAATTTGCAATAACTTTTGCAACAAGTAGGCTAGCACCATGTCACTCTCCATCCAAACTCCATAGTTAAGTGTGCTTGAGTGACCTTGCAGTGATTAGAGCAAATTGGTGATATTAACACGGAATGGACTAAATAATCAACAATCAATTCTTACGATCTTGGTCCTTTTATTGTTGGTTCTTAATCCAGTTAGAGGTTTGACTTTTTGTGAAACGTGACACCATCAAATAAGTCCACTGCGATATTGACTCAATTCACTTCTACGACAAGTCGGTTACTTTATAATCAAACACGTACAAGTTGTATTTGGTAAGCCCACTCGACTAGGCCGAGTCTTGATCGAGTTAACTCGTACGAGTCAAGCAACTATATATGCTATGGTATGGTTGAAACATGCCAATAGTAGGTTAGCTAGGGTTTAAAAGGAGAAAAATGCAATGTAATGAGGTTAACAGGGGACGTGGCATTCCCAATGGTGTGGTGTGGTGTGGTGATGGCAGAGGCGGCAGAGGTGGGGGAGAGGAGCTAGAAAGGGACGTTTGCATGGAGTGATTAGCTTTCCCTCATTCACCTGTAGTTTTCGTAGTTAATATGGGAAGGGTGTGAGTGAGTGTATGTGTCTGTGTTTTTGAAACCTGAAACCTCTCTTGTGACTCCCGGGCAATATGCTAAAAGATCCCTCGCCTCTTACTCCGCCTCCTTTCGTCTCTTCTCTTTTCTTCTTTACATTACACAACATCACAACATAAAATACTAATATTTTCTCATTAATTCATCTTCTTCTTCTTCTCTCCTTTCTTCTGTAATAAAGCCTTTCACTTTTTTTTTTTTTTTATGGATTTGACTACACAACAGACACTCCCGTCCCAAACACCTATCTTTCTCTCTCTCTAAACTTTTTCTCTCTTCATGCCATGCACTATACACTATACACCATACACCATACACTATATACTATACACTATTCAAGTCAGTAAAAAAATAAATAAATAAAACACCCATCGACACATATATAGACCAGCTAGGGCAGAGATCCCTATCTATCTATGAATTGTTATTGCTATCTTTTCATATTTTGTCCTTTACTCAGAGATCTCTTCATGCTTTGGCTGTTTTGGTGAGGCTTTCATCTCTAAACACACTTATCTTTAGAGGTCACAATTTTTGCAAAAGTTACACCTACTCCCTTCAACTTTGTTGAAAAAGATGGAACTCACCTCACTGCATTGCATTCGTCTCTTCTGTTCTGTGGTTTTGGGTTTTAATTAAAAGCCCATCACCATCCATCCACATGTAAGAATAGGGTTTTGCTCTATTTCCCAAAATTTCCTTAAAGGTTAGACAGCAGCACTACCACCCCCAGAAAAAGAGAAGGGTATCTTTTGGTATTTTCGGCTTGTTAATTTGAGCTTTGCTACAGAGCGAGGGAAAGGGGGCGAGGGATGGGTGGTAACCACCCATCCGCCTCGAGATGAGCGCATCAAATTTGAGATGTGCGATGACGCTCATCTCGAGGCGGATGGGTGGCTTTCACCCATCCCTCGCTCCCTCCCTCGTTCCCTCCCTCGACCCCTAGAATTTTCCTGTTAATTTTATATCTTGTATATAGTAGATTTCGGTCTAATGGGTCCCTTCCCATTTTTGTACCATTCTTACAATTGTGATTGGATGGATTTCATATTACATAAGTTTCCTTAGATTCTATTTTTTTTATGTTTTTACGAAATATAATAAAAAAGTCTAGAGAGCCAAGCCTCTAGAGCCAGGACATGCTCTGTGTGTTTAGGAGAGAGAGAGAGCAATCAACCAAAAAAATTTTATAACAGAAGCGCTGTTAGAGAGTGATTAAAAAAAACGTTCATTTTCTTTCAAAGAGACAAACAGAGAAGAAGAAAGTACCAAAGTTTTTTCAAACAAACAAACCTTCAAACCCATTTTTCTTTCAACAGAGAAAGAAGAAAGAAAGAGTTCACTGGTATTTAATATTTTTCTTTCAACATTTTTCTTTCAAACCCATTTTTCTTTCAATATTTTTCTTCAAACTTTCTCTGTTTGGTATTTAACAGAGATACAAACAGAGAAGAAGAAAGAGAGAGTTTACTGGCGTGGGGTTGTCAAAGCTTCTTTTTTCTTTCAAAGCAACAATTTTTTAGTGTTTATAGGAATGTTTTCTGTCCTTTCAAACAAACAAACCTTCAAACCGATCTCTCTGTTTATTCGCCAGAGCTTCCATTGATTCTGGTTGGTTCTGGGTGATTCCGGAGACGACCCATGGTTTGTGAGACCAAGGAGCGCAACCCCTTTGGTCAGTAAGTCGAATTGCATCGAATTTGAAAATAAAAAAATAATATCTTCATTTGGGTTTGGGTTAACTCGCAATGCAGGGAAGAAGAGAAGGGTATCAAGGGTTTGGAGGTTCTTACACGGTACAGATTCAAAGATCCCAATTTCCCCTCTGTTTACAGAGTTTTTTAGGCTTTTTTTAATCACTTTCTCTCCTCGTCACGTGCACGAGAGCACGGCCTGGCGTGGATGCCTGGCTCTCTAGACTATAATTTCTTTATTTTTACACGTGTATACAAGCCCTTCTAGGTAACGAGGGAAAGGGGCACACCCATCTCCCTCAAGATAAGCGATACCACGCATCTCGAGGACACTCATACCTCGCACCCTTTCCATTGCTCTTTCCCTCGAACCCTAGAATTCCTGCTCGTATATTTTGATAGTAGTAGCAATATGCCAAGGTTGTTGCTATGTGAACTCACCACTTCCTCTTTCAAACAACACCCCCCAAGTAACACCACTATTAAATAGCTTCAGTGTTACTTGGGGGTGATAGTGTTTGAAAGAGGAAGTGGAGGATTCACATAGCAACAACCATCCAATGGCATATCTTGAGCATTTCCCCAGCAAAAATCAAATCAAATAAACAAAACACAACTCACATAAAAACTGGGATGCACAAAAAGAAAAAGAGTCCAATCTCAAACCCTTATATTGATGTACATTTTAAGTATGTTCAGTGATGGTATCATGCATATTTTTGTGATCAATGCATAAAACCTTGTCTACATTTCAACAAAAAAATTAAATTAAGAAAATAGGAAAAACGTAAATCATGGTAAGAAAATGTGTAGGAGAAGCCCAAAAGCCCATGAATTTCATAAGGGTTGGTTGTGATGCAGTCGTTTTCCGCTCCTCTGCTTTGACCTAGCTCATGCTAACCTGCTGACCTGCACAAGTAATGCACGTGAGTCACGAGCCACCATTGTGGTGGCCGATGGCACTCCGATGCTAAAGTCAGACAGTGATCTGAGAAAGGTATAATGTTGTAAACGGAAAATTTGTAGCATACCTTAGCTTACAAACCCCATGTCTTATTTATAGTGCAAGGAGTCCAGGTTTTACCAGACCATCGAATGCATACATTAAAAATGAGATATTCGTGGAGATCATTATCTAATTAGGAGCGTGTTGTAGGAGGGAAGTTTCATGTTAGCCTTGTGCTCCTAGATACGCAGGAGATAATTCCCCATTCGAGAGTAATCCGTAGAAGGAAGATTCCCTGTGTGGAATGTACTTTGGTATTTGTTTCCTAGTTGAAAGCAAAAAGTTGTTGTAGTTGCCCGTCCGAAGCTGATTCTTGATATACTTGCCTTATTAGGACTTACGGGTATTGAGTATAGTTGTGAGACGTGTGGGCCTAGTGTCATTTGGGGGTGATGGTGTTTGAAAGAGGAAGTAGTGTATTCACATAGCAACAACCATCCAATGGCATCTTTTGAGCCTTTTCCTTGCAAAGATCAAATCAAATAAACAAAACATAACTCACATAAAAACTGGGACGCACAAAAAGAAAAAATGTCCAATCTCAAACCCTTATATTGTTGTACATTTTAAGTATGTTCAGTGATGGTATCATGCATATTTTTGTGATCAATGCATAAAACCTTGTCTACATTTCAACAAAAAAATTAAATTAAGAAAATAGGAAAAACGTAAATCATGGTAAGAAAATGTGTAGGAGAAGCCCAAAAGCCCATGAATTTTATAAGGGTTGGTTGTGATACAGTCGTTTTCCAGTCCTCTGCTTTGACCTAGCTCATGCTAACTTGCTGACCTGCACAAGTAATGCACGTGAGTCACGGGCCACCATTGTGGTGGCCGATGACACTCCGATGCTAAAGTCAGACAGGGATCTGAGAAAGGTATAATGTTGTAAACAGAAAATTTGTAGCATACCTTAGCTTACCAACCCCATGTCTTATTTATATTGCAAGGAGTCCAGGTTCTACCAGACCATCGAATGCATAAATTAAAAATGAGATATTCGTGGATATCCTTCTCTAATTAGGAGTCGTGTTGTAGGAGAAATGTTCTATGTTAGCCTTGTGCTCCTAGATACGCAGGAGATAATTCCCCATACTAGAGTAATCCGTAGAAGGAAGATTCCGTGTGTGGAATGTACTTTTGTATTTATTTCCTAATTGAAAGCAGAAAACTGTTGTAGTTGCCCATCCGAAGTTGATCATCGAGATACTTTCCTTAGTAGGACTTACGGGTATTGAGGATAGATGTGAGACGTGTGGGCCTAACATGCTATAAGAGTTCGGGTTCCCCCCAAGTAACACCACTATTAAATAGCTCCAGTTTTATTTAGGGGTGATGGCGTTTGAAAGAGGAAGTGGTGGATTCACATAGCAACAACCATCCAATGGCATCTCTTAAGCCATCCCCCTGCAAAAATAAAATCAAATCAAATCAAATCAACAAAACATAACTCACATAAAAACTGGGACACACAAAAACAAAAGATTCCAATCTCAAACCCTTATATTGATGTACATTTTAAGTATGTTCAGTGATGGTATCATGCATATTTTTGTGATCAATGCATAAAACCTTGTCTACATTTCAACAAAAAAATTAAAGATGAGTTCACAGGTCTAGCACCAAGAGGTGGACATAGAGTTTGCTTTGAGGAAGCATATAAGTAGGCGTCACAACCGATTGATGGATTGTGTTCTGAAACCCGATCAGGATATGCTAGGAGGGTGTATGGACAAGGGCTTGAAATACCTTATGATGGGTGTGTCTCACTTGAGCCATGTGGTAGTTGCTGGGACGGAAATCGAGGTGGTTCGTGAGAGGGTATACACTTTGAAGCGTGTCTTCTCACACATGCAGGCGTTGTATTCTGTTGCGCTTTACGAAATTGATCAGCTACAGAAGCAGGCTGAGGAAAAGAGGTTGGATTAGTCAACTATGGCCGCTGAGACTCAAGGGGCTCGTCTGGAAGTCCTTGAGTGCGATCTATTAGAGGCGATGCCCGAGAGAGATAGATTCAAACAGGAGTTAGAAAATACCCGCCGAGACGTAGAGGTTGCGCAGGAAGCTGTGGCTAAGGCGCGTTCTGAACTGTGGTTTCTTGCTGAAGAGAATGCTTCGAAGGAGGCTAACTGGGCTGCTCAGAAGCAACAGTTAGGATCCGATGTGGAGTTAAATGCTCTAGAGGCGAGGAAGGTCGAGGACCAGCTCGAATTGGAGTGGCATGAGCTTAGTGTTGTGAAGAGCACTCTGGCCATAGAACAGTCTCAGGTCGACGTGCTAACTGACAAGTTGGAGCTATTGGAGCATGAACTTGTTGGTGTGAAGGTGCGAGAGGTAGAGTTTCTTCAGGAACAAGGCAAATGCGAGTTCCGTTGGGTTGTACATGGCAGGTTGGATGTGCTGGTGGTGATGAAGGAAGAGCATCCGGAGTGGGATCTCGACCATCATAAGAAGATGTCGTATGTAGACTTGTATGTTACCTCTGTGTCATCGGAAGACAGTTTAGGCCCTGATGTCCAGGTCGTGGCGCATGTGGACACAACTGAGTTCCTTCTTCCACTAGGCTTAGCTCTTATATTTTTGTACCTTCTCCTAATAAGGAGTAAACTTTGTGTTTGTACCCCTTTCCGTTTTGAGCATTAATGAAAGCAGTTTTATCCGTTTTGTGCTTGTTGTCTCGATTGCATGTTTTTCGTTTCGCCTTGTCGTCTTGCTTTGGCATAGGCTGGTTGAATCAATAGGACGGCGACTGGTCTGTCTGCGATAGAGAGCTTGACTATTTTGCGTTGCGAATGACTTAAGGTCACCGCTGTGTAGTCATGTCCGATAGTAGGCATGCTGCAGACAGCTTAGCTGAGGGTTGAGTTGATCGAGCTATGTCTTGTACCCAAGGTAAGCTGCTTGAGGCCTACCTCACTTGTTCGATCGGTCAGTTGCAACTCCTGCTATGGGTGAGTTGCGATGGCCGAGCGTATGTGTCAGAGCGTTCGTGCCGAATCAGGCGTCGTAAGCTCGGATTAGCATCCTAAGTAGCTTTATTTGGGCACTGGCCATATGATCTTTGTATCGGCATGAGTGGCATTTGCTAATATTAGAATGTCAGTCCGTTTGAGAGTGAAGATGCTGACCCAGCTAGATTCATGTTTGCGGCCGCTGTTTTGAAGGAGAGCGGGGGTTGCGTGGCGAGCTGCTTGGGGCTCCCACCTTTCGAACCATCTATGCTCGAGTAATGTGGGCTACAGACTCTGGGAGTGAATGTTAGCTGAGTATGCTGAAAGGTTGTAGCTTCTTGGCAAGTCATCAACATCATTTAAGGGCTGATTAGTCTCCCACCTTTTGAACCATCTACACCCGCCCCGCGCGGTGGGGGCTACAAGTTCGAGTACAAAGGATTCAGCAACCAGGTTGAACAACAGTGCGTCCATATCAAATTGAGAGTGACTAGGCTCCCACCTTCCAAATCATTTATACCTGTGCGCATCAAGCTACAAATTTGGGAGTTTTCGGTAGCCACGTTGAAAAGCAGTAGTCCCATGGCAATCCGTCGAAATCAGTTCGCGACTGACTAGGCTCCCACCTTCTAGACTATCTACACCCGCGCAGTGGGGGCTACAAGTTCAGGGTTGGTGATTCGGCGGCCACCCTGAAAAACAATGGTCCCATGGCGAGCCGTCAAAATCAGTTCGGGACTGTCTAGGCTCCCATCTTCTAAACTATCTATACCCGGGCAGTGGGGACTACAAGTCCAGGGTTGGTGATTCGACGGCCGCGTTGAAAAACAATGGTTCCATGGCAAGCCGTCGGAATCAGTTCAGGACTGACTAGGCTCCCATTCTCTAAACTATCTACACCCACGTAGTGGGGGCTACAAGTCCAGGGTTGGTGATTCAGCGGCCACGCTGGAAAGCAGTAGTCCCATGGTGAGCTGTCGAAATCAGTTCGGGACTGACTAGGCTCCTACCTACCAAACCATCTACACCCGCACAGTGGGGGCTATAGGTCTGGGCTTTGATCAGAAGTTTTCATTGCCAGTCATCACCTGCTAGGCTTACCTGATTGGGTTTGACGATCATTGACCACGAAGGGGGGCAATGATCTCTGGTAAGTCATTGTCACTAGGCGTGATAACGCTTATTAGACTCCCACTTCCTAGACCATCGAGATCCGCACTGAGCGGACTAGGTGTCGGGTGATACCAGAAGCCCCCGTCATCTACTTAGGCTGACTAAGCTTGCCTAGTTTGAAAGTGGTTTCGTCTGTTTGAGGGCGTGAGAACCCATGTCCGCTAGTGTCGCGCACTATGCGGACAACATTATCTTAAAACAAACAACGATTCGTAGGTACGGTCCGTGCGTCAAGGCTTCTCTGGATTTGCGTTCGTGCCTAGCATGTAGCAGAAGATTGTTTGAATGGTGGACCCAGTGGATCGAGCCTTTGGGCCTGCAAAGGAAGAGCTAGGGTTTCCTTTACGGTTGCGCAACGTGTACGGCATAGATCATGCGGTGACATGTGTATGGCGTAGACTGCGGGACGGTTGAGTACCGGTTACTCCCCTTAAATTGATGGGGTTGCATGCAACGCCATTAATTGAGCGAACATGGTTTGCGCACTTTCCTTGGGAACTGTCGTTTCTTCATTTCTCACACGAGATTCTATGCTTAGCAGTTAATGCAGGAGGGTCGTTCGGTGAGCCATTACGCCTATATAATGGTGTTTTACAATCGTTGTAGGCACTATCTTTCGCAGAGCTTTTCTCCTGAATGTTCTTGTTTGAAGAAAATGCTTTGAATTTTCCAAAAGCTAAAGTAAGATCTCTAACAATGGAGTCCTCGAATGTTCTGACATTTGTAGCGATTAGGCATGACGATAGTCGCTGTTATGCATGGTCACTTGTTCTAGGTGGGCACGTAGTTGATCTCCTGAGGTTTCGTAATTTCTTCTCATATCACAGAGTAGTACGAATTTTCTCTCAAGGGAAGAGTCTGTCTTTCACCTGCTGGGGCCTTATCGTTGTTTCTGAATGTTTAATTTCAGAGATAGCATTAGCAACCATCGTCCGAGTGCCTACCCCTACCACTTCTCGATTAACTCCGTCGCTTCGCCTTGTGCTGGAAGTCGACATCTGGGTTGATGTGGAGTTGGACATGGCCTGTCAGAATGGGCCATTGATTTTCCAAATATTTCTGTTTTACTTGCGTGAGAAGGTATATGTGATCTGAGCTCACCTGATGCTTGTCCCAAGTTCACAAAGTGTGTGAGTTGGGCTTCAAATTTTTGCCGGTGCTCCCGGTTGCTGATTTTGTACCATCTCAGACCATATTTGAGGGGCATGTCTGTGGAAGCATTTGAACATGATGCTTTCATCCTGATCTTGCTCAGTTCAATCTTCTACAGATGCCTCTAGTAGTTGAATTGTCTAGACGAGTCTTTACTTCATGTCGCATTGTATTCAGTACGTAGTTTTTTGTATCCGCCTCACGGCCCTCGTAGTATGTAGTCTTTTGTATCCGTCTCATGACACTTGTTTTTACATCTTTCCAATAATCAATAGAGTTCATTTTCGTAATTCTTTCTTTATTTCTTAAATGATTACAAATCACAAAAGTCTTTAAGAACTAAAACTCTACATTGACTATGGAAAGAGAAATAAACAACTGAAAGCAGACTAACTGTTGAGTGAGAGGAATTGATCCTGGCCTTGAAATGAAATTAGATTGCCTTGTGGATTGTTGAAATTTGCTAGCATTACAGAGGTTACTAAAGAGTAAATCCTGTAGCGGGGCTAATTTTCGCGCCGACTTGAGATCGGGGTATGTGTTCTCGCTTGCCATTCTCTCTCAGTTCTGCTTTGCGGAAGAGCATACAACTCCCGCGTTGTTTGAAGGCAATGCCACCACTGTTGCTTGGCCCAACACTGGTTCAGGCTGCTCCGCAGTATGTAGCTGGATCTGGGAGCATTATATTTGTTTCAGTACGACATAATGGCATTTTCGTTTCGTAGATTGGTCTCCGCGTATCGTCCATTTTGAGTGGTTAGCAGTGTACTTAACACTCTGGTGAAGGGTGGAGACTATTGCCTCCATCTAGTGGAGCCATGGTCTTCCCAAGATAAGGTTGTAGGTCGACGGTGCGTCTATGACCATGAAGTCTAGAAACAACAAGACCTTTCTTAGTTGCGGCTTTTCTGCCACTATTGCCAACCTTATTTTCCCAATTGGGAAGCACTTCTCTCCATTGAATCCAATTAGCGGATAGTCTGAGGACGTCAAGTTTTTCTCCTTGAGGTCCATATTGCGGAATGCGTTGTAGAACAGGACGTTGAGCGAGCTACTTGTATCCACCAGAGCTCTCTTTACCTCACACCTTGCTATGGAAACCAAGATGACTAGGGAGTCGTTATGTGGCACTCGGACTCCTTCGAGATCTTTGTCCATAAAGGTCAAGGTGGGAATGGGGCACTGTATCCTTGAGTGGCAGATGCGTCTGTCCTCGTTCGTGGGTTGTGTCCGCATCTCCAGTAAGGTCCGCTTGCGAGACCTGTACGACTGGTCTTCATTCGGTCCGACCTCATGAAGAACATAGATTAGCTAGTGGGGTGTAGTTATCTATCTCTTTAACTAACTCCCCTTGTCCCTGGTTCATTCTAGCTGCTTTTAAGAGTTCAGGAATTCTTTCAGTTTGCCTCTGCAGATCCAGTCTTCAACTCCATACCTCAGATTCTTGCAGTCGTTGTATTGTGGCCACCCTCCTTGTGGTACGCGTTGTACTTGTTGTTGTCATGCTTGGCGGGGTCCCCACGCTGTTTTGTGGGGTATTTCAGATCCTCTCAGTTCTTCATGGAGTTTAGTATGTCTGATAGGCGAGCATTGAGGGGTGTCACAGTCCTGGATCCAACGTAGTTGGATGTTTTCGTTGGCCTGGACTTACTAGGGTCTGACCTATTGTCATTTCGCGACTATTTCCCTCATTTTTGTCCTTCGGAGCGGAGGGCTTCTTCTTGCCTTCGGTTTCCCTCTTCACGGTTCGCAGTTCTTCCAAAGTAATATGTTTCTCAGCGATCTTGAGGAACTCTGTCATGTCCAAAGGGGGCTTTTTGGTGAGGTATTCATAGAGTTTTCCTTCCTAGAGGCCCGATGTGAAGGCTGTTATGGCCGTGTCGTCGTTGCATCCGTCAATGAGAGACAACTCGTTGTTGAAGCTCGTGACATACTCTCTAAGAGTCTCGTAGGACTTCTGCTTTAGAGAGAGTATGTAGTGTGGGACTTTATAAAAATTTTGGCTACCTACGAAACGTGTCTGAAGCTCCTTTGCTAGTGTCTTGAAGGAGTCGATCGACTTCGGTGGAAGGATGTGGATCCACGTCAGTGCTGAGCTTTTCAGACTAGTGGGAAAAGTTATGCATATGACAAGTTAAGAACCGACGGTGTTGCGCCAGGCGAAGCGTTTGACGTGTCCCCTTGCTCTTCGTTGTTGTGTGACCTAGTGGTCACCATCTTTCTGGGTTTTGAAAGGAGACGACGCTAATGAAAAGTTAAGAACTCCTTCATTTCCACGGACGGCGCCAAACTGATGCAATCGTTTTTCGTTCCCCTGCTTTGACCTAGCTCTTGCTGACCTGCACAAGTAACGCACATGAGCCACGGACCACTGTTGTGGTAGCCGGTGGCACTTCGATGCTAGAGTCAGGCAGGGATATGAGGAAGTCGTAATGTTGTAAATAGGAAATGTGTAGCATACCTTAGCTTACCAACCTCATTATTTATTTATAGTGCAAGGAGTCCTGGTTCTACCAGGCCATTGAAGGCGTAGTTTAGAAAGGAGATCTTCGTAGAAATCCTTATCTAATTAGGAGTCGTGTTGTAGGAGTGAAGTTCCTTATTAGCCTTGCGCTCCTAGATACGCAGTAGATAGTTTCCAATACGAGAGTAATCCGTAGAAAGAATATTTCTTGTGTGGAATGTACTTACTTTTTCGTTGAAAGAAGAGAGTTGTTGTAGTTGCCTGTCTGAAGCTGATCCTCGAGATACTTGCCTTAGTAAGACTTACGAGTATTGAGGATAGCTGTGAAACATTTGGGCCTAGCACGCTGTAAGAGTGTGGGTCCGCCTGGCGGACTGAATTAAGCGGGCTTAGAATCGCTTGGGCCGAATCAGCGTTGGGCTGATGCTAGGGCCCGTAATTCATCGAGATCATCATGACACGTGTATGGCTCAAGGGTGTGACCATTTTTATGTCTCATCAGTTGGCAAACTACAAAAGAGAGATTATAATCCCACATCGCCTATGGTGAGAGAAGTAGATATGCTATATATGCGCGAGCTTGGATCTACAAAGTATCAATCGTAAAACTTCACTAAAGACATATAGTGTTGATTGTCGGGTTATTGCGGATATTTTCATCCTTGAAAAGGCGATAATTATTCAAATCATGATATGTTTCACCAATTAATTGGATACATCCAAATATGACACAAATACCATGATATTTTCACACTAATTTCAAGTAAAGTGTGCGCCTTATATAGGCCAAACATGAAACAGTTTGAATTGCACATGACTGTGTACGTAACGTGCATCTTGTTCATCTTCACGGAAATACGATCAGATGATTTGGTTGGACCACATGCAATGCTACCCCAGTAGCTAGCTAGCTACTCGCTGGTTTCGGTGTTTTGTTGTTTTATAAATACGTGCGTGCAGTAGAGTCCACTGAACTCCATCCATCCATCATCATCTCACTGATCACTTACCAGTTACCACCAACCAAAACATGTCTCTGTAAATAAGATATTACACATCTTCTTTTTAGATTTACTCCTAGGCGCCTTCTATGAACTTTTGTGTAATCTTTTATTGCATGACCGGGCCGAGGCGGTCATGGTCATGGGCATGGACATGGAGCTAGAGATAGCAGAGAAATGAAATGATTGTACAATAATCACCACAAAACTTATGAAACTTTGTCATGAAAACAACATGCATATTTTGTGAGAGAGGTTTTGTCTCTTTCTTGGTTCCATCTTCTCGATGCAGGAGGAGATTGAGACGGTACACACAACACATACACTCTCTCTATGTAAATTTTGTGGTTGTGCATCAAAACGTGTAGGTGGTACTTGCACATCCATCCAGTGAATCGGATCTACTGCGCTCTTCTCTCTCTCACTCATAATTAGCACAAATACATTTAAGATGTTTTCTGCATGTACTTAAATCCATGCTTATGTTCACTGGACAAAAGGAAGTAACATCATATCATATCCCTCTTTCCTCTTTGGCTTCATAAGTGCATGTAGATTGATAATATATATATATGTAATTAATGGGATTGGGGGTATTTGGGTTGGGTGTTTTTGTGTTTTTTCCATCCATACATAAGGAATTGCATATATCAGCATCAATGCACATTGTCTCGTTGACTTATGCCATCCAGATCCATGTTTTTTGTTCTCCATCCCACCTTATCATTGTTGGGGATCAATTTCTTATATGCTATGATAGATGTGTCGTTATTAGAATTTTTACCCATGGACTGTTAAGAAAAATAATAACAAATTAATTATTTAAAAAATGCAGCTCATTATTGTAACCTTCAGGGTAACCAAAACAACAAGGACTGCCAATAAGCTTGGTCGGGCCAGGTGGGCGGGTCAAGTAGGTCAGGCCCAAACTTGGCTAGCTTACACTACATCAAATTGGCACTTTTGTAACAACTCTCAAAACAGTATCACTTTTGAGATGTTACAATCCACCAAACAATTTCAAGTCAAAACTAAATTTAGTCAAAAAAATGAAAAACATTAACACAAAAAAAATGATACAATAAGTTGGATCACCATGAATAGTATCACTTTTATAACCATACTCTTCATGGTGATACAATTATTGTATCATTTTGTTTTGTATAAATGTGTAAAATTGTTAGGTGAATTGTTACACTTCAAAAGTGATACTGTTTTGGGGGTTGTTACAAAAATGCCAATTTGGTGTAGTGTTAGTTTATGTATTAACTAGTTAAAGACAAATCCAACCCATTTATGAAGGGGCAACCTGACTCATCATGACCTGACCTTAGCCCCCAGAGTGAGAAGTGGAAGCGGGAAAGAGAGTGATGAGAGAGGAAGCATCAGAGCTTTTAACTTCAAAATTTGTTAATTTTCATAGCTAATTTTCATAACGTGATAAAGCTTTTATACATGTAATCTAGATAGTTTTATTCTTATATACAATATTAACTTAAGTTTCACCAATTTTTATTTGTTTCACCAACAAATAAAAATTGGTGAAACTTAAGTTAATATTGTATATAAGAATAAAACTATATCAAATCAACAATAAGTATTAATTAAATCCTTCCAATTATAACCGTTCCAAGATTTTGGGAGACAATCTCAACCGTTGAAAAGTAAAAAACCTAAAGCTGCAGCCGCCATCTCTGTTCCCTAGGTCGATCGGCCGCCGCCTGCTTGGCCGACGTCCTCCTGGCCGACGCCCTGCTTGCCGCTCAACCTAGCCCCAGATCCTGGACGTGTTGCTTGGTCGAGTTGCTGGTCGTTGTTTCTTGGACGTGTTGTTGCCTGGGATTCTAATGGCAATCAACAGGCACAGGGCTGGGATTCCTAGACGTATTGCTGCCTGGACGTGTTGTTGCCTGGGATTCTAGTGGCAATCAACAGCCCTGTTGCTGCCTGGACGTGTTGCTGCCTAGGATTCTAATGGCAATCAACAGGGCTGGCTTCAATCTCTGCCGTCCCTACATCCAGGGAGAAGATCTAGTCTGTTAGATAGTAAAGGCGGAAAGGTTTTTCCATGGAGGCGACACAGCCAGCCAAGGGGTCTGCCCCTGCGGCTGGCAAGGAGGACGACGAATCTTCTAGGCGCTCCTTTGCGCAGGTTCTTGGGAAGGCGATGAAGGATGATCTTGACGACAAGCCGACAGATTCCACGATTAGGAAAGAAAGAAGTCCGGCTTTGAGGCTATCCGATTCGGATGTTGCAAGAGGTGAGTCTCATGTTTCTAATCATATTGTAGTTATGAAATTCTCAAGTTTCAGGCCGTCGCTAGATTCGATAAGAGACTCAATCCATAGATCTTGGGGGATATCCGGAGAATTCATAATGGGTCTCATTGATCCTAGGCATGTGATGGTTTATTTACAATCTGAAGATGAATTGAAGAAAGTATTATCAAAGGATTCCTTTACGATTCAAGGAGTTTGATATAAAATGTTTCGTTGGCATCCTGATTTTAGCCTACGGGCGGATCCGGAGTTGGCACCATTATGGATTGAACTCCCTAACCTTCCTTTCGCCTTCTTTCTCCCTGCAATCATGAATGCGATTGGAGATTCCTTCGATAACTTTCTTCGGATTGATGATGGTACAAGATACTTTGCTCGCCCAAAAGTCGCGCGAATGTGCGTAGAGATGGAAGTCTCTAAACCTCTCCCACATAGGATTTGGCTTGAGAGCCCAAAATATGGAGGATATTGGCAAAAACTTGAGTATCCAGGATTCAAGTATTGCGATCATTGCTCCCTAATTGGGCATGAGAAGGACTATTGCCGAAAATTGGTCGGAAGGAAGAGAGAACAATCTAAAGTGGATGGAGAAGACAATAAAGAAACAAAGTCTCTAGACAAGGCTAAGCAAAAACAAACTCAGTTTGAAGAAAAGCAAGATCAACATGTGAAAAAGCAAAAGTATGTCCCAGTTGCCAAAAAAACGATGGAAGCAATTGGCAAAATAGGACCCAGCGGAGCCAAAAATTCTCAAGGAGTCGAGGTTAATAGTGCACTTGTAAAAGAAACCAAGGAGAGTACAAGGGGAAAAGAATTTGAGAATGTGATCTCGGAAAACAAATACGGGGTCTTAGCGGAAGAAAATCCGAAAGGAATTGGGGAGGGCAATGATAAAGTAATAAAAACCCAAGAGGACCGTAGGATGGAGGCCCCAAACACGAAGATGAGTAAGAATAATTTTGAAAATACTCAAGAGGTTTTAAAATAAGCCGGCTACACAACGAGTGAAATTAAAATGACAATGTTGAAGAAGAATTGTGATGAAGCTAAATCTGATGAAGGATCCGAGAATGCGGCTCCACTGTGGATCATTCCGTTTGTGGGGGATAGTAGCGCCAATAACGCACAAGAAGGTAGTATGTCAGGCTGTGCCATACCTACTATTAATCCTGCTGAAATGGAGGAGCAGCAGACGAGAATTCCTGCTGCCACAGAGGAGCAACGAGAGATACAAGGGCCAACTCTTGACGGTCCTAGGGTGCCGAAGAGGCCAGGAAACATCCAGCGACTAGGGGCTGAACTGACCACAGCAGAGTCAGGGAATAATATACTGCAGGATACGCTGGATTCAAAGGCGAACAAGCTGAAAAATTGTGAATTTCAGATGCCGAAACAGAGTATGCTTGATCAGATGCCGAATCAGAGTTCGATTGAGTAGAAACATCTGATGATTGGTGAAACAGAGGCTGCTAGGTGCCCCGTTAATTTGCAGAACCAGGCTGAAGACGCAATTGACCAAAAAATTCAGGAGCAGGGAGATGGTAAAAGGTTAGACCGTGACGCAGTGTCGGATAATGAATCAGATGCTAAAATGTCTTCGAACAATTTGATTGATCCAGGGTACCATTCGGGTGAGGTCAAGATGAAAGAAAAAAAGAAAAGTTCTAAGAACGGATTGGTGGTGGGGTCTCGGAGAGCGACGAGAAACATGGCTACCTCAAGTGTTAGTAATGATAGATAACATCATGTTTTGGAACGCACGGGGAGTTGGTAACCGGGCGACTCGATGTAGACTAAAAAAACTGGTTAAAGAAAACAATGTAAGTCTACTTGCTATTGCGGAACCTATGATTCAATCTTCAAGACACATGGAGATCGCGAGTAAAGTGAGTCTGCCTTGCTTTGCAACGAATGATGAATATGGTGGTAAAATTTGGCTCTTCTGAGATAATAATTTAAAAGTGGACGTACTGCACAGCACGAATCAATTAATGCACTGTAAGATTCATATTCTTTTCCAATATCGTTTTCTTCATTTTTTTTGTATATGCAAAGTGTTCAGTATAGGAGAAGCAAAGTTTATGGGAAGACATGGAACACATTGCAATGGGTATGAATGAATCATGGATCATTGGTGGAGACTTTAATGTGATTGTTGAAGGCGGCAAAAAATTAGGAGGACGCCCTCCTAATCTTTTGGCGATGACAGAATTTTCCAGTTTTATTTCGAGTTGCGGCCTTTCTGATTGTGGGTTTGAAGGACCTAAATACACATGGTGTAACAATCAAAGAGGGGAGGACATAACCTGGGCTAGATTGGATCATTTTCTGGGGAATTCGGACTGGTTAACTGTAATGCAGCGCGCTCGAGTTGATCATTTACTTAGAGCTTGTTCGGATCATGCACCTTTGTTACTTTCTTTGCCATTGTCACAAAGGGCAGGTATGTCTCCTTTCAGATTTCAAAGTATGTGGCTAACTCATGAAGGGTTCTTAGGGTTTGTTGACAGAATTTGTAATGCGAACGGAGAAGGCAATGGGGTTATGTATAGTGTGGCTTCCAAACTGAAGCGCCTTAGAGGAGCTTTAAAGATATGGAATAAAGAAATTTTTGGTAATATTTTCAGTACTATTAGAAGGTTGGAAGATGAAATTGAAAGACTGGAATTCAGCCTAATGCAGGGTTGGGATCCAGGTGATATGACTAATTTGAACAGATGTCAGGCTGAACTAAAACTAGCGCTGGTGAGAGAAGAAATTTACTGAAAACAAAAATCAGGTGAAAAGGAATTTAAGGAAGGAGATGCTTGTACTAAATTTTTTTTTGCCTCAATCAAAGCCAAACAGAAAAGAAGAGCGATTACCAAAATTCATGATTTGTCGGGGAACTTAATCACGGATCCGAGAACTATTTTTTTGGAAGCGAATAATTTTTTTGGATCCTTGCTGTCATCGGGAGAGCACAAAGATGATCTAGAACTCATGGATTGCATTCTGAGTCTGATACAAGAGGATGATTGTGATTTACTCATGTAGATGCCTGAGTTAGAGGAAGTCAGGAAAGCGGTTTTTAGTATTCCCCATGATAGTGCCCCGGGCCCAGACGGCTTCACAGCTGGATTCTTTCAGAATTGTTGGGATGTTATTGGGATGGACATCTGGGAAGCTGCGAAGGAATTTTTTGCTTGCCATGCGATGCCAGGTACCTTTTTCTTCCAATTTTTTTGGCTCTTATTCCTAAAATCGAAGAACCTGTCTCTTATTCTGATTTTAGGCCTATTAGTCTTTGCATCGTGGTATATAAAATTTTCAGCAAAATTCTTAGTCTGAGATTGGCCAAGCTTCTCCCAAATATTATCTCTCTAGAGCAAGGGGCCTTTGTTCAGGGAAGACTCATATCAGAAAACATAGGGTTGGCGCAAGAACTGATGAGAGAGATTGGGAAAAAGGTTAATGGAAATAATATAATATTTAAATTGGATATGGAAAAGGCGTATGACAGAATTGAATGGGGATACCTCTTGACAGTTTTGCGCAGATTTGGATTCAATTACAAAATATGTCATTTGATTTCTAATTGCATTACACATGGCGGGTTCTCGGTGTTGATGCAAGGCAGGTATGACGAATATTTTAAATCATCGAGGGGTCTTCGTCAAGGGGATCCTCCCTTCTCTTTCTTATTGTGGCAGAAAACAAAGCAGAGGACTCTCTCGGGCTTTTCGTAGAGGAGAAATTGACTTTTATCATACTCCCAGGATGGCCACCCCGATAACCCACCTTTTGTATGCGGATGATTCATTGATCTTTTTGAACAGCAGGAAAAAGTCCATTGAAGGATGTATGCCGTTTTTAGAAAGATATTGTCAGGCTTCAGGCGAGAAAGTTTATATTGCAAAAAGTTCATTCATGATTGATGAGAAAGCACGTGCAAAATAAATAATTTCGATCGAACTGTGGACATGATTTGTCTACAAGCAATCTCCATTTTCATACCTTGGCGTTCCCATTTATCAAGGTAGATGCAGAATTTCTTTATTTGAAACCTTAGTCAATAAAATCCAGTAGAGAATTCAGGATTGGAAAGCCAGACTTTTGTCGCCAGAAGGTAGATTGACGTTGATAAGACATGTCTTACTGTCAATACCAATTTATTCCATAGCAGCTACAGTTGTCCCTAATAAGGTCCTGCAATCCATTCAGAAAATGATTGCAGATTTGTTTTGGGGAGATCATGAAGGGCGACATAAGCGGAAGTAAATAGCTTGGAATAAAATCAGTGTTCCAAAGGAGGAGGGTGGTCTAAATATTAGAAGTTTGGATGTTATCATTAGAGCTTTTCGAATTAAGTCGCTTTGGAACCTAATAACCTCAAATTCTTTATGGGCAAATTTTCTAAGGCGTAAGTATATGCAAGATGGGGTTTCAATCAGAAAGCAAGAAATTAAAGTTGGGGCATCTCCGTTCATAAAAGAGTTGTTGGTGAATAAAGACTTTATAGTTGAAAACTCCTCGTGGCGGATCTCTAAGGGCACCGTTAGCTTCTTTGAAGAACCATGGGCTAAGGATGAAATTTTCAGCAAAAATGAGGAGGTGGGGACGAATGACACTTGGCCTTCCCTCAGGAAAGTGCATAGGGAGAATTTCAGGATGCTAAGCCCGAATATGCAAAGAAAAGCTCAAGAGCTCTACAAGACAATAGTGAAAGGTGAAGTCGGTGACCGAGATGCTAGAATTTGGATACCGAATAATGATGGTGGCTTCACGATTAGTTAAGTATGCAAAATTCTATGTGGTGTCCTATGGGAAATATGGATCCAGATAAACAAAAAACTTTTTGAAGGAAAGGAGTTTTCGTCATGCTATGTGATTATTAAAGTTCATTTCTGGATTAAGTGTGTGGCCAAATTTTTTATTCCTAAAATTAAGGAACCTAATGGGGCTTTGCTCAGCAGGTTAGGCATACAGGAAAAGATTGTTACAATATCTCCTCCTCGGGTGCTTTATTGGGCTTTCCCTCCTACAGGATGGTATGCGCTAAATGTTGATGGCTCTTGTATGGAGAATAACACTACTGGAGGCTTGGTCATTAGAAATGACGAGGGTAAATTCGTAGCCGCTAGACAGTGTACTTATGGTAAAGGCTCAAATAGCTCCGCAGAGTTGAGGGCCTTGCTTGAAGGTTTGAGACTTTGTATCGATCTGGGATTGCGAAATTGCGTGATCCAAACAGATTCTAGATTGGTCAAACAGTGGGTTTTACATGAAGCTAGTATTCCCTGGTCTCTTAGTAATTGATGGAGGGAGATTAGAGACATGAGTATGGCCTTGACGTGGTACTGTATACACGTGTTCAGGGAAACTAATTCAGTGGCGGATGCTTTGGCTAGATGGGCGCAAGTAGAACAAATGACAAGGGATTATTCTTGGGACTCGTTGCCTAAACGAATAAAATCCTTAATTATTCTTGATAAGAAGAAGACGGCGTATTTAAGGCGCTCGGATGCTAAATGAACATGGAGGTTTGTTTAGCTCGGGGATGGATCTGCTGCGAAGATATTTTGTTTGGTTGCACGATAAGCAGGGAGTACGAAAGATTATGCATTGCGGTGAAACTCGAACCTGCAAAGTGCTGGACATAGTGCTCTGTCTTGCTCTAAGTTTTTTCCCCTGGTTTTGTGTCCTGGAATTAGTGGAAACAATGAGGCTGCAGAGCTGAAAATTTCTTATTGCAGGGACGGTGGTTCTGAGCAGCTGATCATGTTGCAAGCATCTGGGGCTGGTCGCACTTGGCTGCGCCAACATTACGGAGGCGCAACATGGTTGCTTGCAGGCTTGCCAGATCTGTCCAGGCAATGTACCGGACAGCGTACTCTATTTTTACAAAGTACTCTGCCTGTTATAGTTGGCAACGTGCGTAGTGCATTTTTGTGTTCGCAGGTGGTTTGGCAAGTTGCACATTGGCAATTGAGCTAATTTTGTTGCTGTTGCGGGTTTCACTATGGCTGGTACATGGCTGTTTTGTGCTAGCATGACTAGGTTTTGCAAGCTGTATAGGGGTAAGATGCAAATTGTGAATGCAAGTTGTTCAAGAAGTTTTTGTTTTTGCAAGTTGCAATTAGTTTATGCAATTTTCCTCTTTCAGGGCTATGAGTTAGGAGAGTCTCTTTTATTGATTTTAAGGATGTATTTTCATTTGTTTTCTTTTCTCGGGTAAAGTCGTCATGTACCCCCGACAAGTGTAAAAGATTTTTTCTCAAGTAATAAAGGTCTGGCATCCCATAGCTGCCCCTCCCTACTGGAGGTTTAATTAAAAAAAAGTATTAATTAATAACAAACTAGATTATATGAATAATAAATAAGAGTTGGATAAGTTTATGTTAATAATAAGGACATGCAACACTTAATAACTATTATTCTAAACCATTTTTTCATCTGTGCTACATTAATTATGCATTAGGACTAAGTAGTGGTTAAGCCAAACTAATTAATTAATGAAACAAATTTTTTTTTAAATGTTAATTGTTTTTAAAAAAAAATATAGATTATTGAGGTGGTGAAAACTATGCGAGGAGCCAATCCCATTGATGAGACTACTAAATGTGTTGGTTTTAGTCTAGCTGCGAAGTGTCATTGTTGTGTGTCGCCTTTTTGAATCGTCCAAACATCTTTTCATAGAAATTGAATTAGCTTCGCATGTTTGGCGTCACTTTGACCATCTCTTTGGAGTTCATTTTCATCGTCCTAGAGAAGTCTACTCTTTGCTTCAAGTCTGGTTTCATCAAGTTGATAAACACATTCAATTGGGAGTGCTCTATAGCCTCACCCCTGTGTTTGTATTATGGGAGATTTGGCTGCATAGAAATCGAAAGTTGTTTG
Source organism: Berberis vulgaris (assembly GCA_963556465.1). Classification (NCBI taxonomy): domain Eukaryota; kingdom Viridiplantae; phylum Streptophyta; class Magnoliopsida; order Ranunculales; family Berberidaceae; genus Berberis; species Berberis vulgaris. The sequence goes on from OY747128.1 coordinate 40,390,796, forward strand.
AGCATGGAGTGCAATTTATGTGATTGTGTGATTTCGAAACTGGCTGAAGTTGGTCTCGAATTCATTTACGCCTAAGGTAAGGTCACTTGACCCCAATTGTATTATCTACGCCTTAAGCTTGAGTCATGTTCCTGTTCAGATAGCAGCTCGTAATAAGCCGTTTGATGTATATTGAGTTCAGTCTCCGCCAAGGTGGGTGGCAGTGAATGTGAACGGTTCATCTAGACAATCTTTTGCCATTAAGGGGGTGGTTGTGAGAGATGACCTTGCAGGTTCATTCATGCTAAACAGGTTTTCTTTGGGAGAGGTTCTAACAATAGGGCTGAAGTTTGGCTATACTAGATGATCTTATCTTGTGTGAGGAAGTTGGCGCGAGACAAATTGTTATCCAGATGGACTCTCTGTTGGCTAAAGATTGGTTTCATAGAGTATTTAAAATCCCATGGCAGCTTGATGTGATTTAGAGGAGAATTAGAAAGGAATGTTCAAGTTTCAATTGCTTGTGTGTTCATATTTTTAGAGAAGCTAACTTTGTGGCTGATGCGTTGGCTAACATTGCTCAGGTTGAAAAGGTTAGTAGGTCTTATGATTCACATAATTTCCCAAGTCGTCTTAGAACATTATTGTGATACGGTTTTATTTCGAAATTCTAGAAAAGAGACACCAATGTTGCGCTCTGTTTTCCTGGTCAATTCAAGCTCAGTTGGTTGAACACCCATTCTCCTTGTGAGATGTTGTGGGTTTGAGACTCATCAGTTAAAATTTTGTGAGTTTTCGCCCCGCTGTTGATAAGCCTTCGAGTATTGAATGCAACTTCTTAGATGGACTAGACCGGAGCGAAACGAAAGTCAGTCTTCATGCAAGGTGGAGGCGATGGACTGGAGCAAAAAAAGTCTCTATGCGAGATGGAGGCGACATAGATAAAAACATATTGTTAGCATATTCCAAGTTATTTAAATGAATAATGTAAGTACTTTGTGTTACTTTTGTCATTTCATCCAAGCGGTAGTCAATAAAATGCGCCAAATCATTACGATCAATGCCTTTGGGATGTTTTGCAATATTAGCATCTCTGGACAATGTAGGATCATAAAATTCATGGAACAATTTATGCCTATTGTCCTTCCATTTCTTCCCAATGTTTTGCAAGATATAATGGTCTGCCATTGGAACTTCCACATGTAGTTTATTCTTCAAAATTAATAGTCATTAGTATTCAAATCATTATCAATAATCTTACAAAAAAGGTAAATGAAAAGCACAAATTAAGCCATACCTGTATAATGGTAGTATACACGCCATCCTTGTAACTTTTTGGCACATCCTTTCAAGAGTTGTATCCAATTGGAAAAGCCTTAAAATCGGATCCCAATTCTCCTAAAAAACTTCCTAAGAGACCAGTTGCATCTCCAATAGGTTGATGCTCAATATTAAATGAAATCATCACTTTTATGCCTCTAGGAAGTGACCAAACATCATGTGCCCTCATCTGAGATTCTTTCATTAGCCCTTGCTCATCTAAGACAAGTTGATATTCGTTATACTTCATTCAAAATTAGCAACTAACATATTATGATCTTGAATATGTTTAAATTACATACCAATTGTATTCACTGTATAATACTTCATGGATTTGCGTTCATGAACACTTGACCGTGACTCAGATGTAGCAGGTGGTTGAGAGATGGATGTAGCAGGTGGCTGAGAGATCAATGTAGCAGTTGGATGAGAAACTAATGTAGCAACTGGATGAGACTCAGATGTAGCAGTTGGATGAGAGACAAATGTAGCAGCTGGATGAGAATCAGGTGTAGTAGTTGGATGAGACTGAGCACTAGATTGAAATGATCGAGATTTTGTCGGGCGCTCTATAGAATTTGATTCAACTTGGAAATGTTTAGGCTTAGGAATTACTGAAACTTCAAACAAAAGTCAAAATTGTGAAATAAAAAATTATATAATGAATAGGAGAAGACAACATATTTGAAACCAAAGAGCCAAATTTTCATAGTAATGTATTATAACAAACACAATTTTTCTTACAAAATCTTCTTCATCATTAATATTGTCATTATTAGCATTGATTGCAGGTTCATCATCTATATCATCCCTTGCCAATGGAAAATCTCCAATATCATCTTGAAACCACCCATTTAAGTCTTGTTGTTGATAAGGCATATTCTCATAGAATGAGTCTTGACTCTCGCCCATGTCATACAAGTCTATTGGCTTTAAATGAACAACAATACTCCATTCTTTATCTACCTCATCCTCCACATAATACACAAGTTGTGCCTCTAAAACTTGAATATATGGCTCATGATCTTCATGATCACCAATATGTATCAACCAAGAAAATTTGATGGAAGTAAATCCTAATTCATCTATTCTAATCCCTCTATTAGTAGTGGTATTTGCCCATTAACATTTGAACAAGGTAACCATGAAATGGCCATGATAGTTTAACTCAATGATATTTATCAATTTTCCATAATAAGGAACACTTCCTTCCCTGACATTATTATCACGACTGCTTGCATATAATCTAAATGTGTTACACTAAAATATGAAGAACCCCCCATTGGTCTGCCTACCAATAGAAACAAAGTAGCCATTTCAGAAGATCTAACACCAATTACCCCATCATCAACACGAGGTGTTCGATTGAATCTTGTTTCCACATCATCTAAATATCTTAAACAAAAGATAAGAATATCATCGGCTAGGTATCCTTCAGCTATACAACCTTCCGGTTGTGCCCTATTACGTACATAAAACTTCAAATGTCCTAAGTACCTTCAGGATTATAAAAGTAAATGTATTAGAATAAGAAAATCAAGTGATAATTCATAAGGTTTAATCTATGATATTTACCTCTCTATAGGATACATCCATCAATAATGTACTGGGCCTCCACGTTTGACTTCATCAACCAAATGAACTACTAAATGAACCATGACCGTAAAAAAAAAAGAGGAGGGAATAAGATTTCCATGTACTAAAGAGTGAGCACAATTCGATGTTGTAGATTGTCCAAGTCTTGAGGATTCAACACTTTACTACATATGTGCTGAAAAAACGAGCACAAATCAACCAAAATTGCGGACACTGAAATAGGCAATGCATTTCTTATTGCAATTGGCAACATTTGTTCCATAAGAATACGACAATCATGGCTTTTCAACCCAAAAACTTACGTTGTTTCAAATCAACACATCTGGATATATTACTTGAGTAACCATCTGGCACAATGAGATGCTTCAAAGTCTTAAGAAATATGTCCTTTTTTGCATTAGTCATTGTAAAAAGACTAGGAAGGTATTTCCATTCTCATTTGGCCAGAGAACTTCTCTTATACCCATTGATTGAAGATCTTTTCGGGCATTAAGATGATCTTTAGTCTTCCCACTTTCATTAAGCAAGGTGTATATCACATTATCACACACATTTTTCTCAATATGCATAACATCAAGATTGTGACGGATCAAGTTATGCTTCCGATATGGAAGATAAAAAAAAATGCTTTTCTTCTTCCATTGTTGCGCCTCATTAACTCTAGTATTTTTCCCACGAGCTCTTTTACCTATAAAACCTCGGGTGTCTTTCCAAATGTAACGTTAACATTCTCTACTTGTTTCAAAATATCTGTTCCTGATAATTGTATCGGTGGATTCCTTTTCTCTTGCTTGCCATTAAAGCGAACTCGGTTCAATCTAAACTTGTGACCAGCATTTAGAAAACGCTGATGACGCATGAAACACCACTTTTTACTGTATGGAAGGCGACAATCCTCCGCATCAAAGTTACATAAAGTACAAGCTAGTTTAGCATGTGTATTCCACTATGATAGGGTCCCTAACCCTGGAAAATCACTAATTGTCCACATTAAAGCTACTCGCATGGTGAAACTTTCATTCAACAAAGCATCATATGCATCTACACCAACCCACAACTCCTTCAATTCATCAATAAGAGGTTTTAAGTAAATGTCTATATCATTGCCTGACATCTGCTTACCAGGAATGATCATTGAAAGAATGAAGGAAGTTTGCTTCACACATTTCCAAGGAGGAGTGTTGTACAGAACTAGAACTATTGGCCAAATGCTATAATTAGTACTCGTATTCCCGAAAGGATTAAACCCATCGCTAGCCAAGCCGAGGCGTACATTATGTGCATCCAAAGCAAAATCATGAAATGTTGAATTAAATTTTTTCCATGACTCAGAATCTCTCGGATGTCACATCAAACCATCTTTGTTATCTTCACCAGCATGCCATCTCATATCAGCAGCAGTCTTAGAAGACATAAACAACCATTGCAACCGTGGTATCAATGGAAAATAACGAAGAGTTTTTGCAGGTTGCATTTTTCTTTTCTTACTATTTATAGGCACATTATTTGCATTTCCCTTAGTCTCCGGCTTCCATCTAGATGTGCCACATCGTTTGCATGTTTGTCTCTCTTTATCCAATCCCCAATACAACATGTGATCATTCGGACATCCATGTATCTTAGTATAATTAAGACCAAGTTTATTAATGGTTTTATTGACCTCATAGAATGTTTCGGGGATCCTTGTCTGTTGGAATGCATTATGCATCAACTCTACTATCATTGACATTTCTTTGTCATTCACCCCACAAATACACCTAATGTGATACAGTTTAACCAAAAAAGATAATTTTGAGTACTTTGAACACCCTTCATATAGCTCTTGCTTTCAATCCTCTAGTAACTCAAAAAATTGTTTAACTTCATCATCCGTCCTTCCATCCCCTTCATGTGGTCCATGTGATGTGGAAGATTCTTCATGGCCATGGTGCCTAGAGAATGCAAAAACATCATGGATCATGTCTCGCATTGGATCTTGAATAGGCTGACTATCTTGCACTACAGGCATGACAGTGAAACTTTGACTGGTGCCCAATTCCCCATCTTGCACTACAAATCAAGTGATCATACACAACTTCTCTAGTCTCCCATTTTCTAAAAGCACAATGAGGACAAGGACACTTTATTCTATTATTAGATGACTTGTTTGTAAATGCAAAGTCCAGAAACTGATTCAACCCTTCTGCATATTCAAGTGTATTCCTTGGCTTAGAAATCCAAGTTTTATCCATTTCAAAATATCTGAATTCAATCAAAACAAAGCAACTAATAAGTTCAATCCTACAAACATTGTTATAAAATACAACTACAAAAAATCTTTTAAAAGAGAAGCTAAAATGCAAACCTTTTCTACGTATTGCTTTCTAGTGACAAGTCCAACAGTATCTTTCTTGAAAACAGTTTCAAGAATCTGAAAAAAAAAGCATAATAATTGAACAATTAGAAATCCTGAAGGAGTACATAACAACATAGCATCTACACTGAAATTCTAAAAAAAAATGAAAGTTGTCAGTGTGTTCTAATTAAGATGTTAAGCTGCACATAATTCAATTCAATGGAATTTTTTTTCAATGGTTGTAGAGAAAGTCAATAAAAGGATGAATTTGTTTTTTAAGATGAATCACTAACCCCTGATACATGCAGGATTAACCTGCTTGATTAACATGCAGGATTAACCTGCTCAGATGAATCACTAACCCTGGAATCATGCTTGATTAACATGCAGATAAAAATCCACCATACTGAATATGTGAATTGCAAAACTGAAATATGATAAACAAGAAACTCAAAGCTAGACTCCTAATCAATTAAGAAAAGAATCTAAAGGGATGTTCGCATGATATCAGAAGATACAACTCGATTCCTAATTAGATTCGATATGAAACTAAGTCCCAAGCAAACTATGAAATATGCATATATTTGATCCATATATTTGATTGAAGTAGCAAGCGTGTAGTAAAATATGCAGAGCATTTCTTTTAATCAATGGGAATTACATCAGAAAAAAAAAATAATTTGGAAAACATGTCTATTGGTAATAATTTATTCCCCACACGGTCATCATCAAAATACTGGAGAAAGAACATAGACCTACTAGATATAACGAAATTAGAATTTGGGCTTGGCGTAGTTGGTTGGCTGGAAGGAGACTGTGCCAACCTTGATATCATAGCCAACATTGCAGTTTATCTAAGAAATGTTCCCATAGATACTAACAGGCTGAGTGCTAGAAATCAAGGCTAAGCACACTACGCCCTCTTGAATCGTAATAAAGGTGTTAACCGCGAACAACTTTACATCAGCTCCAGTGAAATGAACTATCACAAGGGGTATTGTAAAACCTTCTCCTCTAGAGGACTTGCAACACAATTTCAGATTAGGATTAGGGGATTCAATAGGCTCAAACTCGATAGCTTCTCTGATGGAGGTTTCAAATTCATCATATAATTCAGGTGGGAGTAGGGTCAGAGTTGTTCCTGAATCAATGATCATGTTGCCCTCTTTAGTACCAATGACATTGGAACTAATCAAACTCTTCTTGATTGTCGATTTTTTATCACCAACACTAATACCTTCCAAGGTGAGATAATAATAGGTGTTTAGCTCCTTGGACACTAATGGGGTTGATACCACTCCTTCATCAGAAACAATACCACATGCATTGATCCACCTGTGTCATCACTTTCTTTGTGTAACAACACATCGCGATTGTGGGTAACTAGTGCACCTCCTAATTTATAAACATCGACACATCACAATTGTGGGTAGCTAGTGTAATTCCCAATTTATAAAAAGGTGACGCAAATGAATTCAACAAGAATGTCTCACCCGTCAACCACTATTTTATCTTTTAAGAGAAGATAAGGTCCTACAGTTTTTATTAAAGGAGAATTGTATTGTTTCCTACAGGGGCTTCCAAATCTCTTCTATGTTCTATCCCTTGTCTGATTGTATTATATGAATCCTTGCCTCTTAATCAGAAGATTGTTTTCCAAATGTATGTAGTGTAAACGTATCAAAATTATGCTTGTATGTATTAAGCATATCTACCAGTCCACACATTGGTGTACTGAGAATCAATTTCTACAACATATGAGAATAGTACACTACAAGATCCATTAGTTTTCTGTCTAAAAAACTAGGACAAACTATGTGGTTGAATAACTAGGATTGTCTGGTAAATTTTTTCTTAGTAGGGAGTCTCAACCCTAAACCATGAGGAGACAATAGACTTACTAATCTTTTTTTATTACATAATAATATTGAACTTCCATTAAGGAGTAAAACCTTCCTCAGCTTTTTCTACTGTTCAATGATTAGAAACTGTTAGTTTCAACACAACATAATACTTGGATACATTGACAATAAGAACATGTCCAATAGGTTAGTCAAACCCGGGTCTCCAGGTCTTCAAGGTCGCTTGGCGAGCCCAACTCAGTAGTGGTATAAATCTGAACCACCTCAGACCAACAGGCTTTCCAGACCCCAAATATTTGTTTAATCTGGTGGTTTTTGGAGTATGTTGACCCTAAAATAATGCTCTAAATGCATAATCAGAGGTACTACTTATAGTAATCACTTTGGCTTGTATTCCTTTGATCACTAACTGAATCCAAATATAAAGTTGTGAGGTGCAAAAATTAAAATTCAACTAGGTTCATGCCTTCACACGTTTTCTTCAAAGTTTGGAAGAAAGAATCTATGAATTGCAAGATTATAACAATGTCTAGTGGTTTCGCCGCCATATTTTGTATGTGAACTCCATGGTAAAAAGTTTTAACATAAATAAAAATAGAGCATGAAACACAAAATTAAACATACAATACAGATTAAACAAAAAACTAAACGGTTTTAACAAAAAAAACAGAGCATGATATCAATGCAGGTTGTAGGAAACTACTTACAACGAGAGGAATCGAACAAGATTGGAAGAATAGGGGTTGCTCGACAAAGGGAGGGAAGGGATGAGGAGGGGAGGAGCTATAGGGGAGGTGGAGAGGTGGGGATGATGAATAGTAAAATAAATATAAAATTAGGTATAGGGTTTAAGGTTCGGTTATAAAATCTGATTTTACTTATAACGACGGCTACAACCGTCGCCATTTATTAGAACCGCCATTAAATAGTATTATCCTTGACGATCGACCAACTGTCGTTATATATAGTATTTAGCGACGGTTATGACCATCGCCATTTAACGGAACCGCCATTAAATAGTAATAATCCACGATGGTCGACCAACCGTCGTTATATATAGCATTCGTCGGCGGTTTTACTTAAACGTCGCTACAAAACAGCCACTAAAATCTTGTTTTCTATTGTGCTTTAGCATCGAAGTGCATCAGCCACCACAACCATGGTCCGTGGCTGACGGGCGTTCCTTGTGCAGGTCAGCAGGTCAAGGTCAAGCATGGAGCAAAAATCAACTGCATCAGTTTGGCACCGTCCACGGGGACGACAGAGTTCCTAACAATACATTGACATCATCTATCTTCAGAATTGAAGAAGACGGTGACTACCAGATCCTGCAACAATGGAGAATAGGGGGACATGTCAAACGCCCAGACTAGCACTACACCACCATTTCCAGCGGTGCCAGCAACACAAGGGTAGCAGGCTCACATCCCCATGCCAGCAGCAGCAGCGACGGACCCCAGGATGGATCTGCTATCATAACAAATATGGCAGATCGCTAAAGTAGTGGAGATTCTCATTCAGCAGAACCCTCTACCCCGCCGATGGAGATCAGAAGCAACACAAACCTCAATCTCTAGATGACAACAGAGACCAAGCACATGAGAGTCAAACCCCTGCTAGTTCTCAGTGGACTATAGGTGGCGACGTGGTCAATGGAGATCCAACTTTCAGGGTAGACAAACTCGCTCCGCAGAACCCCCTCCACCGAGGGGCTCACGACCTATACGTGTTGTATTACCTCTTTGTTCCCCCGTTCATGGACCACATCATGAACGAAGAAAGTCACTGGCCAAAGAATTTCTGACACGCTTTGTTGGAAGCCATCGTATCAGGAAAGGCCCGCAATATATACTCTCCCTAAGGTAGAAGTCAAATGAAATCCTAAGGGGATATGTCACATGCTTCAATAACGAGCTGGCGCTCATTGACTATTGCAGCAACGATACCGCCGTTACAGCTTTTACTGTGGGTCTAAGAGAGGGAGTGTTTTACGACTTCCTCACCTTGGAACCCCTTGGATATGGTAGAAATCTTGATGGGCGCCCAGAGGCACATCACCTTGGAGGAAATGAGAACATCAAATAAGGAAATGGCAGTAGAGAAGAAACCCATCGTTTTTAGAGACATAAAGGAGGGAAAGAGACAAGAAGACGAAGATAGTGAAAGCGCAATGACGGCAGGTCGGACTTTGGCCGCACCATGCTAGAGAAATCTTCGAATTATATCGGATCCAGAACCATGACCCACCTCAACTCTAGCTTGTTGGACGTCCTTAATTAATTCCATAAAAAACTGGGAAGATCTGAAATGGCCCCCGAAGCATTGCGAAGACCCCTCCAAATGTGATAACAACAAATATGGCTTTTATCAAATGGAGGGTGGCCACTACACCAACGATTGCAAGAGTCAAAGGTATGAGATCGAGTATTGGATTTGCTAGGGCAAGCTGAAGTTATTCCCGGGTTCGGAGAAAGGGCAGGACCGAACCAGAGAAAAGGGAGAGGCGGTCAAAGAAATCGAGAAGGAGACTATGGGCATTATATATGTCTTTCATGGAGTCGGATCAGAAGAAGAACAATCAAACAAGTCCCGAAAGCAGACACAACCCACCAGCGAGGACAAATGCGTGTATTACACGTGAGTGCTACATCCCCATCCCGACCTTGACTATCACAAATAAGGACCTTGAAAGCGTCTGCGCACCGCATAATGAAACTCTTGTCATTTTGGTCTTTGTTGCAAGGTGGGAAGTGAAGAGGGCTCTGGTGGATACAAAAAGCTCCACTAATGTCTTATTCTACAACACATTCCACAACATGGCCCTAAAATAGGAGAACTTAACATCTTTCGACTACCCGCTGATTGGGTATAGACGAGAAAAATGCTTCCTGATTTGGAAGATAAGGCTGGTAGTGGTGGCATGAGAGCCACAATTGAGAAAGGTCTTGTTCTTAGACTTCGTGGTGATGGATGCACTATCCACCTATAGCCTCATCTTAGGGATGCCCTGGCTTCATCAGATGGAAGCAGTAGTCCCCAACCTTCATCAGTGCGTCAAGTATATCGCCAACCACTCGAAGGGAAAAATTTGTGGGGACCAACCAACGGCACGGGGCTGCCACTATGTTGCTCTAAAGCAGATAAAATGTTCTCAGATTCAGCTGGAGCCCGCTAGACAAGTTGAACAGAAGCCAAACTCAGAAACTGTGGAGAAGTCATTCTGCCTAGATAGAGACAAAGACCACGCAGCAGTGGCTCAACTTAGTGATGGAGGACAGTCCAACATTACAAAAGGAGTCTGCCTTCTAACCCAACAGAACATTAGGCCTAGCGGAGAGGTCATTGCAAAGGGAACACAATCCCACAAGTATTAGTGGGCACAGAAGGACTCTCCTACTCAAGGTTTACTCTTCAGTAACCTCCACAGTGTCGGCGAAACTTTACAATTCACCGAAGGTACTTACGATCCAAGCAAGGGCCATGTGAATTTACTTTAGGGCCGAATCAACATCTCTTCCCCAACAGTCAATTTATCCAGTTGTTTAGCTTTCTTTCAGTAGTTAGTTTAGAGTATTAATTCTTAGAAACTTATGTGATTAGCACTCATTTGAGAAATAAAAGAGAATTACGTAAACACACTCAATTGATTACTGGAAAGATGTAACAACGATCGCCCAAATGGCGGGTACAAAATAATACAAACTACAAACATCGAAATTCGATGCGATGTATAGTAAAGATTCGCTTAAACAGTTCGAATTTAGAAGAGGACTCAGAAGTGACAGAAAAGGTACCCAGGGTAGACTACGGTTCCCTTTAAGAGTTTTGCTCTGCAATTTCTCCGGAAAAGACGAAAGAGCACTATCAATTAAATGCTCGGTCGAATCACCCCAAAAGAACGGTCCGTTGGCAACGACATGAGCTTCATGACGAGCTATAAACATCTTCGCTTCGACATCCAGCCTCCCGAGAAAGGTAGAAGGGGATAGACAAGGGTACCACGAGCGACGAGACGTCTGAGGTCTCACAGTGCTGCCAAGTAGGGAAACTTCTCCCATGTGCGATACTCGGGGTGACTTTGAGATTCCATCCCTGAAAGCAAAGCCGCATCTACCAACGCTCTGACCAACCATAAACTAACTGCAGGAAGTGTCTCCCAACAGCCAAGATGGTATAAGACGACACTGAAGCACCGACGAATAATAGATAGACTCGTCCCTTGAGAGGAAGTCTATAACTCTCCTTCATAATACGAGAAGAAATTACAAGATCTCAAAGAACCAATTGGGTGCTCACTCAGAATAGATGACCACACATAATAGAAAGTCTTATCAAGACTCATCGGTGCAAATGTCATAACATTCAAAGACTCCATTGAAGGAGATCTTCTTTCGGCCTTTGGAAAGCCCAAAGCATATCCTTCGAATAAGAACATCTAAAGAGTGCACTCTGTAAAAGATAATGCGTACAACGGTGAAAAAACGTCATTATATAAACGTAGTGGCTTACTAATTAGGCACGTTAGCATTAAATATCAGCATTGAATACCGTATGGGAAACAAGAAGGCGACGGTTCCCAAGGAAACTGTACAGGTTCACGTTCAATCAATTAATGATGTTGCACACAACCCCATTAAATAGGGGAGTAACCGATACTCTACCGTCTCGCAATCTACGCTGTACGCATGGTACCATGCAATCAACACTGTACACATGGCACCCTTACCAGTAGGACGATTGGCCTCCGGGACCACGGACAAATCTTTATCAAGGCCTTCCAGCAGAACAGTTTTGGATTGGTTAGTATTAGTAGAAGCCGCCACAGCAGCCAACATCATCTTCTTATTCAAGGCCTCAGCCTGCTTAGTACTCAGCTTCGATGCGTCATCAACCCCTGCTAGCCGCAGGTGGTCATTCTCCAAACAAGTTGGTACAACCTCCACCTCTGCGGACATGTCAGAATCACGCTTCTCTCTCAACGGAGCGGAACGTTTGGAAGTAGGCTCAGCTCCAGCGCGAGACCTCTTCGAGCCTATGAAGGAAGCAAGCGCCTCAAAAACCCTCTATGTGTATGGCAGGTTGGGAACCTTAACTTTAGAGGCCTTCCTCTTCTTGAAAGGAGTTCCACCTTCGGACTTAACCTTCGGCACTCTGAAAAGAGTGGAAGCCACATTCCAGTGGGACCATAACCCACTGCGACAAAAATTGAAATGGCAGATAACGTCTTCTATACTCATTCGAGGCATCTAACAGAATGCCACTATAGCAGATTCCTCTTTCGGACAAAGAGTAGTTGGGAACCTCCTTACAAAGAACACACGTAATGATCAATATACAATCAGCACAACAGAATCAAATGATGAAATTATACTTATGAAGTGGCTTGAACTCTCACTGAGGCGGACCACCATTGAACTCGAAGTACTTCAAATCCGAAAGAGCCAGGAAATAAAATTTCTACCAGAATTTAAAGTCATCTGGAAGTTTTTTGAAGCAAGCCGGGGACTTCATCTTACACATGGCATGATCATTCAGTCGAGGGGAAGTCAGTAACTGAATCACCCTCGGAGTCACGTGGACACCAGCATCCTTTGTCCTGATCAATATAAGAAGAATAATCCTTTACCCATTTGATACCAACTGGGAAGGAAGGATACCAAGGAATTTCAGAAATCCCCAGATCTCGTCAAGCATAGAAAAATGGATGTTAGTATGAAGTATGCCACGGTGCAAACAGACGAATCCTTCCGAAGGAAACATTAGCGTCTAATCGTCACTCAAAGTGTAGAGTGGCAGGTCTTCAGGGACCCCATATGTCTTCTGAATCTAAACTAGGCTCGATCCGGAGGTCGACTTATCTTAAAAAAACTGGAGGCTCTTGGCAAGAAGCTTGACGTCAAGGTGATTTTAGCTAGCCATGAAAAAAGTGAATAAGCTTTCAATTAAAAGCTTAACAGAACCAAGTCTCTAAAAATGAAGAAATGGAAGAGTCAATCTCTGCAAAAAAAAGGAGATCTAAATAGAGATTAACTTTCGGCCTTTTCTCCAGTGAACCGACGCACACTTAATTGATGGAGCGTGCCACTCAAGTAACGGTTAAAACTCAATCATCATGAGCGGTGTATCTTTTCGAGAAGTGACATAGTGGATCGATACGATGGCCCACTAACTCGGGGGGAGCAGTTGATAATACTCTGAAATGTCCTCTCTTCTACACCATACATGTGTCATGATGTTCTCAAAAAATAACAGGCACAAGCCCACACGTCTCACGGCCATCCCCAATACCCGTAAGACCTATTAAAGCAAGTATCTTAGGAATCGGCTTCGGATGGGCAAGTCAGCAACACCTAGTTTTCAACTAGGAAGCAAATACCTGAGTATATGTCGTACATGAAAACTTCAATCTATGGACAACACTCCAATTGGGAACTATCTCTCGCGAATCTATGAGCATAGATCTAACATGAAACTTCCCTCCACATAACGACAATGATTTAGATGAGGATCTCCAAAATGATCTCCTTCCCTAAACTACGCCACCGATGGCCTGGTCGAACCAGGACTCCAGCACTATAAATAAGACATGAAGTTGGTGAACAAAGGTACGCTACAAATTCCTTGTTTACAACAGTAAGCCTTCCTCAGATCCTTGTTTGACTTTAGCATCAGAGTGTCATCGTCCACCACAATGGTGGTCCGTGGCTCACATGCGCTCCTTGTGCAGGTCAGCAGGTCAAGGTCAAGCAAGGAGCGAAAATTGATTGCATCAATTTTCATTTGCTAGGTTATATTTAGGAGACATTTTGTATAATAGTAATTTTAACTGGGTAAAATAAAAAATAATAATAAAAAATTGCAAATCTTTTTTGACAAGTAATAAAGGTCTGGCATCCCAAACTTGCCCCTCCATAGAAGATTTAATTATAAAAAAATACCAGGTAAAATTTATTTCTTAATCTTATAAGTTGTTTAATTGCCATCAACTTTACTAGTTTTAAGCTCTATCACACATTAATGCAGGCCCATGAATGAATGGCACGGTGGATTTTATTGTTAATGTCAATAACCTGACAAATTACAAAATTGTTTAGGAGTCACGAACAAAATTCATGCAAATCTCTCACATATAGATCAAGCAGACCGGCTATGCACTATTGTTTAATAATATCAAGCACCATTTTTGAAATGACAGACCTTTAATACTTTTTTTTTTGAAAAAACAATGGGGTGCATTACGGCTTTACCCATGGAAAAAATATGTTGCTGGACAGATTAAGGTCTCCTCGAGTAAGCTGTACAAGATTTATATAGCAACAACATGGATTTCAGTCTATGGGAGTAAGGCCATGTCATATTCCCGGTATTGTGTCTTTGCCTACGCTAAACTTGCAAGTGCATCTACTGCCGCATTAGTCTCGCGAAGATTTCATTGGGGGTGAAAACCGCTCTGGGTTTGGGTGATTTTGTGGTTCTAGGGGCAGTATTGTCATCTACTTTTTAATTGGTTTGTGACCATAGGATTGAGCTTGCAAAGGATCTGGGATGCTCAATCTAGGTTATTTTAACCTTCTTCCTTGGGTTTCCCATGGCGACTACCTCAGCTGACCATGGATTCCCCCATCTTGGGGATGGTGAAACCTCAAGAAAGGCAACAAGCCTCTACCTCATTCTTTTCTGCAAGCTTTGGGTGTGGTGAAAAAAGTTGTCATTGACAATGAGCCATTAAAAAAGAAGGTAATTCGGCTATCTCTCACAAAATCAAATGTCACCCGACTTGATATATATGTGGAGAAGTTTATCATGGTTCTTAAGTTTTCTAGTTACCAGCCTTGGTTGGAGGCTATTCGTTAAACTATTCACAAATCTTGGGGCGTTAATGGTGACTTCACAATGGGGCTTCTTGACCCTCAACACGTGATTGTAAGATTTTAGTCTGAAGAGGAAGTGAATAAAAATTTATCACGTGATTCGTTCTTGAACCATGGGGGTGAGATTTAAGGCTTTTTGTTGGCATCAAGTATTAAGTCTTAAGGTTGATCCTGTCCGGGTTCCCTCCTGATAGATCTACCAGGCCTACCTCTACAATACTTTCATCTGGTTTTTCTAACAGAGGTAGGGGAATCCATTGGTATCTTTCTACAAATAGATTAGAGTACTCAATGTTATACCAAGCTAAGAACGCTTGTATATGCGTGGAGATGGACCTCTCAGTGCAATTCCCACCCAAAATATGGAGTGACGAACATGTGGACTCTAAGGCATTAAATGATGAAGTTGAGGAAATCATGTCTAATAGAGGTAGGCAGGTAGGAAAGGATGTGGTAATTTTGAAAAGTGAGGGGCATTCAACAATGAAGGAGAAATCAAACCCAAACAGGTGCCTGAAGCAGGATACCATTTAGATGAAGCAAAATCTGAGAAGGCAAGAAGGGCCGGAGTGGATCTTTTTTATTTCTGAAGTTCGCAAGGGGAATAGGAAAGCACAGGATGTAGTTGTTTTTAATGATTGACAAAATTATGTTCTGGAACGCACGGGGGGATGGTAACAGGGCTACCTGGTGTAGGATTAAAAATCTTGTTAAAGAATTCAAAGTCAAGCTTTTGGCCGTAGCAGAACCTATGATTGCTGCAGAGAGATACATGGAAATTGGTGGAAAAGTTAACCTTCTTTTGTTTACTTCGAATGATGACTGCGGGGGAAAAATATGGGTGTTCTGGGATAATAACCTACAGGTAGACGTGGTGAACAGTTCGGATCAAAGTATTCATTGCAAGGTTACAATAATACATACTGGTAAGTTGTTTTTTGCTTCCTTTGTATATGCTAAATGTACTTTGTGGGAGCGACGGGACCTCTGGGAGGATTTAGAAAATTTTGGAATGGGGTTGTCTGAGTCCTGGTTGGTGGGGGTGATTTTAATGTCATCCTGGAGGGATAAAAAAAACTTGGAAGAAGATATCATGCTTCCTCTGCTATGACAAAATTTGCAAGTTGTATTTCTGCATGTGGTCTTATTGATCTGAAGTTTGTTGGGCCAAGGTTTATATGGTGTAATAATCAGCAAGGGGATAGAAGAATGTGGGCTAGGTTAGATAGATTTATGGCCAATTCGAAATGGATGACATCCTTGTAGAACACCCTGGTGAAGCATCTTCTGTGAACCTGTTTCGACCATGCACCTTTATTAGTTAACCTTCCTTTGACAAGAAGGGCATGTATGTTTCCTTTTAGATTTCAAAGAATGTGATTACTCATAATGAATTTCTTGATTTAGTTGCTAATCAGTGGAATACAGTTTGTTCGTCTCTAGGAGCTATGGACTGGGTAGGCTTTAAGCTAAAAAATATGGAACTGAAATTCAAATCTTGGAACCATGCGGTCTTTGGTAACATCTTTAGTAACTCGAGGAGACTAGAAGATGATGTAAATGACAGTGTAACATTGTAAACTAAAACAGATTCCAAACAGAATATACATTTTCTCTGGTAAAGAAGAGATTTATTGGAAGCAAAAATCTAGGGAAAGGGAGATAAAAGAAAAGGATGCTTGTAATAAATTCTCTTTTGCCTCAATTAAAGCTAAACAGAAAAATTTTTAATTATAGAGATCATGGGGTTGAATGGAAATCAGATTTCAGATCCTAAGAAAATTTTGCTAGAAGTTAATAAAATTTTCCAACACATAATGACTTCAAAGAGGTGTAGAGAAGATCAAGTGTTGTTAAATTGTATTCCCCAGATGATTCTTCCTTTAGAATGTAGGCAACTGATGAAGCGGCCGAGCCTGAAGGAGGTTCGTGAGGCAGTCTTTAATATTCCGCAGGGTAGTGCTCCAACACTAGACAAATTCACCTTAGGTTTTTTGTAAGTCTTGTTGGGATATTGTAGGTTCCGATGTGTGAGTGGCGGCGAACGAGTTTTTTGAATGTCGATCTCTTCTAGGATCTTTTACAGCTAATTTTGTTTCGCTCATCCCCAAGGTAGAGAAGACAAAGAGCATTTCAGAATTTAGGCCTATCAGTTTGTGCAACGTGATATTCAAAGTTATTTAGCAAGATTTTGTGTATGAGGTTGGTGGGTGTTCTCCCGAACATCGTCTCCTTTGAGCAGGGGGCTTTCGTTAAGGGTAGATTGATCACTGAAAATATAGGTTTGGCGCAGGAGTTAATGAGAGATATTGGAAAGAAGGCGGTTGGAAATAATGTAATTGTAAAACTGGACATGGAGAAAGCTTACGATCGTATAGAAAGGGGGTATCTAATAGTAGTTTTACGTAAGTTTGGCTTTGATAACAAATTTAGTTTATTAATTTCAAACTGTATTGGACATTGTGATTTCTCTGTTCTTTAACAAGGAAGGTTTGATGGGTACTTCCAGTCTTCTCGGGGTCTCAGGCAAGGAGATCCTTTGTCCTTTCTACTATTTGTCATTGCAGCGAAAGTGCTTAGCAGGGGTCTTACAAGGGCGTTCAACAATGATGAGATATGATTTTTCTATACTCCTAGAACATGTGCTTCTATTACCCATTTGTTATATACAGATGACTCTTTGGTGTTTTTGAATGGTAAAAAAAGTACGTGAAGGGTTGTATGAAATTCCTCAATAATATTGCTTGGCCTCAAGAGAAAAAAAAATGTTGGGAAGAGTTCCTTTATGCTGGATGAGAAGGTTCAGGCAAAAAAAAAAACCATTGGACTGGGTTTCAGTTCAAACCCTCTCCTTTTACATATCTAGGGGTGCCTATTTATCAAGGAAGGTGCAAAATCATGTTTTTTGAATATTGGTGAATAAAATCATGCAAAGAGTTAAGGGATGGAAGGCAAAACTATTGTCCCCGGGCGGTAGGTTGATCCTAATCAGGCATGTCTTGTGCTCTTTGCTAGTGTATATAATTGCAACGACATGTGTACAATTGAAAGTCTTGGAAAACATCCAAAAGGTCATTTCTTATTTATTTTTGGGTGACCATAAGGGTAGACAAAAAAACATCCGGTTGCCTGGAGTCGTCTAAGTGTGCCTACAAAAGAAGGCGATTTGGGGGTGAGAGAGTTGGATGGGGTTGTCAAAGCATTCAAAACAAAAACATTGTGGAATTTGGTGAACACCAATTCCTTGTGAATCATGTTCATGAGGAGGAAATATCTACAAGAAGGTGTCCCTATCAGAAATCTTGTAACCAAAGTTGGTACCTCTATCTTTATGAAGGAACTTTTTGGTTTCAGTAGTGTTTTGGCAAATCATTGTACTTGGAAAATTGGTAGGAGATATGTTAGCTTCTTCAATGAACATTGGGTGTATGGTGAGCAATTTCACCGGATTGGTTGGGCAATGATAAAAAACAAGTGGCCATCCCTGAGAGAAATGCAAAGAGAAAATTTATATCTCTTGGTCTTGTTCTTAAACGTCGTGCCCAGGTGCTTTTTGATGATAGGTTGTGAGGTGTGCCAGATGAACCGGATGTTAGGATATGGACGACGTCCAATGATGGGTGGTTCTCAGTTAGTTCTATTTTCCATATTTTGATAATAAGAAGATAGGTGTCTCGGTTTTGGAAAAGGTTTTGGCATCCTCTATTGCCTTCTAAAATATCAATTTTTGTTTTAAAAATTCTAAAGAGAGCCATTCATGTGGATGGAGAACTAAGAAGAATTGGTTTCGAACTGGTATCGAAGTGTAGTTGTTGTTCTAGACATGGGGAAGAAACCATTAAACACTTGTTTTTGGAGGGTGAATTGGCTACTAGAGTATGGAATCATTTTGAGCTAGTTTTTGGTGTACATGTGCATAGACCGCTGAAGGTGGGCACATTGTTGAGAAGATTGTTCTTGCTAGGAAAGGAAACAACTCTTCAGGTATTTTGTTTTAGCTCACTCCTCTATTTATTCTTTGGGAGATATGGTCGTAGAAAAACAAAAAAACTTATATGAAGGGAGAACGGTCTCTGCTAATTACGTGATTGTGAAATCATATCATTGGATGAAATGTGCATCCAAGTTGTTTATTACGAAAAAACTCGATGGAATCAAATTTTATTACGCAGATTAAGTATGCAAGCAAAAGCAGTTTGTAGGCAAGAAGTTAGGGTGATCTTTTGGTCACCCCCCCCCCCCCCCCCCCCCCCCCCCCCCCGGGTTGGTTTGCAATGAATGTTGATGGTTCCTCGGTGGATAATGAGGTGGCTGGGGGTTTTGTCATAAAAAACAAATCAGGATGTCTTGTGACAGCATGTCAGTTACACTTTGGGCATGGATCCAATAATGTGGCGGAAACTCGTGCTATGTTGGAGGGTTTGAAAATATGTAAGTGGAGTGGGTTTAGAAGTTGTATGATTCAATTAGACTCAATGTTAGTGAAACAATGGTCCTTTACAAAAATTAAAATCCCTTGGTTCCTTAACAATTGGTGGGAAGAGATTCGAGAAGTTAGTAGCTCTTTAGTGTGCCATTGTAGGCACACTTTTAGATAATCAAATGCGGTGGCAGATTCCTTGGCATGTTTGGCGCAGATAGAGGGGAGGACAAGATTTTATGATTGGGAATCTCTCCTGAGTAAGCCTAAGTCGCTTCTTGTTTTAGACAGGCAGGGAACAGGTTATGATGCATTCAAAAATCGTCCTCATGTGAGTATGACTTGCAAAAACCTGTTGGACTGCCAAGGACCACCTTTTTGGTGGTCAAAGGCACTCCGATGCTTAAATCAGTAACTCTGTTGGATGAAGAAAGTAAATCTAGACAAAACTCAGTTAAAGTTGCATACATTTGTCGAAAGTTTCCTTTACTTTTATAATGGTCCTAGTTAACTCTCTACGTGACTTAAGCATTTGAGGCGCAACGGAAGGGGATGATTTTTTAACAGTCTACTCCTTAATGGAGATGCGTTCGTTGAGGCGTAGGTCCCTCCACGGCTCTTTCTTGGTACAACGTTATTTTTCTTAATGAGAGAACGTGTGATGGGCCTTGGATTTGGGCTTTGATTCATCCAGGCCTTGATTCGCCGCAAACTGTCTGGGCGAAAAAAGGGAATCAAAACAAAGAGGGAGAAAAGACGAAGGAAGAAAAGAGCCAAAAGAAGGCTAAACAAATTCAAAACATGGCTAACCAAATTTATGTTCCCGTCAATAAAAAATCGAAAGAAGTCGTGGGGATGAGTGGCGCAAAAAACAGTCAAGGAAAATAAATTTCTAGTGGCTAAAAGGGAAAAAAGAAGGAATATTTGGGTGTAGAGTCGGAGAAAATTAATTTAATGAACAAATATGTGGGGTTGGTTGATGCACCTACAGAAGACGAACATATGGAAAACAATGGTGATTTAGTCCGAAACAATGAAACAAAACAGATAGAGGTAAATGAAATTGCTAAGGATGGAACAAAGCATGTGAAAATTGATCGGGTAGGGTTGAAGGTGGTCGGATACACTACAAGCGAAATAGAAAGAGTCGCAGACTTGAAGGAAAACTTGATATCAAAAAAGGATTCACAAAATTCTGTTTTGGCCCCTTTATGGATTGTATCATTCGTGGGGGAGAGTAGCACAAAAAGTCAGAAAGAGGTAGATGAAATTATGGTACTAAACACACTGAATTCAAAAGAGATAAATGTTGATAGGTGAAGAATGAGTCTGATACAAACAGAATGGATACGGCGTTACAGTCTGATGGTAACGCTCCTGAAGATCAACTGACTGGTATGGGAGCTGAAAAATTGCTAAATAGTTTTCTCGATCAAACGGTTTCGGCAGCAATACAGGATGTGATAGGGGGTTCAAAAATACCTAAAAAAGTTTCTTTTTTGAATAAGGATATGCAGGGGAGAGATGTAGATGAAGTTATTCATCAATTCAAGGGCCTTTCCGAATAAGAGTCCCATTCGGATAATGAATCGGATGCAAATACAAACTCGAAACCTATCATTGAAACGGGGTACCGGTCGGATGGGGTTAAGCATGAAAAGGAAAAAGAGAAGCTCTAGAACCGATCCTTTTATGGGGGAACGTAGAGTGACGAGAAATATGCCAACCCTAACCAATAGTAATGATAAGTTATTTCAAGTACTGAAATGCACGGGGAACTGGTAATCGGGGACCCATTGCAGATTAAAGAAACTCGTGAAAGATAATAAAGTCAAATTATCAGCTATTGTCGAGCCCATGATTGATGTTTCGCAACACATGGAGATTGAAGGTAAGGTATGTCTTCCATTATTTGCTTCTAATGTGGATTTTGGGGGAAAATTTTGGATGTTTCGGGATAATGATTTAAAGATTGACATACTAAGATGCACGGATCAGCTCATGCATTTCAAGGTTGCTATTAGTTGTTCGAATAGAGTTTTCTATATTTCCTTTGTTTATGCTAAATGTGTAGTTCAGGAAAGAAGGAGTTTAAGGGATGAAATGGAACATATTGCCATGGGTATTATTGAATCCTAGATCATTGGAGGAGATTTAAATGTTACCGCAGAAATGGGAGAAAAACTTGGTGGGCGCTCTCCAGTTCAATTGGCTATTTCAAAATTCTTGGATTGCATCTTTACATGCGGGCTAACGGATGCTGGATTTGTGGGCCCAAAGTTCACTTGGTGTAATAACCAGCGGGGGATAATAACACTTGGGCAAGATTGGATAGATTTTTGGTGAATGCAAATTGGGTAGCAGACATGTAGAACACCAGGGTTGAACATTTACTCAGAACATGCTCGTATCATGCTCCACTTCTTGTTTATTTGCCTATCACTATTTCAAATTTCAAAGAATGTGGTCCACTCATCATGATTATCTGGAATTTGTAGATAGAAATTGGAACACCGGATGCGAAGGCATGGGGGTTATGTTTATTTTGTTTTTGAAACTAAAACACATGAGGAGTGATCTACAAATTTGGAACAAGGAATCATTTGGTCATATTTTTAGTGAGATGAGGAGACTAGAGGATGAGGTTGAACAACTGGAATTTAGTTTGATGCAGGGATGAGATATAAATGATAGTGTGAATTTTGAATAGATGTCAGGCAGAGCTTAAATTGGTTATGGTGCGAGAAGAAATTTATTGGAAACAAAAGTCTGGAGAAAAAGAATTCAAAGAAAAGGATCCATGAACTAAATTTTTTTTTGCCTCAGTTAAAGCCAAACAGAAGAGAAGGGCGATTTCAAAACTATGTGACATGGAAGGAAAAGTTATATCAGATTAAAAACTATTATTCAGGAGGCGAATCGATTTTTTCAGCATTTTTGTTGATGTCGGAAGGATATCAGAAGGATCAGGAACTTATGGAGTGTAGTGTATCCCACAACTAATTCAGTCAAAGGAATGTGACTTTCTTATGCAGCCCGACCGCCAAGCCTAGAAGAGGTTAGAAATGCAGTTTTCAATATTCCACAAGACAGTGTACCAGGACCAGATAAATTTACATCAAGGTTTTTTCAGTCTTGTTGGGAGATTATTGGTTATGATATATGGCAAGCAGCGAAGGAATTTTTTAATTGTCGTTCTATGCTTGGGTCTTTTACAGTGAAATGTTTAGCACTCATTCCAAAAATTAAGGCGCCATCTTATTATTCTGATTTCAAGCCTATTAGTCTCTGCAATGTGGTGTATAAGGTTTTTAGTAAAATTATATGGGAAAGATTGGTGAGCATTCTCTCAAAAATTATTTCTTTAGAGCAGGGGGCCTTTGTAAATGGAAGACTGATTACTGATATCGAACTGGCTCAAGAATTAATGTGGGAGATTGGAAAAAAGGTCATTGGCAACAATCTTATTTTCAAATTGGATATGGAGAAGGCGTATGACATAATTGAATGGGGTTTTTTTTGGCGTTGCTTCATAGATTTGGTTTTGATAATAGAATATGCCTCCTTGTTTCCAACTGTATTACTCATTGTGGGTTTTCGATTTTGTTGCAAGGAAGATATGATGGTCATTTTCACTCATCCAGGGGTCTTAAACAAAGAGATCATTTTTCCCCCTTATCTTCGTAATTGCTACAGAAGTTTTAAGCAGGGGGCTCAAGCGGGCCTTTTGCAGGGGAGAAATTGGTTTATATCATACTCCTAGGGTTTGTACACACCCATTTCTTAATTGCTAATGATTCCTTGGGTTTTTTGAATGTTAGGAAAGAGTCTTTGGAGGGTTGCATAAATTTTCTAAAGAGATATTGTCTGGTGTAAATGGAAGAAAATAAATATTGGCAAAAGTTCTTTAATATTGGATGAGAAAGTTCAGGCGGAAAGAATGGTTCTAACCAAACAGTGGACTGGATTTTGTTTTAAGCCCTCCCCTTTTTACATACCTTGGATTGCCCATATATCAAGGTAAATATAAAAATATATTTCTTGAAACGTTGGTGAATAAGTTACAACAACAAATACAATGATGGAAGGCAAGATTGTTATCTCCGAGGGGAGGTTAGTTCTTATTAGACATGTGCTTCTATCTATGCCAGTATATACCATAGTGCCGGTGAAAGTCTTGAATAATATTCAAAAACTGATTACTGATTTTTTCTGGGGAGATCATGAAGGAAGACACAAACAAAAATGGGTTGGGTGGGATAGACTCAGTGTACCAACTGAAAAAGGTGGTTTAAGTTCGTAGCCTGGATTGTGTAGTAAAAGCATTTCAGATTAAGGCGTTGTGGAATCTGACAAATACAAATTATTTATGGGCAATATTTATGATAAGGAAATATCTAATGGACCGGGTTCCTATTAGTATGCTCCTAGGCTAAAACTGGGGCTTCCCCATTTCTGAATGAGTTGATGGAATTCAAGAATTTTATGGTAGAGCATTCCACCTGGAGGATTAGTAAAGGTTTTGTCAGTTTTTTTTAATGAGCATTAGGTTGAGGGTGAATTATTTCACAAGACTGGTCGGGCAGAAACAGAAAATATATGGCCCTCCTTAAGACAAACGCATAGAGAAAACTTCAGGGCTTTGGACCCGGTGATGCGGAGAAGAGACCAGATCCTTTACAGTAGAAGATTATGAGGAGATAAGGGTGAAAAAAATGTTAGAATTTGGATCCCAAATAATGAAGGTAAATTCTCTCTAAGTTTGGAATGTGAAATCCTGCGATCTAGGGGACAACAAGATCGGTTTTGGAAATGGATTTGCACCTTTACTTCCTACTAAAATATCCATTTTCATCTGGAAGATTATTAAAAGAGCTTTGCCCATGGATGGTGAGTTAAGAAGAATTGGTTTTCAGCTAGCTTATAAGTGTAGATGTTGCAATAAATTTGTGGATGAGACGACTAAACATCTTTTCCTAGACGGTAAGTTAGCCAGAAGAGTGTGGAACATTTTGACTTGGTGTTTGACATTCACGTGCACAGACCGGTTGAGGTATACACTATGCTTACAATTTGGTTTAGAACGAAGAGCTTTTGTCTCTTTCGGGTATTCTTTCACATCTCACCCCCTCTTTATTCTATGGAAAATCTGGATTCAGAGAATTAAAAAACTTTATGAAGGAAAGGAGTGGTCTGTGGATTATGTGATAATTAAGTATATCATTGGATTAGATGTGTTGCTAAATTTTTTATTCCCAAGAAGATAGAAGGTAATGGCCTGTTGATGAGTAGATTGGGTATTCGCTCTATAACGATGATGGAGGCCACTACCCGAGTGGTCTATTGAACCTTCCCTCCAAAAGATTGGTTTGTACTTAATGTGGATGGGTCCTCTATAGAAAATGTAGCGACTGGTGGATTTGTGGTTAGGAATGATGAGGGTGGTTTTGTAACATCTAGGCAATGTTTTTTTGGGGTAGGGTAAAACAATGTGGCGGAAACTAGGTCTCTTTTGGAGGGTTTGAGATATTGCAATATGAATGGGTTGATTAAATGCATGGTGCAAACAGACTCTATGTTGGTTAAAAAATGTTTTTATCGGGAAGCAAGTATTCTGTAGTTCCTAAATGATTGGTAGAGGGAGATAGGAGAGATAAGTAGATCAATGGTGTGTAACTGCCATCATGTTTTCAGGGAGGCAAATTCACTAGCGGATTCTTTGGCTAGGTTGGCTCAAGAGGAGCATTTTCGCAATATTATTCATGGGTGTCACTTCAGAATAGGCCAAGAGCTTTGCTTATCCTGGACAAAAGCAAAACAGCTTATTTGAGGAACCCTCACTTATTGGGTTATCTTTACACAATATGCTCCATAGGTGTTTGGCAACTGAAGGTTTGGTGTATGGCATGGACTGGAGGTGCAATTTCAGAACTATAGCAGGTAAGCAAGCTGCTTGCAATTTAGGAGCTACGATAGTGCTCTTTAAACAGAGTGCTAATCAACCTGTTTTTCAAATAAAATTTATTTGGAACAAAGTGCTGAATACTCTGTTCTTCAATAAGAGATCAGAAAACAGAATGCAAGATATCATTGAGAGACCAATTCCAGTTGTAACTTTTAAAAAGCGAGTGTTAAACACTATGTTTTCAAATACAACATGTTTGGAGCATAATGAAAAATGGCGTGTTCTCTCGCTGTATTTATTTGAGATTATGAGGTGAAGACAACTGTGAGTATGAGTGGCAGACAGAAATCAGTGCGAATTTTCCCAATCGGTTAGTGGCAAACAAAGTTTGTTAACGATCTTTGCATGTGGTTTTGCTATAACTTTGTTTCTGCGCTTGGTATTGGATAAAGGTTCACCAAGATTGCTTTTGAGTAGAGATATTGGCATGCTGGCATGGCTTTGTTGAGTTCAATTGCTGTGGAAATTCTCTTGATAGTTAAGTTAAGGGCTGCAAAACCTTTTATTTTATTTGCTTATTTATTTTGTTTATTAGGTCTAGCCCTTTGGTGAATAAGGTCAAGACCTTTTTAGGGGTGGGCATGGTCCGGAACGGTCCGGGATTGGGTTTGTCCCAGTCCCAGTCCAAGTCTCAGTCCAATGAAACGAAATGGTCAGGTCCATGATACTACATTTTTTTGGGTAGAACCGTATGGTCCCGGACTGGTTTGATCCGAGACGGTCCTCATCAGGACCATGCTATCCCGAATTGGGTTGTTGGGCTTACAATTGTTTCTACCAAATGTCTTGGATCAGGCCTGACAATGACAAATTTCAAACCCAGCCCAACCTTAAAAAATTAACTAAGGGCCCAAGTCTAATTGGACCACATTTTGCATCTGAAAGTCCATCCATTCAAACAAACTCAAAATGAGCATTTACACACTACAAATTGTGTTACACATGTTACAGATTGTGTTACAAATGAGCATTACACATCACAGATTACAGATTGTTCAATAAAAACTTCAATAAAAACTAAATGTTCATGGCTGCAAGGTGTGCAGTACTTGCATCTTTGTCAATTAGCACTCCTACGACCCCATCGTTGTTAACTCTATTCTTCTTTAATACGTGCCCGAACTCATCCTCTCCTAACTGCACCAAATATTGCTCATTTACTGATGTTTGACACAAATAAATTAGGGGTGGTATTCAATTACAAATTTTAATGGATTTTGAAGGATTTTAAAATCCATTAAAATTCAGGGGTATTCAATTAAGGATTTAAATTAATACATGTAAATCTAGGGGTATTTAAATACCGATTTTAAATGATTTTTATAAAATCCATCAAAATCAGGGGGTATTCAATTCATGTTTTTCAAAAGTCCACCAAAATTAGGGGGTCTTCAAGAAGTTGTGGATTTTAATGGATTTGTTAAAGTTGTGGATTTTGAAGGATTTGTGAGTGAAAAGTATATATAACAAGAGTTATTTCAAATCCAACTCCCCCCCCCCCCCCCCCCCCCCATATTTCAATGGATTTGTAATGAATATTGTTAAATAACACCACAATTTCCGCTGAAGGACACCGTCATCCCATTTTTATTTGTGATCTGCTAAAAGACACCACCACCTTCCCTTCTCTTATCTCTTCATATGAGCAGCACCACCTCGCCCAACAACTTCTAGCCACACCACCATGCCCTACCACCGCTAGCTGCACCACCACCCACACTTCCTCTTCTCCTTTGTTTTTTTTTTTTTGTTATTATTATTCTTCTTCTTCTCATTATCTTCCTCTTATTTTCGCTTATTCTTGTCCTCTCTTCATTTTTTTTTTGTTCTTCACTTTTTTTTTTCCTTCTGATTTCTTCTTCTTCTTCTACTTTTCTCTTTGTTTTTCTTCTTCTTCTATTTTTTTCTCCCCTCTTTATATTTTCCCATTTATTTTCTTCTTCTCTCTTGCGGAGGTTCCTGCGAATGGAAGTTCCCCATTTGCCAGAACCTTCGTGAGGGAAAAAAGAACAAGAATAAAAAGAAAAAAGAAAAAAAATGGAGAGAAAAAAAAGTCGAGGAGGAGGAGAAGAAGACGAAAAAAAAAAGAACAGAGAGTATGAAGAGGTGAGGGGGAGGAGGTTGAGAATAAGAAGATGAAAATTGGTGGAGGTGGGATGAGAGGTGGTGGTGGTTATTGATGGAGAAGAAGAAGAAGAAGAAGAAGAAGAAGAAGAAGGGGAGGAGGAAAGGTGGTGGTATTGGTGATTGAAGAATAACAGGACGGGAGGAGAGGTGGCAGTGGCGGGGATAACAATTTAAAGTAAAATAGTTATTTGTATTACTTTTGGACCATCTTCAATTTATTTGATTATTTTATTTTATTTTTAATTTGAAATAAAATTCTCGTAACATACAAACAATTGTTTAATTGATGTTTTGAGAGATGTTTTATGATTTGTGTTGGCATGGATAATAATGTAGGTGATGTTCTTTCATTGTTTCCTATGATCACTAATAACATATTTATAAAAATCCATTGAATTTATAAGAATCCATAGAAATCCATAACAAACCTTTATAAAATCTATAAAATCCAATAATTTAAAATCTATCAAAATCCAATGGATTTTGTAAAATTATTTGAAACCTTTTAAAATCCATGAGATTTAAAATTCTTCAGAGCCCATTCAAATCCCGATTTGAATACCCCCACCTTAGACATTATTCATTCTACTATAGTTTAACTTGACAAACTCATCAATTTAATATTGTCCATTGTCTTTTACTTGTTGCAAGAAACAATATTTGTTGTTTCACATAAATCTTGAACTATAATAGCACGGTGGAATATGTCACGTAAACATACACATTTGAAAATAAAGAGACTAAAAGAAAGAGGGAAAGACAACTCACACAGGCTTCAATCCAGATTCCAAGAGTCTGAGAAAACATTCCTTGCAAGTTACTGCAATATATGGCACAACATAAAACAAGATTACAAAGAAAAAATTTCCTTGATTGGGTGTGTTGAAAGAAGAAAATTTCTTTAACGAATTAGAAACCTGGTAACTTCACCAACTTCGTTAGTGAGCATTTCGGTCTCGGTCCTTCCCACCACAATCTGAAGCATTTAATGAAACACCTAATTAGCAAACAATCTAACAAAAATGTCTGAAATTCAAGGTTTTTTTTTCAAAGAAAATGTGTGAGTCTTGGTTGGAGTTAAAGTGGGATAGTAAAAAAACTGGTAGATGCTCAAGCTTGCATTGACGATGATCTTTCGACCGAAATAGCTCTCAAATTTATGCTCTTTCATGAATTTTGGTGCATTATCAGATAGGCCATTCACACAAGAAGAAGAAAAAAAAAAGAAAAAAAAAGAAGGGGGAAGAAGAAGAATGGGAAGGGGTTGATTTGGAGAATGAACTAAAAAAAAGAAAGAAGGGGAAGGGGTTGATCGATTTGCCAGAGGGATAGGGAGAATAAAGAAGAAGAACCCAGCCCTCAGAAACTTACCTGATTAGACGACTGGCCTGATTGGATGACTGGATGGAGTCGATGGTAGTGGCGATGCTTGGTTGAAATTCTTAACAGAGGCTGTAGCTAGAGTGGAGGTCGAGGCGGGGAAGAGTGCGTGGAGAGAATTGACTAAAATTTCAAGTTTACGGTTAGGGTTGTTGCTTGTTGGTGTTGAGTTTGGGCTTGGGCCTCTACAATATTCAGAATGGTTCGGCATGAAACGGGACTGCATTTTAGAACCTGTTCTGTCCGATTTAAACCGGTCCGTTACTGAGACGAAAAACTCGCAAACTGTTTTGGTATGGCTTGAAACGGTCTGAAACCATATCGGTCCGGATCAAAACGTCATGGGTCGAGAATCTGGCCCAGCCCTAGACCTTATGGTGTAATAACTCGTGCAACTTTAAGAATTAAAATCTAGGGCAATTCCTAAGGGTAGTTCTGGCATTATTAGGAATTTTTTAAATCGTCAGATCTTACTCAGTTTGGAATCTCAGCCGTCCTGCCTATGGTTTTTTGCCTTACCATGGCAGTGCAGCCTTTGGACAAGAGTGGCCAGCCTCCGGTAGGGGAGGGAGGGAAGGCGGTTGTAGATCCCCCTCCCCACGAACATTTGTGCAGGTTCTAGGTATAGATAATACCGTCCAAATTGAATAAAGACGTATGGACTCGACTAGCTTAAAAAAGGAAGGCAACCCAGCTTTATTCATGTCAGATTCGGATGTGACTAGGGGTGAAGCCCACGTTTGAAATCATATAGTGGTAAAGAAGTTTTAAAGTATTCGCTCGTCTTTAGACGCGATCAGAGATTCAATACATCGTTTTTGGGGTATATCGGGCGAGTTCATTATGGGTCTTTTGGATCCAAGACATGTTCTCGTATACCTACAATCAGAAGTTGAAGTTAACAAGGTATTATCCATAGACTCTTTCACTATCCGAGGCGTTAGATTCAAGATCTTCCGTTGGCATCCGGGGTTTAGCCTACAGGCTGATCTGAAATTGGCTCCATTGTGGGTGGAACTCCCCAATCTCCCGCTTGCTTTCTTTCTAACGAACATCAAGAAGGCCATTGGGAATTTTCTAAGAGTTGACGATGGTATGCGCTATTTTGCGCGTCCAAAAGTAGCTCGAATGTGTGTTGAGATGGAAGTCACTAAACCCCTACGACTTAAGATTTTGATCGAGAGCCTTAAGGCTGGTGGGTATTGGCAAAAACTCGAATACCCAGGTTTTAAATATTGTGAACATTGCTTATTAATTGGACACGAGCAAGAATGGTGCAAAAAAGTTTGGGTTCGAGGAAGGGGAAACAATCCAAGGAATGGGAACAAACGAAGGTGGAAAAAAGACATACTCAGGGTAAGCAGGCCCAAGCCGTGACAACACAAGTGTACATTCTGGTTAACAAGAACTGAAAATGAACAAAAGAAGAAGTTGGAACAAGCGGATCGAAAAACAGCCCAGGAGTAGAAATCCCTAGTGGTCAAAAAGGAAAAGAAAAGAATAGATCTTCGAGAAAAGAATTGCAAAAAATTGACTTGGCTAACAAATATGCGGCCTTGGTGGACGCTCCTAAAGAGGATGAAAATACAGAGGGTGGAGCCCAACAGGTGGATCTTAATAATCAAGGGAGGCATGGAACTGAAACTAATAAGGTTGGAAAGTCAGAGATTGAGCATGAAAGAAAAAACTTGAAGCAGATAGAGCTGTATCGAGTAACAATTCTACCTCAAAAACGCAAAAATCATCTCATATAGATTCTCAAACTTAAGGGGTTGCTCCATTATGGATTGTTCCATTCATTGGAGAGAGCGGTTCTGAAAATCTTCTCGATGGGGATGATAATATGGAGGGAGCTAAAGAATGCTTGGAAATATCAAAATCTGCTCCGAAATTTTTTGAAATGAGCACTATCAGAAAAGCGGAGACATTACAGCATGCTGGCAACATTCAGGCTGATGAACTTACAGAATTGGGAGCTGCAAAAGACAACAAAGTGGTACACGGTGATGAACGTACTGATTGGGAATCAAAACCAGGCAACAATGATCCTGCTGATGATCCAACTGATTTGAGAACTGATATGGATAACACCGTAGAACCTGTCCGTATTGATCCTACAGTAGAAACAAAGTATTTAGAAGAAGCAAGAACGAAAAAGAATGTGTCATTTTTAAAGGAAAAAAACAGGGGACAACAGTAGCAAAGGAAATTCAATTGATAATGAACCTGGCAGGAAAGGAGGTACAGTCTGATAATGAATCTGACAGCAATACTAACATCGCTATCAAACATTGATACCAGTCGGATGAAGTTAAGCAAAAAGGAAAGAAGAAGAGTTCTAGAAGCGAGCCCCCCATGGAAGAACGTAGGGTAATGAAGAACATGCCAACTGGTAGTAATGATAGATAACATCATGTACTGGAATGCTCGGGGAGTTGTAAATCGGGCGACCCATTGCAGATAGATTAAAGAAGCTTGTGTAGAAGAATAATGTGAAACTATTAGTAGTTGTGGGCCTATGATTCATGCTTCTAGACACTCAAAAATTGGAGGTAAGGTATGCTTACCATTATTTGCGTCTAACGAGGATGTTAGTGGTAAAATCTGGTTATTCTGGGACAACGACTTAAAAATTGATAATTTAACATGCTCGGATCAAATCATGCACTGCAAGGTCACTATTGTATGTTCGAATAGAGTTTTCTATATTTCCTTTGTTTACGCTAAATGTGTAGCACAGGAAAGAATGAATTTGTGGGAAGAGTGGGAAGAAATGGAACACATTGCAATGGGTATGAATGATCCATGGATTATTGGCGGAGATTTCAATGTAATTGTGGAAGGGGGAGGAAAACTTGGGAGGAGGCATCCTATTTATCTCGCCATGTCAGAATTTTCAGATTGTATTTCGGCCTGTGGACTCACGGATTTTGGATTTGTAGGCCCGAAGTTCACTTGGTGTAATAACCAACGAGGTGATAATAGAACCTAAGAAAGTCGGGATAGATTTTGGGGAAATTCATATTGGTTAGCGGAAATGCAACACACTCGCGTAAAACACCTTCTCAGATCTTGCTCGGATCATGCTCCTTTATTGGTTTCTTTGCCAATCACTCCGAGGGCAGGTATGTCTCCTTTCAAATTCCAAAGAATATGGATTACTCATCTTGATTTTTTTGCTATGGTAGAAAGAAATTGGAACACTGGATGTGAAGGAATTGGGGCGATGTATATTATGGACATGAAATTAAAACGACTTAGAGGTGCATTGAAAATTTGGAACAAAGAGACATTTGGTTATATTTTCAACTAGATCATGAAACTAGAGGATGCAATTGAACAGCTGGAATTTAGCTTGATGCAGGGATGGGATACAAATAATGGAGTAAATTTAAACAGATGCCAGGCAGAACTTAAACTAGCAATGGTGCGCGAAGAAATGTATTGGAAACAAAAATCAGGAGAACAAGAATTTAAAGAAGGTGATGCTTGCACAAAGTTTTTCTTTGCTTTTGTAAAGGCCAAACAAAAGAGACTGGCGATCTAAAAAATTTGTGATTTGGAAGGGAAAGTTATTACTGATCAAAAAACCATTATTCAGGAGGCTAACCGGTTTTTTCAAAACCTGCTGTCGACAAAAGGATACCACGAAGATCTTGAGATTTTAGATTGCATACTTAAACTGGTTCAGGCCGAGGAAAATGAGGATCTTATGAAATCACCAAGCCTAAAGGAGGTCAAAATAACAATCTTTAGCATTCCACAAGAAAGTGCGCCACGTCCAGATGGTCTCATAGCGAGATTTTTTCAGGCATGTTAGTAGATTATAGATCAAGACATGTGGCAAGCTGCGAAATAATTTTTTGAATGTCAATCTATGCTAGGATAATTCACCGTGAACTTTCTAGCCTATATTCCGAAAGTAGAGGAACCTTCATACTACTTTGAGTTTAGACCTATCAGCCTATGCAATGTGGTGTACAAGATATTTAGCAAGATTCTAAGTGAAAGGTTGACAAAAAAATTTCCGAATATTATTTCATTGGAACACGGGGCATTTGTTAAAAGAAGACTTATCATTGAGAATATTGGTTTGGCTCGATAACTAATGAGGGAAATTGGCAAAACAGTTACCGGCAACAATGTTACTTTTAAATTGGATATGGAGAAGGCATATGACATAATAGAAATGGGATACCTCATGGCGGTCCTTCGCAGATTTGGGTTTGATAACAGATTGTGTCTCCTAATATCCAGTTGCGTTACACATTGTGGTTTTTCGGTTTTGTTGCAAGACAGATATGATGGTCACTTCAGGTCTTCCAGGGGCCTTAGACAAGGAGATCCATTGTCTCCATTTCTCTTTGTTATTGCAACAAAAGTTCTAAGCAAAGGGATTAAACATGCATTTCGCAGAGGAGAAATTAGTTATTATCATACCCCTTTGGCGTGTATTTCGATCACCTATCTCTTATATGCTGACGATTCATTGGTGTTTTTGAATGGTAGGAAACAGTCTGTGGAGGGATGTACTAATTTTCTTAAGAGATATTGTATGGCATCAGGGGAGAAAATTAATATAGAAAAAGTTCTTTCATGATGGATGAGAAAGTTCGGGCTGAAAGAATGGTGCTTATCAAGCAATGGACTGGCTTTTGCTATAAGTCATCTCTTTTACATACCTTGGAGTTCCCATTTACCAAGGAAAATGTAAAATAATATATTTTGATACATTGGTGAACAAAATACAACAAAGAATTCAAGGTTGGAATGCGAGATTGCTCTCTCCAGTTGGAAGACTAATTCTGATTAGACATGTGCTTTTATCGATGCCAGTTTATACCTTAGTTGCGAAGCGTGTTCCAGTGAAGGTGTTGGAAAATATTCATAAATTGATTGCAGATTTTTTCTGGGGTGATCATGAAGGAAAACATAAACGGAAATAGGTTGCTTTGGATAGACTCAGTTTTCCAGTTGATGAAGGAGGCCTAAATATGCAAACTCTGGATTGTGTTATAAATTCTTTTCGGATTAAGTCTTTATGGAATCTGACAAATACTGACACTTTATGGGCTACATTTGTGGGAAAGAAATATTTAAAAGCAAGGGTACCTATTGGGATGCAGGAGGTGAAAGTTGGTTCTTCTTCGTTTGTTAAAGAGATGATGAATTTCAAGAAATTTATGGTAGAAAACACTACATGGAAGATTAGTAAGGGTTTTGTTAGCTTTTTTTAAGAACATTGGGTGAAAGGCGAGACTTTTCATCGGAATGGCAGGGCTTTAACAAAAATTACCTGGTTTTATAAGGAAAATGAGGAGAGAAAATTTTTCTTCTCTAACTCCAGATTTTCAGAGAAAAGCTCATAGCCTATACAATAGAAGACTTACAGGCTAGAAGGATGCTAAAGATTAGAGAATCTGGATTCACACAAATGATGGGAAGTTTTCTATAAACTTGGCTTGTTAGATCCTTTGCAATAGGGATCGCTTTGATCAATTTTGGAATTGGATTTTGCACCCCCTTTTGCCTACTAAAATCTCCATTTTCACGTGGAATATTATTAAAAGAGTTTTGCCTATAGATGGAGAAATAAGGCGATTTGGTTTCCAACTAGCTTCTTGATGTAGTTGTTGCAAGGAATTCGGAGTTGAAACTACAAAACATCATTTTCTAGAGGGAGAACTAGCCAGAAGAGTGTGGAGACATTTCGAGATTGTTTTTTATATTCATGTGCGCAGGCCAGTTGAAGTCTATACCATGCTAAAGGCGTGGTTTAGAAAGGTGAAACCCAGCTCTCAATCAGGTAATATCATTCATCTCACCCCCTTGTTTATTTTATGGGAAATATGGAAACAAAGAAATAAGAAACTATATAAAGACAAGGAGTGGTCGGCAAATTATGTTATCATTAAAGTATATCATTGGATAAATTGTGTTTCTAAATGTTATACCCTTAAGAAAAAAGAAGGTAATGGGGTATTGATGCACAGATTAGGCATACAGCCTAAGAATGTGATAGAGGCCCTTTTCGTGTGGTATATTGGTTTATCCCACCAAGTGGTTGGTTTGCGTTAAATGTGGATGACTCCTGCATTAATGATGTGGCATCCAGAGGTTTTGTGCTCAGAAGTGATTTAGGTGTTTTTGTGGCAGCTAATCAATGTTTATTTGGGGATGGCTCTAACAATGCGGTGGAAACAAGGGTAATTTTAGAGGGACTGAGATATTGTAAACTGAAAGGGATTTCTAAATGCATGATAAAAACGGATTCCATGTTGGCGAAACAATGGTTTTTTTGAGAAGTACGCATTCCATGGTTCCTCAACGATTCGTGGAAAGAAATAGAAGAACTAAGCACCTCAATAGTGTGTTATTGTAGTCATATATACAGGGAAACAAATTTGGTGGCAGACGCTTTGGCAAGATTGGCACAGGTTGAAAAGGTTTCGCGATCTTATACATGGGATGTGCTTCCGAATTGGTCGAAAGCTTTGCTTTTATTTGATAAAAGCTTTGCTTTTATATTATAAAAGCAAGACTGCATATCTGTGGAAATCAAAGTGAAAATGGTTAGATTTGATGGGAAGGGCAAATTAGAGCTTTTAGATCGTTCACTTATACATGGAGGATTTGCCAAAGAACTTTGATAGCAAAACAACACATTATTTGGCTATGTTTTTTTATAGGTTATGCAAGGGAGTGATACATTTTGGGGTTTCAATTACAAATATTCAATTTCTTGGAGTTTTGGAGTTATGGGCAAATGGACATATAAGCAGGATTTGGCAGGCGTTGTGTCGTGTTGTTATTTTGCTGCTATTTGTCGCTGCTGTGTACGCTGGATGCACAGAAAAATGAAGAAACTGGCAGGTAGATGTTGTGGTTTTGCTGAGGTGCGGTGTTGCTGCTGATATATTGTTGTGTGGCTGTTTTGTGTTGTAGTTAGGTGTGGGCATGGGATGGGATGGGACGGGATCAACATGCTCGATTTGTTGATAAATTATTTTGACAATTTATAACATAATAAATACAATTTGTAACATATTACAGCATGTAACATAATAACATATTTCAACAAAACATAATAAACACAATCTCTAGTATAATAAACACAGTAACGTGTAACATAAACTTCATTCACAATCTGTAATATAAACTTCATTCACAATCTATAACATAAACATAGACTTCATTCACAATATGTCACAAAAACTTCATTCACACTTCATTGATTCA
The DNA here is from genome assembly GCA_963556465.1 of Berberis vulgaris. Classification (NCBI taxonomy): domain Eukaryota; kingdom Viridiplantae; phylum Streptophyta; class Magnoliopsida; order Ranunculales; family Berberidaceae; genus Berberis; species Berberis vulgaris. The sequence goes on from OY747128.1 coordinate 40,426,890, forward strand.
TTATGACTTCATTCACAAACATAACCAACATAATACACAACCTGTAACATAATAAACTTCATTCTGTAACACAATAATACACAAACTGTAACATCATACCCAAACTTTATATGGGCATCCAAACCATTGCAATTGTAAAACAAATATATAAAATAAATATTAAAATTCTTAATAATAAATATTACAAAATCAGTACGGGACGGGATTGGCGGGATTGAAAATCTTCATCCCATCCTATTCTAGATCGGGACGGGACGGGATCGGGATGAGATTAATCAATCTCAATAAGACCCGAACAAAATTGGGACGGGACGGGACGAGATCGGGATTGGGATCGCGAGATGGGATGCCCACCCCTAGTTGATGTAGGTTATATTCTTGGCAGCTTCAGATGTATTTCTCTTTGGTGAAGGGCCTATGTTCTTTGCTACCATAATGTTTATGGTGAAAAGCCTTTTCTAAGGTCTTTGATTTTAGTTTTGGTCTTAGGCCTTTAGATTTGGATTTAGGCCTTAAGCCATGGTTTTCAGCTTTTTGTGTTAGGACTCAGAATTTGCCTTTTAATATTCGGGTAAAGTCGTCATGTACCCCCGATTGGTGTAAAATCTTTTTTTTGATCAAGTAATAAAGGTCTGGCATTCCATAGGTGCCCCTCCATACCAGAGGTTTAATTAAAAAAAAAAAAACCTTTTGGTGATTAAGGGCTAGACCTTTGAATAAGGTCTAAACCTGTAGGTGAATTAGGGTTAGGCTTTAGTTGTTTTTTTTTCTTTGTTAGTATGGGCTAGTCCCCTAGTTTTTCTTTTATTCGAGTAAAGTTGTAATGTACCCCCGAAATGTGTAAATTTTTTTGATATAGTAATAAAGGTTTGGCATCTCATAGTTGGCCATCCCCCTAGAGGTTAATTTAAAAAAAAATTAATATCAAGCAGTGACCCCATGGACAATAGGTAGAGCTGACTTTAGACTCCTCCTTAGGATAAATGCTAGGAAATACATTTGTGTTTGTGCTAAGCGAAAAGCAAACCTTGAACCCATTTGAACCAAAGCTCTTATACCATATTAAATATGAGTTTGAATGAAATTTGTCAAGGTCACCAATAAATGGCACTACACTAGCCTCAGTAGCAATTTAGAAGAAACAGCTCCAAACTCTACATAAAACTTGTTTAGATTCGCCAAAGGTGTGATGGCTCAGTGGTTGAGCAATGGCGGATGATATCACTAGGTCACGAGATCTATCCTAGCCGTCGGCATCTAGGGTGGGAGGGGTTAAGGGATAAATAAATAAATTTGTTTAGATTCCAAGAGTTCGGACTTGGATGTTAAAGCCAATTCTACATAATCAAAGTGAAGTAATATAATAATGAATCTGTTGGAAATAAGAAAAATTAGACGGGAATTTAAACAATGCATCACATGAGAGTAATAATTTGAAGACTAATGACATCCATGCTTCAATCATTCATAATGGATCACTCATTTGCTTTAGAAAGAAAGAGCTTGCTAGCTAGGTGTCAATAAGTAGTTGAAGAATCATCAAGATGGATTTTATGATGGAATACTGGTAAAAAATAAAAATGTTAAAAGTTTGTGTCCACATATTGGTTATGTCATTAAGAATGTTATTCCTTTAATAGGTGAGTTTTGTACTCCGCGGAAAAGTATGATTTGTACCTGCATGAACAACCACATGCATAAGTCCCTTCTTTCTTTTTAGTGCTTCCAGTACTTGCCCAAAATTATTTGATGGATCGGAGAGAGATATGAAGATGGAAACATTCAATGTTTTTTTTTTTGAAAGGCAAAAAAAACATTCAATGCTTATGTTCAAAGCTGACATCACTGTACTTCCAAACACCCAACTAACTTTTAATCAATCACTTTCTCCCCACATGTTCCTAGCTTCCTATTTTTCTTTCAATTCTATGTACATGCGAGCTAGCTCACTCTGTGATCATGGATGAAGTTAAGTTGTAACCATGGACCATGGTTCAAAAACTTTCAATGTTAATTGGTTTGGTTATGATCAGTCACACAGCTTAGAGCACAGATCTTGGGTGTCATTCCTGCAACATATGTGTGACCACCGTCAGATTCGAGCATTCACAGCATGTTGTGTTGCTTTGTAGCACTTCCACAACTCAGAATTTCCGACCACTCAAAAGATGAATTACCTGTGTGACTAAATTGGATAGAGATTCAAAAGATAAATTATTAATAAACAATATAAATCTATCTTGTTATTTGTACTTCTTTCTGTTCCGATATAATATATGAGTTATGCAATTCGTAGCAATTTCAGTAGTACATACCAGCTCTACTTCTCTATAGCTTCTGAGCTGATCAAACATCATTATGGAAGGTCCTCAAACAAAGAGCAATGCCAATTTTGGCGAATGGGGGTATTTTGGACTTTTGATTGTTTTCCCTCAAACATTGTGACCTGAGAGAACATCGGATTATCCAACCCGTCTAAACTAGGGTTCATCTTCTTCTCCATGGAGGCTCAGCCAGCCTCTGTTGGAGAAACATTTCCAACCAAGCTTGAGGGGACTTAGCTGGACAGTCATTACCTTAGCATTCATTTGCGCAAGTGATTGAGGCGATCAAAGAAGTTTATTCATGATGGACCGCCATAACACACCAATTTCCTCAAAAAAGAAAACCTAACCATTTCCTTCTCGAATTTGGATGCAAATGGAAGGTGGATCTTATGTGAAGGAGTCCACTTATTGTAGCTCAGTTGGTCGGACATTCACTCTCCTTATGAGAGGTCACAGGTTCGAGACTAACTAGTTAGGATTTGTGAGTTTTCCCCTGATTATTAGGAGCACATGTGTTCCGTTGTTGATAAGCCTTCAGGTATTGAATGTAGTTGCTTTAGATGGATTGGACCGGAGCGAAGCGTAAACAAGTTTTCATTCGAGGTGGAGACGTTGGACCGGAGTGAAAGTAAGTCAACATGCGAGATGGAGGCGACGAGGATATTAAGTGGCAACAATATTGTAGCCTTCGGGCCTGGTTTGGTTAGCCCTATATATAGGATCAATCATGTAGCCTTCGAACATGGATTAATAAATAAATAAAGGGTCAACGACCCAAATTTATAATAAATAAAAATTCTTATGTGAAGGATAACGTCATTCACTACGGCCGAGTTGCAATAAATTCCATTTGGACTTATTCTTGTGGTGCTTTGAACCTTTAGCCAGTTGAGTGAAAGTGGTTGAGTCATTCAAGACAGTTGTAATGGTGGTGATGGTTGTGGTATGATGGTGGTAGCGACATTGAAGGCAGTTTTGATGATGAAAGTTGTGATAATGGATACATGGTGATGGAGGCAGTCAAGGTGGTCACAATGATTGTAGTTGTTAACAAAGATGTGCGATGGTGGCGATATGGTGGTGGTAGTCTTGGTGCGGCGTTAGTCGTGGCATGGTAGTGGTTGTGGTGGTTGTTACATTTTGGTAGTAGTAGTGTGGTTATGGAGTTGAAGTGGTGGTTCCAAATGCATGGTGGGTAATTAGCCGTGGTTGATATTAGAAAATTGAAATGGTGAGAATATACATAAAGCACAGAAAATACTGGACAACCAACGTCCCAATCCTTCCATGTGCCTCTTTTAGAATAACAAATAAATGTTTTTCAAAGATATATAATTTTTCGAGAAACAAACACTTGAAATTTTAAGGGTCCCACCACCACCTCTTCCATCACCACCACCCTCTCCTCTACCTCCATCCTCTTTGAACGAACATAATTCCATTATCTCATAAACATCACCCTGGTTGTGAATCGCACGCGCGCGGGTGGGGGTTCCTCTAATTTTTAATATTTTTTTGATTTTTGGGCATACTTTAAGTTCTAATTAGAAGACAATCCAAATTTTAAATTCTTAAAAATAACCATCCTAGAAACTTATTTTCCGTGAAACAAATAGAGCTTTAATAAAATTGTTCTTGAATAATTAAGATGAAAAAAACGAGAACTTGAATTTCTTCAAAATTATATAAAATTTGTGAGTATGTGTTTTCAGGGATGTCACCAAATATTGAGGCATACTGGGTTTGATTTACCTACTAAAACTTAATTTGTCCAAGATTTAAAAACACTATGCTCTTAATGTCTTTATAAAAGAAAGAAAAATAAATTAAGAAAACAAAACAAAACAAAAAATGCAATATAAAATGTTTAAATATAGTATTTATGATGAATGTCACCAAGAACTTAGTAACCAGGTTTCTTGATGACTCTTGAACCTCTTAAAAATAGTATAATTCTTTTAGAACAGTTCATTAATAACCATCAATATGAAATTACTATGTTTTCTATATGGTTGTCACTAGATTTTAAAAAACAAATAATGACGGCTGATAAGAATCGGCCTAAAAGAATTACACTATTCTTTACAAGTTTGAAAATAAGCATAAAATTGTTTCAAGATGTTTAGTACAACTTTCCTAAATATTCTTCAAACATATTTACTTGACGGTTTTATTTTTTCCTGAAAGGCTAGTTCTTTAAACCGTCCTAAAAGGCCAAATTTGTAGTAATCGAATATTCATCCACTCTCGATTCCATAAGAGACTTTTCTTGGGAGATCTGAAGAGAGTTTACAACGAGTTTAGTTGATTTGAAACTTGTTAGTAAGATCGATGATACATCAAATAAACTTCTAATCATGATCGTACATGTGGCAATGATCACCCGTCACGAGGAACATGCACTTCAATCTCAACACGGATAATAGGCCCGACCAAAGAAGCCCGAAAAGGCAGGCCCAATCATTACAGCCCAAAATGGCCCATGATAATAGATCATAATCAAAGGCTTGAATCCAGGCCCAACAGATATCTTCCCTTACAGAAGAGAGACGTTACAGAGGAGACAAGTTGTGGCGAAAATCATTCCCCCAATGACATACCTCAATGAATGAGGAGATTGTTGTAAAAAACATCTCTCCCCTCATCACGTCTTACATGCTTAAATCACGTAAAGTATTAACAACTAACATTATATAAGATAAAGGGAACATTCAACAAAAGATATGCAAAATGAATGGGCCCACAGATAATGGCCTTCGTTACCAAGCATGCATATCTCAAATCAAACACCAGGAGAACCAATTATGTCAAGTAATGCAATACCAACACACGGAACGGTGGCCCAAGCATCCCATACATCTAGCGGTACAATGAAAGATCCTCGTGTGGACCAGTTCTTGTTCCAAATGGATTATCTTGTCAAAGTGGTGGAAAAGCTCACTGAGGAATGTGTTCCGTCTATCAAGCACGTCTAAACACCACTTCAGAAAAATTACGCCAACTACGTTCTAGAGAACCATGAAGCTCATACAGAGCTCTGATGCACAAACTTTGAAAGCAATGAACCGCAAGGAGATGGCTCCCAAACTCATGAAATTCTTCCACAAATTCCATTCAGGATCAGCGTTACAGATCCCAATGTGTTTTGCAAGTTGACAAGGCCATCATTCTCCGACGCACTCATGAAGACCCCTTTGCCGAAAAAGCTCACTCCCCCAAAGCATGAAGTCCATTTTATGCATAACCTTTTCGACCAGCCTCACATCTATAGCAATGAGTTGGTTCAATAGTCTTCCACACAGATCGATAGATTCCTTTCAAGCGTTAGCCACGACCTTCATCATAATGTGCATCGGCAATCAGCGAACCAGAAAGGGCCCACACTATTTGCTTCACATCAAGCAAAAGTTCGATGAAACTATCGATGGATGTATTGACGACACGATTTCACATTCGAATTAAAAACATGGCCAATTTAAACTCTCTCAATTTGGATCCTTCGATAAACATGGAGACCTTATTAAAAACTGCTTAAAAATAGATCACCCTCGAGGAGATGTTGGCCGCCAAAAAGAAGAACGAGTCCGAGAAAATATCCTTCCCAACAAATAGGGAAAGGAGAGAGGAAAAAATAAGAGATGATAGGTCGCGGGAGGAAAGTGGCCAGTCGAAAAGACATCAGACCAATGGCAGGTACGAATGCAGCAAACAAGAACCTGGAAAGCTGCAATCCGGAAAATTCAGACACGAACTTTCAATGAATGCAGTCAACATGAAATAAAAACCGTTTACAACTTTGGAAACGAGTCGGGCAAATGTCCTAAAGTCCATTGCAAGTTGGGAGGTCGTCAAATGGCCACTCAAACTGAAAGGAGCTCCGGCCAGACGAGATAAAAGCAAGTGTTGTTTTTTACATAAGGACCTCGGACATGATGCAAAATACTGCTACAACTTGAAGGATGAAATCGAGTACTAAATTTGGAAATGATGACTCAGTGAATTTGTTAGATTGAATGACAAGCAATCTAAAGGGAAAATGAAAGCGGACACTACCACGGGGCTGAATGAACAATCCAGAGAATTGATTTACATCCTACATGGTATAGCTGGAGAGAAGGAACGATCTTACTGATCACAGAAGCGATCAATTCGGGATTTACAGACGAGGATCCGATACCTGCACCTTTTTGTTCAACGCCCCAAAATTGACCACCCAACTCTAACCTTTTCCGAAAAGGATGCATAGGGAATTCATTTCCCGCACAATGATGCCCTCGCGATCTCGATTTCTATAGCCAAGTGAAAGGTCAAAAGAGTACTCATTGACACAGATAACTCAACAAATCTCCTATTCCTGACAGCATTCTGCAAGATGCAGTTCAACGAAGGACTTACACCCATTGACCAACGCATGGTCAGTTTCAGTAGGGAGCAACGCCACCCTCTCGGGATAATCTGACTACCAATCGCGGTAGGAACAACAAGGAGACAACATGTCCTGTTAACAGACTTATTTGTTGTTGAGGTGCCTTCAGCCTACAATATCCTTTTGGGAAGACTTTGGTTGCATGAAATTGGTGCAGTATCTTCCACCATACACCAAAGCTTGAAGTACCACATTGGGGTCATCAAAAGAGATCAGTCGGTTGCGCGCGAATGTCACTATGCCGCAATGAAGGCCCCCAACAGATAGCAATCATAGTCACGACCATAGGAGCCATTACAGCAACCCGATCAATTACAGATAATCATGGCCTACCAGATGACAATGCAGCTCCAACTAGTCCAAGAGACCGACAAAATACTGGAAGATCGAAAGAAAAAACAACACCAATCTATCTGGATGTTGAAGAAGGAATAAAGAAAGTTCGGATTGGCACAAAACTTCAACCAAAACTAACTAAGCAGTTGATCCGGCTGCTAAAATTAAACCAAGACATCTTGCCTGGACAATGAATGACATGGTAGACATCCATCCCTCCGTCATCACTCACAGGTTGCAAGTCAACCCATATAAAAAGCTAGTCCGACAGAAAAGAAGGTTTGTTGCCCAAGAGCATAACCAAGAAATCAACGAGGAAGTGCATCGCTTAATGAATGGAGGGATGATCAAGGAATCTCATTACTCAGACTGGATGGCCAACACAATTCTGGTCATGAAAAAAATGGTAAATGGAGGGTGTGTGTAGATTACATGAACCTGAACAAGGCTTGCCCGAAAGATAGTTTTCCACTCCCACGAATAGATGAGATAGTGGACGCCACTTCCGAATACGAACTAATAAGCTTCATGGACGCATACTTTAGCTATAACAAGATACAAATGCACCCACCAAACCAGGAAAAAACTTTTTTCATAACAAAAAGAGGTATGTATTTCTACCGAGTGATGCCATTCGGACTAAAGAATGTGGGAACCACGTACCAACGTCTTGTGAACAAGATGTTCTGAGATCAAATAGGCAAGACCATGGAGGTTTACATTGAGGAAATTCTAGTTAAAAGCCTACAAAATGATGACCACATCAAAGACCTCAAGCAAGCCTTCTCTCAACTCCAAAAGTACAAAGTGAACCTGAACCCAGAAAAATGTACGTTCGGAGTAGAGTCAAGGAAATTCCTCTGGTATATGGTCAATCAGAGAGGTATTGAAGTCTATCCGAAACAGATACAAGCACTCGTCAACATGTAGTCGCCTAACAGCTTTAAAGGTGTACAAAGCCACAATGGTAGGATAGCAGCCTTGAACAAGTTCCTCTCCAGATCATCAGGCAAGTGCCTTCCCTTCTTCAAGATCTTGAAAGAGAACAAAACGTTCAAATGGAGCGAAGAAAGTGACTAAGGTTTCCAAAGCCTAAAGGCATATATGGGGAGCACTGAAGTATTATCAAAGCCAAAAACAAAAGAAACATTGTACTTGTATCTATAATTGTCGGAACATGCAATCAGTTCAGCACTAATAGAAAATGGCACACAAGCCAGTTTACTATGCCAGCAAGACTTTTGCGGACGCAAATGTTAATTACCTATCTCTGTAAAAATTAGCGCTCGCTTTGGTCGTATCTTCAAGAAAGCTGCGACAATACTTTCAAGCCCACCCCAACAGTGTCATGACCGAACAACCACTTCGGTCCGTACTACACAAACCAGAGCTATTCGGAAGAATGATGAAATGGGTTGTTATACTCGATCAGTTTGATACCAGTTACGATCCTAAGACTGCAATAAAAGCTAAGGCGTTAGCATACTTCATCGCCGAGTTCACAAGTGTAACCGAACATCGACCGAACATCAATCAAGAGGAGGAAAACACCGAACCAACTAACCATTAATGGATCTTGCGCTGCGACGGGGCATCCGACGAGAAGTGGATTGGAGCTGGAATAAGTTTGTACAACTCGGAAGGAGTGACGTTTGAGAAAGTAATAAAACTGTTTCAAATCCTTAAAAAACGAAGTTGAGTATGAAGCAATGATAGCCGAATTACATTTGGCCAAACATCTCGGAATAAAATAAGTCAGCGTTTTCACTGACACCAAATTGGTAGTCAACCAATTCAACGACAGATTCCTAGTCAAAACACACATGGATGAAAGCCTATCATCGAAAGGCAAATGAGCTGGTCAAAAGCTTCAAAACATTAACCGTTCAACGATGCTCAAGAGCAAAAAAGATAGAGCTGACAGATTTGCCAAAGAGGCATCACGAGCTGAAGAAACTGATAATCCACCCGTCACAGTACAAGAGAGCTCAACACTGGAAAACCAAGCGCAAGAAGCGTGTACAACGGATTAAGAGAACAATTGAACGACTCCAATCATGACGTACATACAAAGCGGTGTGATACCAACGGATAATATGGAGACCCATAAACTACGAAAATGAGCAACACGGTACACACTGATTAATGACAGACTTTGCAGAAGGTCTACTACAGTTCCGCTGCTAAGATGCCTTTCACCTAGCGACATCGACTATGTTCTACGAGAAATTCACTACGGTGGATGAGGGAACCATCCAGGAGGGAGGAAATTAGTTCACAAAGCCTTAACATTAGGATATTATTGGCCGACGATGCCACAAGATGCAAATGAAATAGTTTGGACTTGTGAAAAGTTCCAACGATTCGCCCCATACACTCACATGAAATGCCAAAACTTAATTCCGAAGAGTAATCCTTGGCCATTCGCACAATGGGGGACGGACATCGTAGGGCCACATCCATTATCCGACAAAAAAAAGTTCCTCCTCGTGGCAGTATATTACTTTACCAAATGGGTAGAAGTAGAACCATTGGCAAAGATTGGAAAAGCTCAAATTGAAAACTTTTAATGGAAGAACATAATATGCATATTCGAAATCCCCAGAGTAATTGTCACTAATAATGGAAAGCAATTCGAAGGCAAGAAAGTCAAAAAGTTGTGCAAAAACTTAAATATCAAACAACACTTCTAGAAGCAATAAAAAAGAAACTCGAAACATCAAAAGAATTGTGGGTGTTTGAATTCCCAGACATCCTCTAGGCCTACAGAACAACGAAGAGAACTCCGACCAGAAAAGCATTCTCCGCCCTGGCATACGAATCTGAGGCAATGGTACCAGTAGAAATTGGTATGCCAACATTCAGAACCGAAGAGTTCCGAATTAAAGATAACAACAAAGCATTATGAGTCAGATTGGACCTTCTCGATGAGAAATGAGACAAAGTTTCAATCAAAGCAGTGGCCTACCAACAAATAATGATAAGTTACTACAACAAAAAAGTAAAGCCCCACACATTCAGCACTGGCGACTAGGTGCTCAAAATGGTCCAACTCAATACAAAAGAACCAGGCATGGGTAAATTGAATCCAAACTGGGAAGGACCATACAAAGTGGTGAAAATCAACAGACTATGGACATACTAGTTAGTAGATTCGAAGGGCGAACAACTCAAAATACCATGGAATGTCGAAGACTTGAAAAAGTATTATCAATAAAATTCCAAATTCCCAAAACACTTTGTCTCGTGTTCCAACAATCTCATCCAGTTAGGAACCAAAATCAAACTAGGAATTTACTCGTAAATCTTCTGGCCCGACTAACATGTCGGACCACGAAGTGCACTAAAAAGTCAGGACGTATAAGTCAGACTTGTATATCTTCTATTCTAACTAACATGTCGGACCATGAAGTTTACTTAAAAGATTATGGACTTATAAGCCAGACTTACTCGTAAATCTTCTGGCCTGACGAATATGTCGAACCACAAAATGTGCTTAAGATAGTCAGGACGTATAAGTTAGACTTGAAAATCTTCTGGTCGACAAACATGTCAGACCACAAAGTATATTCAATAAGTGTGGACATAGAAATCAGACTTACTCACAAATCTTCTGGCTGACAAACATGTCGGACCACGAAGTATATTTAATAAGTCTTGACATGTATGTCAGACTTACTCGAAAATCTTCTGGCTCGAATAACTTGTCGGATCACGAAATATATTCAATAAGTTTGGACATATAAGTCAGAATTACTCGTAAATCTTCTAGTCCAACTAACATGTCGGACCATGAAGTGTATTAAAAAGTCAAGACGTATAAGTCAGACTTATTCAAAAATTCTTTGGCCGACTAACATGTCGGACCATGAAGTGTACTAAAAACTCAAAGTGTATAAGTTCGACTTACTTGTAAATCTTCTGACCCAACTAACATGTTGGACCATGAAGTGTACTTAAAAGATTCTGGAAGTATAAGTCAGACATACTCATAAATCTTCTGGCCCAACTAGCTTGTCGGACCACGAAGTGTGCTTAAAAGAGTCTCTGATGTATAAATCATACTAATTTGATGCAGTCGATTTCCGCTCCTTGCTTTGACCTTGACCTGCAAACCTGCTGACCTGCACAAGGAACGCACGTGAGCCATGGGCCACCATTGTGGTGGCCGATGGCACTCCGATGCTAAAGTCAGACAGGGATCTAAGGAAGGTGTAATGTTGTAAATAAGGAATTTGTAGTGTCCCTTAGCTTACCAACCACATGTCATATTTATAGTGTTGGAGTCATGGTTAACCTAGGCCATCGATGGCGTAGTTTAGAGAAGAAGATCTTCATGCAGATCCTTGTATAACTAGGAGTTGTGATGTGAAAAGGAGTTTCCCTGTTAGCCTTGTGCTCCAAGATACACAAAAGATAATTCCCAATCAGAGAGTAATCCTTAGATAGAAGTTTCCACGTACGATGTATGATTTGGTATTTGCTTCCTATTCGAAAGCTAAGTATTGGTTTCTTGCCTGTCCGAAGATGATCCTCGACATACTTGCCTTAACAGGGCTTACGGGATTTGAGGATAGCTGTGAGACGCATGGGCTTAACAGGATGTAATGATTCGAGTCCGCCTGGCGGACTATACTATGCTGGCTAGGAGCCGCTTGGGCCGAGTTAGTGGGCCATCGCATCGATCCTGACTCGTTTATGGTGTTGAAAAGAAACCATTTTTGTGTATCATCAGCTACTCCCCCGAGTTAGTGGGCCATCGCATCAATCCACTAAGTTACTTCTTGAAAGGATACGCCGCTCGTGATGATCGAGTCTGAATCATTGCTTTAGTCGCACACTTCATTAATTAAGTGTACGTCGGTTCAATAGAGAAGAGGCAGAAAACCAATCCCTATTTAGATCTTCCTTTCTGCGGAGATTGACTCTTCAATTTTTTTTGTTTTTAGATATTCTGCTTTGTTCGTCTCTTGATTGAAAGCTTATTCACATTTTTCATGGCTCACCAAAACCATTTTGATGATAAGACCTTGGCCAAAGGCCTCGTATTTTTCGAAGATAAGTCGATTTCCGAGCCGGGTCTTGGAAAAATCCAGAAGACATTTGGGGTCCTTGAGGATCTGCCATTCTATCTTTGAATGAAGATCAAACGTTGATGTTCCCTCTGGAAGCGTTCTTTTATTTGCCCCACAGAATACTTCAAACTGGAGTTTGTTTTCCTGTTCTTGACGAGATTTGGGGCTTCTTGGATTTCCTCCAAATCCCTCCTGCCCAGTTTGTACCCAATGGGTACAAGATTATCCATATTATTTTGATCAAAACGAAGGATGTTGGTGTCTGTGTGACTCTGCGGGCGATTCATTTGTTGGTTTCTCCTCGGCTGAATGATCACGTTGTTTGCAAGATGACTTCACCGGCCTGCTTCAGGAAGTTGCCCGATGACTTCAAGTTCTGGCAGAAATACTACTTCTTGGCTCATTCGGATTTGAAGTACTTCAAGATCAAGGGTCGTCCGCTTGAGCGGGAGTTCAAGCCACTTCGTAAGTATAGCTTCATCTTTTGATTTCGTTGCACTGGTTGTATGTTGATCATTGCATATGTTTCATCGTAGGGAGGTTCCCTAATACTACTCTTTCCCCCGAGGAGCAAGACATTTTATGACATACCGAAGATGAGTGTGGAGGAAGTCATTTGTCCTACTGACATGTGTCTGACGCGGAGGGGATTTGAGAGACACTCGCCTCCTTTATAAGTTCAAAGAGGTTCCATACTAATACTGAGCCGGTTTTCAAACGGTATGTTTCAGTGAAGGAGGAGCGTGAACCTAGTCAGCCTACCGGGGTGCAGGCTAAAGTATCCGGCTGGGAGATGGGCCATCTGCGATTAGTAGGGGTTGAAAATGCGTCAAATCTGAGTGCCAAGCAAGCTGAAGCTCTAAGCAAGAAGTTGATGTTGGCTGTTATAGCGGCTTCTACTGATGCTAACCAATCCAAAACCGTTTTATTGAAGGTTTCTGATGAAGATTCGCCTGAGGTCCCAAAGTCCAATCTCTCCACTAGTAGATCATCTGACAGTACCCACGGTAATGTGGGCCATCCTTCTTGTAGTCCATAGTGTTCACCATCTCGTTCCAGGCCGTATATCAGGGTGATGGAGGGTCCATTGGAAAATTCGGTTCCTTCCCATCATTTGGATTGCGTTGATCTGACTTGCAGTAAAAGGTTGGTTGCTAGTGACAAAGAGAAGGCCTCGACTGAGGGCCAGGGAGCAGTAGCGACTACAAAGAGCGGTGCTGGCGTAATTCTGCGTCCGGGATTGCTCAATCTGGATGCGCGAATAAGTTTGTTTACTCCGGACGCAGTTAAGATGAGCAACCGAGCTTGGCACCAGGAGGTTGTCGTGGATTATTCTTCAAAGAAGCACATAACCAGGCGACATAGCTGGCTAATGGACCACACTCCGAAACCCGATGAGGATACACTAGAAGGCCGTATGGACAAAGGTTTAAAGCATCTTATGCTAGGGATGCCCCATTTGAGCTAGGTGGTCGTCGCTGGGATGGAAGTCGAAGCAGCTTGTGAGAGGGTGTACACCATGGAGCGTGTCTTTTCTAATATGCATAAATTGTATTATGATGCACTGTTTAAGACTGAGCTATTGCAGATTGAGGAGAAGAAGTTGGGGCAGTCAGCTATTGTTGTGGAGACTCAGAGGGTTCGTTTGGAAGCCCTTGAGTCTGATTTTGCAGAGGCGGTGTCCGCGAGGGACAAATTCAAGCAAGAGTTGGATTTGATCCACCATGATCTAGAGTTTGCACAAGAAGCTGCGGCTAAGATGTGCTCTGAGTTGCGGTCTTTTGTTGAGGAGAATGCCATGAAGGATGCTAAATGGGCTGCACAGAGACTGCAATTAGAAATCAACATGGAGTTCAATGCCTGAGTAGCTAGGAAGGTCGACGACTAGCTTCAACTGGAGCAATGTGAGCTCAACGCTGTTAAGAATAGTCTTGCTACGGAGCTGTCTCAGGTTGATGTGCTGACTGGCTAGCTGGAGCTGTTGGAGTGTGAACTTGCTAAAGCGAAGGTGCGTGAGAAAGAACTTTTCAAGGCGCATGGCAAGTGTGAATTTCGTTGGGTTGTGCATGGGAGATTAGATCTGCTGGCGCTGATGAAGGAGGAAGCATCCGGAATGGGACCTCGAGTATTATAATAGGTCATATGCAGACCTAGCAGTGGTCTCTCCGTCATCAGAATGAGAGGGCGATCTGGATCATGACGCTTAGATTGTGGTAAGTACAAGTGCAATTCCTCCTCCTTCCGCTGTTAAGCTTAGTTTTCATGCTTTTGTACCCTTCCTGGAAAGGAATAGACTTTGTGTACTTTTATTTTTTTGTTTTAACTGTTAATGAAAAAAGGTTTATTTTAAGTCCGTCTTGTACTCGCATTGTGTTTGGTTTCCATGTCTCGCGCTTTCCATTTTGCCTTGTCATTTTACTTTGACATAGGTCTGGTGAGGTTAGCAGGAAGCCAAGTGGTTTGTCTGTTGTTGAGAGCCTAACCATTTGTGTCACGAATGATTCTTACATGTTCTTCTATAGGGTCTTTGAGTCGTTATTGCTTGGTTACATTCAAAAGTGGGTGTTTGGTGGATGATTTGGCAGTGGGCTATGCTACCCAGGCCGTAACTCATCCTCTAGGTAAACATTTGGAGGCTTAAGTTGTATATCTGATTGTTGATTGCGGCTGCTGGCATGAGTAAACTGTTTTAGCCAAGCACATGCGTTGTCTTTGAGCAAAAGCGATTGTCCCGAGTCAATTTTCATAAGCTCGGCTGGCATTCCATGTAGCGTTCATCAGCGTGTCAGTGGGATGATTTTTAAGTCGACTTACATGGCCACTGTTGATAATAGAATGCCAGCCTGTGTGAACGTGAAGACGTTGCCTGAGCTGTGATTTCTTTCAAAAACCGCTGTTTTGAAACGGAGCGGGAGTCACAGGGCTGACTAGGCTCCCACCTTCCGATCCATCTAATCCCGCGTGCAACAAATTACAGGTTTAGGATGTAAGAATTTTGCGATCATGGTCTGTTGAAGAACGATGATCCCAAGGCGAGTTGCCGACATCAGTTCGGGACTGACTATGCTCCCACCTTCCAAACCATCTACACCCTCGCGGAGCATGATACAAGTTTGGGGTGAAGGGGTTTAGCAACCATGGTCTGTAAAAGAGCAGTGGTCTCGTGGCAAGCCGTCTGAATCAGTTCGGGACTAACTAGGCTCCCACCTTCCAAATCATCTACACCCGTGCACATCGAGCTACAAATTTGGTTGTTTTCGGTGACCATGGTTTGTAGAAGAGCAGTGGTCTCTTGGCAAGCCGTCAAAATCAGTTTGGGACTAACTAGGCTCCCACCTTCCAAACCATCTACACCCGCACAGTGGGTGCTACAAGTCTTGGTTTGGTAATTCGGCATGGTCTGTAGAAGAGCATTGGTCCTGTGGCGAACCGTCGACATCAGTCAGAACTTACTAGGCTCCCACATTCCAAACCATCTACACCTGCGTAGTGAGGGCTACAAGTTTTGGCTTGGTAATTTTACGACCATGGTCTGTAGAAGAGCAGTGGTCTCGCGGTGAACCGTCGACATCCATCGAAACTTACTAGGCTCCCATCTTCAAAACCATCTACACCCGCACAGTGGGGGCTACAGGTCTGGGCTTTGATCAGAAGTTGTCGTTGTCAGTCGTCACTAGCTAGGCTTACCTGATCGAGTTTGACGATCGTTGTCCGGGAAGGGGGCAACAGTCCTTGGCGAGTCTTCATCACCAGGGTTAATTGCGCTGACTAAGTGTTGGGATGAACCAAAAGTCGTCGTCTTCAACTGAAGCTAACTAAGCTTGTCTGGTAGGTAGGGGCTCTGCCTATTGCGGGCCTGCGAGCCTACATCAGTGGGCGGAGTGCATTGTGCGGACGGGTTTTCTTTTGAAGAGACAGGAGTACCTTAAATCAGCTAATGATATGCAAGTGTAATCCGTGTGCAAAAGTGACTAGGGTTTCTAATGCTCGTGTCAAGCACGTGGTAAAATACCGCTCGAATTGTGGGCTGAGCCCATGGGCCCGTAGTGGAAGAGCTAAGGTTTGTCGTAGGATCAAGACGCTACGTGTACAATGTAGATTGCATGGTCACACGCATACGGCATAGATCGCGAGGCAATTGAGTATCGGTTACTCCCTCTGAGTGAATGGGGTTGTGTGTAGCATCATTAATTGGATGAACACGGTCTTGTGCAGTTTTTTTGGGAACCGTCGTCTTCTCGTTTCCCATACGGTATTCAATGCTAACAGTTAATGTTCAAGCGCTTGTTTTGTGAACACTATGTTTATATAATGGTGTTTCTTCATCGTTTTATGCATAATATTCCACAAAGAGCACCTCTTCAAATGCTTATACTCAAATAATATGCTTTGGGCTTTCAAAAGGCTGAATGGAGATCTCCAATGCTAGAGTTTTCGAATGTTCTGACATTTGCTCCGATGTCATGATAAGACTTGTTGTTATGTGTGGTCTCCTGCTCTGGGTGAACACCCAATTGGTTTGCTAAGACCTTGTGATTTCTTCTCGTATTGCGAACAAAAAGTACAAACTTTTTTCCCAAATGATGAGTCTGTCATTTACGTGTTGGTGCCTTGTCAATGCTTCGAAGCGCCTAATCTCGAAAATAATACCAGTAGCCAACTTTGGAATGGTGGCCTCCCACCATTCTCGGCTAGCCCCTTCATGTCGTGCTGCGCTGGAATTCGGGATCGCGGGTTGGAGTGGAGTCAAACATGGCTTGTCAGAGTGGGCCATTGACTCCTAAACGCTCTTCTCATCCATTCAGCGAGAGGATGCACTCGATCTGTTTCAACTTGATACTTGTCCCTAGTTCGTCTGGCAGATCGAGCGTGTTAGTTAGCCGTAGCTTTGGCTTGCTTTTCGCGGGGCCCTCGGTTGCTGATTTTGTACTACCTCAGGCCATATTTTAGGCGTGTGTCTGTACAGGCATCAAATTAGACGTTTAATTTCATCCTACTCTTTCTCATGCCGATCTTTTTTGGAGAGGCCGTGGAGTCCACTTTGGGTACCTTAGTTGTCGCTTCTGAGTCTTCTTTTGGAGTCGGACTGTTTAAGCGAGTATTTACTGTATGTCACATTGGAGATGCTTGTAATAAGTAGTATTTTGTATCCGCCTCGGGGTAGTCGTTGTTACATCTTTCCAGTAATCAAGGGAGTGCGTTTGCGTAATTCTCTTTTATTTCTTAAATGATTGCAAATCACATAAGCTTCTAAGAATTAAAATTCTACATTGACTATGGAAAGGAAAATAAACAAATGAATAGACTAATTGTTGGTGGAGAGAAGTCGATCCGGCCTTGAAGTGAATTTGTATGGCCCTACCAAACTTTGTTGATGTCATCAAGATTACTAAAAAGTAAATCTTGCGTGGGAGTTTTGATACCAAGCTTTTTCTCTTAAAAATAAATACTTTTTACCTCTAGAAATCGGTAAGATTTATCTGTTTGTATTGGTTTTAGGCCTCATTACTTGTCATTTACATTTTTATTGCAGATTTGATGAAATTAAGGCTCCGCTTTCTACACCGTAAAGTAATGCTTTTGCATTATTTTACGGGCGGTTACACAAATATAGGCGCTTGGTATGATTTGCAAAAAATAATTTGTCGAATTCTAATTCTGATACTTTTCTTATCACTTTACTATAAAACTACGATACTGTGCACTTGTAGTTTTGCACTGATCAAGTTTTCTTCCGCTCCGACTGACTGTCAGGGGGTTGTGCTCCCGCCTGTAATGACATATTCGCTTTGTTGTGTTGGAGAGTGGATTGCTCCTATAATGTCTTAATGCTCTCCATTTTTAAGTTGAGCCACCGTTGTTGGGATTTTGTCCCTGTGTGAGTGGAGTGACTCTTCCGCAGTTACTGGGTCTGGCTTTTGTTCAACTTGCCCTTTGGGCTCCAGTTGGATCTGGGAACATTCTATCTATTTCAATATAGCGTAATGGTAGCCTCGTGTCATTGGTTGGTCCCCACATATTGTCCCTTCCGAGTAGTTAGCGGTATATTTGGCACAGTGGTGAAGGGTGGAGACTACTGTTTTCATCTGGTGAAGCCACGATTTTCCCAAGATGAGGTTGTAGGTAGAAGGTTTGTCCACCACCATTAAGTCCATGAATAGGACTTTTTTAGTTGCGGCTCTCCTGCCGCTACTGCTAACCTTATCTTTCCGATCGAGAAACATTTATCTACGTTGAATCCAATCAGCGGGTAATCTAAGGATGTTAGGTTCTCTTTTTTGAGGTCCATACTTCGGAACACGTTGTAAAACAGGACGTTAAGGGAGCTTCCCGTATCCACCAGGGCTCTCTTCACTTCCCACCTTGTGATAGAGCCAAAATGACGAGAGTGTCATTGTGCTCTGCACGGAAGCCTTCGAAGTTCTTGTTTGTGAAGGTCAAGGTGGGGATGGGGCTTTGCACCCGTGTTTCCATTAGAGTCCACTTGTGGGATGTATTTGACTGGTCTTCATTCGATCCGACTCCATAAAATACATAGATTATGCCTGGAGTCTCCTTCTCAATCTCCTTGATTGTCTCTCCCTTGTCTCTGGGTTGGTCTTGTCGCTTCTCCGAACCCAGGAATTCCTTTAGCTTGTCCCTATGGATCTAGTATTCGATCTTATACCTTAGACTCTTGCAGTCGTGGCCACCGTCCTTGTGGTATGAGCAATACTTGTGGTTGTCATGTTTAGAGGGGTCTCCATGCTGCTTTGGGGGCGACTTTAGATCTTCCCAATTTTTCATGCAATTCAGGCGTTTGATAGGCTAGAATTGAGGGGGGTCATTTATATGGACTCAACATAGTTGGAAGCTTTCTCTTTCTTGGCCGGGCCAGAATCTGGCCTATTGTTGTTGCGCTTTCACTTGTTTCTTTATCCGTCCTTTCGCCTTCTTCCCTCCTTCCTGTCCCTAGGAATGAAGAAATTCTTATCAACTTTGGTATCTTTCTTCGTTGTTCTCATTTCTTCCAGGGTGATGTACCTTTGGTCGCCCTTCAAGAGTTCATCCATATCCATAGGGGGTTCCAAGGTGAGGAAGTCGTAAAACTTTCCTCTCTTAGGCCTGCAGTAAAAGTCGTTATGGTTGTGTTGTCGTTGCAGCCGTCTATGAGTATCAGTTCATCGTTGAAGCACGTGACATACTCTCTTAGCGTTTCATTAGATTTTTGTTTCAGAGAGAGTATGTAGTGTGGGCTTTTTCGGAGACGCTGACTTTGGACAAAGCGCGTCAGAGAATTCCTTGGCTAGTGTCTTGAAAGAGTCGATCGATTTTGGTTGGAGGCTGTGGAACCACGTCAGTGCAGACTTCTTTAGACTAGTACAGAACATTCTGCACATCACCGACTCGGAACCTTCTTTGAGTGCCATTACATGCTGGTAATGGCGCAGATGATTGAATGGGTCAGTGGTCTCGTTATAGAAATTGAGCTTTGGTGGCTTGAACTTCTTTGGAAGAGCCACGTTCATGATACGGTCCATTAATGGTGGAACAAAGAGGCGATATAGCATGTTTGGGTCATGAGCCCCTCGGAAGAGAGGGTTCTATGGGGCTAGCATGTCTGCCCTGAAAGTCAGGTCGGCGTTAGTTGGGCCGCCTCTTCTAGTCCAATGAGAACTAGCAGGGGCTTGATTCTCCTGTGCTTGCTCTCTGTTGTCTTCTAAAGACGGGGCATGTGCTTCTCCTGATCTCCATTAGCAGGTGGAGGGATTTTATGTATGGGAGCCTCCATGTCTTTGGTGATTTGTTGTATTTGAGACTATAACAAATCTGTCCCGGGGTTTGTCGTTGCTAATGCTGATGCAGGGGTGTGAGTTTGTTGTCCGTGTGTCGTCGGCACCACTGAGAACGATGGTATAGCACCAGCTTAAGCATTTGACGTGTACCATTGTTTTCCATTGTTGCGTGATATGGTAGTCACAATCTTCTTGTGTTCTGAAGAGAGATGATGCTAGTTATTAGTTAGGAACTTTGTCTTACCCACGGACAGTGCCAAACTGATGCAGTTGATTCCCGCTCTCTGCTTTGACCTTGAATTGCAAACCCGCTCACCTGCACAAGGAACGCACATGAACAACGGACCATCATTGTGGTGGCCGATGGCACTCTGATGCTAAAGTCAGACATGGATCTGGGGAAGGCGTAATGGTGTAAAGGTAAAATTTATAGCATACCTTAGGTTACCAACCTCATGTCTTATTTATAGTGTTGGAGTCCTGATTTGACCGGCCATCGGTAGCGTAGTTTAGGGAAGAAGATATTTGTGGAGATCCTTCTCTAATTAGGAGTTGTGCTGTGAAGGGGAGTTTACCTATTAGCCTTGTATACTCTGGTATTTGCATCCTAGTCAAAAGCGAAGTGTAGATGTCTTGCCTATCCGAAGCTGATCCTCGAGATACTTGCCTAAACAGTGCTTACAGGTATTGAGGATAGTTGTGATACGCATGGACTTAGCAGATCGTAATGATTCAGGTTCGTCTTGCGGATTGCACTGTGCGAGCTTGGAGCTGCTTGGACCGGATCAGTATTGGGCTGATACTCGGGCCTATTATTTCTCGAGATCATCATGACACTTGTACGGTGTAGAAGAAAGATCGTTTTGGTGTATCATCACCATTGCTTTTCTATTCGATTACATCCGGGGAGGAAAATACAATAGTTGGAGAGGATATAGTCGAAGTAATCAAAGCAAGGACAGTTGGAAGAGGTTGAGCATTGACTTTAGCAATATGATCAGCGCGAGGAGATGGAGTCTTGTCTTCAGAATGAGTTGGACCCTTCTTTTTAGCATATGGTGGTGGAACTTTATCTCCACTGATAGGATCAATCAAAGGAGACAAGGTCTTGACGACACTAGTAGGATTGGAGGGAGGAGAAGACGGTCGACCTTTATTAGTCAGGTCAAATGGCAGATCATGAACATATTCTTCATCTTCGTCATCTTCAAAGACTTGATCAGCCAAGGCACAATACTTTGACATATCGTGACCCTCCTCCGATTCAATAAAGTCGATGATGTGAATCCTTCCATTGACGACCCTCTTCCAGTCCACTACTTTTGTAGCCGTAACTGCTGAAAGCTCATTCTTGGTCGACACAAGTTATCATTCAATCGTAGAAAACCTCGCAGATGTTTTCGCTTTAAGAAAAGGCTCAGTTGTCAGTTGCACTACTCGTTCCTCAATGGTCTTACGATAAACATAATGCTCATCAGCAGTATGCATTGCTTCATTACAACCAGCTTTCTAAATAGATAACTCCTTCTCAACAGCATTCAAAAGATCCTACAACCTATTCATCTCCTTCTCCGAGGTATCAAATTCAACATCAACCTTGTCTCTGACAAACTTTGTTCCTTCAACGAAGCCCGAGCAACGTCAACTACTTTCACCTTCTCAGCATATTCCACCTTCAGCTTATCAGATTGGTGTAAAATGTGAGAAAACAACAGCGCCCGCCCCGCCATCTTCCTCTCTATGACCGCCACATTATCACGTGCACCCTTGTAATCCGACCCCATCATCCTAACTTAAGTGAGGTGATTCACACCTCCATTATTTATTTAATACCTTGGTCAAGGTGATCACTAGGCCAAAGTGCTGATCGGAACCCACTCAACCAAATGCTTATGCCACCAAACGATCAGATTAGGAGCATTATCTTCAATGTCTATCTCATATAACCAACTGAACTTCTCCTAGATAATACAAATCTCTCCGGGGACATGCTTCTTCCAACCAATCCGTGGATGGATAGTTGGATCCGAAAGAATTAAAGCCCCGTTTCTGGTAATCGGATTGATAGTTGAAACTGTGGTAATGACGGAAGGACCATTCTTACCGTTCCTTTTCAAGACAGCAGTGGCAGGCGTGGGACGAGTATGAGAAGAAGCAGGCAACTTCGCTATATCAACAACACGAGTTGGAGAAGGAGGAGACTTGGAACTCTGACCACGATCAACTTCAACCTCGTCAAAATAGGATTTTAGTCAAAGTCAGCTATGGTCTTTGTACTATTTGGATCACAAGACAGCTCCATGGCAAGTTGCATCATCCTATTATTGATGACACAAGGATCGTCATCAAAAAACTTGGCAAGATCGAGCACGCCGTTAGTAGAGATGAGGGTTATCTCATACTCACTTAACGGACGAGAAACCTCCATTTTACTTTTCTTCACAGCCCGATTCATCCCTTAAGCCTCTTGAGCAGCAAAACGAGGCTCGTCTTCATCATCTTTTCTAGCTGAACTTAGACAAAAAGGTGCCCGAGCAACCCCCTGAGTAGAACCAGCAAGTCTCTTCTGCTTTGGAATGCAGCTAGGACTAATCACCAGCTTCTTCAACAGACGGGCAAGCTTAGGGGCCTTCCTCTTCTTGGTGGTCAAACCAACACCACCAACAGCAACATGAGCATTGAAACCTATAACTTTCTCGACGGAGCTCACTTTCCCATCAATGCTAGTATTACCAATGCTAACAAGAGCAATATGTTCTTTCGCCCTGTCAAAGATGTCAACATTGCCAGCACGAGCAATAGTGACTTCAAGATTTTGATGCCCAAGATACATAGCACGTTCTACGTCGTTCATAGTGTACAAACCTCTACACTCACAACATTAAAAACAGGAAAATCCTCCAAGGCAACACGAGGAAGCGCGAGAAATCACTCACAGACTCCCTACTTTGCTGCAGTAAGATGCAGTTTAGCCCACTTCCTAGGTTCCCAAAACGTCTGCAAAATGGGCCGGTTGCCAAGCTTGAAATATCCAGAGTCCATGGAAGCATAAAACCAAGGTCTCGCCCAAGACCTGTAATCATCCTTAAGCTTCCCAAAACAAGAAGGCGAATGGCGAAAGCAGATACGGCTCATGCTCACCATAAGCTTCACCACAGAGTGCAGTGTCTTCTTGATCAAATGAATGTCGGAATGAAGGGCTCATACTGTGGTTGTTACACGCTAGCCATTGGGACCCATTTGAGCATGAGGGATGCCAATAAAATCCAAAGAAGACCAAAACATCTTGAGAACTGGAAATTGGAGAGACCTGGACATTGCACGATAAAGTATGTGACCATGCCACGGACGAGCAGGGCTCTCACCGACCCTGGTCAAAATGATCTCCAAATCAGACGGGTAAGATAACGTATGATAAACATAGTCTAAAGTTCCTTGATTCGCTTTCCTAGGTTCAAAAAATGCCTCACAGAAAGCAAGCTCCTCCCACTCAGAACTCTGTTGGAACCATGAATAAGAGATTATGGAAGATATAAAATGAAGAAAGTGGGAAAAATAAGCTCTGAAATGAAGATCGCGTAAAAAAGGTAACACGTATCTCCTCCCCCCTTGGCAACGAAAAGACAATTAATGGGAAGACGTGTGAGATATGATGGTTGCACAAAATCTCAAAAATTGCGCCGATAACAATAGACTAATGGGACAGTAGAGTAGAAACCGTGTCGACAATTGTTAACAACATTTAATGTTATGCAGAAAAATAATAATGAAGTCGAAAAGCCAACTGTCGTAGAGTTAGTGGCCACGCAAGCATGACCACTTACTGGGGGAGTAGTTGATGATACATCAAATAAACCTCTAATCATGACAATACATGTGGCAAAGATCACCCATCACGAGGAACATGCACTTCAATCCCAACACAGAGAATAGGCCTGACCCAAGAAGCCCGAAAAGGAGGCCCCAATCATTAAAGGCCAATTGATAATAGATCGTAATCAAAGTTCTGAATCTTGACCCAAATGATCTCTTCCCTTAGAGAAGATAGACATTACAAAGAAGACAAGTCGTGGTGGGAATTATTTCCCCAAGGACGTACCTCAATGAAGGATGTACCTTAATGATGACCATTATATAAGATAAATGGAACATTCGACAAAGGTAAGCAAAATCAATTGAACTATATTCAGTCCAAATTGAGTCTTCTCCCACAGATTAACTGACTTAAGCATCGGAGTGCCTTAATCCATCAAAAAGTTGGTCTTTGGCAATTTAACCCTGTTTTGAAGGTCAAATCTCTAGGAGGACGGATTTGGACGCATCAAAAATTATAATCCAAAGATCGAGGAAGTAACAAAGCCTTGTCAAAATATTTGTTCTTTATCCGTAGGGTTTGATTCAAATAGTTTTGCTAGCATCATAGACTAACTTGAACTTAAGATGGACTCGGAGCTTGCTTCGTTTTAAGTAGAACTAACTTATCAAGCACTAGAATATTTCACCCCGTGATACTTTAAGGAATTGGGGATTCCTATGGGGAGAAATGTTTTACCAGAACAAAGATTGTTTGTATTTGAGTTGAGATGGAAATAACTAAACTTTTCCATCCATGATCTGGATCAAAAGCTTAAGAAGCGTTGGTTTTTTAATGAAACTACTTTTCCTCATATTCAAATATTATGAATATTATATTGTTTGATGCTAGGTAATAACTTCAATGGTTGCAAAATATAGAAAAGGAATTTGGAAAACAATGATTGGGCATGAGAAGGCAACGAAAAAGTTTTGACGCATGTGTACAAAGAAGTCGAGAGGTTACATGTCTTAGTTAAAAAAAAAAATTGAAGATACTAGCATCTTCTTTGGAAGAGACAGAAAAAAAAAATTTGGGCAAGGACTTAGTGAGGCTTTGAGCTCAAAAATGAAGTGATACCCGTCAAGTTAAGGACGTCAAGTTTTCAAGCATAGTGGGTAAAACTTAAGGAGGTGAAGCTGTCGAATCATAAAACAATTAAAAAAAGGTTATTTCCCATTTGACCCCCATTTGTTTATATCTATTCCTCTTTTACCTTCATTTATTTTTTTATTCCAGTCTAACACCCATGACCGTCTATTCAAGGGTGTTGACTAACAATTTCCATCCAATTTTTCTAAAATGAAAAACTTACCCTCATTTGTATATATCCATTATCTCTCCACTAATTATTTGTTTGAAAATCTAATCCATCTCCTCATCACGTCATCAAGTATGACCTCAATTCGCCTAAGTCCACAAAAATAGTTTGAATAATCTGAAATTAAATATATTAAAATTTGTAATTTATTAATTATAATTTCACTATTACTACATTGTTTGTGTTAATTAACAAAGAGAGTGTAGGTTTGTGGGGATAGAGAGATATTAAATTTTTTTTTTTTTTTGAAAGAGTGGGTGCGGTGGTGGGAGGAAAGAGATTATA
Source organism: Berberis vulgaris (assembly GCA_963556465.1). Taxonomy (NCBI): domain Eukaryota; kingdom Viridiplantae; phylum Streptophyta; class Magnoliopsida; order Ranunculales; family Berberidaceae; genus Berberis; species Berberis vulgaris. The sequence continues at coordinate 40,452,288 of OY747128.1, forward strand.
AAAGACAGGAAGAAAGATTAATAAGAAAGAAAGAGAGAGAGAGAGAGAGATTTAAAAAAAGTATGGAGAGAGGGTAGGTTTGTGGAGATAGAAAGATTTAAAAAAGAGAAGTTGGTGGAATTGTGGGAATAAAAAAAGTGTTTGATTTGAAAAATTACATGAGGGTAAGTTTGTCAATTTAAAAAAATTGGAAGAAATTTGTTAGTCAACATCCTTGAACAGACGGTCATGGGTGTTAGACTGGAATACAAGAAATAAATGGGGGTCAAAGAGAAATAGACATAAATAAATGGGGGCCAAATGGAAAATAACCTTAAAAAAAAAAGAGCAGTCGATTCATCAAGTAGTCAACCACATAAGATCGAGCTAGCCGAGCTAGATGTTGTTGTTGAATCTCGTCCTTGTTCAATTGTCACATAAGACCTTAAGTTCCCTAAATAGGAGGATAAATCAAAGCATACCAAACAAGTGTTTGATATAATTAATATATGTGAGCAAGGGTTGATCTGAGAGGAAGTTGGATCGAAAATGTTCAGGGCAGGATAAAAAAACTTACAGTCATGGGCAATATTTCACAAGCAAAATTCTCGAGGATTGCAAGCTAGGATGGTGAATGTTCTTAGCATTTTCAATCCTAAAGGTATCAAATCTTTTAATAGACACTTCAAGTTACAATAGGGAAGAAGGAAGCTTTCACAGTGATTATGGAAATTTACAACCTCTCCAAATAAACAAGTCTAACTTAGGTGAGGCTTAGTCGGTAGCTTGGAACAAGGGAAATGATCACCAAGAGATGTCCGAAGCTAAGGAAGAGATGTAAAATCAAACTCATGGGGGCTAAGAATAAGAAGAAGATTGAGGCAAGAGAACTACTTCCTTCTTCTTTGAGCTTTGTTGTGTACTTTGGAAAGTTGTTTTCTAGTGTGACTTCAAAGGAGCTAAGCTTGGAAGCTTCAACGTAAAAGAAAGAATGACGAGTAGATCCTTTTGAGTTTTCAGGTGTTTCAACAACTTCCAAAACGTGGTCAATTAAAGATGGAGGAGGTTTTGGATTGTTTTGGAAAAACAAATAATTTAGGCAAGTGTGTTTTCGGACGGTCGAGAACATTTGGTCCACTCTATGTACAAAAATTCAGATAGATTATCTGTTTATTTATTTATTAATATTTCTCGTTGTACCACCACTCATAATAATTTTCAACTTTCAGCAAGTATTAGTGTACAACAGAGTTACAAATCGAGAAATGGGCAAAAAATGATGGAAACCGAGCCATGGGATTGAAAAATACACAAGAAAAGAGTTCGTCTGTGTGTGTTTGCCTCGAAAAAGTTCGATTTTTATTTTTTGGAAACTCACACTATTTATTTATTTAGTAGTGTATTACAGTTGTCGTTGGCACGGCCACACACTTTTTATATAGCGTGTACCGTGCCTATGACACGGCTATCGCCTCTAGTTTGCCCCCCTTGTTCGTGCTTTCAGCACAGATATCCATGTTGACTAGCTTGTTGGAAACTACATAACATAACGCAAGTAATAATATGATTAAAACCCTTAAGAGTTTAATTTTTTTTGACATAGTTTTCTTTGTTCTTTCAACAATTAAACTCCATCATTTCTACATTTAAACTGTCATACTTTGTCATTCAACAATAATATATACTTTGTCATTTTTTTGGACATTTTAAACCTGTCATAACCCCATTTGTTTGAAAAAATATTGACTGACAGATTAAACTAACTGAATTAAGTGTGAAGTATACCATACATTTCCGCATATAAATTTAAAAATTAAAGATTAACAAAATAAAATGCAGTCAATTATTTTGAGAACTTCACACAGTAATTGTTCCTAAAATTAAAATTTTTGCGCTATAGATCTTGAAGTCCATAGACACTTATCTTCATCCCATAAAAAGTAGGGGTGGGCACGGTCCGGGTTGAGGCCTATCCCGGTTCCAGTCCCGGTTCAGTCAACCGGGAGTGGTCTAGGTCGGGAAAGTCGGTTTTTTTGAAGCCACCCGGTTGGACCGGGACTGGTTGGAACCGGTACAGTCCGGGTCGAGACCATGCCTACCCGTTTTGTTCATTTTCCAAATCAGTAAACAAATTTTTTTTGGGCTTGATCTGCCTGAGGCCCAAAAAATTCAGACAACCAATTTCACAACATGGCCTTAATTTGCTTGATCTGCCTGAGACAACCAATTTCATCATTTTACTTTTTTGGACCTGACTAATCTCATTGGTCTATAAAACAACCAACAAAGTATATACATATCAATATCAATTTTTTTAACATACTTCCTATTAAACAACTAACAAATAGTGCTGCCAACAAATTAAACAACTAACAAAATTGTTTTGCCAACAAACTAAACAGCCAACAAAACAATGCTGCCAACAAATTAAACAACCAACAAAATTACTGGTATGTTTTGTTGGTTGTTTAATTAACAAATTACACAGTGCTTCCAACAAAACAATGTTGCCAACAAGTTAAAGAGCCTACAAAATTACACAGTGTTGCCACTACAAAACAACCAACACATCAAAACTGTCACTATTGTTCTCATTTCATCATCCTGCCAACACATCAGTAGAACACCCTGTTGTTCTCATTTCATCATCCTGCTTTGTATAATGGAGAGAAACCAAGGATGTCATAAGCATTCAAAAGTTTGAACTCAACAATAATTTGTATTCAAGAAGCCTTATATTCTAAAAATTGCAGATTTTAAATTTTGAATACATGTTTTCAGCAGAAATATGATCATAAATAAGCACCAGTAACATCCAATTTGATGAAATATATGAATATCATAAGCAACATAAAACCCTACAATGCATTCATGAATATAGCCTGACTTTTGCAATACTCAATAATGGTACTTCACATGCATACCATCCTTCTCTATATTCCATCTTCCTTCTCCATTGTTTAAACTATACTTCTCTCACAAATCTGTATACATCTATCTTATAAATTATTGTATAGAGATGGTGATGAATTTGGTCTTAGGTCTTGGTTGCTTGCAAGGGTGGTATATTAACTTGTCTTTACTCAACTTCAATTAGATTTCTTAAAATAAATGTATACATCAAAAGAATTCCAAGTCTTCCTTTTTTTTCTTTCTCCATCTCCCCAAAATCTCAACTCATTTGATCAAGCAACAACAACAAAAACCCATTTTAAAATGGGGATCAGTTTCATTAAATTGGCTAAGTAGCCATACCTAATAAGAGCTTCATTTAATTCAAGTTTACATCAAGTTTAAAATCATGTGTTCGACCATAAAATAAACCGGGATAAAATCAGTGAATCAATCAAATAACCGAAAAAAAAAAAAAAAAAAAAACCCTGAACGTAGATTTGGTCACCTGAAGATGTAGATTTCCTTGCATATGCTCTGAAATCTCTGTTCTTGCAGTCAGCGATGAAAGCCCTCTTTGATAGCCCTCTTTGATAGCACTCTTTGATGAAGATTTGGTCACCTTTTTGTAGATTTCCTCTTTGCAGTAGAGAAGAAGGGTTGGAGCTTGAGGCGAGAGGCGAGGAGAAGAAGGGTTGGAGGCGAGACAAGAGGCGAGGTTGCGATGTTGGAGGTGAGATGAGAGGCGAGGTTAGAGGCGAGGCTTCCCTAGACAGTGCTCTCCTATTGGCTTTGCATTTGCGTTTTGCGAAGTTGAGTGGTAAGTGGTTCACAGGTTGTTTGTTAATTTGTTTTGAGGGTTTGTTTTGGCTTTGGGCCTTTTGGGTTTGGCATTGGGTTCAGCTAATAACTGGGCTTGGACTTAGATGTTAAGTGCTACCGTAACCGGGACGAACCGGAACGATCCGGGTTTATTTTTGTTAAAACCGGTTCCATTTCGGTTCAGACCGGTCCGAGACCGTAACCGGGATAAAATCATTGCATCCCGAATTGTCCTGATCTGAACCGGTCTGGGACCATACCGGTACGGGTCGGGATCGAGATTCTTGCCCACCCCTACAAATTTCACCCCGACACCACCCCATATAAAAGTGAATATGATGGGTTTCTCGTCAAGAAAAAAAATCGGTGAGACTTGTCCCAAAAACTTCAATCTTCTCTAGGGAAAACACAATTTCACCAATTTTTCACCAATTACTGACCATTTTATAACTGTTGTTGCTTGATTTTAATCAGTTTGGTAAGTGCCTTGCTTGATTTCCAACATTTTTCGTTCAATTGCTAGATTTGTACTGGTATGAGCTTAATTTTGGACTATGGAACCTTGTTTGAGTGTGTTTTGGAAGATACAAAGCTTGGAAAAGTGAAGATGAAACATTTCTGAGTACTCAGATTGTTCCCAAAACCTTTGAAAATGAAGTTAGTTGAAGATAAATTAAACTTTTGAGCTGTTTTGAAAAAAAAAACCTGATCGGGGTGAGTTTACTTCTAACCACCCGAGAACATTAGGTTGAGTTTTCCGTGCCATCACAAAAAAAATCACGAGAATGGCTTTCAATGGGAAGAGGCAGGTTTGCATTTGATACACGAGAATGTTATAAATAATAGCTCGTGCTAAGGAGATTTTCGTAGCTCTAGAAAGTGACTTATTAGACAATTAGTTAAAGATATTTTCAAGTTTGGTCATAGTCAGTTTGAAAGTAGCGCTTTGTAATTGATTCTTGCCCATTTAGTAGCATCATTCCAATATCTCTCCTTTGCACCAACCTAAATATCCTTACCATATAAGGCCTTCAATGGGAAGAGGCAGGTTTGCATTTGATACATGAGAGTTGCAGAAATAATAGCTCGAGCTAGGGAGCTTTTGTAGCTCTAGAAAGCGATTAAGTAGATAATTATTAAAGTATTCTCAAGTTAGGTCATAGTCAGTTTGAAGTGGCGCTGAAATCCTAATTACCGAAAATAATGCATGTAGTTTCATGTGATCATAAATGGGGAAGAAAGGCTAAGAAAATGAGATCTTCTAAATACACCAACCTTTCTTCTTCTCGACATTGCATTTTGGTAAGGAACTTTTCACAAAATTTCACCCCGCCACCACCCCATATAAAAGCGAACATGATGGGTTTCTCGCCTGGAAAAAAATTTGGCGAGATTTCTTCGAAAAACTTCAATCCTCTCAAGGGAAAACAAAATTTCACTCATTTTTTCAACAATTTTCCGACCATTTTATAACCATTGTTGTTCGATTTCAATAATTTTTGTAAGTGCCTAGTTTGATTCTCAACATTTTTTTCTTTATTTGCAAGATTTTTACTATTATGAGCTTTATTTTGGACTATGGGAGCTTGTTTGAGTAGGGGTGGGCACGGTCCGGGTCGATCCGGGTTGTGGCCTATCCGGGTCCCAGCCCGGTTCAGTCAACCAGGAACGGTCTGGGTCTGGAAATTCAGTTTTTTTGAAGCCACCCTGTTGGACCCGGACTGGTTGGAATCGGTACAGTCCGGGTCGGGACCATGCCTACTCGGTTTGTTCATTTTCCAATTCAGACAACAAATTTTTTTGGGCTTGATCTGCCTGAGGCCCAAAAAATTCAGACAACCAATTACACAACTTGGCCTTAATTTGCTTGATCTGCCTGAGACAACCAATTTCATCATTTTACTTCTTTGGACCTGACTAATCTCATTGGTCTATAAAATACCCAACAAAGTATATACATATCAATGTCATCTTCTTTTTTTAACATACTTGCTATTCAACAACTAACAAATAATACTGCCAACAAATTAAACAACTAACAAAATTGTTGCCAACAAACTAAACAGCCAACAAAAAATGCTGCCAACAAATTAAACAGCAAACAAAATTGCTGATATGTTTTGTTGGTTGTTTAATTAACAAATTACACAGTGCTGCCAACAAAACAATGTTGCCAACAACTTAAACAGCCTACAAAATTACACAGTGTTACCACTACAAAACAACCAACACATCAAAAACTGTCACTATTGTTCTCATTTCATCATCCTGCCAACACATCAGTAGAACACCCTGTTATTCTCATTTCATCATCTTGCTTTGTTTAATGGAGAGAAACCAAGGATGTCATAAGCATTCAAAAGTTTGAACTCAACAATAATTTGTATTCAAGAGAAACCTTATATTCTGAAAATTGCAGATTTTAAATTTTGAATACATGTTTTCATTAGATTTCTGATCGTAAATCAGCACCAGTAACATCCAATTTGATGAAATATATGAATATCATAAGCAACATAAAACCCTACAATGCATTCATGCATATAGCCTGACTTTTGGAATACTCAATAATGGTACTTCACATGCATACTGTGACACTCCTAAATTTCATAAAACTAATTTATTTTATTTTGAATTAAATAAAATAGAGTTACACTTTATTGAATTTAAGTTTCAAAATTTTAGGGTTTTATTTAGTATGTTTAGAGAGTGGGTGCCTTTGGAATTTCAGTGAAGGCGGATAACCACCCACCCTATAAAAGGGAAGAAAACCTTTTTCCTTTTTCCTTCTTCTTTTCTCCTTTTCTTCTTCTTCATGTTTTTCTTCTCATCTGGTGACGTGAGAGAGAGGCCGAGGGATCCTCATATCAGGGGACCCAAAAATCGAACGCAATCCTCTACTGTAATGGCAGATCTGTCATCATCCGCTACCTCGACAGACCTCTCGACGTTTCCATCTATGGCGAGCATGCTTACCAGGTCACTGTTGCGTGCTTCTGCCTCAATGGTGAATGGATCGCCTCATCTGATGTGTCTAGGGTTGTTAAGATTTGGGGCTGCGTGGTGGTCCGTTGGAGATGCAATCGGTGAGTTTTAGCCTTCCTCAATCTAAATTTTTGTGTTTGTTTTCGATGATTGATTCATGATTTGATTGTTTGCTGTTGGATTGAATCCAAATTTCTTGGTGCATTTGAAGGAAAGATTGGGTTTTTAGGTCTAATGGGAAACTCCCATTTTATTGTGCTTTGTGAATTTCTGCCAATTTGCAAAAGCATTTTTTTTGCTGGTAGTTTGCAGCTAGTCTTGGTTTTATGATTGTTTAGTGGGGTTACCGAAACACATTAAACCCTTCAGAATACGAGTAATCATAAATATTGAATTTTTGCATTACTATGCAAATGGTTGATTCTAAATGTGGTTTTAGTAAAATGCCCATCATAATTGACCGCTCATGCTTTTGATATGTATTGTGTTATGATCCTTGTGAAGTAATTTGTGCTGCAAGTTTTCTGTCTTTGGAAGGGATTTTCTTTGGATCTTGATTGTAATTGGGTTAGTTTGCAATGTTGAGGAACATAGATTATGGATTGGGATATTGGATACTGAACTATGAACATGAAGTGTATAGTTGGTTGAATCTGATTTGGTAGGAGTTGACGGATTTGGGTTTAGGAAGTTCAAAGATTTTACTGGAAATTTTGTGTTATATTATTAGAGCCTATGATATGAAAATTTGGAGATAATTTGAGTTGGTGTAGTAAATAGTCAAGCATGACTGCTGATGCAATCTATCAGAGTTAGCACAATTTTGGGATTTGATGAATTAGAAGAAATGGAAGATTTTCATTTAGATGACAGATTTAATTGGGTTAAAGTGTTCAATTACATAATGATTTGATAACTTGGATCACTAATGGAAGTGTGTGGAAGCTCTTGAAGCAGTTGTATATCATTTAAGCTTGAGTTTGTAGTGATTGGCAGAGTAAATTGTGCTATGTATGGTTGATGTAATTTGAGGAATCTTTGATTTTTGAACAATGGATGGTTATCTTTTGGGTCAAAATTTAGTAATTATCAAATTTGGTTAGAGGTGACTGAACTTGGAGGAATAAGTGAGGTGTTAGTATTTCCTTATGGAAGCTTAAATTTTGTAGTTTCCATTCCAAAGCACAGTGATGGGAAGTGAATGAGAACTATTGTTTAAACCCTTGTTTTGTGAAGTTAGTTCAGACTGAGGTAAGAGTTTTGGGTTTCAACAAACTTAGAAATATGAGAGAAATATCGAGGTGGTGGATGACTTATGTTAGTATGTATGTTTGGGAGTGGTGATGGGTCAAACAAGCAAGTTATATCGTCCCTACAAAATAAAAAATAAAAAATAACACGGAAAAGAAGAAGATGACCTTTCAAAGGTGAATGGAGTATTTAGTGTTGTGTTTTAATATTAAACTGTACACCTTACACTAAAATATCAAACAAATTGTTTGTTTGCATGCTCTTCAGCTTAAACATTATGTTCAACTACCACTTCTAATTGAAGTTGAAGTGTGTCCTTAAAGTTGGAAAGTTATTCATTATATTGTTGAAGTGTTACTAAATATGTGGTCTGGCATCGGTTGCAATGGATTGCAAAATAGTAGTTTGTGCTGGTGTATTGTGCACTAGCAGGTGATGCTAAATGTTTTTATGTTCAATGACTATATGCTCAGATTATTTTGTTTACCTTAGTGTCTATGACGCTACTGATAGCCCTGTCAGATGTTCAAGGATAGTGGAAAGCCTGAATGTATACTATATCTTGTTGACATGTCCATATGATTGATGAATTGTGAGTATGTGGTGTGCCCTAAAAGAATGGGTGTATTTAATTATGAATGACAAAATGTCATTGTGAAGGAATTCGAAATATCAAAAATAAATGATATGGATAAACTTTCATTTCTAAAAATTTAATCACCTGAATTTGTATCACTTAGACCTACTACACCTCTTTTGTTTATTATTTCCCCTCTCTTACTAGAGAAACTAAATGACCAACGGGTCGTCTTGCGGAGGTGGGGCGCCTATTTCCTACTAGAGAAACTAAAATAACCCTCGAGTTAGTCTTGCAGAAATGTGGTGAATTTGTATGCCTAAAATAGGCTTTGATATTTATCCGTAAAAAATGTAACGTGAGTTTATGCGCATTGATAGCCCAAGAGTGGCTTTTGGTACTCATATAGTTAGGAGTATCCGCGATGCATGCTTGTATGTGATGTCCCCACTTGGGCATGGATGACGGAGAAGTCCTCCTTTATATGAGAGAGGCATACGGGCATGTATGTTCGGCACGGAGGTGGTGCAAATGTGGTATTGTCTAAGTGATCAATCCGTTAAAAGATAAAACAAATTCAAATAAAAATTAATAGATTACGTTTATATTGTTTCTAACCCCTTTTCATGCAGAATTGCAAGTCCACTAATATTTTTGCAGATCGGACTTGCCATAGTCAACTTTTACAGCGTAAGTACAAGTACATGCATATTTACTTATTAGGATGATGATATGATTGCCTCGTTGAGGAACTACTTATTGGTGTGATGGTTTGTTGTTTGTGTTTAGCTTGATGTTTATCACGTGTGATTTATTTGATTTTGGGATGAAGATTTCTCACACCAGCTTTATTGCTGACCCAAGAGAGCTTTTTGCTTCTTGGGTACACTCCTTTGGGAGTGTAGCCAATTAGCCTTTCAGGTTTAGAGACTTTTGAGCAGCGTTACGTGAGTTCCGCTAGTGGGGCTAGCAACGTCGAAATTCCAGGTTAGAGTTTTTATTTATTTCAGTAATTAAATCATGTTTTAGTTGTTGTTGGTATTTGTTTCTGTTGTTATTGAATTTCACGTCATGAGGTTTGTGGGAAAACCGATAATCCTACGTGGATATTGGGATTTTCGTTTTCTTCGAAAATTGGGGCGTGACACATACCATCCTTCTCTATTTTCCATCTTCCTTCTCCATTGTTTAAACTATACTTCTCTACACAAATCTGTATACATCTATCTTATAAATTATTGTATAGAGATGGTGATGGAGTTTGGTCTTAGGTCTTGGTTGCTTGCAAGGGTGGCATATTAGCTTGTCTTTACTCAACTTCAATTAGATTTCTTAATATAAATGTATCCATCAAAAGAATTCCAAGTCTTCCTTTCTTCATTCTCCATCTCCCCAAAATCTCAACTAATTTGATCATGCAACAACAACAAAAACCCATTTTAAAATGGGGATCAGTTTCATTAAATTGGCTAAGTCGCCAGAACTAATAAGAGCATTTAATTAAAGTTTACATCGAGTTTAAAATCATGTGTTCGACCATAAAATAAACCGGGATAAAATCAGTGAATCAATCAAATAACCAAAAAAATAAATAAACCCTGAACGTAGATTTGGTCACCTGTAGATGTAGATTTCCTTGCATATGCTCTGAAATTTCTGTTCTTGCAGCCAGAGCTGAAAGCCCTATTTGATAGCACTCTTTGTAGATTTCCTCTTTGCAGTAGAGAAGAAGGGTTGGAGTTGGAGGCGAGAGACGAGGAGAAGAAGGGTTGGAGGCGAGACGAGAGGAGAGGTTTCGAGGTTGGAGGCGAGATGAGAGGCGAGGTTGGAGGCGAGGCTGCCCTAGACAGTGCTCTCCTGTTGGCTTTGCATATGCGTTTCGCGAGGTTGAGTGGTAAGTGGTTGACAGGTTGTTTGTTAATTTGTTTTGAGGGTAAGTGGTAAGAGCTTCATTTAATTCAAGTTTACATCTAATAGTGCCTTGCTGGATTTCCAACATTTTTCGTTCAATTGCTAGATTTTTACTGGTATGAGCCTAAGTTTGGACTATGGAACCTTGTTTGAGTGTGTTTTGGAAGAAACAAAGTTTGGAAGCGTGAAGATGAAACATTTCATAGTACTTAGATTGTTCCCAAACCTTTGAAAATGAAGTTAGTTGAAGATAAATGAAACTCTTGAACTGTTTCGGAAAAAAAAACCTGATCTGGGTAAGTTTACTTCTAACCACCCAAGAACATTAGGTTGAGTTTTCCGTGCCATCACAAAAAAATTCACGAGAATGGCTTTCAATGGGAAGAGGCAGGTTTGCATTTGATACACGAGAATGTTATAAATAATAGCTCGTGCTAAGGAGATTTTTGTAGCTCTAGAAAGTGACTTATTAGACAATTAGTTAAAATTATTTTCATGTTTGGTCATAGTCAGTTTGAAAGTAGCGCTTTGTAATTGATTCTTGCCAATTTAGTAAGCATCATTCCAATATCTCTCCTTTGCACCAACCAAAATATCCTTACCATATAAGGCCTTCAATGGGAGGAGGCAGGTTTGCATTTGATACACGAGAGTTGCAGAAATAATAGCTCGAGCTAGGGAGATTTTGTAGCTCTAGAAAGCGATTAAGTAGATAATTATTAAATTATTCTCAAGTTTGGTCATAGTCTGTTTAAAGTGGCGCTGATAATCCTAATTACCAAAAATAATGCATGCAGTTTCATGTGATCATAAATGGGGAAGAAAGGCTAAGAAAATGAGATCTTCTAAATACACCAACCTTTCTTCTTCTCGGCATTGCATTTTGGTAAGGAAACCCTTTTCACAAAATTTCACCCCGCCACCACCCCATATAAAAGCGAACATGATGGGTTCTCGCCTTGAAAAAAATTTGACGAAATTTCTCTGAAAAACTTCAATCCTCTCTAGGGAAAACAAAATTTCACTCATTTTTTCAACAATTTCCGACCATTTTAAAACCACTGTTGTTCGATTTCAATAATTTTTGTAAGTGCCTTGTTTGATTTTCAACATTTTTTTTGTTTATTTGCAAGATTTTTACTGTTATGAGCTTTATTTGGGACTTTGGGAGCTTGTTTGAGTAGGGGTGGTCACGATCCGGGTCGGTCCGGGTTGAGGCCTATCCTGGTCCCAGTCCCAGTTCAATCAACTGGGAACGGTCCAGGTCGGTAAAGTCAGTTTTTTTGAAGCCATCCAGTTGGACCCGGACTGGTTGGAATCGGTACAGTCCGGGTCGGGACCATGCCTACCCGGTTTGTTCATTTTCCAATTCAGACAACCAATTTTTCAACTTGGCCTTAATTTGCTTGATCTGCCTGAGACAACCAATTTCATCATTTTATTTCTTTGGACCTGACTAATCTCATTGGTCTATAAAATACCCAACAAAGTATATACATATCAATGTAATCTTTTTCTTTTTAACATACTTGCTATTAAACAACTAACAAATAGTGTTGCCAACAAGTTAAACAACTAACAAAATTGCTGCCAACAAATTAAACAGCCAACAAAATTGTTGATATGTTTTGTTGGTTGTTTAATTAACAAATTACATAGTGCTGCCAACAAAAAAATGTTGCCAACAACTTAAACAGCCTACAAAATTACACAGTGTTGCCACTACAAAACAACCAACACATCAAAAACTGTCACTATTGTTCTCATTTCATCATCCTGCCAACACATCAGTAGAACACCCCATTGTTCTCATTTCATCATCCTGCTCTGTATAATGGAAAGAAACCAAGGATGTCAATAGCATTCAAAAGTTTGAACTCAACAATAATTTGTATTCAAGAAACATTATATTCTGAAAATTTTCTGATTTTAAATTTTGAATACATGTTTTCAACAGAATTCTGATCGTAAATCAGCACCAGTAACATCCAATTTGATGAAATATATGAATATCATAAGCAACATAAAACCCTACAATGCATTCATGCATATAGCCTGACTTTTGGAATACTCAATAATGGTACTTCACATGCATACCATCCTTTTCTATCTTCCATCTTCCATCTTCCTTCTCCATTGTTTAAACTATACTTCTCTACACAAATCTGTATACATCTATATTATAAATTACTGTATAGAAATGGTGATGGAATTTAGTCTTAGGCCGTGATTGCTTGCAAGGGTGGCATATTAGCTTGTCTTTACTCAACTTCAATTAGATTTCTTAATATAAATGTATCCATCAAAAGAATTCCAAGTCTTCATTTCTTCCTTCTCCATCTCCCCAAAATCTCAACTCATTTGATCATGCAACAGCAACAAAAACCCATTTTAAAATGGGGGTCAGTTTCATTAAATTGGCTAAGTAGCTAGACCTAATAAGAGCTTCATTTAATTCAAGTTTACATCGAGTTTAAAATTATGTGTTCGACCATAAAATAAATCGGGATAAATCAGTGAATCAATCAAATAACCAAAAAAAAAAAACAAACCCTGAACGTAGATTTGGTCACCTGAAGATGTAGATTTCCTTGCATATGCTCTGAAATCTTTGTTCTTGCAACCAGAGCTGAAAGCCCTCTTTAATAGCACTCTTTGATGTAGATTTGGTCACCTCTTTGTAGATTTCCTCTTTGAAGTATAGAATAAGGGTTGGAGTTGGAGGCGAGAGGCGAAGAGAAGAAGGGTTGGAGGCAAGACGAGAGGCGAGGTTGCGAGGTTGGAGGAGAGACGAGAGACGAGGTTGGAGGCGAGACGAGAGGCGAGGTTGGAGGCGAGGTTGCCCTAGACAGTGCTTTCCTGTTGGCTTCGCATTTGCGTTTTGCGAGGTTGAGTGGTAAGTGGTTGACAGGTTGTTTGTTAATTTGTTTTCAGTGTTTGTTTTGGCTTTGGGCCTTTTGGGTTTGGCATTGGGTTCGGCTAATAACTGGACTTGGCTTAGATGTTAAGTGCTACAATAACCGGGACGAACCGGAACGGTCCGAGTTTGTTTTTGTTAAAACCGGTTCAGACCGGTCCGAGACCGTAACCGGGATAAAATCAGTGCATCCCGAATTGTCCTGATCTGGACCGGTCCAAGACCATACCGGTACGGGTCAGGATCGGGATTCATGCCCACCCCTACAAATTTCACCCCGGCACCACCCCATATAAAAGTGAATATGATGGGTTTCTCGTCAAGAAAACAAACCAGTGAGACTTGTCCTAAAAACTTCAATCTTCTCTAGGGAAAACACAATTTCACCAATTTTCCAACAATTTCTAACCATTTTAAAACTGTTGTTGCTCGATTTCAATCAGTTTGGTAAGTGCCTTGCTTGATTTCCAACATTTTTCGTTCAATTGCTAGATTTTTACTGGTATGACCTTAATTTTGGACTATGGAACCTTGTTTTAGTGTGTTTTGGAAGAAACAAAGCTTGGAAGCGTGAAGATGAAACATTTCTGAGTACTCAGATTGTTCTGAAACCTTTGAAAATGAAGTTAGTAGAAGATAAATGAAACTTTTGAGCTGTTTTGAAAAAAAAAAATCGGATCTGGGTGAGTTTACTTCTAACCAGCCGAGAACATTAGGTTGAGTTTTCCGTGCCATCACAAAAAAATTCACGAGAATGGCTTTCAATGGGAAGAGGCAGGTTTGCATTTGATACACGAGAATGTTATAAATAATAGCTCGTGCTATGGAGATTTTTGTAGCTCTAGAAAGTGACTTATTAGACAATTAGTTAAAATTATTTTCAAGTTTGGTCATAGTCAGTTTGAAAGTAGCGTTTTGTAATTGATTCTTGCCCATTTAGTAGCATCATTCCAATATCTCTCCTTTGCACCAACCTAAATATCCTTACCATATAAGGCTTTCAATGGGAGGACGCAGGTTTGCATTTTATACACGAGAGTTGCAGAAATAGTAGCTCGGGCTAGGGAGATTTTGTAGCTCTAGAAAGCGATTAAGTAGATAATTATTAAATTATTCTCAAGTTCGGTCGTAGTCTGTTTGAAGTGGCGCTGATAATCCTAATTACCGAAAATAATGCATGCAGTTTCATGTGATCATAAATGGGCAAGAAAGACTAAGAAAATGAGATCTTCTAAATACACCAACCTTTCTTCTTCTCGGCATTGCATTTTGGTAAGGAAACCCTTTTCACAAAATTTCACCCCGCCACCACCCCATATAAAAGCGAACACGATGGGTTTCTCGCCTGGAAAAAAATCTGGCGAGATTTCCTCGGAAAACTTCAATCCTCTCTAGGGAAAACAAAGATTCACTCATTTTTTCAACAATTTCCGACCATTTTAAAACCATTGTTGTTCGATTTCAATAATTTTTGTAAGTGCCTTGTTTGATTTTCAACATTTTTTTGTTTATTTGCAAGATTTTTACTGTTATGAGCTTTATTTTGGACTATGGGAGCTTGTTTGAGTAGGGGTGGGAACGGTCCGGGTTGAGGCCTATCCCGGTCCTAGTCCAGTTCAGTCAACCGGGAACGGTCCGGGTCGGGAAAGTCAGTTTTTTTAAGCCACCCGGTTGGACCCGGACTGGTTGGAATCGGTACAGTCCGGGTCAGGACCATGTGTAACGACCCGGTCCACATGACACCATATTGTCCGCTCTGGGCTACCAACCGGCCCGCACGGCTTTAAAAGGCCTTTTGTCATGTAGAGCGACCTCGCACACTTAAAGTACATCCCCTCCCGCACCCAAGCGATATGGGACTATGATTTCCCTTGTAGCTCGTCCAACCCCTCTTTTGGCCTATTGGGCCTGTTGGGCCCTCTACCCTCACCCTCACCTCAGGTCCGCCCACTTAGGGTAAAGCTCTCACATTCATCTTTCAACTGGAAGCAATCAAAAACAAAAATACTGAAAGAATCAAAAACTACTATTACGAAAAGACACTAGGTTACTCATCTTAACCCATAATAGCAAACCCCCCCAAATTTATACCAAGAAAGAGTAAACATGCAATCAAAGGGGTTAAATCATTCAAGAAATGTTCGATCTACTCACCAACCACAGGTAATGCACTCCTCAAAGCATAAGACTCCTCCTCCCCAACATGCATCAAGATCCTCAAACAAATCTTTAAGGAATCCTCCCTCTCAAGCTCTCTCTTAGACCTGGTTGACCAACATACAACCTCCTAAGCTCTGATGAGAAGAGTGAAAAGAAAAAAAAGAAAAAATTTGTATAGTCTTATATGTAAAATTTGGATAAGTATTGAAGAAGTTATAGGTATTTGAAGTTGGTGTGTTGAACTGTGACTTGCTGAAATTATAAGTCTGACTTTAAACCGTGATGAACAGGGGGTAAAGATCTGGTTTTATTTTCTGTTATTGAAAGAATTTAGGTATAAATCTCACATGTTTAACAAGTTTAAGGTAAGGGCTTTCCAATGGTATAAAGTTTTCAGGATTTGGTTGAATAATGCGAATTTTGTGTGTGATTGAAGTTGCTATGTTACTGAAACGTTCTGGAAAAAAAAATCTGCTCTGAGGTTGAAGACGATGACGTCATGCTGACGTCATCTATTTGACCCGATTTTGACTGATCATAGAATTTGATTTATAACTCTGTTTTTATCACCGTTTTCACCGTTGTGACCACCGTGATAACATTACATTTTAGAATAAATTTATTTCACATTTTACAATATTTTAATTTTGGCAATAATGTGCCTCGAGATGCGTGTTTCAAGTAGATGTTTATTATTGAATATTGTGCATCATATATGTGATTGTGATATTTAGAATTTAGTTCATCTAATGGTATTATGGAACGATGCTACTTGATTAGTGTTGAGAATCTTGAGTTTGACATGAATACCCTACTCCGGCGTTTGAAATGTACAGAGTGGTACATTATGGCCATAGATGCCTTGGTTTCTAATATTTGTGTAATCCGTACATAGTGAGTTGTACGGTGACTGTCTCCAAAAGGGGAAAACTAAGCCACTATACGAGTTATGACTCGCGTGATATAGTGGAGTGTTCCTGAGGAGCAGTGTCTGATTTCCAAAAGGGGAAAACTAAGCCACTGTACGAGTCATGACTCGCGTGATACAGTGGAGTGTTCCTGAGGGGTCAGAGGAAGAGTGTGAACTTATTTCTCTTCCAGCGCGCAGTTTTAAATTGTGATTTGGCCCGTGTGTCCAGTCTTTTGAGGTGAAGTATGCATTTTAGAGACGGCACCCCGTTTGAAATGTATACATACTCAAAGTGGGTATTGGTACACGTGTGGAGGTGTGTCGGGGTGAGACATATTCGGCACATGGAGAGGTGCGATAGGGTATTCATGGTCTAAGATGTTTTGTAGCATGCCCTCCGGTAGGGAACTAAGCCACTGTACAAGTTTCAACTTGCGTGAGGTGTTGGTGAGTTCCTAAGGGCCTATAGAAGGGACATGTCTTGGAACATGTATGTCCTAGATAAATAAAAAAAAATGGGTATGATATGTTTTGAAAGTGAGTATGCGAGAATTTGATAAGATGACATGTGCTTAAGATTATGAAAATTTTCATTCATTTGAAAGGATTAATGGTCTATTAAAAGGTTATGTTTTTGTTGATAATCTGATTTGTGCATATGACTAGTTAACCATATGGTTGGTGCAGTAGGTATCAGTTGTAGCATGTGATGTAAGGTAAATGTGGATATATATTGAAATGTGGATTATCATTTGTGTTATTTGTAGTTGATTTTTTTTTATCTGCTCATACCAGCTTTAGGCTGACCCATTTTGCTTTGTTTTGTGGCAAATGGATGTACTCTTATTGGAGTGCAGGCGTTGGAAGTGACTTTGTGGATCAGGCCGGGCGGAACTAGATCCTAGTCATTTCCAGGGTTTGTATTATGTTTTGTGTTTTGCTTTTTGGTGTTATATATGAAAGTTATGTTTGTGAGAATGCTTTGATGTGTAGAGTTGGGGGAGAAGGTTGCCTTTGGCATGGTTGTAATACTTTGGAATGCTTGTAATATTTTGGAATTTTGTTTTCCGAGAATTGTTTGTGTGATAATGTGGTTAAGTGGTATGTCACGTGCCGTTTGTAGGAAATCTCCCGGTCTGTTGGGATTTTTCTTATGAGTGGGGCGTGACAGTAAATTTTGGTATCAGAGCTCGACTCACATCTCAAAACACAAGGAGATACACCAGGAAACGTAAGGGTCACCGTCCTACTTACACAGTCTAAGATCACCGGGTAACTGGACAACCAATCCATCCCTAAAATCAGGTTTAGGGGTAAGTTATTGTGAATTTAAATGGATGTGATTGTTTATTTGAGGTTCTCATCTATATTGGAGGAATATCATTAATTCTTTTGAGGGTGAGGGTAGAGGGCCCAACAGGCCCAATAGGCCAAGAGGGGTTGGACGAGCTACAAGGGGAATCATAGTCCCATATCGCCTGGGTGCGGGAGGGGGATGTGCTTTAAGTGTGCGAGGTCGCTCTACATGACAACACGCATTTTAAAGTCGTGCGGGCCGGTTGGTAGCCCAGAGCGGACAATATGGTGTCATGTGGACCGGGTCGTTACAGTTGGTATCAGAGCCTGACCCAGCCGGAAGTATGTCACGTGTTGGTGGGCCCTCTGGTGACGTGGACGTTGTGGATGCCTGTGTGGCCAACGAGGACGTTTGGCCTTAAGGGGGGTGGATTGTGAGACCCTAAGTGGCGGACCTGAGGTGAGGGTGAGGGTAGAGGGCCCAACAGGCCCAATAGGCCAAGAGGGGTTGGACGAGCTACAAGGGGAATCATAGTCCCATATCGCCTGGGTGCGGGAGGGGGATGTGCTTTAAGTGTGCGAGGTCGCTCTACATGACAACACGCATTTTAAAGTCGTGCGGGCCGGTTGGTAGCCCAGAGCGGACAATATGGTGTCATGTGGACCGGGTCGTTACACCATGCCTACCCGGTTTGTTCCTTTTCCAATTTAGAAAACCAATTTTTTCGGGCTTGACCTGACAGAGGCCCAAAAAATTCAGACAACCAATTTCACAACTTGGCCTTAATTTGCTTGATCTGCCTGAGACAACCAATTTCATCATTTTACTTCTTTGGACCTAACTAATCTCATTGGTCTATAAAACAACCAACAAAGTATATACATATCAATGTCATCTTTTTCTTTTTTACATACTTGCTATTAAACAACTAACAAATAGTGCTGCCAACAAATTAAACAACTAACAAAATTGCTGCCAACAAATTAAACAGCCAACAAAACTGCTGATATGTTTTGTTGGTTGTTTAATTAACAAATTACACAGTGCTGCCAACAAAACAATGTTGCCAACAACTTAAACAACCTACAAAATTACACAGTGTTGCCACTACAAAACAACCAACACATCAAAAACTGTTACTACTGTTCTCATTTCATCATCCTGCCAACACATCAGTAGAACACCCTGCTGTTCTCATTTCATCATCCTGCTCTATATAATGGAAAGAAACCAAGGATGTCATAAGCATTCAAAAGTTTGAACTCAACAATAATTTGCATTCAAGAAACCTTATATTCTGAAAATTCAGATTTTTATTTTTGAATACATGTTCAGCAGAATTCTGATCGTAAATCAGCACCGGTAACATCCAATTTGATGAAATATATGAATTATCATAAGCAACATAAAACCCTACAATGCATTCATGCATATAGCCTGACTTTTGGAATACTCAATAATGGTACTTCACATGCATACCATCCTTCTCTATCTTCCATCTTCCTTCTCCATTGTTTAAACTATACTTCTCTACACAAATCTGTATACATCTATCTTATAAATTATTGTGTAGAGATGGTGATGGAATTTGGTCTTAGGTCTTGGTTGCTTGCAAGGGTGGCATATTAGCTTGTATTTACTCAACTTCAATTAGATTTATTAATATAAATGTATCCATCAAAAGAATTCCAAGTCTTCATTTCCTCCTTCTCCATCTCCCCAAAATCTCAACTCATTTGATCATGCAACAGCAACAAAAACCCATTTTAAAATGGGGACCAGTTTCATTAAATTGGCTAAGTAGCCAGACCTAATAAGAGCTTCATTTAATTCAAGTATACATCGAGTTTAAAATCATGTGTTCGGCCATAAAATAAACTTGGTTAAAATCAGTGAAACAATCAAATAACCGAAAAAAAAAAAAAAATAAACCCTGAACGTAGATTTGGTCACCAGAAGATGTAGATTTCCTTGCATATGCTCTGAAATCTCTGTTCTTGCAGCCAGAGCAGAAAGCCCTCTTTAATAGCACTTTTTGATGTAGATTTGGTCACCTCTTTGTAGATTTCCTCTTTGCAGTAGAGAAGAAGGGTTGGAGTTTGAGGCGAGAGGCGAGGAGAAGAAGGGTTGAAGGCGAGACGAGACGCGAGTTGCAAAGTTGGAGGCGAGACGAGAGGCGAGGCTGCCCTAGACACTGCTCTCCTGTTGGCTTTGCATTTGCGTTTTGCGAGGTTGAGTGGTAAGTGGTTGACAGGTTGTTTGTTAATTTGTTTTGAGGGTTTGTTTTGGCTTTGGGCCTTTTGGGTTTGGCATTGGGTTCGGCTAATAACTGGGCTTCGACTTAGATGTTAAGTTCTACAATAACCGGGACGAACCGAAACGGTCCGAGTTTTTTTTGTTAAAACCGGTTCAGACCGGTCCGGGACCGTAACCGGGATAAAATTAGTGCATCCCGAATTGTCCTAATCTACACCGGTCCGGGACCATACCAGTACGGGTCGGACGGGTCGGGATCAGGATTCTTTCCCACCCCTACAAATTTCACCCCGGCACCACTCCATATAAAAGTGAATATGATGGGTTTCTCGTCAAGAAAAAAAACCGGTGAGACTTGTCCTAAAAACTTCAATCTTTTCTAGGGAAAACACAATTTCACCAATTTTTCAACAATTTCTGACCATTTTATAACTGTTGTTGCTCGATTTCAATCAGTTTGGTAAGTGCCTTGCTTGATTTCCAACATTTTTCGTTCAATTGCTAGATTTTTTCTGGTGTGAGCTTAATTTTGGACTATGGAACCATGTTTGAGTGTGTTTTGGAAGAAACAAAGCTTGGAAGCGTTAAGATGAAACATTTTTGAGTACTCAGATTGTTCCCAAACCTTTGAAAATGAAGTTAGTTGAAGATAAATGAAACTTTTGAGCTGTTTTAAAAAAAAAAAACCTAATCTGGGTGAGTTTACTTCTAACCACCCGAGAACATTAGGTTGAGTTTTCCGTGCCATCACAAAAAAATTAACGAGAATGGCTTTCAATGGGAAGAGGCAGGTTTGCATTTGATACACGAGAATGTTATAAATAATAGCTCGTGCTAAGGAGATTTTCGTAGCTCTAGAAAGTGACTTATTAGACAATTAGTTAAAATTATTTTCAAGTTTGGTCATAGTCAGTTTGAAAGTAGCGCTTTGTAATTGATTCTTGCCCATTTAGTAGCATCATTCCAATATCTCTCCTTTGCACCAACCTAAATATCCTGACCATATAAGGCTTTCAATGGGAGGCGGCAGGTTTGCATTTGATACACGAGAGTTGCATAAATAATAGCTCGAGCTAGGGAGATTTTGTAGCTCTAGAAAGCGATTAAGTAGATAATTATTAAATTATTCTCAAGTTTGGTCATAGTCTATTTGAAGTGGCGCTGATAATCCTAATTACCAAAAATAATGCATGCAGTTTCATGTGATCATAAATGGGCAAGAAAGGCTAAGAAAATGAGATCTTCTAAATACACCAACCTTTCTTCTTCTTGGCATTGCATTTTTGTAAGGAAACCCTTTTCACAAAATTTAACCCCGCCACCACCCCATATAAAAGCGAACATGATGGGTTTCTCGCCTTGAAAAAAATCTAGCGAGATTTCTCCGAAAACTTCAATCCTCTCTAGGGAAAACAAAATTTTACTTATTTTTTCATCAGGCGAGAGGCGAGGAGAAGAAGGGTTGGAGGCGAGGTTGCGAGGTTGGAGGCGAGGCTGCCTTAGACAGTGCTCTCCTGTTGGCTTTGCATTTGCGTTTTGCAAGGTTGAGTGGTAAGTGGTTGACAGGTTGTTTGTTAATTTGTTTTGAGGGTTTGTTTTGGCTTTGGGCCTTTTGGGTTTGGCATTGGGTTCGGCTAATAACTGGGCTATAATAACTGGGGTTGGACTTAGATGTTAAGTGCTACAGTAACCGGGACGAACCGGAACGGTCCAGGTTTATTTTTGTTAAAACCGGTTCAGACCGGTCCGAGACCGTAACTGGGATAAAATCAATGCATCCCAAATTGTCCTGATCTGAACCGATCCGAGACCATACCGGTACAGGTCTGGATCAGGATTCTTGCCCACCCCTAATAAAAAGAGTCGAGTCTTCTTCACTTGTTTAACAAACTCACATAAAGATGACTTCATATCCATAAAATGACAAATATTTGAATTAGTTTAAGAAAGATGTCAGAGTTTTTTTGTTAGATGCCATTGTCATAAAGTACTTAACAATGAGTAATTCTAGAATTTTTATTGCTTAACAATATTACCACGTGGTAAGAAAAAGTAATACTGATCAATAACATATATATATTATTGTAAGAAAATGTTTTTGTGATTGCGCATGTTCGTTCAAATCTAACAAACACAAATACAGATCTCACCATTCCAACGTTCTATTTTATAAATACCCAACTTCAATTGTCACCACTGAACGCAAAAACTACAATGGATAAACACACCATTGTTGAGTTAAATAAGATAAGTTTTTAGTTTCTTGTTATATTTTAAGAGTTTTGGAAGAAAATAAAATAATAATAACACCTCGTCGGACCTAATCAGTTGCACACCGACATGTCTTTTGCATGTCACCCAGAGATAAGCATAGACAACCTATAAACTTGAGAATTTTAACAAACTAATTGTCCGTCCAAAACCAATGTTTGATGGCATCATATGTGACCCAAAATTTTTTAAATTCTAATACTACTGGAATTAACTTGCTATTTAGGTTTTGTTTGGTATGCGTTAAAAAAATGCATAATGAAAAAGTTTATGGCGGTTACATGAACTAGGTGTTTGGTTTACTTTACGGAAAACAATTATTAAAATTTGAATTCAGGACCTCCGCATCTCCTAGTTATAAATTATGCAAAACTTTGCGAAACAAAATCTCTTGCATTACTTTTCAAAATTTCCATCATCTCCTCAAGTACTCCCAACATTTTAATAAACATTCTAACCACCACCACCTTCACAACTACCATAGTTGCCAATACCACGACCACCATACCATAACCATCACAACCACCACCATAGCCACCGCTGCCACCACCTCCACCACCGCCACCTCCACCACCACCACCACCACCACCACTGCAACCTCCACTACCCCCACTATCATAGCATAATCACCACAACCAAAACCACCTCACTATTACCACCATAATCGTTGCCATCGCGCACCACTACCATGATCACTATAACCACCACCACCACAAATATCATAGTATAATCACCACAACCAACACCACCTCACTATTACCACCATAATCACTATCATCACGTTTCACCACCACTACTACCACCACCATAACAAAACCATCACAACCTCTGCCACCACCAACTCCACGATCACCGCTACCATGTATCATACTCACCAAAACTATCACTAATACCACCACAACTACCATAGTATAACCACCACACCACTATAGCATAATCCCCACAACGACCACCACCTTCACTATTACCACCGATGTGAGACCCTGGAGTGGGCGGACCTGAGGGTGAGTGTGAGGGTTGAAGTCCAATAGGCCCAACAGGCTCGAGAGAGGTTGGACGAGCTACAAAGGGGGACATAGTCCCACATCGCCTGAGTGCGGGAGGGGGATGAGCTGCTTATGTGTGAGGTTGGATCCCCATAGTATGAGGCCTTTTAAAGTCGTGCGGGCCGGTTGGGCCCAGAGCGGACAATATCATACTGTGCGGATCAGGTCGTTATAGAATGGTATCAGAGCCTGACCAAGCCGAAAGTGTGCCAACGTGGATGTTGGGCTCTAAGGGGGGTGGACTGTGAGACCCTGGACTGGACGGGCCTGAGGGTGAGAGTGAGGGTTGGAGCCCAATAGGCCCAACAGGCCCGAGAGAGGTTGGACGAGCTACAAAGGGGGACATAGTCCCACATCGCCTGGGTGCGAGAAGGGGATGAGCTACTTATGTGCGAGGTTGGATCCCCATAGTACGAGGCCTTTTAAAGCCGTGCAGGCCGGTTGGGCCCAGAGCGGACAATATTGTACTGTGCGGATCGGGTCGTTATAACCGCCACAACCACCATAGCCACTGCAGCCATCACCACCACCACCACCATTATCGCCCACATTCGCAATCACCATTATCACAACCACAACCGCAATTTCTGCCACCATATGACCCTGTAACAATTACTACTACCATCATCAACACCACCTATAATCACTTGTCTAGTTTGCATAAGTTTTCCTTAGTTACTACCAAGCATTTGTAAAGTAATGCATTGCAAACTAATGCATATGCGTTAATTTACAAATTGCATTATTTTACAGTGTACCAAGCGTAGCCTTAAACTCAAATATGATTCTAATTTCTTTGATTTCATGAAAATCGCAAAAGATGATTGTTCTCCATGTTAGTATACAAGTCTTATGCAGTGACTAATAGTCAATTGCAAGAAAGTAAGATGTCAAAATCTTCATGGTTGGGGATGAAATGCCTGACTTAAAGAGTCTGCTCAATGTGATTGTAGTTGTTATTGTTTCTTAGAGAAATTTGTTCAAATAATTTAATTGTAGTTCAATCTCGTTTGAACGAATCTCTAAATTAATTGAATATTTTTCATAGGGTCAGATTCTACTGTTCCACACCATCAAGCCAATTTTTATTTTTTTTACCTGTTAACCCACACTATCACCCTTCTTCTTCCAATATTTTCTTCTAATCTGATTTTCTTCTTCCAACATGTTATTCTTCTCTACATCTTCTTGTCTCATTTCTCTTCTTCTCTTCGCTTATCGTTCCCTCCCCATCCGGGGGGCACCTCCAAAGTACCCCTCACATATCCTCTCCATATCTTCAAATAAATTGAAGACGAAATCAAAGAAAAAGAAGAAGAGCTGGAGCACAGGATTCAACCCCGTCTAATCAATATCTCGACCTCGATTACGTCGTCACCCCCTCCCTCTTATTATTCTCCTTCCCCTCTACCTTTCTGTTATTTTATCGCCTTCGCGACAGCTTGTGCGATGATGGATTCCACGTTTTCCACTCGCAAGAGCCTTTGCGAGGGTAATTTTTTTGACTTCACGGCGGTCTCTGCGAGTGGAAACCCCATCATCGCACAGGTCATCACGAGGGTGAGGAAAAAAAGAAAGGGATAGGGGAAAGAAAATAAGGAGAGAAAGAGGGATGACCTGTGCGAGAAGAAGAGAGAGTGTGAGATGATGTTTATTGTAGTTGTGTGGGAGAAGAATAGTGAGTAGGATGATGATGGACGAGCGATGATTGGAGAACTGGGTGGCCGTTGAGATGACCACATTCGTAGCCCTATCTTCTTTATCTCTCGTCATCGTCGGTCGTCTCTCACTGTCCCTCGCAATCGATCGCCCCCTTCCTTGCTACTCCTTCCATATTTTTGTTGTTTTTGGAAGAAATTGTGAGATAGAAGAGCGAAATAGTGCTTTAAATTGGTGGTGTGTGTTAGCAAGTTCAAAAAAAATAGATTTGGTAGTGTGGGACAGTAGAACCTATGATGTTTAAAAGTCGTTGCCATTTTCAAAAGCAAAAGGTTGAAATTTTGGAATGGTGGGTTGGTGGTGCGGTGCCGATAAAGCTTTTGAAGAGAACCTATATCAATATGAGGGTGGAGAGAATGGAGGAAAAAAAATAGATGTAGAGGGTGTTGCACAGAGACCCATGATGCCCGATTAAACATTAAAAAAGTAAACAATTGAACAAGAGAAGTGTGGCAAAGGAGATCCCCATGGAGTCGGTGAAGCACAAAGTTATAAGAGAGATCTAAGCAATGGAGATTGCAGATATAAAGAGATTGTTGCAGAGACAGGGATGAGATAAGATGGTGTTTCTATGTCAAGTTTGCGAATAAGCCTCTGCACAGAGAGGTAGAAGCAATAGAGTGGGGGATTTGGATTTGGGTTGTTGAAGACGTTACTCATTATTGAATCAGAACAAAATGAAAAAAAAAAGGGTTTCTTTCAACTTGAAATCTCTTTGTTATTCACACCGCCCAATTCGACCATACACAATGAGGAAGATGATAGGAGAGGGAAATAGTAGTGAAGGATTTGTGTCCTATAGACAAATGAACTCCATCTGAAACGGTTATCTTTTTTTAAGACTTGATGGAAAGAAATGAGCGGAGCAAAGTAGTGAGAGGAAAGAAGAAACATTCAAGTAGGGCTGAACAAAAAACCAATCAACGATCGGTTCGGTTTAAATTCGGTTCGGATCAACTTCGGTTTTAAAAAATTCAAAACCGAAGTGGTCGGTTCGATTTTCGGTTTCTATGTGATTTTAACCGACAAAACCAAACCGACCGAATATCTATAATAAGTTATATATTTTATATATAAATAATATAATATGTTTAAAATAGTTGGTCGGTTCGGTTTTGGTTTGATTTTAGTTGGTTCGATTCGGTTACGGTTTGCATAAATTAGAATCGGTTCGGTTTCGGATCGGTTTTGTTAATGGTCAGTTCAGTTTCGGTTTGAAAATTTTAAAACCGACCAAGGTCGGTTCGGTTCACGGTTTAGGCGATGGTTCGAATTTCAGCCCTACATTCAAAGAGAAGAGCTTTATTTTATGTCGTGTCGTGTTGCCATAACTCAAAAGACAAGGATCTAATTGCTGATATTTGATCCATAAAACAAAGCTAACAAGCAAGGTTTCTAGGATCTCTCCAACCACTCTGCGAAAGACCACACTTCGCTCACTTTCTGCAAATGTCGAGCATTAGATCTACCAAGCTATATATTGTTAAGAATCATAATAGTTACATAATTAGAAATATCTATTTAACAGTCACTATAGTTATAGGAATATCATATTAATTGAGATTAGAATTAGTTTTTCTTCATAGTTAGGATTCTTGTATCTCTATAAATACATCATGAGATGAATAAAGTTACGCTCTATATTATTTAAAAGTTGTTTTATTTGACATAGTATCAACGCGGTGATCTTGAGATCTCGCTAAGATTATTTGTACGTAAAAGTAAGACTCTAGGCACTCAAACTCTTCCCCGCCTCAGACGACGTCGCACTTTGACCATAGACGCAAAAGGCGGGGAAGGGAGGGAGGACTATGGCTGCATGAAGAACTCTCTCAGGTTGAGTGTTTGAAAAGAAGGTTATGCTAATGCATTAAGCACTCTAGTGGCTCGAAGTTAAGCTGCTATTTGGCTGGAAAATTGCGGCAGGCGACAAGCCAATCCAGTTCAATCCCTACTTACTGATTTGATTGAATTAGAAAGAGTTTGGTATATATTTTTCATAAATAATATTTGGTGTTGCTAGTGGCCGGTCTGTCCTCATTCTCAATTATGCAAACTATTTTTCTTCTACGTCTACTCTTAAAAAGAACCTGATTTCTTCTTCTAGATCTACTACTCTTAAGAGCTTGATCTCCTTGCCATGGCAAAAGAAGGAAATGAATCACAGATGCTTTTTATATTCTTGTCTAACTACTAAAACTTATCATGGAACTGCTCACCATCATCAGCCAATCATGTACATGTGTTCTAATAGAAGAGGAATAAACATGTCTTCTTCTAATGGGGGAGGATGTCGTACAGGATTTGACTTGATTACAGAGGAGGCCAAGTGGGTTGGAACGTGTTGGGATCAAACTATTAAGATTCAAAATTTTGGTAATTGTAAGTTGAGGTGTATTTTGGCAGGTCATGGTGGGTATGTTAATACGGTTACGATTTCGCCTGATGGTTCACTGTGTGCAAGTGGTGGGAAAGATGGGGTGACTTTGCTTTGGGATTTTGCTGAGAGGAAGAAGCTCTATTCGTTGGATGTTGCCATTATGTATGCTTTGTATTTTAACCCAGTATCCACTTGTCCTTTTCCGGGGGAGAGTGATGTTGAAGAGTTGAATTGGATGAAAATATTTCAGAATAACATTGAAATTAATTGGCTGATAAAAGACTACTTTTGTAGGTTTTGTATTGTTGTGAAGAAATATGGCTATGAGCTAAACTACAAAACTCGCTCCTTACAATGCAAATTATGAGAAGTGGATATGGAGAATGCTATGATGAAAAGTTGGCTCATCGGTGCCACAAAATCGAATGTGATGAATTTGTTTATTCGTCACCCTACGTGCTCTCGAAAACCACTTCCGTCGTTTATTCATCCCACGTGCCCTCGGATACTACTTCCAGTTGGTTATACATTTTTGTGTTATTGCTTTATTGCTGCTATTTTGTTGGTTTACGTATGTTGATTTTCTTGTCAAGCTGGTAATTTACGATATATATGCCTATCTTGCTGGGGAATGTTAAGGATCATAATAGTTATATATAGTGACTGATTTTCCTAGTCTTTTGTTTAAGATACAATTGTCTCTAATTAAATCAAGAGCTCGAATTTAAAGAAAATAAATAAAAAGAAACAAAATTTGCATCTCGACCGAATCCAAAGAATTAAAATGAACGATTTGAGATGGTAATACGAATATTGAGGCCAATCTAATGATAATGTGATCGTCTTCTCCAATTGAACGTGAACCCCAACCCATCCCACCTCGAACAATGGTGGGTTGAGTTGGACTAGGAGGTAAGGGCGATGGAATTGTGGTATGAACTGTGCTTGAATATGAGTAAGGATTTGGAATAGGAGCTCAACAAAGAACAAGGAGAAAATTTTGTGAAGGAGAACAAGAGCATTAGGAAATAGAGTTCTTTCTTCTTCTTCATCACTATCAAATTCAATTGGAGAAGACGATCAAAAGGCAATAGATTGGCCTCGAGATGCACATTACCGTATCGAAGTGTTCATTTTAACTAGTTAGATCCGATCGAGATGCGATCTTTGTTGGCTTTTTTTTTATTTTTTCTTTAAATCTGAGCCCTCAATCATTAGAGGTATTAGCGATGGCAAAACTAAGTTGGATGTTGATGGTAACTGTGCCAAAGGCATGGGAAAATGTTATAAGGAAAAAAATTGGTGGTCGTTACAGCATCATGGGTATATACTAGTCCCAAACATAAACTTAGATAAATTTCTAGTTGGAACAAGTGGGAGAAATTTTTGGAGGGAACAAATGTACTGTTCTCCAAGGGCACACGTTGCAACTTAAAGTTTTTGGATATCGTCCTAAATCTTTAATTAAATGAAAAAAGTGTCCAACTAGCTACAATTTATCTTTTAAGTAGCATCTTAGGCTCCGCCTAAATCAAATCCCTGAAATCTCACTCCAATCAATCAACATGGAACTTGGTGTAAGCATACGAAGCCACGTGTCACTTCATTCTCCAATTCAACAATGACACCAGGAGCAAATAAAAATTACTCAACCTCTTCGCAGTTTCATTTTTTTGGGGAAAAATGTGATCTATAGTTGTTATCTCCCACCCTTTCGAGATGCTCCTGTAGCATGATATTTGCGTAAGGTGTTGACATGTATAACGTGTATCTCAGATGAGTTGCACACTGACTTTTCAGGGTTAAAATTACTAATGTTGCATAATATGATAATAATTATTTAATTTTATGATATTAATATCCCATAAGATATGGAATATCGGGGGCGTGATCAACGATACTTGAAACCACAAAATCTTCCCTCCCTTTCACTTTCATTGCTAGATTTGAATTTTATTAGATCAATAACTTCCAGCAATCTCAGTTTAAATGAATGGCATGATTTCACTCTTAACTCACAACATAACCGGAAGTCGTTATTACAAATTTTCCAATTTATCAAGAGTTTGCCTATATGAATGAAGAAGCGTCACATTATGTGTTTCTAACAAAACTGCAACACTATGTTCACCTTAAGAAAACTGGTCACCAAGGAGAAAAGAAGCAACATAAGTCTGTCATTCTTTGTAAAGGAAGGGTAGAGGATATTTTGATTCAAGGAGCACAATGAAGACTAAAATTGATCAACCTGCATTTTTTCCAACATAATGCACAAATGCCAGAATCTCTGACCTTATCATGTGGTAGGAAACAGCAACGGCTGGTCAATGCTCCGAACCAATGATACATCAACTTTGAAACAACATCTAGTCTGTCCTTACCCTGTTTGAAACTAATTAGGCGCCATAGTCTCTGATTCCTTCTGGCATCCCCAAATTTCAGCTTTCTTTATTTTGAAAACCAGTATATAATAAGGAACAAAGTACATGCAGAAATAACTGCGGCCAAGATGAGAGTATCTCGAGACCGTTTTCTTTTGATGGCACCTGCAGAGTTCAAGTGCAGTATAAATGACACTGTACATGCAATAAGACAAACACTGCATGAATATATTATAAGTTAAATGTGCTCACCGAGAAGAGTACGAATGAGAGGGAATTTGTCACTTAGTTGCTTAACTTTCCCTTGAACATCCCCAATCAACGTTCGTTGAGAGCCCAATACAGTCCTTGTGGTTTGAGCTTGACTAATAACATCATCAATCTAAAAAGAACCGACAAAATTAATTGTTGTGCAATGTACATTTTTTAATAAAAAAAACAAGGTGTTGTATTGATATATTCAAAAGGACGGTTAGTGAAGCTGTAAATTATCTCCCTGGCATAGATATAATCCAGATTTTCATTGAAATAATATGTAAACAATGGAAGATTAGAAACATACATAAATATTTGTGACTCAATATAAACAATACTTCATCGTCATAATTATTTAAATCGTGAATATAATTTTTTACATTGGGAGTTTGGATCAAGTTACATGTCTCTCGCTAATTTTTTTAGAACTAAGGGTAAATAGTTAACTACACATAGCTTCAGCGATTAAATCTAACAAAATCAATTTTCAGATGAAGTCATGTTATGCACCACATAGCTCTGGTAAAACAATTGTGACTATTGATTTTTTTTTTTTTTTTTTTTTTTTTTTCAGGAATGGAACTCTTTTCCGGAGGGTCGCAAACCAATTGACAAACCAAGATTACATAACAGATGGTACACTGTATATGCCTGATGTACTTACACTATTTAAGGCAGATATCGCCACGCTGAACAAACTATAAATTTCAACTGAATCTAATGATTTACTTTATTCAGAGAAATCAGTGAATGCACTCATGCTCATTATCAAACTTCATAGAAAGTGAGAGAATAGACATAAGAAAGAGAGAAGATATTGGAAAAACAAAATGAAAACGAAGGAATGAAAAATAGACTTTCATTGTTTTAGCCGTACAAAAAAAATAAATAAATAAATAAAGAAAAAAGAAAAAGAAAAGAGTGGAAGGAAAGAGAGAATAGATGAAGTGGGAGGAATCTTGGATGAATTTGAAGAGAGAAGTACATCTCATTCATTATTGTTCAGCCTTGGATTTTATCTATTTAACACTTGAGATTTGTAGGCATACTAGTTGTCACATGATCCAATATTTATATATAAGCAACTACTGGATGGTGCTTTTTTTAATTTTAAATAAAAAAGGGAAAAAAACTTGATGTAAATTTAAGGCCTATTCACGTGCCACCCTAAAACTCTAGAAATCTGGGGTTTCGGGTGGTGGTGGAGGCTGAAGGTGACCCGCTAGTGTGGACCTAGCTTCAATAAGGAAGGTGGCAGGTTTGATGTTGAATTAGGAAGAAGAAAGGTTGAATTAGGTTAAAGAAGATCAGATGAATTAGGTTGAATTAGGAAGATCAGAAAGGTTGAATTAGGAAGAAGAAAGGTTAAAGGTTAAAGAAGATCAGATGAGAAAGAGGAAGAAGAAAAAGTCAAGTGCAAGGGTTTTGAAAAAGAGGCCCTAAATATAGTAATTAAGTTTTCATTTTTATTTATTTGCCTTAACCAGGAAAGTGAGTTTTTTTTTTTTTTTTGGGTTCTATTCTATCAGTTTCTAATATATACACATCTCGCACCAGCCAATATCAATCGCCGAGTTCAACACATCTAACCCAAAGATATGCAGGTCAAGTTTTACTCTTTTCCCTTCGCTTACGAGGAACAAAAGAAACGAAGAGGAAGGGAGAAATACAAGCTTACACAAAGTACATACTCAAGAAAACATGGTCAAGATTCATGAAACAAATATACAGCGTCTTTATTCTTTACAATGAAAAAAAATTACTGATACAGTGAATCAACAAAATCTTACTTGAGTTATACTACCATGTATAGCAGCTCTCTCTCGTAATAGATGCATTTGAGGTGTCATACTACCAGATGCCTACAATTTAAAAGAATATAAGAAAACAAATATTAGTGGAAATGAAACAATCAAAAGATCTTAGATACATTAAATTTAGATGACAGATTTTGCTCACCTTGTATTCAGTGATATCATCCCGAACAGAAGTCAGAAGCTCAGCATGCTCCCTCATGGAACTTATGTTTCCCTTGATTCGTCTGAATTCCTACAAATATAGTGATTTTACACAGCAAGACAGAAAGAAACCTTAATTTTCTTAAATACTGATGACAAGGTCCATATGCCTAATTAATAGGATGTAAATAGTTGCAAACATCAAAGCAAACTCAAGGTCTTATGTACAAGAAGCACTATGGACATATGTTCTAAGGAGAGCTTCTGGAGCAAGAAAAAAGATTGACTCGTGCGAAATTAATAACAGAATAACTTTCAACAATCTACAAAACAGAATTTTCTCAGAATAATGTATTCTTGAATTCCTTCATGGTAGACTGAATCATTTGGTTTGGAGACTATGAGTATCTCAGAATACTGTCTGGGCATTTGCTTTTACCAGACACTGGAGATTCATTAGGTTTACACGTAAAATTCTCCATTGCTTAATAAGCTAGCAAGTAGAAGTCCAAAACGATGGATATAAGTTTTATTAGTTGATTGCTACCAAAGTCCGGAAAAGTAGTGCACATAAAATCTCTGACTTACCTTTAGTGTTATACACCAAATAATATATAACTACACAAAATCAGCTCGAACAATTTCTCAAGTAATTGTTAATCATAGCCTGAATCGTCACAAGAGATAATTGCAATTTATGTTTTCTATTGAGCATCTCATGAAAAAAGAATGGGATAAGGTCCAAGGTGAAATGAGAAGTGACTGCGTTGCTTGGTGTTTGATGACGCCAATGTCAACTCAACCAGCAAGAATTGAAATAGTGTACCAGAAATGCGAAGATTTCCTAGAGACTTAGAGAGAGGGGAAAAAAAAACCCAAAGTTGTACCGAAGGGAAAG
Organism: Berberis vulgaris; assembly: GCA_963556465.1. NCBI lineage: Eukaryota > Viridiplantae > Streptophyta > Magnoliopsida > Ranunculales > Berberidaceae > Berberis > Berberis vulgaris. The sequence continues at coordinate 40,485,153 of OY747128.1, forward strand.
AATACTAGAGAAAAGTAAGGATCCAAGGAGAGGTATGGAATGTCCACATTGATGCATAACATCATTGCATTGATTTAGAGAAATTCCCTGGAAAAACACCTATATTGAATTTTGTGTAGTGTGTGCATATATATAATTTGACACATAAAACATTTGCATTAAACGAACAAAGTAAATACAGAAATGGCCAGCAGCTCAAGAAACAAACAGTACAAAATAAGAAAACATTACGACAAAGGAAAAATTATGTCCAGAAATTAAACTATCCCAACCAAGGAAGCACAGACTCTCCGGAAAACTTGTCGCACTCTGTCCGACATGTATACAGCACCGACACTCGCCTGCCTGCCTTCGACGCATATCAAATATGTGGTCAACATGTCGACTGGTGTCAGACACATGGTCAATATTGTAAACGAGTCGGACACGCTTCCGACACACCCACAACTCGATCAGGACTCGACAACTAGCTTTATTTTATTTTTAACTTTTATGTAGGCACAAATAACCACCTAATTTGAAGGTTTTTAATCCATCAGAAGTGAAAGAGTTTAAATTGTGATTCAAGAAAGAAGGCGATGAAAAGACACCAAGTGTGGTCAATATTTTTTCTAATTAATCTTTGCTTATTTTTCTCTCTTCTACTTCTTTTCTACTCTACTTTGTTTTTCTCTTGCGACATATTGTCATCTTCTTTTCCATTTTTGTACCTCTTCTTTTTCTCTACCTTTTTACTTTTCATGTTATTTTTCCAACTTTTTTACTCGCAACAAAAATGAAGACATTGTTTGTCGTCGAGTCCAAGATTTTGGAGATTTGTGAAATCGACATGTCGTGTATGTGTCGGTGCATCCTTGATCCCAACAGACTCCACTAAGCACAACTTCTGACTCCACTAAGCAATAAGAAAACGCTTACCAAAAACTTCTGATGTCTTACTTTAATTAGAATTCAATCTTCTTACTTCTTAATGAAAACAAACGCCACCTTAGTAAAGATCTTAGAGTAGACAAAGAGGGGAATAATCAAGTCACTGAAGAAGAGAGAGAAACATAGTGAATCCAAAGAGGCCTGAAAAAAAAGGTTTGTGGTGGTGGTTTGATTGGGGAAGATAAAGCGAGACCTTTGAGATTTTTGTTGAGATGTATTTAAGATCTCAAGAAGATGATGAGTGGCACATGCCCAAAATCTTAACTTTAGCAACAAAGATAGGTTTGTCATAAAAAACGACCAAACCATTGTGTGAGTCTAGGAAGCTAACTCTAATTGTTGATCAGATGGTGAGGCATCTCTAATTGGTTATTAGTATTGGGGAAGCAGGTCAAAATTGTCCTTACAATATTTTTTTTTCCAATAGTAGCATATGATTCTTCAAGGTTACACCTCCCTCATACACAAAGGCTTACGCCTTGCCTAACGAGCTACTCAAATGCCGCATCTCAAGCCTCGGTGTTTAAAAACATTGTTTTGGCAAATAAAGGCATGGATGTTGAGATGGAATGTGTATGTGCATAATCACTTGTTACTTCATTGTAACATATATCATCAGGGTCGCCATCAAGGTGTTATTTTTCTAAAAGGCGCCATGCGTCAGGCCCACCTCGCCTCGAAACGTTTTTAGCGCCTCGGAAAACCACAACACTCTGCCTCATGTCAGGTGTTAGGTGTTGGGGGCGCTTGAGGCACCAATATCACCTTCTAAAAAAAGAATATGAACAAATACTTAAATAGTTAATTTATTTATTTAATAACCAATTCACTAATCAAAAGAGGTTTAGCCATTTGGGGAATAATGGAGATAAAAATCATGAAATTATATCAGGGATATTGAGGTTATTTGACGTTTGAGGGATGGAGTTAGGTCTTAGTTATTTGACTTCTTTGAATCTAACGTGGTTTGTGTTAAGTTTTATGACTTATTGGGTTGGTTAGTTGGCTATGACTTATAGGAAACATTTGCGGATAGCTATCTTGGATATGATGATATTGAGATTCAAGGCATTAATTATCAACTTACTTGGGGGGATGTGATATCCATTATTTGTTATACCTATATGTTTCCTAAATTGTTTGTGATCTCTTGTCAATGTTTTGTATTAAAAGGAGGCACTAAAATGAATTAGGAACTTTAAAAATCTTAAAAAGTGTAAGAAAAAACCACAAATATGAAAATTTTGATTTTTTTTCTTCAATAAGGTTTTTGTTGTCTAAGTCGCTCCCCAAGGTGCTAGGGAGACCTCCTTGGCGCCTTGCCGCTCTCCACCTCCTGACAACTTAGATTGTAACTTTACTAGATTCATTTACTTACAAGTTGGTGGGCCACGGGTTTTTCCAGGTCCTACTTGAGTGTTTCGTAATTCCGTTTTTCAAGCTTTCCCATTAGGAGAAAAAAAGTCTAATGGTCTCTCATTCACTACTAAAGTATGTTGCCTTGATAAAAATAAAAATAAAAACATTTAAAAAAAATAAAAATAATAATAAAATTAAAAAATAAAAATAAAAAAATAATATTTTTCACAACACTTCCTGAAATAGCTGGTTTGGAAAAAGAAATGAAATTAGATTTTTTTTTTTTTTTCAAGGCGTCCTCCACATTGGATCAGTTATTTGTTCACTTGGCCTTCCTTTGCTACATAATGTGCTCCTCGCAATTACTTTAGCTTCAAGGGAATTCAATTCTAAGAGTTTTTTGTAAATTGGGGAAAATATCGTTGTTGCATATGGGGGACTTTAGCTTTGTAACTACTTTTTATGAATAAATTTTGAATCTTCTCTCTCTCTTACCAAATTAAAGAAAGTGTCGCAAGCAGAAGAGGAGCAATAAAATAGAAAATATTCCTCAACTGCCTTAGCTGAGGAAGAAGTATAAAATATGAAAACAAACCTGTGTAAACTCATGAAGTATGTCTCTGTGTCTAGCCAACTTCTGGGTAACTGAGGTAGTGGGAGTTGTGGACGCAGCACAACGACTCATAGCATCATTGGTGTCTAATAGCTTCTCAAGCAATGATTGGATTTCCATTTCCATTGACTTCCATGATCTACCAGATGCAACAGTTGGTGATCCAGTATCTGCATAACCTGAACCTAGTAGGATAGGCCAAAATTACAAAAGAGTTAACGAGCTCATTCAGCCCTAGAAGCACATGCAAATCCTGATGTTGAAGAGCAGCTGTAAAATAGCTATCTATGATTTGTTATCTTATGATGAAACTAGATGGCCCAGATATTATTTTCAATTAAGTGGTAAAAATAATATATATTATAAAAAAAATAAAAAAAAAATAAAAAAATAAAAACATAGATTGGAGCGAAAAGGAGCAAAAACGAACTCCTGAATACTAGACTATTCTCCCTTGGTTGTGCCAACAAGGATCACAATTCACCCCAAGTACCTCAAAGGCAATACCGCTTTATTTACAAACACGTCCACATCCAACAGTGACACTTTTATATACACAACACACCTCAACCATGCGCTTCTTTCTTTTCAACTGTCACCTATTTCTCTCAAAGCACACTTCCATGCATATTGAAATAGGCCCAGATTCCAAAGCCTTAAATCTTGGGATAAAACGCTAGTGTATCCTTTCCATGACTACTCCTTACCTTAACGATGCCTAACACAGTCCACTTTATCTCTGTCGAAGGGGAATTAAAAAACTTTATAGTGAACTGGACAGTGAAGAACAGTCTAGTAAACCAATTCACAGCATGCTAGATAAAGGGGACAACCATTTTCCACCACAGTAACTTTTTGTATATGAGATTTACTGTGGTTATGATCGTTTGGATTCAGCACCAGAATAAGTTAACTATAGTATGAATTTTAGACTCGCAACACCTAATTTAGGATGGGAGAAGAAAGAGGTTCTAAGAATTGCTGGTACGGACTGTAACCTGTGAACTGGAATGTTAGACAATTTTATTCTCTAACAAATAAGATCAAGACAGTAATTACTCTCCTCCAACTCCCCTATTTTAATCAGATCTCCATAGTCATCATTCAATAGGGTGACCAATTTACGAGGCATCAAGACCAGGGAAACGTAAAACATAAAAATAACATTATGGACTAGAAATCAATTCCATTTCAATCAACTAGATAGTTGTGTTGGGATGAATAATCGCCATATAAAAGTCAAAACTAACAAGACCAGCATTTCAATTGTAATTGTTTTCAGAGTATATTTTTATAATAGACCTCATATTTATCTTCAAGCAGTATCCTGGTCTTGTCAATATCTGCCAGTCCAAAAAGTATTCAGCGATGCAAATAAAATAATATTTTCATATACTATTTGTAGAAGTTTAACACGTATAAACACAACTCCTTGGTTGGAGTATCAATGCTTCCTAGTCTATGTTCACAATATTAGATAGTGGTTCTAAAATGAAAACACCAATGCAATCAATATTACAAAATTTAAGCTATGCTCAACTTAAGTTGGTCTTTGAGGTTTAGGACGAAGGTTTACCTACCACCTAGTTTGTGATGATAGGAGTCCTGCAAAAGTTTGGATTTTGCCAGTTACCAAGTGGGGAATGGTGTAGAATTTTGGTCTTAAATTGAACTTTTTCTTATAGAAGAATCAAATTTTCTTAATCTCCTTCAACTTAAAAAAGAGAGTGAAAATGGAAGTAACCCAAAAAGAGGAAAAATAACCCCATGCTGCAAGCTTGAAGAACATTGAGCTAACGCCCACTCCATATATCACCTGGAGTTCTTGGAGCAAATACTTTCTGTTTTCCATGTGAAGAAGGTTATTTAGACAATTTTTTGGGGCTATTTTAAATGTATATACATATATATATACATCACTCAAATTCGTTTTTCAAATAATTGAAAAGGTCATAAAAATAAAACCTTAGGAGCTGTACAACTAATACCACTCATTCATCTTTTGTGATCTTAACAAGGCTGTTTTAACATGGTCATGAATCGTTATTGAAACCAAATGCACTCGTTTAGTTTTCAGATTATTCAAATGATCCATTTTTTTTTTTTTTAAAACACTACAACCTTTCAATGCCCAATACACTTTCCGATTACTTGAAGTGTGTTTTTTGTGATTTCTAATGTAAAGGTTTGGTATTATAAAATACATGAAAATATAATCTATATTACAAATAAGCTACGTGTTTTATTATTCATAAGGATTTGGAGGTAAAAGAGGGCTAGGATTAAGAATTAAGGAAGATGATGAGGGTTGAGATTCATTTTCTATAATGACATGTTTGTAAATATGATGTAGAAATTCAAAAGAAAATAAACATAAAACTTAAAATGAGTGGAATGTACATGTAGTGAAGAGAAAAATTTGTGTTCTCGAAATGAAAATTGTCATAACTATTTACATAGTTGTCGATCAATACAAATGCGTGCCTATAAATATGAAGTATGTAAAAGGGCAAAAGAAAAAGAACATAACACTTAAAAAGAGTGTAATGTACAATTTGTGTTTTCTTTTCTTGAAATGAAAATTGTCCTAACTATCTACGTAGTTGTGAAATTTTGGTAAAATTGATATCGTTGGAATGCATTTTTGAAGATCTTTACAATGCAATCAATCAATACAAACGCTTAAATTTTCACATAGGTATTTTATATTAGATAAAACGTGGAATACATTTCACGCCGTAAGTAATTTCAATATTTTTCTCGAACAAAACAAGTATCTTAATGCTCAAAAACAAAGATCCCGAACTTCATATTTTGACGAAGTCAAAGTTTGGGGAGAACTTACTTCCGCTATTTGAAATTTTTTTTTTAAATTTTCACGGATAATACACTAGTTGATCTTTAGAAAAGTTATACGTACAATTTTTATGGCAGATTTGGTAAGAATCCATATTTTTCAGGGTTCGGGATTCCACCAAAAAAATTCATTGTCAAATTTTTTTTTCACTTTGATCTGTTCATTTTCTCTCTTTTTTTTCATCACACCTCTATTGCTGGTCTTAAATAAATTAATTAAAAAAAAAAAGTCCTAAATCCTAAACAGTCCACCATCCAAAACTAGTTTGATTGCATTTGAATGTACAAACAGCTCAACTCTATTCCATGAATTAGTCTGCTTTTGTGTGCTTATATAATAGAACCTTCACCTATGAATTAGAAGAAAATATGCAAAAATATGTATCAATCTATTGAGAAATGCTCTACATGCCACAACGTTTCTAATAAACATTCATTCCAGAGAATAGAATGGGTGAACTCATGAAAACAGTTTTAGCACTAGAATTGTTATCTGATGCAAACCCAATTTCCTAGATCATGGAATTATGAATCAATCAAACCCAATTTGCAATTTGGAGAGAAGATGAGAAGAAGAGTGAGCAAGCAACCGACCTCCTTGGGTGAATCTTGCACACAGTTTGGCATAAGAAGAGAGCTTGACGTCGAGATCACCTTCGATCTTCCTTGCCTCTTTCCTCAATTCCTCCCAACCCGCCTCCTGCAACTCCAGATTTGTTGTGTCCATCATCACTTTTTGGTGTTTTACGATTCCTCCAATCTCATGATGATGATACTCGAAATCCAAATTTCCTCGCTTCTTCTTCTTCCTTGAGTTCTCTCTCTCTCTCTCTCTCTCTCTCAAAAGGGTAAGGGTTCGTTCGATCAATGGAATTGACTGGACTAGAGAATTTTCTTTTAATAAGGGAAAGCACACAGTGAGAAGAGATGTTGAGACACGTCCAACCATCCCATTTACTCCGTTTTATTTACTGCAGCTGTGGTTAGTGGTGGGCACGGCACAGATGGACATCGTCTCGTTATTTTATATTTAGGATGGGATAGACCTCATTTTAACTTTGTCCTATCTCAAACGAGTTCGAGACAGACGAGATAGGATGAGACATGAACAGGTATTGAATATGAATCCTTTCATATTACAAATGCTTATGTACATTATAATTAAATATAAAAACACAATTTCAATCTTCTTTTCCAAAAGCCTAAAAAGTGGATAATTATGACTTTAAACCAAGAAAGAAAGGTAATACACAATTATATTTCACAATGTTTTTGTTTTGAATTGTATGCATTCAAACAAGTATGGAATGTTAGATAAATAAATAAAGATCTCCTTAATGTTAATGAAATCATATTTTTCAAAAAAGAAGAATAAATAATTTTTCAAAAAAGAAGGATAAAGATCTCCTTAATGCTAATTGGTTTCATAGTAGTCATTGATAGGGGTGGGCACGGGACGGGATGGGACGAGATATACTCATCTCTATCCCATCCCGTTCATACGGGATCGGGACGGGATCAGTGTGTTGCCTGTGACTGCTGCGAAGATTATCATCATATAAGAGCGTGAAAAATAATTTTCTTATAATTAGATATAGATGCGACATGCAAATATAAGGGTAGCCACTAAATCCCCTAACAATGAAGTCGAGTGGGCTGACTTTTAGAAAATGACACGATAAATGAGACCCACTAAGAGTATTGTGTCGCTGTGATGGCCTCCCAACTGATTTTACAATTTCATTACTGTGAGAAACAAAATTCATGGTTCATTGACAAAATGACATTTCATCTTTTGTTAGGGAAGATGCTCTAACATATTCATAATGGTTTACCATCAATACATATATTGTAATTATAACAAAATATTTTTACAGCCCGGGGCATCTCAAATTCTTGGCTCCGCCCCTGAATGTTTCTCTTTTGAATATGCATTACTCAGTTAATTTTTATTTTTCATCTTCACCTGAGTATTATCAATATTTGTAAGTTAAGTAATTGAAGCCACTTTTATTGGGAATCCAAGAAATAGTCTGTTATCTTTCTCTTGCTTAATGAATATTTATTTCTTGAAGTAACATTTCTGTTACCACTGCAAACACCATGAGTTTTTGTCAGTCATCTATAAGTTTATATGAAAAAAAAAATATTAATAATAAATATTAAAAACTTAGCTCGGGACGGGACGGGATCGGGATGAAATTATTCAATCCCATTAAGACCCGAAAAAATCGGGACAGGACGAGATCAGGACGAGATCGGGATTGCGGGATGGGATGCCCACCCCTAGTCATTGACCTTCACTGATTGTTAAATGAATTATTTAGGTTTGCAATGTGTCCACTGTCACAGTAAGTTGACTAAGTTCTAACCTAAGTGAGACTTAGTTAAAATATTAAAATTAATAATAAATAATAATAAATATTAAATAAATAAGTTCAGATGGGCGGAATTGAAAATCTCCATTCCAATCTCATTCCATTCTAGATCCTGACGGAATCAGGATGAGTTCAATCAATCCCAAAAGGACGTGAAAAAAAGCAGGACGAGATGGGATAAGGATCACGGGATGGGATGCCCTTTCCGAGTTATGCAGCAGCAACTCAGGTGCACATGTGCATCGCACGTCCTTAACTGCATTTTTATCTTTTTTTTTAATCACAAGGCAAGGGTGATTTAGATGGATTCCATAATGGCCCAATTTGGGTCACATGCCAAAATAATCAAATATTAAGGGAACCCCCACTTTTGGGTCAACTGTGGTCTTGCAGTTTTGATTGTTATAATCCACACGCATTATGCACGTGCCACACCCCTCATTTCATAAAACCTATAATACTCATACTTTGAGATACTAGCATATATGTCAAGACATAATCTTTTCCAAACAACCAACCAACCCATCACCCTTAAAATCCATCCACTTCACCACCCCATTCAATCAATATCAACTTTTGTCTTCTCCAATTCATCCTTTATAAACACACCAAAAAATTTCTGCATTGCAGACGCACACACAAATTCAAGTGAAGAGAATGAGAAAGCAATTTCTTTTATCTCTACATTTTTTGTTAGGGTGAAATGGGTGTTTGGGAGTATGAGTTTGGATTGGAGATTGGGTTTCAATCATAGTGGTTCATTTTCGAAGAAGGGGGAGGTTGAAGAAGATGGATGGGGGTTTTCATTAGAGCCCTTAAAATCATCATTGATATGTTTTATGAAGGGGCTAACACTATATTTTTACTAACAATGGGGATACATGTCTATGGGCAATTTTTTCATTATAAAAATATATGGGGAAGCATGTGCACAATACATGCAAAATATATCGGTCAAGATGCCAGGACCAAAACTGACCAAAAAGTGAGGCGTCCCCCTAATATTTGATCATTTTGGGGTGTGGCTCGAGGTGTGACCCTAATCGGGCCATTATGGTGGGGGTTGCCTCTAAATCACACACAAGGCAAACAAAGGGGCATGTTGTTTCCTAAAACTTGTTTACAACCGTGAGATTAGGATGAATCTAGCAGTCGAGATTACAATTTTGAACCATTGCGCGACCAAGGCACATTTTCAAGGTTATATATGTTAAGTGAAATGTCTCAAACTCTAAACAACGAAATTTGAAATTTAAAGAGAGACAAATACTGAGTGATTTAGCGATAAACAAACACAAACAAACAATTCAATTTTCAAACACATGATCAAACTAACCAAGTTTTCTCTCACATGATCAAACTAATTCAAGCTCATGCCCATTAATTATAAGACACATATTTTTCTCCGCCGAACTTTTATTTATCTTTACTCTTATCATCGCGGAAACTGTAACAAAATATGAATTGGTGAGGTATTCTTGAGCAAAAACTCTAATATAACATTCAAATTTTACATTCATTTTAACATTATTTTACATAGCGTCTTTTCCTTGGGTGATTTGTCTTTTCAGTGGGTGGCTTTTTGAAAAGTCAGTAATGTGAGTTAATAAGGGCACGCCATGTTACCAATGTCAAAATGAAGGTAGATTTTGAAGAGAATTCGGTCTGTTTCACTCAATACCATATACTTCAAGGTTAATTTCTAAGGTGCTCCAAGGGACCTCATCTTCTTATTTGCTTGTGAGGGTTATCTACACAAAAATAAGAATGGAAATATGTTGTAGCAAGACAATTGGTATATGCCTCTACTGGATAGTTATTAAGCGTTCAACTACTTTATCTCATCTTTAGTTTGAAGTTTTCATTATTCCATTGAGTGAGTAAGCGAATGTAAAGAGCTTATTTATCTCTCGTCCCATAATTAAGTTTCACTAAAATAGAGAAATTCGAGTTGAAACTTATCTTAATTCTTCATCACCCATTAATGGGTATCAAGCTATTTTGTGAGTTTGAATTGGACTTGTGAAATTGTGGAGAATACTTTTGAGATTGGAGTTCTCGTTGGAGAAAACTTTTTACTTTGGTTCATGGAGAATTTAATAAGAAAAGTTTGTCGTGTGTGCTCGCCCTTCCCCCAAGGAAGTAACCAATCAAAGTCAATCAAACTTCGATTTAGGTTAACCTCCTTATATTAGTGTCTTTGTGTTCAATTTGTTTTTATCTATGATTCTATTTACATACTTGCATATTTATTTCGTTGTATGCATTTTGTAATTGTTATCTGTACTCTCAACATGTATGTCAGTGTCTTGATTTTGGGGGTTTTCAAGATCAAATCACATCTAAGCAAATCTAACTAAGTGGTGTTTGACTTCATCTTCCTATATTTTTTCATCAGTACTCAATTAGTTTATTGGCTTGATTTCAAACGTTACTTGTACTAAATTAAGGGTTTTCACTTGTTTTATTTCAAGTAGGGGTGTGCACAATAAAAGTTTAAAACTTTTATCAATTTAACTATGTTATTAACTGAGCCGAATCAAACTTGTAATCAAAACCAAACAAAACCGAACTGTAAACCTAACTTACCGAACAAAAAAATCAAAATTTCATCAAAAAATCGACCATAACCAAACAGAACCGACATTTGCTCGTGGCTTGAAGGCACCGTCGGCAGCTGAGGTGGTTGATTAGCCCTATCTGATTCACGGAAAACCCAACAACACAAGTTGTAATGTCCCCCACCTCGAAGTCAATAATGAAATCCATGCTTCCATAAGTTAAGTCATCTCAAAAAGTCACTATCATTCGTCAAAGTTTTGTAATTGTTGAGGAATGGTTGCTGAATGAATCTTGCTTGGAACGCCTTGTGAAACCTTGTTGAACTTGTTAACTTGTTTGCTATTATAATGATTGGAACGTGTCTCAGTGTAAAAACTAGTGGTGAAATAAATTTTTGACCCCAAGAGTTTTTACACTTAACCCCAAAATCTCCATGTGATTGGTCGGCTAGAATCATTGTACAATGGAATCGATTTCGTCAAAAGCATTCTGACAAGCCTTGTCCCATTCAATGGGCCACTACAACAAAAATTTGTAGAGTATAATGACAATTCACCCAAATAAATAGTGAATTGTTTTCAACATGATTTTTTGGTTTTCTAAAATGCTCTCCAAGTTTATATATTTTACAACTAAAAATCAAAATGTGGGTAAAGGTAACAAATGGTGTTTAAGTCTTTAAACCAAAAAATACTATTACATTTTTTTTTACAATTTTGCCCTCCCAAATTCAAATTATTTACAATCAAACTCAGCCTTCTAAATATTTATTAATTATAAATAAGCCCCTAACATAATTTATTTGAAGCTCTTCAAATATTTATAAATTATAAATATACCCTTACATCTAACATTTGTATTTCCCATTTTGCCCTCAACATTTCATAATTTTTACAATCCAAACAAGCCCTCCTTAAACATTGATAAATTATACCTAAGCCCCTAAAATAATTTATTTAAAGCCTTCAAATTATTTATTAATTATAAAAAACATTTTAAAACTAATTTATTGATTTCCCATTTTACCATCCACATTTCTTATTGTTACAATCAAAATCAACCCCGCTCGAACATTAATTAATTATACTTAAGCCCGTAACATCAAAATTTATTTGAAGCCCTCTAATTATAAATAAACTATACATAGACCCTTAAAATTATAAATAATTATTTTGTTTAAAAATTCAATAATAATTTTTACTTATTATTAAATTATTGTGATAATAATAAAAAGAAAGTATTGAATATCCGCACACGTAAAGCGCGTACACAACCTAGTGACTTATAATGACAAATTTAAGTGAATATTGTAAAATATAATTGTATCAGTTTTGCCTAGCTTACATCATTATTTCCATGATAATAACATTTGAATGATGTAATTATTGACAAAGGTATAAGTACTAATAAATGCATTAAAATATGAAAATCTCAATTGATGATGTGCGACTTTATAGTTTGTATTTGCACACTTTCGTATTGGAAGTATACATCAAGACTCAGCACCATTTAGTTGTATGTTTTGTATTTTACTAAGGTATTCCCCGTGCCATTAACACGATAAAAGTTTAACATGATAAATAGAGTTTATACTTCTTTAAATATCAAGATAAATAAATATCAAAATGTTGGGTACGGGAATTGAAGCCATGCACTCTTGGTGCTTTAAGTTCTATGTGATCCGTTAAATTTTTATGCTTGGGTAAATACCCATCATAACCCATGCACTCTTTGTTTACTTTTTTTTACTTAAAATAACAAAGGGATTCAAGAGTTTCAAACAAACTTCTGTTACTCTCCTTCTTTGTAATTCTCATCACATTTCCTTTTTGATCTCTACTTCACTTGCATTTGTCATTCCCAAATGGATATATCGGTCTCTCTATCTATTTGATCTTTTTTTCTCACTCGAAACCCTAACCCTACATGTGCCGATTTCATCTCATCTCTATTAATTGTTTCACCATTTCTCACCTATTCATTATGATTCTCACTGGTTGGGCCTTCGTTTCTACAAAATTCACCATCAAATGAGGTGTTCGAAGGAAGAAAGCCGATAACTGTGAGTTTCATTTTGCAGTTTTTCGCTTGAATTGGTTCGCGATCTGAGTTTTTTTATAGTTGTTATTTGCAATTTTGCTTAAAGAACTTAGCACGAAACCAATGAAGAAAGAAAAAGATCCAAACACATCGAAGAAGCCTCCAAATGCTTCTTCGTGTTCATGTAAGAATATCTTCCTTTCACTTCATATCGTTTTGTTTCTCTTCGTTTCATATTCTTGAGTATTGAATTCACGAGTACTGTATCGATTCCATTTCTTTTTATGTTTCTGTAAGTGATTGGTGGAAAATTTTATGATTTTATTCATTGAATTGATTCATTCTAACATTTTCTTAGGCCTTTTTTTTAGCGAGTTATACTCACTCCATTTTCTTGCTCACTCTTTTTATGTTTGTTTTATTTTTTGGATTCTTCAAATTTGTGTTTGTCTTGTTTGTCTTTTTACTTGTTTGAGTTGGTAACCAAGAACCTTCACACATAATGAAGTTTCTTTGACATTACAGATATATACATGCAAGATAATCCAGATATAGAAATTTAACAAATCCTTGTTCATTTTAGGTTCAACTAGTACCTTCATAATTCAATCTCCTTATGCCCCCTGTTTTAACTCGAGCAACTACAAAGGAACACTAGACAAAAGGTCCTCAACAAAATATTAATATTTGTTCTAGTTAGTATCAATGCAATAATACTCAATAAAATGTGCTAAGTTGAAAAATTCAACTTTGGAAATCTTGTACAAAAAAGAAATGCAAGTGAAAATAACAACTATATAATGAGATCACTTCTATAAACAGATGTGCCACCCGTTTTATTTAGTTGCATAACCAGTATCATAAGAGAATTTCATGAACAAGTGCTTATGTCGAGTACGCAATCAACCATCTTGCACCCCATCAATGATATACACTTGAAACATATGTGAGAAAAAAAAAATTTAATCTTAACAAAACAACCAGGCAAGAAAAACTTGATCCAAATAATATATATGGAAGAAAGACTTTATTTGGTTGTCAAGACTTTGTACAACATTTGAAAAATGTATAACTTTGTGGTGTTCCAGTAATACTTGAATCAATTTCCAAAGATGTTTTCAGCAGGTAAGAAAACTAATTGGAAATTTTTTGGTTTGTTTGTTTGTTTGTTTTTTTTTTGCTGCAAATTCATAGCTAGCAAAGAAATTTGGACCAATAGTTTGATTTAATTCATGACATGTTAAATATTCCACCCATAAATGCATAAACTTACAACAAGCTTCCCATGGAAATGGGTTAACAACTCATTTGCAGCCATAATGTGACTAAGGTCGAGGACAACAATATAGTTGAGATCATTGTGTTGGCCTATTATCAATAATACTACGATATGACAACTCATAATTTAGCCAAGATGGCTTTTGCTAAAGAAGGTGGATCCTTTTGTAATGATCGAACCAATGTGGATTTGGTTTATATACTTCATACTTTAACCAAAAAAATAAAAGACAAATTCAAACCATGTGAAATGTAAACTTAAAAATGGTAGAAAGAAGTAGGTTGATCTAAAAAACATAAAACTTAAATATAAGAATTCACATTTGTTGAAGTAAATTATAAGTAGAAAATCCTCTTGTTTGCAACTTCAGTCTCATATATATACCAACTCTTTAACACAATAGAAAAATCCAATCAACTTAATCAAATGCGAATAAAAAGGCTTCAAGAGCCAAACTGGAATAAGAATAAATACTTGTATTAAGATCTAGGGGGAGCTACAACTTTCCATTGTAGTTAAACACAATAAGCCGATAGTAGATTTAGGGCATAAAATGAAGGATTGTGGTAAAGAAACAAAGAGATACAAGCAAATGAAATTTCCAAAATCAAATCGAATTAAACTGGCCTTGAAATTGATAGTGAGTTCCAGAAATTCTTCAAATCAATCAAAGCTTCCCTAAATTTTCACCATTCAATAAATTTTTTTGAAGTTGCACTCTGCCACCGTAACCTAATTTTTGTAGACTTAGATGAAAGTGAAGTTGGAGTCTTCTATGACTACACCTCACCATTGTTCTAGTCCTTCTATGACTGGTCAAAACACATTTGAAATGTATTTTTGTTGGTGGAACAGTTTCCAAACGTGGCAGATGCCAAAACGAATATCCACCATCCCAAACCTTTTTAAAGCTTACATTCCAAACATAGCAATTTGGTGTAGTGCGTGGTGGAACCTTTGTTTTATATTCTAAAAAAATTGAAGCTATTCAAGATCCTTGCAGATACTACATTGCGGGAATGGATTAAACATGGAGGAGGGTTTGCTCATATTACTATGAAGAAGATACTGAAAAACATCAAAGGTTTTGATTTAGTAGAGTGGAGCCCACAACCTAGACTCCAAATGACAGCAATAATGATTGTTTGGCATTATAACGTTAAGGGTTTCCAATTATTGTGATACTGGAGAAGTTCAAACTGATTGTAATAGTTATCGATGAGTATGATGACAATATTTTGTATGAAAATAACTGGGATTTAGGTGCAATACAAGATGAAAGTATAAACAAGATGATTTTGATCCTTGTTATGTTTGCCTTTTTTTTTTAGTATGAATTAAGTGATCATTGCAGTTTGTCATGTTTAATGCAAGAACAAATTTTAAAATTTGAGTTGAAATAAAAACTAACATTTAAAATAAAAACTAACATTTTCAACTTTTTTAAATTCCAAGGTCATACAGTTGCATCAAATCAATGTTCTTTTTAACATATGATGAAAATTTTGAAATGAAACAACTTCAAAATAATGATAATACCAAATGTCGTTTATCATTAACATGTACCTGAAATACCTTTGAAAAAAGGATGACATTAGTGGTTAGGACTTTGAAAAAGTATCATGTCCCTATAATGGCAGTCCAAAGTCATGAAATGTCTTTTTTTTGTTGTAATGGGCAATCCATTCTTCATCAACCTTGACAACGGTTGGCATCTTTAGCAAAAGAAAAAGGATAAGAGAGAGTAACAACTTGTCCTTCTGTCGAGGCTCCCTTAGTCCTCAGAGGAGGTCGTCCATTATAACAATCTCACAAACATAACTTGCAATTGGGGATGTTGAGGACAAGTAAATGGGTGACCATGATATGTCGTGGAATTGTCGTGGGTTGACTGATATGATTTCATTGATTACTCACAACCCAATATGCATAACTTTATAATTCAGCCTTACATTTTTTTATATATTGTTCCGCTCATCATATATTGGTTTTACAAGCTCAACCAAAAATTATTTTTTGCTCTGGTTCACCATTAGCATTTTCAAGTAGTATGAAGTTTCATTTAGGTATGCCATCCTAGCTTTAGTTGATTGAGACATTTGTAAAAAGTTTTGTATGTTGTTAAGCTTGTTAGTGGTAGTGTGATCTTTCTTTTATATGTGTTATTTCACACATAAGTGGTTGAGATGCATGTTGAATGTTATTGTGTTAATACTCAATGTGTTGTGACGCTTGTGCAGTAGGAGATTATATACAGACAATATGTATTTTGATGATGCTCTATTGTTGTCGATGTATTGATGTTTAGGATGGGCGTGATATTGTGAATTTAATGCTTGTTGTATAGTGATTCTTGTTTAGTCATTCAATGTTCTTTATATTTTACATTAGTTGTTCATTATTTTTTATGAGTGATCGTGCCTTCCCTTGATCTTGAGAGATTCATAGTTGTTTAGGTCAGTGTTGTCGTGTGAGCGTTGATTATTTAGCTAGTTTTCATTTTCCTTGGGCTTGGCCTTTAGGTTCAATTTCGTTATGCCGAGTATTTTCTGGAAAGTGTGGTGTCACCTCAAATGTGGTTTGTTCACCTTGTCCATATTTTGTATTTAGTAAGTCTTTCCAAAAGATGGTTGTTACTTTTCTCTATTCTATTTGTCGTTTCGATGGAGGGTCCATCCTGGTTTAGTCTAGATGTTAGATTTTGTGGAGATTTTTTTTCTACTAGTAGTGTTGTTGTTGTGTTTTGAAGTCTTACGTTGCTGCTTCAAGTGTCTCTGAATTCATTCATTGTTGTGTGATAGAATTCTATGTTGAAATATTTGTTTAAGATTTTATAAATCGATTTGCCTTTAATATTATATCATTTGTCCTTTTGAGGTATATGTCTCATTATGCAATTTTATTTAGCACTTCGAGGAAGTTGTGGCCTTGTGTTGACTTTGTGTAAGTCAAGGTAATTAGATTTCTTGTTAACTCTGCTAGAATATGAGTGGTCTATAATTTTCTTTGTCGGTGTTTGGTTTTCCTGTCAATTTTTGTTTTTATGAGTAGGTCGTATAGTTTCTGTTGCATGTCTGATGTTTTCTGGCACCTATTATCTTGGAACGAGATCCTTTGAGGTGTGTATGTTGTTTTCTCTAGCTTGTATATTTGTTTTAGCTTGTGTTTTCTTGATTGTTGCTCCTTAGTTTGTTTGGTGAACAACTGGTGTGTATATCTAGATGTTGGATTTTGGTGTGAAGTTGTGGGTGTGTCTAGCTAGGGGTGGGCATTGTTCGATAATGTTCAATACGCCCCCGATGCCGATATCGTTACCACATTAACATTTCGGTGTAGTTCGGTTCGATTTTATGAAAATTTGAGACTGATACTGAATTGTACCATTCTGATCAGGATCAGTACGATTTGGTTCAAAATTCGGCCCTTCCCAAACCCGAAACTGTAATTTGTACACTTTGTTGTAAAGTCATGATTACAATTATTGATTTCTTTATCTACTAAAAGAAATGTATTGGGATAAGAAGAAAATATTTTTGATGATTAAGACAACCAAAATTTATAAGATTTGTTGTAGCCAAAATACAATAATGAAGGCTTTGAGTCATTTGCGGGGATGGCCCTCACAACGTTCTAGAGTGCCATGAAGCTCGTAAATCACACACGAGAACTCATGGATATTGACGTGTTCAAATCTATCCTTGCTGATATCAAGCCTGCGAAAATGAGCAACAGGGTAAGCCAAGGACCACCATTGTTGTAACCGAAAGCACTCCGATGCTTAAGTCAGATATCGATGCAAGGAAGAGTGAAGAATGTATGTAAATTGTAATGTGTATGCGTATCTTTCTTCTTCCTTGCACCATATCTTATAGCGATCGTTCCCTCCCCAACCATTTCTACAATCGAGGGCATGATGGAGGGAAGATATCTCGCATTAGATCTTACTTGTGCATGATTAGTCTCTTCGACACTTGGCTTTGTTTAAGACCCAATGTTTGATTGGGCTAAGAGTTGATTTCGTGTGAGTAGATATCGGGCCTATGGCAGTTCTGAAATCCTTGTTCAGGCCTTATTGTCTTGGGCCAAGCCCTAAGATCCGAGCCTCTTGGGTTGGCGTGTCTTGGGCCTAGGCACCTGACTTACGGGCTGAACAACAGTTTGTGAATGGGTTTGCTTGGGAATGCGCTTAAGCCTTTCTCATGCTAGGGTTAACCCATGCCACGTGTACGGCTATGATTGTATGACTGATTGATGTCTCATCAGCTACTCCCCCTAGTTAGTGGGTCTGCGTATTGGGCCACCTTTCAGCGCATTTTCGGCTTCTGTGCTGCAGTTAATATTGCTTGTTTAATGATTTTTGGTGATTGTTCGCCTGCAAGTCAAATCTATAGACCTTCTTCGAGGGAGTCGACCTTTTTTTCTTCTTGAGTTAATGATTTTTTACCAAAAATTCTCTTCAGTTGGATTAGGTGCAAATTTCTTTCCGATCAAGACTACTTGATTCTGGCCTGACCGTCTTGTAGCTTGTACCGAATGTTTTGGGATGTCTCTGAAGTTGGAGAGGGATATCGCTGACCTTGGCAGCCGGTATCGGATCCCGATGCTTTAGTGTTAACGTTTTTGGGCGATGGTGAGTTTGCGATAATCCCAAAGGATTGTGAATAACTCTGTATAAAGTCATGTCCAGAGTGGACCTGCACTTCCATATTCCTGAAATTATTTGGAAATTTTTGTCATTCCGTGGTATCGCTCTGACCCAGATGGCACAAAATGGGTGGAGGATTCTGATTGCCACCCTGACTAGGGCGAAAGATGTTGGTCTCCACTTAACACCAAGGTTCATTCATTCTATGGCTCCTATCAAGATGAGCAGCCTTGGAACCAGCTGGCTGGTGAAATCCTCTCACCGTAGTAGGCATTCAGATGACACAAAAAATTCGCAGTGGTACAACTGTTTTGCTTCTGCGCAATCTGGATACTTTGACCACTAGAACCGGTTGGTCATTGCAATTTTAGGAATGTCAGTAAGTGTTCTAACTTTTATTGTTTGATGCTTCTAGCCAGTGTTCTAAAAAGCGCTAGGCGGTAATAATTTACAAAAGTTAAGAATAATACCTTATCAATTACATCCAATTTAATGCCAAGATACTTATGCAAAATTTAAAAACGTGAAAAATTAACAATCGTGAACAAAATTTATTAAAACTCAAATGACTGAAGTTGGTCATGATGGGTACTTTATACAAAGTTGAATTTGTGGACAAATATCAAAACCTACATTTTATTTTTCTTCAAATTGCATGAATGACTTCAATCATGTTTGATAAAATCTACATTACTAAAATTGGTACCGGCAGATCCTTTGAGAATTCCATTAAGTAATCATCATTTGCTACATTATGACATATATTGAATAAAAACAATTAAATTTTTTATTTCCAAAAAAGGGGAAATAAAATAAAATAAGAACACAATCAGCCTTATTAAAAGAAAAAACTCGCCCAGACTGCCTAGACCTCGCCCAAACCACCCAAACCCCGCCTAGACTGCCCTGACCCCGCCCAGACCCCGCCTAGATCGCCCAACCATTAATCTGGGCGTTTCTTTAATGCCTAGGCTATTTTTTAGAACACTGCTTCTAGCATGATGTTTATTTCATGTCAGATGTGCCACCTTTTCTCAACCAAGGGGCATGTCGTTGTTGCTATTTCTCATGAGGAGGAGAGAGCTAAAGCCGACTTCTCTCCCTGCTGCTTATGCCCCTTTTGGACGCCTTAGTGTTTCATTTATCGAGCATAGTGTTTTTTATTTTTCGACAAGGTTGGTAGGGTAGGCCGAGCACTAGCCGACTCTTCTTCTAGTGTTAGGGCATTCGGGACCAAAAAGAAGATAGTTGTGAGGGTTTCCAGTCCGTCCAAGAGAAATGTTGACTCACAAGTCAAACAAATCAAGGTGGAGGCTTCCCTGGTTTCCCTCTCCGCCCCGTCATCTATCGTGGAAAGGGAGCTTGTCAAACACTCCCAATCATTGGTACCTTTCTGTGCTTCTGAGGAGACAATGTTTGAGCATGGCAGTCTATCTGTTTGCTATCCTGCCCTGATGTCTTCCTTCGAGGGGAACACCTTAGTCTCGATGGGATGGAGGACCCAAGTAGTCTAAATGAAGAGCAGCTCGAGAGCGCCAATGTTCGTCTTCTTAAGGCCACCATGAGGCTTTCCACTGGTGGTGACTCAGGCTTGGAGTTTCGTGCTTAGAGGAGCACTGCTTGTGACCCGTTGGTTGTTCCGGGTGCCCTAAGAAATTCATCTGCTTTGGAGAATCCTACTCGCAGCTTGGATTCTCAAGCTCGTTCTACTTCCTTGTCGCTTGCTATCGACAAAGGGAAGGGAGTTGCAAAGTTTCCTCCCTCATCGAAAGTCGTAGTTGCGAGAGGGTGCAAGACTCATCCCTGACCCTAAAGTTCCCCGTTTTGGGGTTCATTTCAACTTTCAAGACCCGGGCATTATTCACCTCAACTCTGATGGTCGACATGTGTGGCACCAGGAGGTTGATAAAAGGAACAAATCTATGCAGCTTCTAAGGAAGTCTTTTTCCTGTCTAGTCAATCGTTCCTTGTTTGAGGAGATACCCGTGGGGACTATCTTAATCAAGGGTTGAAACAACTCATGCAATTGAGCTAATACTTATTTATTTGTCATTGGCCTCTCAACTGTACTTCTTGTTTGCAATCATGTGTTCGATTTACGATCAAAGGATGGCCCACCTAACATATGCTGGGATGTAGGGCAATGAAATAGACTCTGCGCGATATAGAGTCTATGTCATGTAGTTGTTGCTTGTTGAGCACCAGTTGCAGCCTTCGGTTGCCTTTTTTTAAATGGATTTGCTGAGTAAGCAGTTGATTATCTGTCACGGCTTGAAGGCTCAGCTGTAGGATGCCCACAAAATTCTGGACAAGGCTTTGTTGCTCAGGCTGACCTGGAGGTCCGGCAGGAAGGAGCCTATGAGAGTCTGGATGAGGCCCTAGCTATCCGACCTAATTTGATGATTGAGCTCGAGGTAGTTCGGGAGGATCGAGACAGATTGGTAGGTGAGCAGATGGAGGTTGTTGACCATCTAACATCTGCCTAGAAGTATGTTGAAATCCAGAGTGTTTTGGATCACGGACGCGCTGAGTTTTCTCGGCAGAAGAAACTCGATGATGATGTTCTGCTGCAAGTGTCCCAACTTACTAGGGAATGAGACTCAAAGTGCTCAAGCAGAGTGGCGGTTGAACGCAGGCTGGTAGACTGTGAAAATGGCCTGTCCAAAATGCATGACGAGTTGGCTTGCTTGAAGGCACAATGGTCAGTCAAGGAGGAGTTCCTTGATGTCATTGAGATTACTGATTTCAGCAAGGTTGTTGCTAGTAGGCTGGATTTTCTGGACTATATTGCGCAAGATCATGAGGACTGGGACATTTCTTCCTACAAGCACGTGGCCTTTGCTCGCTTTCAGGAAGATGATTCATCTTCTTCCTGCATGCTGGCCCTGAGGTCAATCCACCTGTAGCAGAGATGATCGTTGATCCTGCTGTTCCAGAGCCTGTTGTCAACCCTGAGGCCATTCTAGATTCCAAGTTGTCGAAGGATGTTCCTGACTCTACTATCATTGCATGAGCGGTTTTGTGTGAAGGAGAAATATTATTAATGAGAGTCTTACTTTTTTTTGTGTTTGTAGTTGTCGTGCTTGTCATTTCCATTTCTTACTAAGATTAGGCTGAGTGGACGGGTAAATATACCCCCACCTAAAGTAGGGCTTTAGTCTGGACTGGAGCCCTTTCTTGGTTTGTTCGAGCTCATATGCTGTCAACAATAGTAACTTAATATTCAATGAGAGTTAAGTTGTTGGATAGTCATATTTGTTTATGTGGGTTGTGTTCCCTTAGTGATGTAATTACTATCTCCCTTAGTAGTTGAACTTGTGAAAGAGTTGTCTTCGTGCTGAAGACTATACTTCCTTTCTGGTCTATGAACTTTGTAGTGATTAGGTTGCCCGGTAAACCATTTCTCGTCAGACTGAAATTTGGTACCATATACTTGCAGTCTTGTCAGTTCTGATGAGGACCTTGAATCGAAGGGGAGTTGTATTTACCTTTCTGGTCAGGACTCCCATAATACGCTTCACTTCTGAACAGGAGTTGAGCTGTTTAGGAACCATACACTACAAGAAAACAGCCCATTAATAGCGTTTCAAAAACGCTGTGTATGCCCAGGGTCTATTATAGCGTTTTTAAAACGCTATAGTAAGTTGGCTTTTTATAGCGTTTCTGAAACGCTATGGTAGAGTCTACTATAGCGTTTCTGAAACACTATGGTAAGTATACATAGAATTTTTTTTTTTTTTTTGGTGCTATCAAATGACTTTTCATTACATCTTATAAGTTTTATTTCTAGAAAATAAAAATTTTAATGTAACAAACTTAAACATTTCCATGAATGGAGGCAAAGTAATAATGTAATTAATAAGATAATGTATTACATCGAGTCACAAAATCTATCAAATAATAAAGATCAGACTACATTTTTCTTTTGAAAGGCAAGATCAAACTACATTTATTTCAGCTGAATGATAAAGATAATGTATTACATCGAGTTACAATCCTTTCCAATTTCCAACTTCATTGCTTTGGTTCTCCCTTCCTTCATTTGTTGATGTTGGTTCAAGGATGTACCTCTTGATGTTGTTTCTTCAAAAGAAAAGGCTTTGGCAACAACATCCATGGTACAGCGACAAGGGCCAGCAATAGTAACAAAAAACTTCAGCTTTTGGAGGAATCATTGACCCAGTTGTCTTCAATTTGGGAAATAGTTCATACCAGTATCTTGCTTGCACATCTTAGTTCTTTAGTTACAAAGTCTCTCACATTACCATATAACTCAGAAACGAAATGCAACTGTTTCATGGTTATGAAAATCAATTCTTATAGATATTATTTCTTATATGATGACAATAAATAAGTATGTACTATAAGCTTAGGGATAATGTAAAATCAGAAATGAGATAACCTATCCACTACAAAATGGTCCCGCTCCAATGCCAATAGTTGGAATTTTAAGGGCAGCAGTGGTAGCTGCAGGGACACATTCCAACACCACGGAAAAGCATCCTGCCTCCTGCAAAGCCATGGCTGTCTCAACTACCTGAAAAACATTAAAAACTGCTTTAGCAAAAAAAAAAAAAAAAGACAGAATAAATACTGTTAGACCTTGACAGCACTGGTGGCATTCTTTCCTTGAGGCCTAAAGCCTCCTAGAACACTAATAGCTTGAGGGGTAAGCCCAACATGCCCCATAACTGCAATTGCCTTTGCTGCTGTAATTCTAGAAAGAGCCCCACCCTCCAGTTTAATTGCATCCATACCACCTTCCTTCAGCATTCTAACCGCTGTATCAATTGCCTGCACGTGATTGAAACTACATGAACACGTCTTCAATCTGACAATGTGGAAGAATAAACTTAGTGTGTTATAACCCATGCATCCATAAAACTAGTGTCTCCCATGATGCACGTGTTAGATTTGGGGGATGTGTGTGTGGTGTGTTGATCTGCATTAATACCACATCGCCTATGTGGATTCTCTCTCTAATAGCACCAAGTAGCTTGGAAATATAAACATATGTTGACATATGCGTGTATGTGTTTAGTAAAGTGCAGCCTAAGTGAAACTGTATCTGATATATTTTTTTAATTTTTATACCACATTTTATAGTCTTTTCTTCTTTATCCACCCAGTGAGTTTTTTCAATGGTAGTCTGGTTGGATGGTTAAGGCTGGGTGGTTTAACCCCCACGTCTTGGGTTCTATACCCACCGACAGCACGCTTGTCTTTCAAAAAAAAAAAAAAAAAAAAACACTGATAACTCATTCCTAGAATATCATCATAAAAACAGCTACTTAGCGGGTTATTGATTTTTCCTTGATCTAGTGACTGAATGAAAAGAGCAAAGCTGAGTATACCCATAAAACCAGATTATATGAATCTGGACAACCAGCACGACTCAATGGTTCTCACCCACAAATAAGCTCCAAAAGAACGACACCAAAGCTGTAAATGTCACTTTTCTCAGTTAAATGCTGAGTGGAATAGTATCTGCATGCAAAAGTGAGAGTAAAAACTAGCTCCATTAAAAACCAACTAAAAGATGATCTCAGGAGCTTACTCAGGATCAAGATATCCAGCAGTGCCCTTTACAACAGTGGTCACATGAGTTGCGCCTAGTCGAGTAATTTGCTTAGAAAGGCCAAAGTCATAGACTTTTGCATTCATCTCAGCATCCAAAAGGATGTTGTTGCACTTCACATCACGGTGAATGATTCGTGGATTGCTTCCATTGTGTAGATAATCCAACCCTTCAAAAGAAGCAAGTTTCAGTAAAACAATCATTTAGTCCTAAAGTTTAATGGTGATGCTTACATTATAAAACCATGAATAGTTGTAACAAAATAGGAAAGAGGAGATCAAAACCCAACTCGAACTCAAAGAAAAATCATTAGGGGCATTAATTTTGGCTGGTAGATGGCAATTAAACCCGCAATTTTGGGTCCCCATCCTGACTAACAGGGTGGGTAAGTTGTTCATGTATCACGGGGATAGGGATGCTACCAAAAGCCAACTCAGAGTTCAGTAGGAACCCCAATAGGGTGCCCAATCTCGGCATCCCAAAACCCCTAATAAACAATAAATGTTATATTTTAAAAATGTGTGGAAGCCATCAAAGTATGTGTGGCACACCATATCCAATGATATCAAAATGCATTATTTTATATAGTTTTGCTGCATTTTTGTTTGCTTCTGCTAGTGACGTGGGACTAAACACCTAGACTTTCTCACATCGTATGAAGTGGTTTGAATCACGGTCTTTACAAGACTGTGAAACTCAAGTAAGCTTCTAGTGAAAACCACTTTATACCTCTCAGTTGGTATTGATTGACTTGTTCCGACTTAGTCTTGAGTTGAATTAAATTTTTTGGGCATAGTCAGGGTGGTCAAGGAAAGTCAGAATAGGTTAAAGAAGGAAAGTTAGAATAGGAAAGTCAGAATAGTTAAATAAGGAAAGTTAGAATACTGTTTCATGTATGTTGCACTCTACTGCTGCATATAAAGAAATACAATCTACAACTCTCAAGAAAGAAGAACAAAATGTAGTCACCTTATACCAAGAACTAATATAAGAACATTATTCACTAATTTGGCAAAACTATTTCCATAAGAACTAAGACGTATAAGAAATTTACCTTTTGCAGCATCAACATCAATTTTCAGTCTGCGGCCCCAGCTTAATGTTACCTTTTACTGTTTTGACCTGAAACAGTTGTTTAACAGATGGAGATGCACAAGATATAACATAGAGCCATACTTTCAGAAATGGGGAAATAACAGAAAGAAATATATTTTCTTAGAGCAGCTTACCGTATAGATTATCAGACAGTGAACCATTTGGTAAGAACTCATAGACTAGTATCTGTTGCTTGGATTCATAGCAAAAGCCTTCCAAGGATACAAGATTCTGATGGTGAATTTGTGACAACAGATACACCTGCACATTCACATTATGAAGAAAAATGGGAAATTGTAAAACTACTCAGTTTTTTTTTTTTTTTTTTTTAAGAGCATAATAACAGGAAGCTCATTAAGTGACAAACTTGAGAAGGTCAAGCCCCATTCAAAATTTTTTTCCTTACTTTACTACAAGAATAAAGAAAATACTTACCTAGTCATAAAGCACTTCCAAATACATAAAAGCATTACCAATTGCAGTTTATTACACGATGCTTTAACCATAGAAGTGTATAAGTTCTAATTTCATCAGTTTAGGGCTGGTTAAGCTGCATCCTGATTGTTGAAATAACACCAGTTCTAATTTTAGAAAAAGCTATTGCTTCCCAAAATCTTCCAAAAATGAATTATTCACAAGTTAAAAGGGCTAAACATCAAGTGACATATTCAGTTTTTTGAGTCTCTTGTCTAGTCTAGAATTTTTTTTTGGCTTGCTCTAGTGAGAGCAAACATTGATCTTTCAACCTTAGGTCTCAACGAACCTAATGACAGACCATCTCTTCCTTCCTTTTCTCCTTTCCTTTTTCAATCTGTCAATTCTTTTTCTTGAAACCTAAAAACCTCACATTGCAAACTCCATTAGGCTTTAGTGGACAACTCCATTAATATGATGCCTTACAAACTCCATTCAATGACATAAGCCTAATTTATCAATGGAATTTGCAAGGTATGATATTATTAATGGACTTTGCAAGGTATCATATTTATTCTCTTTCTGTTAATTCTCTTTCCTTTTGCAATGATATAAGCTCTAAACTATTTTGAATTATTTATTGTAACCTTAGGTCCCAAGCTCCACCACTAAAGCCTTGGGCAAGACGCTGCTGCAGAGGAGTGTTTTTTTTTTCTTTCTAAATGGCTAAGATTTTCATATGGTCACCCTCACTTTAACTAATGTATAGCCATGGTGCTCTTAAGGCTGGGGCAAGCCACTTTAAATAAGAATAAGTCCTTGGCGAAGCTCCAGACAACGTGCCACCAACAGATATTTTGGGCAAACAACTCAGAACAATAACATTTTGCTCCAATAGCTCATGAACTTGTCTATTAATCTTATTGGCTACCTGCAAATAAGTACGGTACAACCTAAGATTCGGCAATCGGGATCCCTCAGTCAATAGATTCTCATGCTGTAATCTTGCTTCGGTGGCAACCCCTCCACATCCTGAAAAGAGTTCTCACAATCCTTTTGTGACCTCCCAAGCTCTGTGAAAGTCCGCGCAGAAGTCAAGGATGGCAAACATACAACAGGAGGAACCAACCTTTAGGGTTGAGATAATGAGAATTTATAGCTTCTCAAATTGAAAATTCCCAACTACCCTTATCCCTGATCATTTGCATAAGAGGGGAAAAAATGTTTGGAGTTACATAAACTGAAATGCCTCAAAGTTTTTCCTTCTAAACATTGCAAAGTTACAATAAATGATTCAAGATAGTTTAGAGCTTATATCATATTAATGGAGTTTGCAAGGTATTTCATAAGAAATAAATTAGAAGGGAAAATGCTGAAAGTATAGAACCTCATTGATAAATGAATCAACACCAAGTTGGGTTCTATCAAATCGCACTTTCACAGCTACATTTTTGCCCTTTGGAAGCTTTCCAAGGTAGACAGTTCCAAAACTACCACGGCCTATAACCTCTTTGAATTTGTTAGTCGCTGCTTTTATGTCTTTGTAGGTTAAAACTTTTGCAGCATTCCAGTTTCGCATCTCTGGCATTGTGCCTAAGCAATAAAATTAGCAACGTCACATTAGAATGCAGTAGTCTCATAGTAATGCCAGGAGTGTATTCAAACCATACATAGTTGTTCTATATGTGGCGTCTGTCCCATGTTTCTTTCTTTTGTACAAGAATATTAGAAATAAGATAAAGAGTATGGCAAATAACAATCCACCAACTACACCAATTATAATGGCCCTCGGGCTGTGCCTGTTATGCTTCTTTCGGCTAAAGATTGTAACCTCAGGCACCTCTACTGAATGATTGTTTGAGAATTGGTTACATGTCAAAGAGGAGAAGGAGAGGCATAAATTTCCTGATGTTCTGCGCCAAAACAGAGCATGAATATGATTAAATATACAAATAGATAGAAACAATGTGAGCTTAACCTCATACCTGACTTCCAAACTTTCCATATTCAATGACTCTGGTAGGGTACCCTCGAGTTTATTATTTTCAAGATTTATACATAACACAATATCATACAAGTTATAGAACAACTATCTACCCAAATAAAAAATAAAAAAATTTGCAATTTTACAGAAATTTGCTTACAATAATCGAAGCTCCTTCAAATCTCCCAAGCTATCTGGAACTGTTCCTTGTAAACTATTGCTTTGCAAATCCCTTCAGAAGTATGTGGAACGTAAATTTAGCACCATATCTTTTGTCCTATTGATCCAAAAAAATTACCCATCTAACAACATCACTTCATGTTCAAATATAAGATATTATGCTTCCATAACGTATTGAATACTCGGACACATTTGGACACTCCATTTGACACACTCTGTTCAGATCATCAACTTCTTCACATATATTTCGGGGGTTTATATATGTTACAATAATGTATGGAAGTAGCTATTTTTTCCAGTACCAAGCCCTAGACGTGTTTTAATTGCAAACTTAAAGAAGCAATTCAATAGCAGCTTCCTTCAACCAATTTTAAGATTGCATTTCATACAATTCTGACAATGCAGTAGCACTTTCTAATAATTGTACAGTATTAACTCAAAGGAAAAGCAACTAATAAATTAAGCCAACCTAAACTCAGACTAAGGGAGACAACGTAAAAGAGTAGAGCAGCAGACGGCACAATAACAATGGCACCAGGTGGGAGGGTCTAATAAAGGAGGGCATGGACTTGATATTCAGGAGCCCTATTATCACAGCCCATCCACAAAGTTTTAACTATTATGATGCTTAGAATATAATTTTGAGTGATCCCTACTTTGCAACTTACAAATATTGGAGGCTAGCCAAAGTGGAGATATCATATCCAACTGACGTTAGTTGATTGAAACTCAAGTTCCTGCAATATTTAGCAGATGTTGTCATTCCTGCAATGATAGTTTAGTTACTAATAAACAGTATAGCAATAGACTATAACATGAATGAGATAGGAAATATTACAATTTCTCCAGTTCCTGCAAGCTACCCAAGTTTTGTATCTGCCCCATAAGTGACGTGTTGTGTAAATCCCTGAATTATATTCTAGCAAATCTTATTAGGAAAATAGGATAAAGAAACTTTGCATAGAAAATATGCTATTAATCTACTACTTATAGGAAAAAGTTGGAAACCAGCATAGATAATATTGATATTAAGTTTGTGTTTGTGTACAATGGAAACCATGCGTTGGCATATGCAAAAAAATTTAGTAACCATTTCAAAGAAAATGAATTCCCATTTCAAAGGGAAAAAAATGATTTAGTTATTTTTCGCATCAATGAGTGGCTTCAATACATATTTAGTACAATCTAGTGATAATTCATAAACTTTCTTAAAAAAAAATTCCCATTGCAGATAAAGACACCTTAAGAGTGAATTCATATTCAAAGAGCTTACAATGTTTTAAGATCTAGCAAATCTCCAAAAGTTGGGCTGATTGACCTCAAATCAATGTCGGAAAGCTCCCTAATATTTGTCAATAAAAATGAACTATACATGAATACATGATAGCACAATGAATCGTTTGTTAAAAAGAGAAAAATGAGTAAAATAAATCAACATAAATATTATGCTCACAGTGATGTAACAAGACTTCCTTCACAGCCAATATTTTTCCATGGTGTTGACAAGCATGGATCATCATGCCAGTCTAAATCCAAGCCAGTAGATTGTTGGATAACTTGAAGTGTTGGAATATAAAAACTGGAATATATGAGCTAAATTTAAACTGAAATAATGTCAAGAACATCATCAGTTAAGTGTACCAACAAACATTACCTTCTCAATGGGCTTTTTTCCTTCTTGATCATACTGTTTTGAAGATCCTAAGATTCCTTGAGACAAATCTTCTGACTGAAGAAGGGAAATTAGAAAATCAGATTTAAAAGAATTGGAATAAGAAGAGCTTTACTAGAGATATATGTTCTAACATTAACATTAAGTAAACACAAGTAGATGAAGTTCAACCTTGTTGTCAAGATTCGAGTCCACCTCCACAAGCGAGGAAGCCCCAGTATTTGGACTGGCATTGATCTTGAAGGAATCTGACCACATGCTAGCCTGGTGAGCTGGTCATGTCACTCCATGTTTATGAGGAAATAAGCATGATTGGACTGTATATTATTGCTTTTATAATAACTTACCCTCCCATCATTTGCATCTTTTTAATGTTTTTTTTTGCCAATAACTAGGCACGGCAACTCACTGTTTTTGTCTCCTTGGTGGCATGCCTTCGACGTGCCACTTGAGTCCATGCAATGTTAATCAATGTTGTTTCGCTCCACTGGCTTCACCACACCTTATTCAAGTTGGAGTGTGACCAAGGAAACTAAGACACTCCTAGATTTTATTTTATTTTTTTGTAAAAGTACCTTGAATTGAGGGGGGAAATAAAACTTATAGAAGCAACTTTAAATCACAACAAATTTTCAACATGATAAGAATCTGAAATAATTAGAAATATAAAAATTCTACCATTGAAAAAAAGGCTCCGCAGCAACGATGCCTCACCTTGCCAAGTTAGTAGGCGCCTAGGCGGAATTGGAGCCTTGCAGCTATCAACGTATTTAGCCCATGTCTTTATTTTCAAATGCTCTGCACATTGAATATAAAATTTGATCTAATTCGAAAGAAGATATTACCTTATAACCATAGTTGCGATAACGACCTTCCTTTTTTCCATGTGCTAACACAATCCAGTACACATTCAGCAAGTTGTTTCTCCACGTCTTCCACAGGAAGGCAGGCATCAACATTCTGCATGTGGAACAAGAAAATCTTAACGAATGTTTTAGAAAGGAAACCAAAGATGAAAGATTGGTCTAACTAGCATGCTTAGCAACCCGAAATTAGAGCAAAAATAGAATGAAGAAAGAAGAACAAACAAGTCTATCAGACAGATTGCCTTGTTAAATCCGTCCCTCTAACAATCTCAAGTTAAACAGCCTCTGAAAAACAAGAAGAGATACAAAAAGCGTTTTATATGAAAAGCCCCAAAAGATTCGACTCCAGAACCAGTCTTGCAAAACAAAATCACAAAACCCAAAACCTATTAAACCACAAATAAAAAAAAAGGGTATGAAAAACTTCTCATGACTGACCGTTTTGATCTCAATCGCATTGAAACTTGTTGCAACCTCTGTTCGAGCCGGCAGCAAATATGCATACACAGGGAAACAAGCACTAAAATAAGCAACAAAAGAAGAAATAAGCAACAAAAGAAGAAACAGAGATTGAGGAGAGAAAGAAACCCAAAGCTTCTCTTGAGCTCCACAGATGATCAGATCAGAACCAACCGACATAAATCCCTCTTAACCACCTTTTTAGTGCTCTATTCCTCTTATCACCACCAACAGCAACAAGAACCTCTTTTATTCTCTTATCTTCACTTCCATTCTCTCTACAAATTGTACCAACAAACTGAAACATATACAAGTAACAAATCAACAAGGCAACAACAACAACAACAACAACAAGAAGGAAGTTATAAATCTATGGCTACAATTAACAAAAACCTATCTAGCCTAATCTTTCTCTCCATGGATCTCGCTTTTTCTCTTTGGATCGATCTCTCTTCCTCCCTCTCTCCCTTGATCTCTCTCCCTTGCTCGCTCTCTCTCGGATCGATCTCCCTCCCTCGCTCTCTCTACCCTCTCCCTGTATTCCTTAATGAAAGAAATTGGAATTGGGTGCATGTTTTGTTAGAGAGTCGAGGGATTTTCTAAACTTCCAAGTGAAATTCAAGCGGCGCCATAATTTGTATTTCCCGCTTTCAGATCTATAGCGTTTTTTATTGTAATGCTATTAAAAGAAGGCTTTTCATAGCAAAAATTGAAAAAGCGCTATATTTAAGTGCTATTAAAGGGCACTTGTGTTGTAGTGATATATCTTAGCCCAAATGAGCTGGGCTCTTGTACTCCTCTGGCTCACTCCTTGAGAGGACGTGAATAAGTCTTTTATGCTTGTCTAGGCTAGACTTTATAATATACCTCAGTCCTGAACATGAGTTGGTTATTGCGGAACCATCTTTTCTCGAACGGGTTTGGCTCTTGTACTCCTATGGCTCACTCCTTGAGAGGACCTGAATAGGTCTTCTACGATTGTCTAGGCTAGACTTTATAACATACCTCAACCATGAACAAGAGTTGGTTATTGCGAAACCATCTTTGCTCGAACGGGCTAGGCTCTTGTACTTATCAGGCTCAGTCCTTATAAGGAGCTAAGCTGAGAAGAAGTCTTTTATGCCCGTCTAGGATAAACTTTATAAAATACCTCAATCGTGAACAGGAGTTGGGTTACTGAGGAACCACATTTGCTTGAACCGGCTAGGCTCTTCTACTTCTCTAGCTCACTCCTTGAGAGGATCTGAGTTGGAAAAAAAGTCTTATATGCATGTCTAGGCCAGACTTTACAATAAACCTCAATCTTGAAAAGGAATTGGGTTACTGAGGAACCATATTTGCCATAACGGACAAGGCTCTTGTGTAGCAAACTAGGTCACTTATTGGGCGAGTCATCTGTATCCCGAACAGGATTAGACATGGACTTTTTGCACCATCTTGTCTGATATGGTTTGGTTTTTCCCATAATAAGTATCTCTTTATGATGCATATAAGATGCAACCTTGGATCATACCAATAAATTCCTTTCCTATAAATTTAAATTTAAATGATAAAATGAAGGAAAATCCATGGACCGACCCCATCATCTCTACTCGTTGGAACTGCGAGGTCACCCCAAGGATGACTTCGATATCCAAGGGTCACGAACCGACCATAGAATCCTCTCAAACTATATTATCTCGATGCCGTGAGTCATCAATAGATTGGACTTAGTCCGCCTCATGGTGTCATAGTTCCTCAAGTGGAATAGGCTTCATTTGAACGGTGAGTTGTCCGTGGATTGGGCTCGATCTGATGCGTCGTACCTTGGCTCCTCAGCGGACTAGGTCCCTTGTGTGGTGATCCGTTATCGCCTTCATTGGGGCTAGGCTCGGTCGCTTGTGCACCATTTTAGTCATCGTAGTCAGACCGGGTTCTCTTAAAAGCGGTGAGCTGTCCATGGATTGGGTTCAGCCCACTTGTGTGCCATCGTGGTCCTCTGGTCGGACTAAGCTATCTTAGGATCGGTGCGTTGTCCCCGGACTTGACTTGTTTACATGGGGTGGACTGTCTGTGGATTGGCTTCGGTCAGCATGGGTGCCATGGCAGTTTTGTGCTCAGACTAGGCTATCTTAGAAGCGGTGAATCGTCGGTGGATTGGAATCGTCCACTTGCGGTTAGTTGTCTGTGGACTGGGTTCGGTCTGCACTTTTGCTACCTTGGCTGATGAGGCAGATTAATTCACTTATGCGACAAGCTGTCGACATCCTAAATAGAACTAGACTCGGGCATGTGCACCATTTTGGTCCTCGTGTTAGGACCAGGCTTCGTTGGGCGATGAGTGGTCTGTGGACTAGGCTCTACTCATCGTATCATACCTCGGTTCCTTAGGCGGGCTAGGTCACTTATGCGGCAAGCTGTCGTCACTTTCAGTGGGGCTAGGTTTGGCCGTTTGTGCTCTATTTTAGCCCCTGTAATAGGATCAGGTCTTCCCATGTAGAAGGAATTGAGTGTGGAGTAGCGTTGTTTTCAAAGACATTAACTTTATTGAATAGTTCTTCAAAAGTTTTACATGCTACTTTCGCCGCTCCTTTCCAGTAAGCCCTTCTCCTGTTTGTTTTTTAGGGGGACTTGAGTTGTTGTGGTTACTTTTCCGATAGCTTCATCGCCAAGTAAATGCATTCTCTGGCAGAAGACTTATCTCCGTTAATAATTCATGTATCTTCGTTGTACTTGAGGTACTGGTGTCGTGTCGACACCACTACTCCCATCGGGTGGAGCCAAGGTCTTCCCAAAATTATATTGTATGCGGAGGGGCGTCTACCACAATGAACTTCGTCAAAAGGAGCTTCACTGGTTCCCATGTTATTACGGGTAGGTTGATGCTCCCAAATGAGTAACTTTGAGCGCCACTGAAGCCAACCATCACCTGGTTTTTCGGTTTTAGCTCCTCCTCTCTCAGCCTCATCCTGCGGAATGCTTTCAGGAATATGATATTGGTTGAACTCCCCATATCCACCAGCATCTTTTTACCCCCCATTTCGATATTGCAATCGTTATAACCAGGGCATCGTTGTGTGGGGAATTGAGTCCTTGCATGTCCTACTCGGTGAACGTCAGATCCGAGGTTGGATGTTCTACTCGAGCGCGTTGGACTTGGCGATCTCCGCAACTCTCGGATTGACAGCTTCCTTGACCGGTTGGATTTTTTTGATCCATTGTGCGCACTGCGCAGGACGTAGATGATGTCTGCAATCTTTTCTTCGGCCTCTGTGGTTGTGTCTTCCTTCTCCTTTTCTTGGGGTTGATTCTCATCAAAATTTATGAATTTTTTGAGTTTTTCCCTTCGTACCCAGTACTCTATCTTGTTCTTGAGACTTTAGTAGTCCTGGCTGATGTGACCGTGGTCCTTGTGATAGGCACAATATTTTCTCTTATCACGATTTGAAGGATTGGTTTTGATCTTGGGAAACCACTTGATGTATTCCTAGGTTTTCATGGCGAATAGGACTTTGGCCAAACAGGAGTTGAAGGGAGCAAACTCAGTGAACCTTGCGCCAACGTAGTTGGTGTTCTTATCGGTTTTGGCCTTGTCGGACCCAATTTTATTGTCATTTTTGGTGGCCCAGGGAACTTTTTTTGGCTTCGTTTTCACCTCTTTTTTTGGAAGTTAGCGTCTCCAGAGTGATACTTTTGCAAACATTTTAGCAAGTCTGTCATATCCCTCGAGGGTTCCAGGTGAAGGAATTGTAGAACTGACCTTCTTGGAGGCCAAAAGCAAAGGCAGTGACTGACTTGTCATCGCTGCAACCGTCGATTAAGATCAGCTCGTTGTTGAGATGGGTAAAGTACTCTCTGAGGGTTTCGCCCTGCTTCTGCTTGAGACTTAGCAGGTAGTGAGGCCCTTTTCTAATTCGTTGGCTTCCAACGAATCTGGTAATAAACACCTTCGCCAAAACCTGAAATGAATTGATAGATCTTGGCTGGAGACTGTGGAACCAAGTCAGTGCAGCCTTATTCAGACTGGTGAGGAAAATTCTGCACAGGATGGCTTCAGAATTTTGGGCATTACATGGTGGTTATAGTGCGAATGATCTGACAGATCTGATGCTCCGTCATAGAATTCAAGCTTTGAAGGGATGAACTTCTTTGGTATTTGGGCATTCATGATCTCCTCCAAAAATGGAGGGACGATGAGGTCGTACAAGATGTTCGTAGTGGTTGTCCTCAGTCGAAGCAGATTCTTTACCGTGGTATGGTCTATTTTCTAGGGGTAGTCCTCGTGATCCCCATCGTCCCTTAAGCTTTCTTGGTGGCCAACTATTTGTTCCTCCCTTGGGAGGTTACCACTTTCCAGGAGCGCGCTCTCGGGCATCCTCTTTGGTGTGGGATCTCCCCGGATCTCCGCCACTTTCGGGTGGTTGTTGTCGATACTGAGCAAGCCTCTCTACCACCCACACTAGATGATCCATATGAAGCAAGATCTAGTCTATGCGGGGGTCAGTCGTGGCTGACTAAGTGGTTGGTCCACGTGACTGCTCTGCCCCCTTGGTTGGATTGGCTCGGCCTTGTGGTGGGGTTTTTTTGGCCGGAGGGTTGTCAGGTTCGACATTGTTGTTGAGTGTTCGAGATCTAATGTTGGTGATTAGGGATGGCAACGGGGCGAATTTTTCCAAATCCATCCCTGCCTCACCAGGGATGACAGATCCTCGCATCCCCTATTTAACCGTTTATTTTATTTTTATAAAACTTGTCACCTCCCCATCACGGATTGCGGGTATCCGCTCTGCTCTGTTTATTGACTATGGGCTTCTATTAAATGACTATTTTAACAATTGCCAATAGCCCCACGTACCCATTATGTCCGTTTATTGACTATGGGCCTCTATTAAGGACTATTTTAATAATTGCCAACAGCCCCACGTATCCATTATGTCAAAGGCTTAATCTATTATGCCAGCCAAATGAGGCTTAATGGGCGAAGAGCGAAAAGTATGAAAATTGTAAGTGTCTAGGTTAAGTTTATAAGAGCAAAAACAAAACATGGTTGGCTTTTAGGTGATATGGGACTATATTTATAACATGCAATTTGAGCTTTT
The DNA here is from genome assembly GCA_963556465.1 of Berberis vulgaris. NCBI lineage: Eukaryota > Viridiplantae > Streptophyta > Magnoliopsida > Ranunculales > Berberidaceae > Berberis > Berberis vulgaris. The sequence continues at coordinate 40,521,141 of OY747128.1, forward strand.
GTAGACTAATTTTATAAGACCAAAAGCACAACATAGTTGGCTTTTAGGTGATGTGGGACTATATTTGTAACATGCAATTTGGATTTTTGTAGGCTAATTTTATAAGAACAAAACACAAATAGTTGGCTTTTAAGTGATGTGGGACTATGTTTGTAACATGAAATTGGGATTTACTAAATAACATAAAACTTGACATTTGTGAATAAACAAATTAAAGTGTCCAGACTAGTTTTATAATAGCAAACATAACATGGTTGTTTTTTAAAAGAATTAGAACTATAATATGTGAATAAGAAACTTAAAGTGTGCACACTAGTTTTATAAGAGCAAACATACAACATGGTTGGCTTTTAGGTGATGTGGGACTATTTTTGTAACATGAAATTTTGGTTTTACTGAGTAACATGAAACTTGAATTTTATGTGATGTGGGATTTTAATTTAAACCTTACTCTATCTCGTTAGTTGGTGGTTAAAATGTCAGTGGTTGTGGTTGTGGGTGGTGGAGATGATGGCAATGATTGTGGTGTTAGTATGGTGGTGGTTGTGTATTTAATATTTTGCTTGGATATTCTTTGTTGAACCTTACTCTATTTCATTAGTGGTGGTGCTAATGGTAACAGTGGTTTTGATTTTGGTATTGTGGTGGTGGTAATTGTGGATATGGTTGTGGGTGGTGGAGATGATGACAATGGTTGTGGTTGTGGACCTTGTGGTATCATTTGGCATGGTGGTGGTGACTGTTAGTGGTGGTGGTTGTGTATTTATTATTTGGCTTGGAGATTCCTTATTAAACCTTACCTAATCTCATTTGTAATGGTGGTGGTTGTGATGACCACAGTGGGTGTGGTTGTGATGACCACAGTGGGTGTGGTTTTTGTATAATGATAGTGATTGTGGGTGATGGAGTTGATGACAATGGTTGTAGTTGTCGTATGGTGGTGGTAGTGGTGATGATGGCGATAGTTAGTGGTGCTTGTGGTGGTAATGATAGTGATGGTTGTTGGTGGTAGAGGAGGTGGTTGTTGTTTTGGTATCATGGTGACAATTGTTATAACGATAAGGGTTGCAATGGAGGTGAGAACTATGCTATGGTGGTTGTGGCATTGGTTGTAATTTGTGAAGGTGTTGGTGGTGGCAGAGGTGGTAGCTAAGGCTATAAAAGTCTTGGTAACGGTTATCCTATGGTGGTTGCGATGAGTGTGAGGATGTTGGTGGTTATGGTTGTGAAAGTGTTTATGATATGGTGTACGTGATGAATGTAGAAGTGGCACTAATTTTGCTATGGGTGTTGGTAGTTATGGTCGTGAATGTAGTTAATCTTAATGCTATGGTGATTGTAGAAACATGGTAATAGTAATGGTTGTGATTATGCTATGGTGGTAGTGGTAGTTGTGGTGGCAACAAAATCCAAAATAATAGCCATTTTGATGTATACTAAACAAATTAAATAATTTGATGATAAACTTAAGAAGAGGAAAATAAGAAGTCATTAATTGTCAGGGCTAAAAATAAAGTTCCCCCAACAAAAAGTGGAAAAGTGAAACAAGTTTACCGTCTTGTCTTGAAGGAGAACGAGAGGAAAGTGGATGATTTCGGCCCTAGTGAAAGGCACGTTGGCCCAAGTGGGGCAAAGGATATTGAGGGAGTAGAAGTCGAATCCCAAGTTGTGAAGGCCTTGCATAAGGAGATGGGAAATAGTGCTACATTAAGCAAAAATCCTTTTGAGATTTTAGCAAGTTTGGAAAATAATTTGCAGGATGTACAAGAATTGGACATTATTTAGTTGGATTCAAACCAAGGTGCTAATTTGGTAGTTAAGCAAGATGCTAAGTTGGTTTCAAACCAAGGTGCTAATTTGGAAGTAAAGTAAGATGCTAAGTTCGGTATTAATAAGTTGGAAGTATCACAATGGGCTAATTTAGTAAAAAAATCTGAACATGTAGGTGGCATTGACACGGTTTTGGAAGTTGCTTCGGTTGACAAGGGACTTTCTATTATGACTTTGATGGAAAGGCAAGTTTCCAAGTTTAAATTGGATTGTAAAGATGATGGCTACACTTCTGGTGAGATTGAAAAAGCTTTACAAGGTGCGTCTGAGGAGGATTTGACTAGGATTGGGACACCATCTAATGCAGGACTGCTGCCAGCGGACTTAATTGTGAAGGAAAAAACAAAGTCTGGAACTGATTTGATTGGCCGCGTGAGTGCAGTGGAGGAACATCCTGGCAGCAACGAAACCAATCCAGGGCATGAGTCATCACAGGATGGTAACGTCAATCTAGGGCATGAATCATCACAGGATGGTAACGGCGATCCAGGGCATGAGTCGTCACAGGATGGTAACGTCAGTCCAGGGCATGAGTCGAGTTTGGCAGTTGTTTGTCTTGAACCGTTACAGGGTCATGTGGTCGAGGAGTCATCACAGGATGGTAACGTTCTTGCTATTATGAGCAACCTGAGGGAAGGAAACAAGAAGCTGAAGACAATTCGAAAATCCATAAACTAGGAAATACCTTGAATAAGGCCATAAAAGAATCACGTCGGCTTCGGAGAAAGAAATTAAACATTAACACGTTTCAGAGTACTAGTGATGATAGTGATGGAATTGATTCTAAGTCCGAGGATGGTCCACATGCAGCTTTGAGCAGAGATTTGGACTTAGGGGCAGTATCGGAGGGAGAGAAAAAGAGTAACAAAGTCAGGATGGCGTATCCTCCGGGTACACGTCGTCGAGCGAGGCCGCATGACACTATCGCCCAAACTAAAAATGTTTGACAATATTATGTTTTGGAACGCTCGTGGAGTTGGTAATAAGGCCACAAAAAATAGGCTGAAAAATATGGTTAAGGAGTACAAAGTGCGCATTCTTATGTTAGCGGAGCCCATGATTGAAGCTAGTCGGTTCTTGGAACTTGGTAACAAAGTCAAGCTATCAGGTTTTACGTCTAATGAAGCAGAGAGTGGGAAAATTTGAATTTTCTGGGATGTTGATTTAGCACTCTCGGTTCTGGAAGTGATAGATCAGTGTATTCATTGCCAAATATCATACTCCAATGCTCATTCTTTTTTATCACTTTCATATACGCTAAATGTATAGTGGAAGAGATAAGGGAGTTATTAGTGCATTTAGAGAATTTGGCATCTCGATATTATGGCCCTTGGATTGTTGGTGGTGACTTTAATGCAGTCATCAATGAACAAGACAATCTGAGAGGGAATCCCCCAGCCCTTACCAGTATGTCCAATTTTTCAGACTGTATTGAACATTGTGGACTGATTGATTGTGGGTATGTTGGTCCAAAGCATACTTGGTGCAATAATAGGCGTGGTGGCGACCTTATATGAGCAAGGATAGATAAAGTATTTGTGAATTCTTTATGGCTGGCAATGTTGCCTCATACGAGGGTGGAACATCTTCAGCGTATTTTTTCAGATCATGCACCTATATTAGTATATATGGCAATGCATTCTAGAACAAGCTTCTCTCCATTCAAAATTTTGAATATGTGGACTACACATCCGTCCTTTGAGTCTGTTGTAGAAAATGATTGGGGGTCGGATTTGATTAATATGAGAATGTTGGATGTTGTGGATTTTAAACTCAAAGCATTCCGTAGAGCGCATATCAAATTGAATAAGGAGGTTTTTGGCAATGTGTTCAGTAAACTTAGGGACCCTGGAAGATGAGATGAGCTAATGGGAGAACTCTTTGATCGTAGGTTGGGAATCGAGTGTTAGAAATGGGCTCAGTGTGGATGCGAGTTGGGATGTGAATGCGTTTTGTAATTTAAGCAGATGCCAGGTTGAATATAGATTGACCTTAAGCTGGAGGAAATGTTTTGGATGCAAAAATCAGGGGAAAAAGAGTTTAAAGAAGGGGACGCATGCACAAAATATTTTTTTTGCTTCAGTCAAAGCTAAACAAAAAATAAGATTTATCTCTTATATCACTTTGCAGTGTGGCAGGGAGATATCTTACTCGGGAGATATTATACATGAAGCCAATGCTTATTTTCAACATTTACTTTCTTCTTAGGTAGTTCAAATTCAGGATAGTGACTTATTGGCTTGCATTCCTTCGTTAATCTCGGAGGTGGATTGTGATCAAATAGTTAAATGCCCGTCATTGGAAGAAGTGAAACATGCAACCTTTGATATTCCGGCTAACAATCCACCAGGTCCGGATGGATTTACAGCTGGATTCTTTCAAACTGGGAGATTGTTGGTAATGATATCTGGAAAGCGGCCATTCAATTCAAGGTGAGGCTCTTTCGGCTTTCTTGGCAAATTTTATTGCGTTGATTCCTAAGGTGGACTCGCCAGGCTCCTTTTCTGATTTTCGTCCCACTAGTATTTGCAACGTTACTTATAAAATATTTAGTAAATTACTTTGCAATAGATTGGCTATAGTGCTTCCAGATATTATAGCCCCAGAACAGGGACCCTTTGTCAGGGGACGGTCTATTGTTGAAAATATCGGTTTGGCTCAGGAAATGGTGTGAGACATTAATAAAAAGGTCACAGGCGGCAATGTGGTTCTTAAAATTGATATGGAGAAAACGTATGATAGATTGGAATGGCCTTTTCTTTTTTCTATGCTCAAAAGATTTGGGTTCTCGACTAGAGTTTGTCACCTTGTTTCTAATTGTATTGCTAATTGCGGATTTTCAATGCTCATGCAAGGAGTATATAATGGTTATTTCAAATCTTCTAGGGGCCTGAGGCAGGGGGATCCGCTCTCCCCATTGTTATTAGTTATAGCTTTGGAAGTTCTAAACAGAGGATTGCGGGAAGCATTTGCTAGAGGTGAGATTTGCTTTTACTACATGTCCAGATATTGTCGGCCTATTTCACATCCTTTGTACGCAGATGATACTCTGATTTTTCTCAATGGGAGAAAGGCCTCACTTGTTGGTTGCATGAAGTTTTTGGAAAGATATGCTAGGGTCTTGGGACAAAAGATTAATGCAGAAAAATGTTCTTCCTTAGTTGAGGAAAAAGCTGTTGTGGAGCTGGTGGTGGCGGTTAAATCTTATACATGATTCCAGTTCATAGGTTTGCCGATTAAGTATTTGGGTGTCCATATCTATCATGGCAGATGTAAGATTATAGCAATTACACAAGTATAGTTATAGGCTGATTTCCGCTTGGACGCTTCACCATGTGTTCTCTCTATTGTTGTTTGTGCTCGTATGAATTTCGTGGCTCCAAGCTTGAGGACGAACTTCTTCAACCCGTGGAGGTTGATAGAATTAACATATTTATTAATATTAGGAATATGAGTATTTTAGTATATTGGGTATTTTAATATTTTATAATAGGGATTTCAATTAGGGTGCCCACATTGATTTCCTATTAGGTTTAGGATTTGATTTGGAAAGTATGTTAGTTATAAATATGAGAGTAGATTGCCCATTGTTTTTTGGTTGATTGAATAAATGTTACTTTTTTTTTTCTTTTTTTGAAATAAACCTCCAGTGGGGAGGGGCAGCTATGGGATGCCAGACCTTTATTACTAGGAAAACATTTTGTTACACATGTCGGGGGTACATGACGACTTTACCCGAGAATGAAACCAATGAAAATACATCATTAAAATCAATAGAAAAACTCTCCTAACTCATACACATTCAACTTCATATTGTATAGCTAAAAACATGCTAGCACTAAATGAACATAATGCGTCAACCATTCTCTAAGTCTCACTAGCATCAGATTAACGCCATTGTCAATTTGCAACATTGCAAATCACCTACGAGCACACACTGTCAGAACAATAGTAGCAGGAAGCAGAGAACACTCTGTTTTGCAGCAGAGAGCACTCTGTTTTGCAACAGTTTGCACTAGGGGTGGGCATTTAGGACCGAAAACCCGGACCGAACCGACAACCGGACCGATCGGGTCGGTTTGGATCGGTTTTAATTAATTAAAAAAGTTTTGGTTGTAAAAGCCCGGCCCGGCCCGACCCGAAGTTTCTGGTCCGGGCCTCGGTTTCCATTTCTGAAGCCCGTCAGGTAACCGCCGGCCCAGTTTTACTTTAAATAGTTAACTTAAAATAACAACATTTTAATCGGTTTCCATTTATGAAGGGCTTCATTTATCTGATCTAGGGAAAGGCGGGGAAGGGAGGGGAGATCTCCATCACTCGGTCTACTGATATTTGTAAAGCTGATCGACCGAACTATCCAATCTCCTCACAGCGAAGGCGAAGTCGCGAAGGCTTCTTCTCTTCTCACAACGCTTCTTCTCTTCTACGACCGACGCTTCTTCTCTTCTTACAGCGACCGACGCCTCTTCTCTTCTCACAGCGGAGGCGGAGGCCGAGCCGACCCTCTCTTCTTCACTCTCTGCGAAGGCGGAGGTCGAGCCGCCTCCCTCTCCCCTCCCTTCCTCGCTTTTCCCTAGATCAGATCTGGTCTCAGATCTGATCTCAGATCTTTGATCATATCTGATCTTAGATCTTTGATCAGATCTGATCTCAAGTCTTGATCTGATCTGATCTCAGATCTTTGATCAGATCTACAATATCAAGTATTTACATATGTTTTGAGATTTATCGCCAAACTGTTCATACATTTTATAATATTTTCCCAATAAAACTTAGGCAGGCTTTTTTTAATTTTTTTTTTCATTTGATATTTATCTTGTAACTGATCAATTCTCAAGCACCTTCTTCATGTTTATTAATGGTTTCATAATATTTACTTGTAGCTAATAAGTAGATGTTGAGATTCACGAACAAATAGTCTTCTTATGATTAAAAAGTTTAGTTCAAGTTTTTATTATTTTGAGATTCAAAATAAATGGTTAGGCTAAGAATAGTAGTATTGTTGTATGAACAGGCTGAGGGGATTTCTTAATGTATATTTGCATTATTGTGTTCGGCTGAACGTTTAACACCATGGCATTATGGAGTATCAAAGTTTGGCCATTTTGAATGTTGCTCTTAGGACCGAGACCGGCCCGAAACCGGCCCGTATTTCGGTTAACTGGGACCTCGGTTAACCATGACCTCGGTTAAACGGTCAACTCGGTCAGGTTTCGGGTCTCCTAAACACGGGCCCAAATTTCTCGGGCCGGTTTTCGATTTTTACATTTTGGGCCGGTTACCCGTGCTTGCCCAGCCCTAGTTTGCACTTTGTTCCAGCAATCCAGCCAGCTTCACACCGTCCTGAAAAAGCTTCACACCAAAGCTTCGCAGCAGAGGGCACTCTGTTTTCCAAACTTACGAACTGAAAACAGACACAAGTGCGGAGACTCTATCAAAGAAATTATGCACCATTTCTTCGCAAAGACAACATCTACTCCTCAATTTGCACAACGCTAATCCAAAACTGTGTTGACGACACAGCAAACACCCGGACCATGCCGCAACCAACATGTTCCATATATAATTTATGACCACATGTAGAGTATATTTATTCCTGTCTAAGCCATCCTGCATAAAAAAGCAAATTACAAAAAGGCACATGCAGATAGAATACCTTTTGCGAAGTGGCATCCATAGCAATACTGTGGCATCCTTAACAACACCGACCAGCACCAGGCCACTTTAATCTTCCACTTGAACTCATATCTAGCAAACTCCAAACAACAAAAACCATAAAACAATATAAGTTCTTCGCAACAAATCCACTCCCAATCCATATGATCTTTCGTTAACATGTTCATTTTGCATCCGACGAGAGCCGTACATACGCCGTCTTATTCTTATCAAGAATAATTAAGGACCTTATTCTTTTAGGCAACGCGTCCCAGGAACAAGTTCTAGACAATAGCTCCACTTGCGCGATTCTAGCCAATGCATCTGCCACTGAATTAGTCTCCTTGAACACGTGTATATAGTACCACGTCAATGCCTTAATCATATCTCTAATCTCCCTCCACCAATTGCTAAGAAACCAGGGAATACTAGCTTCTTGGTATGTCCATCGTTTAACCAACATAGAATCCGTTTGAATTACACAATTTCGAATTCCCAGGTCAATACAAAATTTTAAACCCTCAAACAAGGCCCTCGTCTCTGCAGAGTTATTTGATCCTTTACCAAAAAAGCACCGACTAGCTGCTAAAAATTTGCCCTCGTCATTTCTGATAACAAATCCGCCAGTTGTAGTATTCTCCACACAAGACCCATCAACATTTAGCACATACCATCCTGTAAGAGGGAAAGCCCAAAAAAGCACCCGAGGAGGGGACATTTTTACAATCTTTTCCTGTATGCCCAACCTGCTGCGCAATGCTCCATTTGTTTCCTTTATCTTAGGAATAAAATTTTTTGCCACACACTTAATACAATAATAAACTTTAATAATCACATAGCTTGACGAAAACGCCTTTCCTTCATAAAGATTTTTGTTTCTCTGGATCTATATTTCCCATAGGATAAAAAGTGGAGTGAGATGGATGAGGGTACCTGATAAAGAAGATTTATTCGCTTTCCTAAACCACGCCTTAAGCATAGTGTAAACTTCAACAGGTCTATGAATGTGCATGTCAAACACCAAATCAAAATGTCCCCAGATAGAAAATAACATCCACATTTAGACGCAATTTGGAAACCAATTCTTCTAATTTCACCATCAATGGGTAAAACCCTTCTAATAATTTTTCATATGAAAATAAAAATTTTAGAAGGCAATAACGAATGCCAAATCCAGCTCCAAATATCATCTTGTGTCCATCTAACACATAGAATTTTACATACAGAACTAACCGAGAACCTGCCATCATTATTTGGCATCCAAATTCTAGAGTCTCGTTCACCAACTTCACCTTTCACTATTGTCTTATAGAGTTCTTGAGCTTTTATTTGCATCTCCGGGTTTAGCCTTCTGAAATTCTCTCTGTACATTTTCCTTAGGGTAGGCCAAGTATCATTCGTAACCGCCTCCTCATTTCTAGTGAAGAGTTCATCCTTAGCCCAGTGTTCTTCAAAGAAACTAACATTACCTTTAGAGTTCCGCCACGTGGAGTTAGCAACTATAAATTCTTTATGCATCAACAACTCTTTTATGAACGAAGAAGCCCCAACTTTTATTTTTTGCTTTCTGAGTGGAACCCCTTCCAACAAATATTTTTTCCTTAGAAAATTTGCCTATAAAGAGTTGGTATTTATAAGATTCCAAAGAGACTTAATACGAAAAGCTCTTATAATATCATCCAGACTTCTAACATTTAGGCCACCTTCCTCCTTAGGGACACTGATTTTATTCCATGCTATCCATTTCCGCTAATGCCTCCCTTCATGATCTCCCCAAAAGAATTCTGCAATCATTTTCTGAATAGATTGCAGGACCTTAATAGGGACGACTGTAGCTGCTATGGTATAAATTGTCATTGACAATAGAACATGTCGTATCAACGTCAATCTACCCCCTGGCGACAAGAGTCTGGATTTCCAACCCTGAATCCTATGCTGGATTTTAGTTACCAAGGCTTCAAAGAATGAAATTTTGCATCTACCTTGATAAATGGGGACGCCGAGATATGTAAACGGGGACTGCTTGAAGACGAAACCTGTCCACCTTTTGACTGAAACAATTTTTTCTACACGGACTTTCTCATCAATCATGAATGAGCTTTTTTCAATGTTAACTTTCTCACTTGAAGCCCGACAATATCTGTCTAAAAGTTGCATACATCCTTCAATGGATTTTTTCATGCAGTTCAAAAAGATCAATAAATCATCAGCATACAATAGGTGGGTGATCGGAGTGGCCATCCTGGGAGTGTGGTAAAAACCACTTTCTCCCGTACGGTAAGCCCGACAGAGCCCTTTGCTTAGCACTTCTGTCGCAATAACAAAGAGGAGAGGGGAGAGAGGATCCCCTTGTCGAAGACCTCTAAATGATTTAAAATATCCATCATACCTGCCTTGCATCAACACCGAGAACCCGCACTGTGTAATGCAGTTTGAAATAAGATGACATATTCTGTTATTGAAACCAAATCTGCGCAAGACTGCCAAGAGGTAACCCCATTCAATTCTGTCGTACGCCTTTTCCATATCCAGTTTGAATATTACATTATTTTTAGTAACCTTTTTACCTATCTCTCTCATCAGTTCTTGAGCCAACCCAATGTTTTTTGAAATTAGCCTCCCTTGAACAAAAGGCCCCTGCTCTAGAGAGATAATATTTGGAAAAAGCTTGCATACTAAAATTTTTACTGAAAATTTTGTATACCACATTGCACGAACTAATAGGTCTAAAATTAGAATAAGAGACAGGTTCTTCAATTTTAGGAATAAGTGCCAAAAAATTGGAAGAAAATGTACCTGGCAAGCAAAAAATTTCTTCGCAGCTTCCCATATGTCCAACCCAATAATATCCCAGCAACTCTGAAAGAATCCAGCTGTGAATCCGTCCGGGCCCGGGGCGCTATCATGAGGAATGCTAAACACTGTTTTTCCGACTTCCTCTAGGTCTGGCATCTGCATGAGTGAATCATAGTCCTCCTCCCGTATCAGGCTAGGAATGCAATCCATGAGTTCTAGATCCTCTTTGTGCTCTCCCGATGACAGTAAGGAAACAAAAAAACTGTTAGCTTCCAAAATAATATTTCTCGGATCCGTGACTAAGTTCCTTGCCATGTCATGAATTTTGGTAATCGCTCTTCTCTTCTATTTGGCTTTGATTGAAGCAAAGAAGTATTTAGTGCACGCATCTTGTTCTTTAAATTCCTTTTCACCTGATTTTTGTTTCCAGTAAATTTCTTCTATCACCAAAGCCAGTTTAAGTTCAGCCTGACATCTGTTCAAGTTAACCAGATCATCTGGATCCCAGCCCTGCAATAGGCTGAATTCTAGTCTTTCAATATCATCTTGCAACCTTCTGATAATACTGAGTATATTACCAAAGGTTTCTTTATTCCATATTTTTAGCGCTCCTCTAAGGCGCTTCAGTTTGGAAGCCACACTATACATAGGCCCCATATCCTTTTCCATTAGCATTCCAAATTCTGTCAACAAAACCTAAGAACTCATCATGAGTTAACCTAGGGGTGGGCATTTCGAACCGAAAACACGGACCGATCGGGTCGGTTAGGATCGGTTTTTTATTAATTATAAATTTTTCGATTTTAAAACCCAGCCCGCCCCAAAGTTTCTGGTCCGGGCCTCGGTTTCCCTTTCTGAAATCCGTCGGGTAACCGGCCCGGCCCAGGTTAAATAGTTAAAAAGTAAAAAACCCTAAATAGCATTTACAATTACTGGTAAAGGCAACTAATCGTTTCAACTTTCAACTTCAAGTCCCCTGCTTGTGGCGACTTCTCTCCTCCCTGCTATTGTGTGACTCTTCTCCTCCCCGGCTTGGCTACTTCTCTCAGACTTCTCCTCCTCGACTCCCTGTGTCGTCTTCACTTCTCTTCACAAAGGTAATTCATCAAGTCTGTGACAGTGTGACTCTGTTTTTCTGCAATACACAGCAAAAAAAAAATCAACAGAATATAATTTGGGTGTATCATGCAATGCCAATGGTTTTTGTTTGTATAGGCACACATACATGTAAGTTTATCACATTTAACATTATTTATCTCAAATGCGGTTGGTTTATCTTCTTCACAAATACTGACTACACCAAAACAATTGCAAAGGTTGTATGTTACGATTGAACACTGAATGAAAACCAGAGATGAAACATGAAAATGTGATAAAGATTTCAAAAGCCCCTAAGAAACTATGAATGTTTTTTCATCAAACAATTAAGTTCAAAATACATAATGCAATGGTGAAAAGGCCATGTGAAGTGGGGTAGTATGGCATGATAGGTACTTGACAATGAAGGGGCCTGAAACATGGGTTGTGTGAGAACCTGAGTTGTTCAAATTTGTGTTTGCTTCTGCACAACATTGCCCCACCATATGTGTTGGTTTGCAGGAAGGTTAATTTAGGAACTCTCTTACTGAGACCCACTGTCAACTTTGTATTCTTCAATATATTAATATAATCATACCTGTTAATCATACTATGTTAATCATACTCGAAACTTCTTATATTCTGTTAATCACACTCTGTTAATCATACTCTGTTAATCATACTCTGTTTTTCTGCAATACTCTATTAATCATACTCGAAACTTATTATATTGTAAAAGAATAATCGGCTACATGTAATGAAGATGAAGCAGAGTGAGTTGTAATATCACCTCTCATGTAACAAACATCTGATCGATGTCCGGTTCGATCACAACAAATGGTTCCATAACGGACTGAGGAACAAACTGGGGTATCTACAATCAACACACCATGATCCCCAGATCCAAATGAATATGCAAACACAAGCATATTAGTAAATAATGTTTGCTTTGCAAGGGGGGAAAAAACATATTGTGGATCCCTTATCCCCATCCGGCGACAACACAGTTTGCTCATATATTCAGAGAATGCAACAGAGTGGCCGACTATTTGGCCATGCTTAGGGACTCAACTTTTACAATGTATTTCCATTGGTCCTTTCAATGATGTTCTGTCAGAAGTTATAACTCAGGATGCTATAGGAAAATTGTACATTAGAAAGCATCCTGGCTACTCCTATGTTTACTAAATTCAGCACTTTGGGCTGAACTTTTGGCTTTATAAAATTCAACACTTTGGGCTGAAATTTGAGCTTTATAAAATTCAATTTGGACTGAACTTTGGGCTGAAATTTGGAATTTACAAAATTCAATTTGGATGTTGCTCTTAGGACCGAGACCGGCCTGAAATTCAGTTAACCGGGAGCTCGGTTAACTAGTCTACTTGGTCCGGTTTTGGGTCTCATAAACACGGGCTTAAATTTTTTGGGCCGATTTTCCATTTTTACATTTTGGGCTGGTTACCCGGACCTGCCCAGCCCTAAGTTAACCACATACTCTGAAATCTGAACGGAGACATACCTGCCCTTTATGACAATGGCAAAGAAAGTAACAAAGGTGCATGATCCGAAAAAGCTCTAATTAAATGATCAACTCGAGTGTGTTGTATTACAGTTAACCAATCTGTATTCCCCATAAAATGATCCAGTCTAGCCCAGGTTCTGTCCTCCCCTCTTTGATTATTACACCATGTATACTTGGGTCCTTCAAACCCACAATCAGAAAGGCTGCAGCTCGAGATACAACTGGTGAATTCTATCATCGCCAAAAGATTAGGAGGGCGCCCGCCTAATTTTTCTCCACCTTCCGCAATCACATTAAAGTCGCCACCAATGATCCATGGTTCATTCAAACCCATTGCAATGTGTTCCATATCATCCCATAAACTTCGCCGCTCTTGAACTGAACACTTTGCATATACAAAAGAAATGAAGAACACAGTATTGGAAAAAAGGATCTTGATCTTACAGTGAATTAATTGATTTGTGCAGAGTAGTACGTCCACTTGTAAGTTATTATCCCAGAAGAGCCAAATTTTGCCGCCATAATCATCATTCGTTGCAAAGCAAGGCAGACTCACCTTACCTGCAATCTCCATGTGTCTTGAAGATTGAATCATAGGTTCCGCAATTGCAAGTAGCCTCACATTGTTTTCTTTAACCAGCTTTTTTAGTCTACTACGGGTTGCCCGGTTACCAACTCCCCGTGCATTCCAAAACATGATGTTATCAATCATTACTAACACCTGGGATAATCATGTTTCTCGTCACTCTCCGAGTCCCCACCGCTGGTCCGTTTTTAGAACTTTTCTTTTTTCCTTTCGTCTTGACCTCTCCGGATTGATATCCTGGATCAACCATATTATTAGAAGACATGTTTGCGTCCGATTCATTATCCGACACCGCGTCACGATCCAACCTGTTGCATTCACCTATCACCTGAATTTGTTATGCCCTTATATCATCTGCTTGCATATTTTCAGCATATCTTGTAGCATTTGTAGCACTCCTTGAAGCATTTCCACCATTATTTGAAGCATTTTCAGCTTGCACATTTTCAGCATTCCTTGATACATATTATTAGATGACATAATTTCCTCTGACTCATTATCCGACAATGCATAATTTCCTGGTTTGTTACATCCTGCCTGAGCCTGAAAATTCAGCGCATTAACTGCTTCACCATGGTTTCGTTTATGATCAGCATGCAGAATCTTTGATAAAATGTCTCCAACTCCCTGCTGCTATGCCAGGATTTGAAAACTCTGTTTCGTTGTTGAATTAGTACCCTGCTGTCCGATATTTTCCAATGCATTTGCCCCCGAATCCATCGCCACAGGTTTGTGTATCCCTGAAACAAAGTGTTGCAAACAGTCCCCTATTCTGTGTTGCACCTCGGCCCTGTTTAATTCCCTTATTTTACGTCTCTCCTCGGCCCTGTTTAAATCCCCTGCACTGTCTGGAAGTGCTTCCTGTAAAGACTGATGAGCCTCTGTTTCAGCAGTTTTGGAGTTACATTCGTGTGCGTTATCTGAGCTACTATCCCCCACAAAAGGAACGATCCACAGCGGAGCCGCATTCGCGGATCCTTCTTCATATTTTGCTTCATCACAATTCTTCTTCAACATTGTCATTTTGATTTCGCTAATTGTGTAGCCGACCCTTTTTAACACATCTTGTGTATTTTCAACATCATTCTTACTCACCTTTGTGTTTTGGTCATCTGTCTTGCGTTCCTCTTGGGTTTTTATTATTTCATCATTACCCTCACCAAATTCTTCCGGATTTTCTTCCGCTAGGACCCCGTATTTGTTTGACAAAATCACATTTTCAAATTCCTTTCCCCTTGTGCTCTCCTTGGTTTCTTTTACATGTGCACTATTAACCTCGACTCCTTGAGAATTTTTGGCTCTGCTAGTTCCTATTTTTCCATTTGCTTCCATCACTTTTTTGGCAACCGAAACATACATTTGCTTTTTCACATGTTGATCTTGCTTTTTCTCAACCTGAGTTTGTTTTTGCTTGGCCTTGTCTACAGACTTAATTTCTTTATTGGTTTCTCCATCAGATTTAGAATGTTCTCTCTTCCTTCCAGCCAATTTTCTGCAATAGTCTTTCTCATGCCCAATTAGGAAGCAGTGGTCACAATATTTGAATCCTGAGTACTCAAGTTTTTGCCAATATCCTCCATATTTTGGACTCTCAAGCCATATCCTATGTGGGAGAGGTTTAGAAACTTCCATCTCAATGCACATTCGTGCGACTTTTGGGCGAGCAAAGTATCTAGTTACCGAAGGAGTCTCCAATCGCCTTCATGATTGCAGGGAGAAAGAAAGCGAGAGGAAGGTTAGGGAGTTCAATCCATAATGGCGCCAACTCCGGATCCGCCCGTAGGCTAAAACCTGGATGCCAACGAAATATTTTATATCTAACTCCCCGAATCGTAAAGGAGTCTTTTGATAACACTTTCTTGACTACGTCTTCAGATTGTAAATAAACTATCACATGCCTAGGATCAATAAGACCCATTATGAACTCATCGGATATCCCCCAAGATCTATGAGTGGAGTCCCTTATCGAATCTAGCAACGGCCTGAAACTTGAGAACTGCATAACTAAAATATGGTTAGAAACATGAGACTCACCTCTTGCAACATCCGAGTCGGACAGCCTCAAAGCCGGACTTCCTTCTTTCCTAAAGGTCGTGGAATCCGTCGGCTTGTCGTCAAGATCATCCCTCATTGCCTTCCCAAGGACCTGCACAAAGGAGCGCCTAGAAGATCCATCGTCCTCCTTGCCAGCCACAGGGGCAGCCCCCTTGGCTGGCTGTGTCGCCTCCATGGAAAAACCTAACCGCCTCTACAACGGACTAGATTTGCTCCCTGGATGCTGGGACGGCAGAGATTGCATCTGATGAAGGAAGAGCTTCTCAACTGGGACCTCTCCTATTATAAAGAGATTGCATACGCAGAGTTTGGAGTGGCCTCCGATTCGTCTAAAGGAAAAGGCGACCCTGATAAAGGTGATCGAGAGGCAACACATACAGATGTGTCTCCTGCCTCTTCCTCTGCTAAGTTTGGTTCTGTTATATCTTACTCTCCTCCTAATGAGGGTTGTGAGCCTTGTATTTTCTTTTTGAGTCACAAATGAATAGTACTTGGTACAAGTTTGTTTTTCCTTTGCTTTTTCTACTAGCTTTTACACGCTTTGTCTTATTTCAGATGAGAGGCTCTGCTAGGCTAGAAAGTTTTATGATTGATCCGCTAGTGAGTGTTCTCACTTCTTGTGCTGCAATAGTTTGTGCAATTCTGGTCAGAATCCTTTTAGAGATCGGGGAGTGTAATACACCCTTTGTCTTGCAGCTTGGCTGTATATTGAACCAACAATTGTTGTTGTTATAAGTGAATTAGTCGGACTGTGGTCCCAGCAAGTGCACCGTTGTAGATGATTGGACAATAGTCCTTGTGAGTCGTCTGGGTCGAGTTTCCAGAGCTATGACTGAACTTTTAGAGCTCTGTCCGGATAATAGTCCCACACGTGAATTGTTGTACCTATTATTCGTAGAATAGGCTTAGTTTGACTGGAGGTTGTTCTGGCCAGTTATAATTGACTAAACTAGGGTCGGGTTTCAGCGACCATGGTGGTCTTTGGAAAACCATCTTGATCAAGCGTCGAGGACACTGACTAGACTCCCACTTTCCAACCCATCTTGACCTAGCAAGCCATCCCGATCAGGTAGTAAAAACGCTAACTAAGCTCCCACTTTCTAACCCATCGACGTCCTTGTTTGGTGGGCTAGGTGTTAAAGCGGACCAGAAGTTATTGTAATCAATCAGAGCTGACTAAGCTTGGGTAAGAATAAGATTTTGGGCGTGTAAGTCTTACTTGGGTGTCTGACTTACTTAGTTTGCCTGACATTCGGATTCCAGAGTCGGATCGATTGATCAGACTAATAATAGACTGACCGGCTTTAATGAACAACATCGGAATAGTAATAGAGTCGATGCCTTGGATTTAATGGTAATACTCTGTAGGCGCGCTCCTTATTCATGGGCGCTCAAGGCCTTTGCTGTTTGTTCCTTTGCATGTGCTGGGCCGGATCTGGCAGAGCATAAGCTTGGGCCCATTAGTGGAGGGGCCCAATTAAAAAAAATCTTCATAGATCAGCGTGTCAGGGATACGTTACATACTGCGAGACGGTTTAATATCGATTACTCCCCCAAGTTAATTGGGTTGTTTGCAGGGTAATTAATTTGGAATATGTGGACTTGTGCAATTGCATTTGGAACCGTTGTTTGCCTTATTTCCTGTATGACATTTAATGCTGAAGTAACTATTGGATGACGTTGTTTCGCAAATCATTACGCCTATATATAGACTATCCATTATGTGTTCAAACACTGCAATGAGAATAGTAGAGCATGATAACCAATGCATCTTGTCGGAGAATTTTATTTGGATTTTCCAAAGGCTGAAGGAAGATCTTTCTCACTGGAGTCTTCGAATGTTCTGACATTTGTGCCAAATGAGTCTTAATAAGACTTTCTATTATGCGGTGCTACCTGATCTAGGTGAGCTTCTGATTGATCCCATGAGATCTTGTAATATCTTCTTATATTGTGAATAAGAGTTATAGACTTCCTTTCGGGGGTCAGGCTTGTCTTCCATCTTTCGATGCTCAAGCATTCTTTCATCCGTTACTGATGTCGGGGGATGGTCCTTACAACTAGTTTCTGGTTGATGGGAGCGTTGGAGTTCGTGACTCTCGTTCATGGGGTGGTATCTCTACATCACCCAGGCATTACACATTTGAGAGTCGTTCTCAATTGGTAGCACTGTAAGACCTTGACGATCCGCTATTCAGAGATGTTTTCATTAGTTTTCTGTTGTTTCTTTTAGTTCTGCTTCGTGAGGCAGATTAGCGGAGCAAAGAGTCGAGCCAGATGTTTGCATTTCGTTTCGAGGTTCATGTTGCTATTTTCAAGTCATCTTTGTAAGGTGATTTAATGGAGCAATTAATTGAGCGCGCTCTTTCATTTTGTTTTTAAGACGCTTTACTTTTACCACATTTTCTTCTGGGAGTAAATTGGCAAAGCGGAATCTTTACACTTGTTTCAGCGGATAGATACTTGTGTCGACATTATACACTTGTTTTAGTGTATAAAATGATGTACTGTTGGTCGGCAAGCTTTGTAATAACTCTCATTGCAATCAATAAAATCTATTTTATTTCTGGAATGTGCTTGGTACGAACAATTCTTCTAAACTGAAATAAACACAAAAAACATAATCAAAGCAACAAATAATTTAACTCTGAGCGGGGACTAAGCTAACCCGACCCTGAAGGAGGTGCAAATGGTCCTGGCTTGGATTGCATAGTCCCTCTAACGAAATACATTTTCTTAAAGCTAGCCAAGTTACTTAATAGTGGACTTCGTGCTTGCGGCCAATTCCTTGCTGATTCACAGCTTTTGGAGTAGGTGCTCGTTTGCTGAAGTATCGTTACCTAGTGCCTGACATGTTGGTTCTATGGGCTCGAGCTGCAATTGGCAACAATAGATGTTTCAAGGCTGCATAATGGAAGTCTTTTGTCGTAGGTTGATCTCCTTGGATAGTTCTTTGGGCCTGGTTGGTTGTATATTTTGTGCATTGGTGCAGAGTGGAAACCACTACCTCCATATAATGAAGCCATGACATTCCCAAAATAATGTTGTAGGTGGACAGAATGTCAACCACCATTAATTCTTGGACAAGGTACTTCCGTTATTGTGGCTCTCCCGCCACCATCATTAGATTGATCTTTTCGATGGGGAAGCACTTCTTTCCACATAATCTGACCTTGGGGTGGGTGGCGGCGGTTAAGTCTTTTTTCACAAGTTGCATGTTGTAGAATGCGCTGAGGAACATGACATTGAGTGAGCTGCCAGTGTCCACCAAGGCCCTCTTTACCTCCCACTTGGCGATGATGACAGAGATGACCAAGGCGTCATTGTGAGGTGAATGTACCCCTTGGAGACCCCTTTCCATTAACGTCAATGGTGGGATCAGGCAGTGAATTCGTGCATGCTACAATTATCGGTCCTCATACTGAAATTGTGTCTGCATCTTGGTTAGTGTCCTCTTGCGGAACCTATTAAATTGCTCGCTTTCAAATTCGACCCCATGGAAGACATAAATGATGCCAGGAGCTTCTTTTTTAATCTCTTTGAAAGAGTCTACTATTTCCTTCGCTCGACCATGCCTCCTGTTTGAGCCTAGGAACTCCTTGAGCTTGCCTTTCCTGATCCAGTACTCGACTTATCCTCTGAGATTTTTTGCAATCCTTGGTATCATGTCTGCATTCCTTGTGGTAGGCACAATATTTGTTGTTGTTGCATTGGGTGGTGTCTCCTCGCTGCTTAGGCGGCCACTTCATCTCTTCCCAATCTTTGATGAAATCAAGGATGTTAGACAGACTAGTATTGAGATGAGTGAGAGACCTTGACCTGACATATTTAGAGGCCTTGTTATGCCTTGTGCGGTCTGAGTTAATCTTGATGTCTACGTGCTCCTTCTTGTTCCTGTCATCTTCCTATTTCTTTTTCCCCTATTTTCTGTCCTTGGTGACAGAGGGTTTCTTCTCTAGCTCCGCTTCCCTCTTTGCGGCTAGTATCCCCTTTAGACTGATATATCTCTGGGTGTATCTGAGCAAGTTTTTCATATTGGCTGGGGGTCCAGGGTAAGAAAGTCATAGAACTTGCCTCTTCTCAGACCCGAAGTGAAAGTCATGATGGCGGTGTCATCACTACAGTCGTAGATGAGGGTCAACTCATCGTTGAAACAAGTGACATACTCCATCAACGTTTCATTTGTTTTTACTTTAGGGTCACCAAATAATGCGGGCCCTTCCTGAGTCGTTGGCTGCTCACGAAGCGTGTGAGGAACGACATCGCCAACGTTAATAATGAATCGATAGATTTTGAAGGGAGGCTGTGGAACCATGTCAGTGCTGACGTCTTAAGACTGGCAGGGAATGATTGGCACATTATTGAATTAGACTCTTCCTTGAGTGCCATAACATGTTGGAAGTGGCGAAAGTTATTAGACATTTCTCTTACCCTGTCATAAAACTCCAGTTTCGATGGTGTGTATTTCTTTGGTAGCGGTTCATCCATGATATGATCCATGAACGGAGGGACCGTGAGATTAAACAACACATTTGGGTTTGTGGCCCTGTTACGGATGGGGTTGTGCGAGACGTGTCTGTCAGCTCTGGACGTTGGGACTCTATTGGTCTCTCCTCCACTTCTGGTCCATTGAGAAGGAGTTAGGGCAGCGCAGCTCTCCTGAACGTTTCCTGTAGCTCTCTGGGGACTGGGCCCTTTGCTTATTTCGGTCTCCTTTTGTTGGTGGAAAAATCATTTGTTTGAGTGTCTCCAGTGCTTCTGCGATTTGTTGAATTTAGGTTGACAGTAGATCCACCCTTGGGTCAGCTGTGGTTGCCACCGGCATGGGGATCTGAGGGTGTTCCTCCCGTGGCAGCGGTGGAATGGGTGGTGCTCTGCCGGTTTGAGCGTTCGAGTGTTCCGCAACATCTGCATTGTTGTGAGACCTAGTTGTCACCATCTTTCTGGTTCACTGGAAAAAGGTGGTACTCTGATGCTTAAGTTAGATAAGGCTTAGTAGACGCTCAAAACTGTAAACTGGGTTTCTGTAAAGTACCTTAAGTTCATCTCATAGCAAAAGCCTCTTTAGGCTTAGGTAGGGGTGGCATCCCATCTCGCAATCCTGATCTCGTCCCGAATTTTTGGTCCTTTTGGGATTGATAAAACTCATCACAATCCCGTCTTGTCCCGATCTAGAGTAAGATGGGATTGGATGGAGATTTTCAATCCCGCCCATCCCGACCCATCCAACATTTATTTATTTCATATTTATTATTATTAATTTTATTCAAACTACTATTCTAAATGAAAGTTTATGATCGTTGAAGTTAATTCAAAACATCTACATTTTGAAAATTTAAAGCTTAATTTGGTTCTTGGTTTGGATAGAAACTCTAGTTTGAATACTTTTATGTCAAATAGAACTCATGAAAATTTATGCTTTTTCACATTTTAGATTGGTTAAAAGATAATTATTCTTGTAGAAAATAAATGCAAATAATGGTTTGGATATAGTTATATAGTTGGATATTTGGTCAATGAATAATGTTTTTTCATTTTTGAACTTATATTAGTTTTGCACATAGAGGATGCTTAACATAATAAAACCGTGAGTTCATTGGACCATAAATTTTATATGGCATTTATATTGTTATGATGAAAGTTATATGTACATAAATTTGACATTATTGGTATTTAAGCAATGTGAGATGATTTTTTTTTAATTGTTCATTAGGGGCTATTTAGTACATGTCCATCCCGTCCCATCCCAAACCCGTTTGGGATGGGACGAGGTCAGGATGAAGTCCATCCCACTCCGATCACGAATAAATGGGATGGGATAGGAATGAGGTTCATCCCGTCCCATGCCCAACCCTAGGGTTAGGTCCAATTTATTGAATTGTTACCCAAACTGTTCAATATCTCTATCGGATCAAAACGTTCTAGAAACGTTAACACTAAATATTCAAACTTCTTGATACGATATGATACCTAGTTCAGAACCATTAGCATTATTGTATCCAATAACATAAAAAGTTGTGAAAACCAAAATTTGTCCACAAGCAAAATGAAAATACAAAAGGATACATAATATTTTTTCAATCCAACAAAGAAAAAACTAATATTATCACTACAAGAAATTGACAATTTAGAGGCGGTTATCTAGCGACGGTTTGAAAAATCTGCTGCTAAATACCATATTCAACGACGGTTATTCAACCGTCGTAGAATAATATTATTTAATGACGGTTATAATTAATTGCGACGGTTTTAACCGTCATAAATAAAACATCAATTTTTAAAGCCAAATGTGAAATCTCGCAGTTAGATGCAGCATCTCAGTTGGGGATTATTCTTCCCTTTGGTCGATCTAACATAAGAAAGAAAAAAAGAGAATGTACAGAACAGAAGAAGAGAAAGAAAAGAACTAAAGAGAAGAAGATCAGTCAATCGACGCACAAAGCCAGAGACTTAGAGAGAGACGATCGACGGAGATCGATGCAAAGAGAGATCGAGGGAGATAGACGAGTGTATGATCGATCGATCTGCTGCTGCTGCCAGTGAAATCAAAATCAAAGGTATGTTCTTCGCAAACCCTTCGATTTCTTCTTCTTCCCCATCCCCCATCTGAATCATGGTGCTTGAACCTGATAATATCGATATCAACAACGAGAAGAAACCTCGCCCTTTTGATGTAGATGATATAGCTCTCCTCAAAACCTATGTATCTACTACTCTGCTCTCTCCCCATTTTTTTGTTTTAGAGTTTATTCTTCGTCATCCGTCTCTAGGGTTTCTGATTCACTTAAATTTGGTTTGTTTTTCAGGGTCTGGGACCTTACTCTAACATCAAACGATCCTCATTCGATCGAAACTGCCAAAATGTACTCACCCACTATCATCAAACAAGGAAATTAGGGATCCAGCTTGAAAAACGCATTCTATTTCCTTCCATTTTCAAGGCTTGCACCAACCTTCAAACCTTCAAGGAAGGAACTTCTCTTCGCACTTCTATGACAAAGCGAGGTTTGGATTCCTTCACTTCTGTAAATAATTTTGTTATCGATTTTTATATGAAATGTGGGACCTTGATTTGTGCTATGAATGTTTTTAATTCAATGGGTGTCAAAGGACTCCTGAAGTTATAAAATTTCCCATGTAGGTTTTGTCATCTATGGGTTCGTTATTCGAAGTGGGTTTATCAATCTGGTTTCATTCCAGAACTCACTGCTTAGCTTGTATGCTGAATTTGAAGACTTGGTGTCTATAAAAAAAATTTGTTTGATGAAATGCCTGAGAGAGATGTGATTCATGGAGTGCTGTAATTAGGGCATATGTGAAGAGTGAGGAAGGTCAGGTTGCATTTCAGTTGTTCTGGGTGATGTTTTATGTGAGCTGGGTTTAACCCGATGACCTTACTGTGGTTATCATTCTTAAAGCGTGTGCAAACTTGAAAGAAATTTATTCGGGAAGGTTAGTTCATGGCTATTTTATTCGTAGAGGTTTTGGATTTAGTTTTTTTATGAGTAATACTTTTTTAGTACGATATTGGGTTTGTGTGGATTTGGAATGGGGGTATCAATTGGTATTGTGATTAGGTATTATCTCTTCATCTACTTTCAGCCTACTGATGTTAAGGTTATTAGTTTTTCTGCCTCATTGTTGTAATTTCTCCAAATTTTGATTTTTATGTTGTTTCTGAATCAAATTCATTTGGTTTGGTTTGGTTTGGTTGGAGGGATCAATAAAGTAATTGTCTTAGATCATTTGGAACTGCATGCATATTTTTAGTTATGACGACCCTTGAATTAGCTAAATGCTTTGAATTGAATTCAGAAAGTTCTGTTGCTATTTTGAGATTAAAGGTATAGTTGTTTTATGTGGCCATTGATTTGTTTGAATATAAGTTGTAAGATGGCCATTGATTTCTTCTTGTACCATTTCTATGCATGTTGATTGAATATTTGACTTTTAGCTTTAGGTAGTGTGAGGCTTATTCTGATAATTTAGGGTGAAAGGTCTTAAAATTTCAGTGTGAGAATTCCCTGTTTATCTCCCCATTCTTTCTGAAAAGAAGCATGCAACAGGAGACGTGTGAAAATAATGCTTGTAAATGTGTTTGATAGGGTTCCAGAGCAATTACCTTTGTATAATATCTTGAACGAGTTCCAGAAAGGTCACAGTCACATGGCTGTTGTCATTAGGCACAACGACAATCCGGAAGATCAGCCACCAAACAAAATTTTAGATAATGGTGAGCACTGAACTCTAATTGACATCATTGTGTTGGAATTTCTCCATGGTTCCTCCATTTCTGACCTTTCAGAGGTTTTCATCTCGCCTGAACATTTTTGTTTGACGTGGAGTTGTTTTGTGTTGTATCACAACCTAGGTACCCCAAAAGAAGTGAAGCTAGACATTGATGGTGAAAAACTTCTCCAAGAGAAAAACAAAAAGAAGATGAGGGCAATGCAGAAGTGGAAGAGCTTTCCTAATAGCAATAATCAACATCGGGGCCTCTCAATGACGAGAAGCAAGAAATGGGCGAGAGATATTGATGCCGATGTTCTGCAACTTGATGAAAGATGTCATTGAAGAGCTATTACAGGTATGTATGTATACATATACAACTATTATAAGATTGTTTTGATGTTTCTTTATAAACATATACAACTTAAGTGGAATCATGTCATTGCTTCTTGTTAAATTTGCAGTCATTTGTGAATGTTTTTGCAGGAGGAGATATTTGATGAGACGGATCATCACGATGAGAATTCATAACACATGTTGTTCTTGTAGTATGTACAAAGTGCTAATTGTGACCGTTTTAAGATTAGCATTCGTTTATGTTGTAAGACGTGTTCCTCTGGTTACTCATGAGGATTTGGAACCTTATATTCAAAGAATTACTTATGGAGATTATTCCCCTATTCTTACAGGGAAACCCATATCAGCTATCTCACTCAGGTATGGTTTTCGACCTCCTCTCTATCTCGAGTTGCTATTTGGTTAATCTGGTTCTCTCTATCCCTATTCCAAAAATTTCTGAAATTTGAGATTTCTTGCAGCTCTGGCACAATGCAAGGAAAGCCTAAGTTTGTTCCGTTCAACGATGAGTTGGTTAAATCCACAATGCAGATATACAAAACCTCATTTGCTTTTAGAAACAGGTAAAGCGAATATTGTTTAAAAAAATTTGTACTTCATTCATGTTTAAAAGATTATTTTGTTCTAGTATAGCTGATCGTCTTTCTAAAGATGTGTTTTGTAATTCAAAAGCATATGGGCTATATCTCAGTCCAGAACCAGATCTCCAGATCAATGGTACCATTAGCTTCAAGTCAGCCAAGTATTTTTAGGTGTTCTCATTATATTTCAAGTTATGATGAACCAAATGTTTAAGAGATTATTGAATTTCCTTCATATTTGTCGAATTTCTTTGTGAGAATTATTGTACTTTGGCCTTTGCTTTAGCTTTTTGGAGTGTTTTTTCTGGACAGCTGGTGATTTTGTTCTTGACAGTATACTCCACATCCATTAGATCATTTGGAACTGCATGCATATTTTTAGTTATTGACTAAGTTGCAATCAATTTCAGTTCTCTTTTCTCACCCTAACATTCTACTTGAATAGCTTTTGTTGTTTCCTCAATATACAAAAGCTTTAAAGATGGAACTACACTAAATGCAGCAAAATCCTTCAAGAAGAACATCTCTGTCAAGAAGTTGGTCTCTGTTTCACACAGGTACCTTAAGTTCAACCAAAAGGTTTCAGCAGCAAGTAAAGATATTGAACTACCTGTGAGAGCTGAAGATGAAGATGAAGATGCAGTCGTAGATGAGGAAAGACCAAGAGAATCAACTCGAAGATTGAACCGACTCCTGACAATGTTATCTCCATTCATATCTCAGAAGATAGGTAAGAATAAACTTCACCTCCATCCATTTTATTATGTCAAGTTGTTCTTGTGCATCATGACCAATATAATGCCTCGTAAACATATAATTCTAGCATTATTAATGAATTTTGCATTCTAATATAGGTTTCATCGCATTATACTTTGATTATTGTAAATTTTTTTCGTGTTAATTGGCAAGTATTTATTGATTATAAACAAGTGATGGTAATTATTTTTCATTTTCTGTGCTTGTTATTTATTCATTCTCTCCTCAACCTTTCTTTTTGTCTTCTCCATTGCAGATGTCTACTGCAGTTTTTGAGCCTTACAACAGTGTGCTATCCACTCATTCTCTGCTTGAACACACAGATGTTTCTGTGCTTTTAGACAATGAAGCAATTTATGACATCTGCAGGAGATCTCTGGACATTGAGAGGCCAAGTTACACCAATTTGAACCAATTGATATCTCAGGTCATATCTTCTTTGACAACTTCCTTGCGGTTTGATGGAGCCATTAATGTGGACATTACAGAGTTCCAAACTAACCTTGTACCATATCCCCGTATCCATTAGGTATTTAGCGTCAAGTACTTTATTAGCTTCGATCTCAATTAGCGACTTAATCAGATGTGTTTTTTTGGAATGTGAGATAGGTTTTTTTTACATGAAGTAACTTTATATCGAAATATCAAATACTATTCTTGTCTCCTAATTAGTGCTACTAATGACAGGTTGTCAAGTTAGCAGATGTAGTTGAGGAGCTGTTTGTGAAAAACTTTGCTGAAGACTATAAAAGGAAGGCAATGAAGTACCTTAAACCACGTCAGCGTAAAGAATCCCATGCCGTAACATTCTTCATTGGTGATTATCTTTGCCCCAAATCTGACTCAATTGAGTTTTCATTTGCTGTTTTAGCTACTACATTTCTTTACATTTGATTGGTTCAAAAAGGACAAAAGATCGAGTCCAATAGGGAACACCATATTAGTGGGATTATAAAGCCAGAAAGCCAATGTAACCCATTAAAATGCTAGGTCCAGCCTTGTCTCCCAACATGAATTTTGATTAACTTTTGAACCTTGAAGCTTACTAGACAAAGCAAATTAGCAGGAAAGATGTCCAGGTTGTAGAACCTAGACACTATTTAGCTGTTCCTCTTTTTCTGGTACTAATTTCACTCACAAAGTTATATCTCATAGTCTGAAATGACTAAGTTGTACGGTTGATTTATTTGCAGGGCTCTTCACGGGATGTTTCATCGCCCACTTTTCTGTTCTAAGTTGTTTAAATTGTTTAGCAGTATTCATGTTATCAACTTGTGTGCTTCAATGCCTTTTAATTGATTGTGCATGCAAATTCATTTCTAAGCATGGTTGAGTTTCAGATAGTAGTTCTATTCTCATGAATGGAGACGTCATAATGTTGGTACATGTGGGGTGTTGGAGCTCTTGTAGGTGCATTATCTCGCAATCTTGCAGAACTCGATGACAATAGAGAAAGTTATTTGTCAATTTATGACCATCCTGCTCTTCCGGTGCAGGTATTTCTTTGTTGTACATTTCATTGAATCCTTTCTAGTGTTGTTTTTGTTTTCCATGTTAACATTCACCCAACATGTCATGATTGTTTTTGGTCACCCATGTGTTCAAAATCTTGTAAACTGTCATTTGCAGGATCCTGTTATTGAGTCAATCAAAGCAGTTGTAGACAGACCAACTCATTCAACAAACTTCCTCCACTTTCTAGGGCAACATGTACTAATTATACAAGAAGAAGAGCCACCAAGTGCAATGGATGATCATGTTGATGACCAAAAATATGATTCTATGTCTCTTTTCTTGAACTTAGCCAATACATTCTTCGGTTTTGGTTGTTAGATGTAAGCATTGACAATTTGTAACAATTTTAATTTGTAATTTTCTTCTGGACCATGTATAATATTGATTTTGAAATGAAATTAAAGTTCCTCTTAATGTATGATGATGGTATCATATGAGTTTAGTTTAGTGTCGTTTATATTTGATTTTTGATTTGAGTCTAAAAGTTGTAGTGCATATGTTAGATAGATTATCTGCATCCAATGAAAAGAAAACACTACAGGTTGAAAAATGTGATTTTTATATGGTAAAAAAATTTGAATTATCAAAGGGAATTTAGCGGCGGTTGCAAATCGTCGCTAAAAGGCAAAAAGTTGGTTTGTTCATCGAATTTTGTTGACGGTTTATAACCGTCGCTAAATTGTATTTAGCGACGGTTATAAACGTCGCTACATTAAACCGTCGCTATATAGTATTTAGCGACGGTTATGCCAGCGGTTGCTTAAAACCGTCGTTGAATGACCTAGTGACGCCTTTATTAGCGGCGGTTTTGTAACCGTCGCTGTTTTATTTGGCGACAGTCATAACCGTCGCTGTATACCTTTGGTGACCGTCGCTAAAATACAGTTTTCTTGTAGTGTATAGTCCCTAAAACTATCCAATGGGATCAAGTTACTATCACAAACACATGGCATGTACAAACTGAACCAAGATGTAGATAGAACTGTTAAATTACAGTTCCCATGAACCAAAAAAAACCAAACTATCAATAATTGAGTTCCAATCACCAAGATCATCATCATCATCCTATAAAACAACCCCTCAAATTTCAAAAACTCCATCAGTAGCACATAAAAATTAAAAAAAGAATTAGGCAAATCAATTAACTCAAATGCCACAACCAATTTATACTAATGACATACAATTAGAAATACTAAAAGAACAATAAATAAAAACTCAACTACGCAATCGAAGATAGGAGGTCCCTCTCAAATTTGTGTAATTGACAAAACCTTCCAATTAGACAAAGATTCGAGATATATATATATAATTTCAATAAAAAAAGAATTTCAAAACATAATCAACAAGAAAGATAAAGATTATGAAAAGAATTTTATGTGAGTAACTCCAAATCAATATGTCATTTTTCCAATGATATGAAAAAAATTACGTAATAAATTTAAATTTATAACAAATACAAACACCTACAATTTTTAAACAAAACAATTACAAAATCAATAATACCCCCATTAGAGGAAATACACTACAAAATAAAAGGAACATAAATTATAGCATTTCCAATAAAAAAATTCATTGTCCAAGTAGTAACAAATCATGCAAGAATCCCCTATGGATTAGAAAAAATTATTGAATAAAATAATTATACCAGTATACTATTACATACAATAAATCAAAAGTAGTCAAAGGTGTGATGGGTCATTGGTTGAGTAGTGGCGGATGATATCATTAGGTCACAGGGTCGAACCCAGCCGGCGACATCTGGGGTGGGAGGGGTTAAGGGATAAAAAAAATGAGTCAACAAGTAGTCAATGAAAGGATTGTAAAATCACTATTTATCCCCCCGAAGAATAAATAAACATATTACATTAAATCAAAATAGATAACCTTGGTAAACCCCCCCCCCCCCCCCCCCCCCCCCCCCCCCCCATCAAAACTTAGGCAAGGTATAAAATCTCTGATGCAGTTTCAATCTTAACCTTTGCAATACTCAAACATTTTATAGGAGATCCAACTCATTTCCAAAAAAAAAATCAAAATAAGTCCTCCTTATGAATTTAAGGTGTCCAAAAGTCTAAAATTTTATATGGTACACAGATATGTTCCTTTTAAAGGTCATGACTAGATCAGAGGTCAATAACCCTTTTTGAAAATGAAGATTTATATCTAGACTTCCCTCAACCTTTGCTTACAATTAGAAACAATTTTAAAACACAAAACAATGGTACAACTCTATATGTATGGTGATTTAATCGCGCTAAAACAAATGAAATAGCTTTAAACCTTTTAATGACTTCAAGCTTAGAGTCCAATTAAAACATCAAAATCTAACAGGAAGAAAAAAGTTAGGAGTTTTCTGTCAACAATATGGCTATGAACCAATCAAAGCACCATCATCAAAATTGAAACACAAAAACGAAATATCAAATATAGGAAAACACATTATCTAAAAATTTCCACTAATAACAGACTTAATCCTTATTACAAAAATAACAAAGAAACCATATAGAAAGAACCAACGTCTGATAATTCATGCTAAAAAAACACAAATACATATAATTGCAATGATTTTGCATGTATCACTATGTAATCTAGACAAAATAAGCAAACATATTATTAGATTTTCTAAATGAAAATGATAATCATCAATTAAAAAAGGATTAGTTAGTATAAGTCAAATAATTACTCGATAAATAAGAAAAATTACAAACAGACAAACCCTATTTTCTAACTTTTAAGAGATCATTGACAGTTTTAAATCACCACATCAACAATTTATAACCTTACAATATCTTAAAAAAGAAATCAATATCCTTAAGCAAGAAATTAATCAATTCAAAAATGAAAAACTACAAATACAAAAGGAACTAATGAGTTTAAAATTAAACAATTACAGGGAAAAAAATCCGACATAAACATTATCAAAGGTTACAAGAAATTTCTCAAGTAGACAATGAATATTCTTCAAATTTCTTACATATAATTTTAAAAATCAAATTTCACAAATGGTACATCAATATTACTTTGGTAATAAATAATGAATACAAAGTCACTACAACTGCATTAGTCGACTCAAGCACAGATTTGAATTGTGTTCCTGAAAGACTAGTCCCGCAAAAATATTTTGAAATACAAAAAAACAATTATATACAACAAATATGCAACCATTACAAGTTAGTTACAAATTATTAAACGCTTACATCCTTCACCACAATTATTGTATCAATCAAGAATTTCTAGTTGTCCAAAACATGGGTCTAGAAAGCATTTTAGGAACATCGTTCCTAACATCAATTTATCCGTCCAAGTGACCAAAGAAAAAACAGTCACAAAAATCTTTGAAGAAATTCTCTTTCCTTTTCTTTTACAACCAAAGGTCGTAGATATCAAAATGTTGAAAGAAAAATCTATTTCCAAATAATCAAATGATCCTCAAAACCACTCTCAAATCTCTAATCAGATTTGTCCAATATCGTGTTTACCAAAATCAAACCAAGTCTTCAAAATCACATTGTTTTCAAAAGAGATTTGAAAAGCTTATTGCTTTCAAAATTTCCTCAAAAGAATTTTCCAAAATCAATACATCATAATTTTGATTTCAAAGCTATTCAAATTCATCTGGTAGTTTGTCTAATTAGTTAAGCTTTCTATTTGATGGAATGACCAACAATAATATGCAAAACTTTTAAACCTAGTTTGTCCAAAACAAACTATACTCTCAACAAATCGGATAAAGATCTTGTTGATGATGTGTGGAAATCTTTCAAACGCAACGTAGAAGCTGATATACAAGCTTCGTTGAAAAGGCTTTGCAAAAAGGTTGTCAAAGCTTCAAAAGGATAAAGGAAAACAGTTTGCCAACAATGGAAAATCTAAGGCTCGGTCTTTTATGACTAATAATGCAACAACCAATCCATCAAAGGACAAAACGCATACTACAACATTTTTTTACTCGTCCAATAGCAATAGTAATTTAAAAGCCAAATGAAAATAAATATTCTGGAAAATCTAGTCTGACAAAGTAGAACTAGATGTTTAGATTACTGCCTACCTGACTACTTAGAATCAACCAATGTGAGTCATCGTGAATGGACTAAAGCAAATTGGATGGGCCATAATGAGCTCTTCAACAATAAAGCATTGAATGAATCCAATGTAACAATTTATACTACCATGTTTTGCAAGAACGTATATCTTTAAGTGCAACAGCTGATCTTAAAGCCAAAACATTCTTTTATGAAATGGAATTTGTTGGTAGAATCCTATCCAAACTTTCAGAGGACCTTTATTGGTGTCCTCAAATCCTAAAAAATACAATCAAAAACCTTGAACACATGATGTATTAAGATAATTATAAAATAGATATCGGGAGGAATGCTACCCTCTGGAATTGGTCAAAGAAGGCAATAAGAATGTCTACTCTCTAGGGCAATAAGAATGTCTACTCTGTGGGTTACAAAACAGTGGCTAAACTTAAGAGTTGGGGTAAATCACAATCTGATATTTGTCATTTATGCTTGAGAGAAGTTGAAACATAAAACCATTTGTTCTTTGGATGCTCGTATTCTCAGTCGGTCTGGACGGACATCTTCCACTATCTATGTTACACTCAACAAGTTCAGGAATGGGACCGGGAGATAGAATGGTGTGATAGAACATTTGTTGGCAATGACTCTAGTACAATAGTCAAGAAGCTTGCACTGAATGCCACAGTTTATCATCTATGGGCGGAACGCAACAGAAGAGCCTATGAGAACTCTAAGATGCTTGAAGGTCAATTGGTCCAAATAATCTATGATGATGTTTGTATTAAGATAGTTGGGCTGAACCTAAAATCAGAGGACAATGCTAGAAATAGGGAGCTCTTTTATAGATGGAGTGTCGATCCAATCTTCCAAAACAAAGTTCCAACAAAGTGCAAATGGACAAAGCCCCCTCTTGGTTGGTACAAAATGAACTCGGATGGTTCCTTTAGAGGCATGCAAGGAGGTTATGGAGCTATTATCAGGAATGATGGTGGCGAAGTCATTGCTGCTTGCGCGGGTTCTAAACATGGTCACTCAGTCATCAAGCACGAGTTGCAGGGGGTTGAAACAGGGCTCCAATTAGCTACTTCGCATGACATCAGGAAACTAGTAATGTTCTAGCTTACCTAACAAAGAACTTGGCTACGCCCTGTGACCTGAGGCATATAGTGGGTCGTATTAGGAAGCAACTTTTAAAGCTTGAAGAATTCAGGTTGGAACACCATTTTAGGGAAACAAATCGTGCTGCTGATCATCTGGCAAGTCTTTATCCGAGCAATAGTTACACCATTGTTAATCCAAGCTCTTTTGCTGAGGATTTAAATAAAATAGTTTATGAAGATAGTATAGGGAAAGAATATACAAGGTTGGAATCTGATGGTTCTTTTTTCAGGTTTGGGATCTTTTAATAACCTCGGCTCATCATCATCATCATCATCATCAAAGCCCATTCCCGAGATTTTCGGGGTTGGCTACA
This sequence comes from Berberis vulgaris, assembly GCA_963556465.1. Classification (NCBI taxonomy): domain Eukaryota; kingdom Viridiplantae; phylum Streptophyta; class Magnoliopsida; order Ranunculales; family Berberidaceae; genus Berberis; species Berberis vulgaris. The sequence goes on from OY747128.1 coordinate 40,553,599, forward strand.
TGGATTTTGGTTCTCCAAGCAATGCGGTCTTCCCACATTTCCTCGTCTAATCCAAGCTCAATGATATCTTCATTCACCATCTTCATCCAAGTTTTCAACGGTCGTCCCCTCCGTCTACACCCTCCATTAACTTGCCAATCTAAACATTTTCTAATTGGCGCCGAGCTTGGTCTCCTCCGCACATGACCAAACCAAGTTAAACGTCTTTCTCTAATTTTGTCCTCTATGGGCGCTACACCTAAGTATCTCCTAATTCTTTCATTTCGAATTTTATCCTTACGAGTTTTACCACACATCCACCTTAACATACGCATTTCTGCTACTGCCATCCTATGCGTATGTTGTCCCATAGTAGCCCAACATTCTGAACCGTATAGCATGGCTGGTCGAACAATTGTCTTATAGCATTTCCCTTTTAGCCTTGCAGGCATCCTTCTATCGCATAGTACTCCTGACGCCATTCTCCATTTCAACCACCCAGCTTTAATCCTATGGTCTACATCTTCTCCAATAGCCCCATTCTTTTGAATTATAGATCCTAGATATCGAAAAGCCTCACACTCTGGGACCTCGACACCTTCGATCTCAATTGCATTACTTCTCCCTCTTGGTTCACACCCAAAGTTGCACACTAGATACTCCGTCTTCGAACGGCTAATTCTAAAAACTTTACTCTCTAAAGCCTCCCGCCACTTAACTAATTTCTGACCTAAACCTGCACTAGTCTCATCCATTAAGACAATATCATCTGCAAATAACATGCACCAAGGTACATCTTCTTGCAGATGTCTCGTCAACTCATCCATGACCAAAGTAGAGAGATATGGACTTAACGCCGACCCATGATGTAGTCCTACTGACACTGGAAATTCACTAGACATCCCACCTACTGAGCGGACACTTGTTACAACCCCTTCATACATATCCTTAATGATATCGACATAACATTGAGACACTTTCTTCCTTTCAAGCACCCACCAAATTAACTCCCTGGGGACCCTATCATATGCTTTCTCCAGATCAATAAAAACCATATGCAAACTCTTACGTGCCTCTCGATATTTTTCTATGGTTTGCCTAAGCAGGAAGATGGCCTCCGTAGTAGACCTACCCGGCATAATAACCCCGGCTCAATTTCAAAAAAAAAAAAAAGGTTAAAAAATCTTGACTGCAACATTTTAAAAGTCAAATTTCATACTTCCCTCATCTGTATGAAAATATTACTAATGATGAAGTCCAAAGGGCAAAAAGTATCATAAATCTCAATATTCAAGCTACTATGGAAATAACTAGCACGACCCGTCCTTTTTTACGATATAGAACTTTGATCTGTATGACTGTTGGCAATCCTTACTTAGTAGGAAATACCTCCTTCTATGAAAACTTGATCAAAAATAAAAATTAGGACTTAGTGTTTCACAGCACCAAGTATCTCAAACAACATGAGCAAGAAATGGCTGTTTGTGGCCAATACCTAGATTTGATCTACAAAAATCAATGGTTCGGTTGGGGTATTTACCCCAATTGTTGAACCAAATTTTGAATTAATGTTTGTTGATGATGACCACATGTCATAAACATAATTTACAAACCACATGATGGAAACATAATCCTTATGTGTATACAGGTCCTTCTCAAATGTCAAATTAACCAAATTAAATATCCTTTCCAAGGACCCAAAAAACCACTTTCCACATCCGTAAGTTTCCAAAACCACTTAAAAGAACCATCAATTTTGTCGTGCCATCCAAAAGGTGTCATTTTCAAGATAACCCACTAGTCATACTCAAAATCCATTCAAGTTATTATCTCACTGAACGCAAACCTTCATTTGCTTATAATAATTCAAAAGTATCCAACAAGTTTTCCATTATCTCAAAAGCTTCCAAGATTCGTATCATGATGTCGAGCATTATTGTAACCATCCAAGGCTCCTCAATCTCTATTTAAGCAAGCAAAAGCAAAGTTCGAAGGGATCTTGTTCCACAGTGGACAAAAGCATCAAGGGCATCTTCCTCCAATTTAAACAAGAACCCCAATTAGTCTCTGAAAACCCCCAAACCCTTTTCATCCCCTTAAAGTTTCAAGTGATCAAGTGTATTTCAAATCAAGAATACTATAAGTTTTTGCATTTTCCTTTATCAATGTACATTTTTATCAATTAATTTTCAAGTCTTTCATCCATCAATTTTAGTTTTCAAAACCTATTGTTGCTATCCCTTTCTGTTTCAATTAGTTGTATTTTCTGTTAACAGTTATCTTTGTGGTCTCTATTATTTGGGCATTGTCCTGAGTGTACTTTGATTCACTCTTGAAACAATAGAAATGCACAAACAACAACAATTCAAAAACATCCACATAGAATTAATTTAAATAGGAATCAAACCATTAACGAGAACAACTTAGAAGCTTCAGCTCTTATATGTCTAGGAGAATGTAGGGACAATCAATTTCAAGACTTTCTACAATGAATAGCAGAAGTCTCTTTAGGCTTAGGTCCAATTTATTTCAAATGTTACCCAAACTTTTTAATAACTCTATCAAATCAAAATGTTGTAAAAACGTTAACATTCAATATTCAAATTTTGGATATGATATGCCACCTGTTTCAGAACCATTAGCATTATTATCTCAGATAACTCACCAAGTCATGAAAACTAAAATCAGTCCACAAACCACTACTACAAATATAGGCTTGCATAGCGCTTAAAAATAGGCTTAGATAGCGCTTTTTAGCGCTATGCAAGGCGCGTACTTGAATAGCGCTTCGCTTAGATAGCGCTTTTTAAAGCGCTATCTAAGCGTTGATTTTTTTTTTTAATTAACTTCAATAGCGCCTTCTAAAGCGCTATGTAAGCGCTAATTTTTTTTTTAAATTAGCTTGAATAGCGCTTTTTTAAGCGCTATTTAATTTTGTTGATTTTTTTTAATTTTTTTTTAATTTTTTTTTTTTGATTTTTTTTAATTAGCTTCTAAAGCGCTATTTAATTTCGGTGAATTTTTTTTATTAACTACCATATAATATTTTTTTATATAATATTTAATATAATAATGACAACGTTCAATCAATCAATAAAGACACAACATGATAACTAACTGTTTCTCATTCATTCAAAATATAATTTAAGCATTCATACAAAATTGTTAATATGCTATCATATATATACACCAGCTTTTTTGGCCACGAAATGAAATGGCCAACAGCTTCTCCTACAGTCCTAACTTCGTCTGTACATTGCGGCACCGCTGAATGTTTCTCAGATTCTACCGCCACTTCAAATTGTATCCTCGCATAACCTGAAATTGCATCATGGCATTGTATAAGTATAACAACACACACACACTAAGTCGGTATATAAATCTTAACCTGAAATACAAGAACACACCTATTACTGCTACTATATATATGCAAACCACTGCCAAACACAAAGGGTTTTGTATCAGTAAGATAAATGTAAATGACTAAAGGTCCAACTATATTTCTTGATAGCAGCCTTCTCAACTAATATATATATATAGTAGCAGTAATAGGTGTGGAAATTACCCCAGAATAACCAATTCCAACGAGCTCAAGAACTCCGGGAACTAAAGGAAGCCTATCAATGGCCTGCAGAAACAGAATGCACAAATTAAACTTTCGTTCAATAAATATCATACAAGCTATCAATAACTCTTAAGCTCGCATATAACAGATATGATCAGTATTAATCTTTTAACTGCAATGAAATCTGAAGGGTAGTAAATATTAGAAAGATTTTATGCTCACAGAAATCATCCCTGTAGAGCCCCATAGAGCAACTCCACCAGTAACTACAAGTGAAGTCGTGGCATACTTGTCTTCCATCTTGTCCCACTGCAAAAACAATCAGAAAACTAAACTAATAACACTATTGTTTAACACAAATAATGTCAACATTTTACTAATCCAACTTTTAAGTTCCAAAACCTTTCAACTTTCTATCTGCTGTTTTTCTCCAGATTCATCCCCAATTGCAAAATGACATACTTGATAAATTTATGATGAATATTTCGGAAGAAAGATCAATTTCATTCCTTTAATCCATTAGAGAGATTGTTAATAGTAATCAAGTAATAAACATATAAAAGAAACATCTGCACTATATCATACATATCAATACTTCAACTTAATATCCACAAGGACCACAAAATGTCAAAGCCCAGCTGAAAAGATAATTTTGTACCCCTTCTTGAATGGTTTTAAAAATCTCAGGCAGCTCGGTTGTTGCAACTTCAGCTGGTGCATCTCCAGTGGCCATGGCAACCACTGCTGCTGCTGCTGCTGCGAGGGAATCACTACTGCTGCTGCGAGGGATGAACCGCTGCTCTGCGAGGGACGCACTGATGCGAGCTTGCTGCTGGTCGCAAACTAGAGTGCGCTCTGTTTCACTGCAGAGTACCCACTGTCCTGTTGAGTACCCACTGTCCTAGCAGTTATGATAACTTTTCTGGCACAGGTCTTGTTAGAACTCGTAGCCCAATCTTGACCTATGCAATTAAAAGTCACACAAAGTAATTATGACAGGAGAGAAGTAATTTGAAATGAAAAATATGTTACAAGTTCACAAGGACACAAAATATAAAATGAAAAAACCAATTGTACAACATCAGAAATAAGATTCAAAAGAGTTAAAAGAGCCTCAATAAATTCTATACGCCTACAGACCTACAAGAATATTGAGAATTGACTTGGCACACTAGTTTCCTTTCGATTTGGGAAAATCCACATGCATGGTGATAATCAAGTCTAAAAGGTCTGGTTATAGGAACAAATGCTCATTAAGAAATGTGATTGTAATAAAACAGGAGTAAATGGCAAAATCGTAGGAGCAATATATGAGATCATATCCCAAAACCATAACCCCTTAAGAACAAACTTTTACAATTGCAGTGGCCTTGGAATAGTTTTTGCAAACTTGCATCCACAATTTCTTCAGGTATCACCTTATATGCACTTCAATACCTCAGTAACACGAGGTTGGTTAGGTTATGAGAGCTATAGAGATGAAAATAGTCAATACCATTTGGAGATCACGGCTTCCCGAGGTACTTTCTATTAGATGAGGGCGTGCACGGACATCATAAATGACTGGCCTCTCAAACCATGGAATCATCAGATGTGTTCCTTCAGGATAAACCTGCATGCACAATCTATTGTGAGTAGATTATTGCAGGAACAAACACCTTGAAAAGATGAAAGATATATATGATACAAGTATGTGATTTATTTTACAACCCCTCATATTTACCTAAAGAAAAAGAATCTTCAACAACAAATACAAAAGTTTGCTGAAGTGTGATCTAGTGACATTGTCCAAGAAAAAACAGCAAAAAAACAATTGTGCATGTGGATGTGGATTAGCAAACAATTCATTTACCTACTAGAATAAGGTAACATCTAACATGTTCAATACCCACTAGGAAGTGATATCATTATTCATGATTTCAATTTCTATGGATGATTGTTAAGTAATATCAGAGCCTTCACATGCATTTCCAGTCCTGTTCTTATACAGCTGACACACTTATAATCTGAAAAAATTAATCATCTTTGTAAGTTTTTCAATTGAATCCTTCACAGGTTCTGGTTAGAATGACAAAACCAGACATGACTGCAAAGCACCATTTCAAATTTTTGATGAGGAAAAGTATAACATTTCCATTAGAAACTCATTGTCCATAACAGACACAAACCATACCATCACTGGAAACAAAAAATTTCCTTACCTTCATCCTTAATGCATATACTTTTCCAAGCAATTATATTCCTTCGGGTTTTTTTTTTTCCTATTTTAAAATTCCATTGTACAACAATACTCACAATTTATCTTTCACATGCTTTCGAACCAGTGTATGAGAATAGACTGTAAAGCTAAAAGTATAGATAACTCTCCTAGCTTCTCTACAACTAAAAGATGCAGCTATCAATGAGATAGACCAAATTAGCAACTAAAAGTAATTATGTGGTGATATTGGACGTTTGTTCTTATTAGTTAAAATGAAAAATAAAAGTAAAAAAAATAAATCTGAGTATTAATCAATGAACCATAAAGCTTTACTCTGTTTGAGACAAAACCAGTAAGGAGAATACCTCAACCACAGCTCAAAACCAGTGTGCTAACCGCGCACGCTGAAACCCGCTGCGGCCAGAAACAGCACGTCCAGCAATAAACATTAAAAGAAAGACATCATAATCAAAAAGTAAAATAAACCAAAACAATCAAACCCCATGTAAACAAAAACATGATTCAATTTCGTTTCAGAAAATCAAAAAATTAGGGCACAAAAGGCAAATCAAAACCAAACTAATGAAAACCCATTCAAAATCAAAGCATGCTTAACCAACCCGGTTCTAAAGATATAAACTTGAAACAAAATACCCAGATTTAAATGAGCTTCCGACTCCTCGGTTCCTCGCCTCCTCGCCTGAGTCGCCTCCTTCCTCGGTTCCTCGCCTCCTCTGGTTCCTCGCCTCCTTCCTCGGTTCCTCGCCTCCTCGCCTCCTCTGGTTCCTCGCCTCCTCTGGTTCCTCGCCTCCTCGCCTCGGTTCCTTGCCTCCTCGCCTCATCGCCTCTCTGTGTGTTTGAAAAGGGGAATTCTAAATGTCGAGGAAACCAAAAAAAACGAGATTTAGGTTTTATATTAGGGCTTGTGATCTTAACCGTCCGATCGTATCAAGATCTGAAAAAATGAGATTTAATTTGATATTTGATCAAGATCGAAGCGCTATCCTAAATGTAAGTAGCATAGCGCTTTGGAAGCGCTATGCAAGCACTTTAAAAGCGCTATGGTAGCTTTTGTAACGTTTTTTCTCATAGCGTTTTTTAAAGCGCTATCTAAGACATAACTAAGATAGCGCTTAACTGAAAAAAAAAATTAAAAGCGCTATTGTAGCGTTTTTTTTTTTTTTTTTTTTTAAAGACAAATAAGCGCTATCCTAGTGCCCACTTGGATAGCTCTTTAAAAAAGCGCTATCTAAGTGGCGTTACCTAAGCTAATATTTGTAGTAGTGAACAAAAGTAGAAAGTACAAAAGGGATACAAAATATTTTTTCAATCAAACAAAGAAACAACCAAGGATGCACAGACTCGGACACGGCGACTCGGCAAATTTAAAAAAAATAGGACTCGGCGACACGGTCAAACTTAATTTTTTTAATATATATTTTTTTTGTAACTCATAAGAAGAACATAAAATCATAAATAAATTAATAATACTATTAAACAATCCAAACATATCAATAAAACATTCAAATTCATTCATTCAAATTTACAAATGCATCATAAAGTCAAGCTCAACTGCTCAAGTCATACTCATAAAGCATAAGCAATATAATTTCATTAACTTGATAATGTAAATAAAATGTAAATTGATAATTTCAAAAACTCACCAGCGAGGCGGCTACAACTCTTCTTCTTCATTAACTAGCGGATCAATTGTCACATTTTCTTCATCCAACAGTCCAGCCTCTAGCTCAGGTTCAAGTGAAAGACTGGCAATCTCAAGCACTCCAGTAGCATCCAAATCCAACGAATCAATAGTATCTCCTGCGACATCCCAAATCCTTGTCTCACCTTCTTTGTACTCTTGTTTTCTTCTTGACAAAAGACGAAGGTTGGAATGCACATACACTAAATCTTCAGCTTGCTGTGGGGTCAATTTGTTCCTTTTTAATGAGTGGATGTTGTTATACGTGCTCCAATTCCTCTCACAACATGAGGAAGAACAAGGTTGCCCAAGTAACTTCAAAGCAATATTCAGGAGTAATGGTGCACAGGTACCATGAAAAACCCACCACACATTAGGTTCTAGGTATGCTCTATTCTGTAGAGCATCACCCTCTGCAAACTGTCCAGTACCCGTTGAAAACCTAGCATACTCTTTAATAACCACTCTTCTGTCTTCAATTACAGGAAAGTATCTCTTGAAACACTTATCTCTCTCCTTTGTAATTTCAGGATCTCTGTGTGGCGAAATACGATTAGGATCCTCTTCAAGCCATTCTCTGCTATAATACCTATATGTAAGCAATGTCAATCACAAATTAATATATAAACATTAAGTGCATAACTCATGAATTCTAGTCTTCTAGTCAAGACTCAAGAATAAGTAGAATAAAAAGTTAAAAACAATGTAATTATTTACCTTGGATTCAAGGAATGTGCTAAGCAATGCAGTGGTGTGTTGTTTTTCTCCCATCGATCTACCAATATCTGATGCACCACTGAAAAAAACTCTGACTCCTCGCTAGTATTTTCCTTTCCTTCATGACGGTAAATAACTTGTTTCACTTTCTCAATCATAACCCCACATCTCATACACGTAGTGAAGACAAGATTTATCTGTATCAGCCCTCCACAACATTGAATAAATAGGCTCTGTGAAACGAAGCACATAGTCCACTTTGTCCCACCACAAGTCATCCAATAGTTTTCCTTTCACAATCCGTGCTTTCTCAACATCATCTTCCTTATAGGAATCCCACTGATCTCCAATCACCATACTTTGGATGCTACTTTTAATGTCTTTCAACCTCTTGAGCATAATTATGCTTGAAGCAAAGCGTGTCTCTGCTATGGAAAACAACTTCAATCTCGAATGCTCATTAACATATGCAACCTCATCGAATGGTTCATGATAAAGTTCTTGATCAGCACCCCATCCCCAACAACATCAATAATCCAACTACACAAACTGTATGCCTTTTCATTTGCAGGCGTGTTCTTTGGAGCGCATATGTTCTTCGAGGCAAGGTTGAGAGTGTGGACTACACAAGGTGTCCAAAAAACCTCAGGATACTGGCTCTCAACAAGTAAACCTGCAACCTTACAAACTAGAGCATTGTCGGTTATAACTTGAACCACATTACTTGGCCCAACCTCATGTACAACTTCCTTGATCAAATCAGCAATGAAGAACTTGTCTTTGTATTCCCCTTCACAGTTCACGGCCTTCAAGAACATTGAACCACCCTCATTAATCACTATGAAATTAATGAGAGGCCTCCTTTGACAATCAGCCCACCCATCACAAACAATTGTTGCCCCTTTAGTAACCCATGTGAACTTTGTTGCCTCCAACAACCTCTCAATGTTGCCCCTTTCATTTTGAAGCAATGTCGTCCTCAATGCATTATATCCAGGGATCTTGTAACCACTAATGGACTTTGCTTTATTCGTTGCAAAGGTGAAAGCCTCCTGAAAATACGGATTCCTTGCAAGGTTGAATGGCAATGCAGCTGAGTAGAATGCCCTTGCAATCAAAGCATCCAACTCTTGTCGCTCACTCGTATTGAAAGCATTTGTAATAGGATTATTAGTGGCTCTCCTCTTCCTTTGTTCATTGTACGGAACTGAAGGACCAACCCCCCCACTACTTGAACTCGGGTGCGGGTGACTACTTGATCCCACTGAGGGAGGTAAAGGAACACTTCGCACCCTTGTACTTTCTGCTCTCAATGCAGCTTCATCAACAAATTGTCGCATCTCTCTAAGTTGTATGGGGGAGATTTTGGCACAAATAGCTATCTCACGCTCTGTTATCTTCAACAAGTGGTCCTTCAATCTAGTAAGAGATCCCGTATACTCTTTCTGACAAAAGTTGCACCTCCATCTAAGGTTTCCCCCACCTTCATTTCTTCTTAGTATTGTCACATGCTTCCAAAGATCATCTCCGGTTCCTTGGCCTAAAACCAGTTTTAGTTTCTTGTTTAGTTTTCAGCCAATAGGTGCAAGCTCAAATATGGGGTATTTGAAGTATTTCATGCATACTTTGCTTTCATATATATGCAAAGAAAGAAAATAGAAAAAACAACAAAAAAAAAAAGGAATGGCAGGAATTCACAGGAAAAAAAAAAGGAATCGCAGAAAAAAAATGAAATCGCAGCCTAATCGATCGATCTCAGGAATCGATCGATCGAAGAAATCGCAGGAAAACATAACAGAGAAAATAGCAGGAAAAAAAATGAAATCGCAGCCTAATCGATCGATCGATCTCAGAAATCGATCGATCGATCGAAGAAATCGCAGAAAAAAATAACAAAGAAAATAGCAGGAAAAAAAAACAAACGAAATCGATCGACAGGATCGATTGATCAAAGGTACCTGGTGTTGATGAGGACGCCATAGATCCCGTCGATCAATCTATCTGTCTCTGTCGAAACCGATTTCTCTACCTCCTCTCTGTCGAAAATCGAAATCGATCGATGTCTGTTCTGAGTTCTTTCTCTCTATCTCCGTCTCTCGATTCTTTGTTCTCTGTGTGAAGGATCGATTCTTTGTGTGAAGGATCAATTCTATTTCTCTGTTTAGGGTTTTCTTTGGCTCTATGGGAGGAAGGATGATTATCTGATTTTGATTTATTTGCAAAATTTAAAGTCAACGAATTTTGACCGTGTCTGGGCCGAGTCTGGACCGTGTCCAAGCCTTGTCCAACCCAGTCAACGAATTTTGACCGTTGACCCCGTGTCCAATACGTGTCCAGCGCGTGTCGGGCTCGAATCCGTGTCCGACACGCATTTGACGCGTGATATAAAGGTTTTTCGGAGAGTCGGTGCATCCTTGGAAACAACCGATATTATAGTCCCAAAGACTATTCATTGGGATCAAGTTACACTCACAACCACATGGCAAGTTCAAACTGAACCAATAGCTCCCTCTCAAAATGAATTATCACAAATAATATCATTTGATGATGGGACTTGTGACGACCCCCTACCGCACTGTATCGATACTGTCCGCTTTGGGCTACCATCCGGCCCTCATGGCTTTAAAAGGCCTCGATACAATGGGGAGCTAACCCCGCACATATAAGGATCATCCTCCTCCCCTACCCAGGCGATATGGGACTATGATTCCCCTTGTAGCTCGTCCAACCTCTCTCGGCCTATTGGGCCTGTGGGCATTTTGGGCCTGTTGGGCTCCAACCCTTACCCTCACCTCAGGTCCGCCCACTCAGGGTCTCACAATCCACCCCCTTAAGGCCCAACGTCCTCGTTGGCCACACAGGCACAACGTCCACGTTGCCTGAGGGCCCACCTCCACGTGGCATACTTCCGATTGGGTCAGGCTCTGATACCAAAGTGTGACGACCCCCTCCCGCACTGTATCGATACTGTCTGCTTTGGGCTACCATCCGGCCCTCACGGCTTTAAAAGGCCTCGATACAATGGGGAGCTGACCCCGCACATTTAAGGATCATCCTCCTCCCCTACCCAAGCGATATGGGACTATGATTTCTCTTGTAGCTCGTCAAACCTCTCTCGACCTATTGGGCCTGTTTGACATCTTGGACCTATTGGGCTCCAACCCTCACCCCTCACCTCAGGTCCGCCCACTTAGGGTCTCACAGGACTGTTGAATTCCAATTCTCAAGCACAAGAAAAATCAAACTATCAATAATTGATTTTCAATCAACAAGATCATCAACATCATCCTATAAAACAATCCCTAAAACTTCAAAAATTTATTAGTAACACACAAATTTAATAAAAAAAAAAAGGCAAAACCCTCAATTTTCTCAAATACCAATACCAATTTATACAAATGGCATACAATTAGAAATATTAGAATAAAGATAAATAAATAAATAAAATCACATTTGCAATCAGAGATAGAAAATCCTTCTCAAATTTTTATAGTATATGAGATCACCATCATCATAAAAAAAAATTGTAATTGACAAAACCTTCCAATCAGACAATGATTACATAAAAAATGAATATATGGAAAGTTACAATTTCTACAAAAGAAAAGAATTTATTCAAACATAATCAAGAAAGAAAGAGAAATATTAGGAAAATAATTTTATAAATTCTGTGAGAAACTCCAAATCAAGATGTTATTTCCAATAGTTTGAAAACAATTACTTAACAAATCTGAATGTTATAACAAACATAATTAATACAACAATTAAAAAAATCCATACAAGCTGCAGAAGAACCAAACACTATTCTCAACAAATCATTATCTGAGTCCAACTCAAATACCTCACATAAAGAGCCACAACCTTTTGCATATCCAAACCATAGACACATAGTTTAGTTCAAATGATTCTCAAACAAATAATAAACAAGACATATGCATTGATATGTAAACTAGGCATAAAGAACCAATTGTATCCCAAATCGAAATATGATACCCTCAATCAAGTAAACGAATTAATTTTGAAAACAAGAAAATTTTCAAACTTATAACTTCTATTATGGCCTTCAAAAAATAACTGAAATATTTAACTCACCAATTCAACAACCAATCACCATACAAGATCTGCATAAAGAAATTAACATTAAAAAAAATTCACTAAATAAAAAATATAAATTTACAAATACAAAAAGACAACAATGTACCAGAAACATCATCAAAATTAAAAGAAATTTCTCAAAATGAAAAACACTATGTTACAAAATAAACTTTCACAAATAATATTTCATAATTATAGCAATATTACTTTACTAATAAACAAATAATACAAAATTACTACTACTGGATTAGTAGAATCAAGAACAGAGTTACATTGTGTCTCTGAAGGACAATTCTATGAAAATATTTTGAAAAAACAAAACAAAAATTATGTGCTGCTAATAAGCAACAATTACAAATTAACTACAAATTATCAAATGCTCAAAGTTGTCATATAAAAATATTGCATTAACCAAGAATTTTATGAGTAAAAAATATGGATCAAGAAATCATACTAGGAACATCCTTTTAACAACAATTTATCCTTTTCAAGTAAACGAATATGGTATAGTTTGACAGAGTTAGTATATTTATTAATATTAGGAATTTAAGTATTTTAAAAATATTAAGCATTCTATTATATTTGTAATAGGGATTCCAATTAGTATTTTAAAATGTTGATTTAGCACTCTCGGTTCTGGAAGTGACATATCAGTGTATTCATTGCCAGATATCATACTCCAATGCTCATTCTTTTTTATCACTTTCATATATGCTAAATGTACAGTGGAAGAGAGAAGGAGTTATTGGTGCATTTAGAGAATTTGGCATCTCGATATATTGGCCCTTGGATTGTTGGTGGTGACTTTAATGCAGTCATCAATGAACAAGACAATCTCGAAGGGAATCCCCCAGCCCTTACTAGTATGTCCAATTTTTCAGACTGTATTGAACATTGTGGACTGATTGATTGTGGGTATGTTGGTCCAAAGCATACTTGGTGCAATAATAGGCGTGGTGGCTACCGTATATGGGCAAGGATAGATAAAATATTTGTGAATTCTTTATGGCTGGCACAGTTGCCTCATACGAGGGTGGAGCATCTTCAGCGTATTTTTTCAGATCATGCACCTATATTAGTATCTATGCCAATGCATTCTAGAGCGGGCTTCTCTCCATTCAGATTTTTGAATATGTGGACTACACATCCACTACACCAAAAGGCCTGATTAGCTACACGGAGATGGCCACGGCTCAAAACCGTTGGTTTATTTGCCACGGCCAACAAACCGTGCTATAATGGCCAAGGGCCTAAAACCGTGGCTATAAAAAGAAAATGCACCAGTGTTGCACGTGCCTGTGTGGAGAACTCGAGTGGAGTTCACGCGGGCGAAAACAATTTCACGGTCTTGCGAAAAAAATTGGCGCTCCCACCTCCTTCCATTTTCATTTTAGGGTTTGTTAATCGCTCCATTTTCAGATCTGGTTTTGGCTCCAAAAAGTAAAAATCACAGATCTGTTTTTGGCTCAAAAGCTCGAGGGGAGAATCGACCAAGACGATTTTGAGAAAATCAGATAAAGTTTTGGCATCGAATTTTTGTGTTGATTGCAGAGAAATCAGATAAAGTTCGATCGAAAAATCAAAGAAAGCTCGATTGAAAACTCTAGCCATCAACCTCGACCTCGTGGTGAGAAATCAGATACTAGATTTGAGCATCGTGCTTACTTGCGACCTCCACCTCGTGCTGAGTTGTATTGATTGCAGAGAAATCAGAGGAAGCTCGATCGAAAAATCAAAGAAAGCTCGATCGAAAACTCTAGCCATCAACCTCGACCTTGTGGTGAGAAATCAGAGACAAGATCTGAGCATCGTGCTGACTTGCGACCTCGACCTCGAGCTGAGTTTCGACCTCGTGCTGAGTTTTGACCTCGATCCAAAACCTCGACCTCGACCAGAGGTAATACACTGTCACTTGTCTTGAAATTTTATCTTATTTGGGTCTTTGCAATCTCAATTGTTCTTTTACATTTAGGTTTCTGATGAGTGTTTGGTCCATTTTCACTAATAAATGGGGAAATTGTGAAAAATGGTGAAATATAATATGGGTTTTTCAGAAAATCAAATGGGGTTGATGGGTTTTGTCGAGAATCGAATGAGGAAGAAAATTCTAGAGATTTTTTCTTCTTGATGGGTTGATGGGGAAATTGCTATGTCTGTTAAGTGTTTTTTTCTTCTTGAATGAGGAAGAAAACCAGTTCTTGAATTGTTTTTTCTTCAAATGTTCATTTTCACTGATTTTTAAGAAAAGAGATTTTTATGTTTGGCTTCAGCCGACTCTTAACTATAGTGTGTAATAAAATTTATTTATTTTTGCTAATTTTAGGGATTAGTAAATCTTCTGTGTTGCTCTCCATCATTCGAAGCTATTCTCGAACTCTTTTGATTCCATCTGGATAAAGGTAACTCTTTCAGTTTAGTAATATCTCAACATTGAAGTAATTAGAAGTTCAAATTATTTCAGTTAATTATTGTATTGTTTTATTTCTATCATGTCTTGGATTGTATTATGATGGTACTAGTTTTCACCTCATGTTGAATAACTATTTAGCTTATTAATTTTCTCAAATGAATTAATGATGTTCATCTTGCTCGCTATATAATTAATTTATGTAAATTGTGTATTTGTTTGTATATATGTTTGTTTACATGTACCTATCATGACTTAGTTCTTGGATAGTAGTGAAGTATATACTATGTGGTGGTGGTGGTAGTGGTAGTGGTCGACACGAAATATATTTCAGTCTTTAAAGGAGAACCACAGAGTACACAGACATATACTTCACATCACCAGTGGCAGAATTTTCGCAACAAATGTCCTTTTATCAGTCATGTTAGCTAGGTAGATTCCTTATATTTTGAAGGTTGTGTTTGATTACAATGATAGCAGAATTGTATAGAAAACAAGTGACAAGAGAAGATGACCATGTTGTTGTAAAAATTTCCATGATGTCCACCCCCTTAAAATATTTTCTACCTTCAAATTATGTGTTCTTGATTCCACTCTGGCCTTTGCTTGTACTATTTTTTTTACTAAAGGTTTTTATTTCAAAGTCTAAATGAAAACGAAAGGGAGATGAGCGTATATGAAAGTTGTGATCTTTCACCACACATCATCCGATAAAGCTTTTCTCCCTTGCAAAATATTTTTATAGGCTTCCATGGAAAATAAAAATAAGAATCAAAGATACCTTGATATAAAACTTAGTGCTGAACAAATCTTCAGGACTTCAGGAGTCTTAACGAAGATAGCAAAATCTTTGATCACTAGGAAAAATCATGTCTATCTTGGTGTTTCAACAAAAGAATTTACTTTGGATATTAAAGATACCACTGGTAGAATTAATATACCACTAATAACAAAAGAAGATATTAAGCTAAAAATGGCTAAAATACCTTCTGACATAAGAAAAAAGATTGATTACATTCACATAGGTGGTGTACAAATCTGTATAAAGTCTACATTTAGATAAAGAATCAATAGTCCTATTCTATGTCCTATTCTATTATATGTCACCTAATTTTCATGAGTGTTTGACTAAAGTTAATCTTTTAATTTTTGGTGTGTAGAAATGATAACAATTCCTTTAGATAAGTCATGGATGAACAAACGGGGAAGTGCAATGTATATATACGGCGTTAGACAATTCCAAAAGTTTGTTGAGGATAATGCAAATGGAGAAAGTCTTTTTCCTTGCCCATGTTTTCGATGTAGGAACTCGAGGGGAAACATTAGTGTTGACGACATAGGTGTTCATTTGTTAAGCCATGGCATTGATACCAATTATGTCATGTGGATACATCATGGAGAGAATTGTAGGGTCTGAGTGCCCTGTTGCAGACCCCGTGCATGTTGCGATAACATCCCCTGCATCATTCCTTATAATAGCGCCATACCCACCAGTGAATCCTTGTAGCAAGCCATCAGAGTTGCTCTTGTACCAGCCTATAAGTGGCTTTGTCCATTGACAAATTGTAGGGTGCTTGTTTTTATATAATACATCCAGGTTCCATCGCCCAAATAGCTCTTTATTATGCGCATTGCCTTCAACAATAACTAACTTTGTTAAATCAATTTCGTCAATGCAAACTTATCATATCCAATCAACTGGTTTGAGCATCTAACCCTCTGTTGATGGGCCCTTACCCTATTTTCTGCCATTCTCTGATATATGTACGTTAATCTGCAAATTTCACCTCCTTCTGTGCCAATCCTGTAAGATGATTATGATGTTCATAGTTTCGAGCGTGGTATTTCTACTCAAAATGTTGGTGCCTTATCATGGGAAATAGCTCCGGTGAGGCTTCTAGCATATTCTGTTGAAGCATACTTATAAATTGTGAGAAATTTTCATTGCCTAGCATGGTCATCTCTGCAGGTCGAGGTTTCTGGAGGGAGAGGAAGACCACCAACCTTGGTTGACAAGGATGAAGGACTAGGAAAGGTAAAAAAGATGTTTGTTATGCGATTTATTGTCTTTCAAGCACCATCTCTTACTTATTTAGTGTAAACTAGTTTTGATGATCCATTTGCAGCCATTTTTGTGTTGAAAAGGGTTTTCATTAATATACGTCTCATGAAAACACGATGAGGCGAAGTCGAATGCTATTTGTTTCAATATGGGCAGCTGGATATCTGGTTCATATCTGAAGTTTGTTTAAGTTGCTGTTTGTAAATTAATTGTTGACATTTCTATTAACAATGAAAAATAAAGTGTAAAATTAGTAAGTTTAGAAAGTCAAATAATGAAATAAGAATTAAAAAGAAACAGATACTAATCTCAAGCTGAATCTACTACAGAAGTAGAGGTCAGTTTTACAGAAACAGATACCAATCAAGGAGTATGTCCTGTCAATTTTATTTATTGATTTCAATCTACTTGCTTTATGTGTCACGATTCACATGCTGATCTGTCACCACTTTTTTTTTCCTTCAGTTTGATCCTGCAAAATTAAGGAAGCTCAGACCAAGTTTCAAAGAAGTTGGTGGTTCTGTTACTGCTGGAAATGCATCTAGTATAAGGTCTACTCTCTCCTATGAATGCATTGTTCTGTAATAGTTTATTTTCTAGTTTAACTCTCTTGTAAGCCTATTAGTTCAAAATGAAATGCCTAGCTCTTCTGGACTCCTATTTTCATTCTAAGAGCTACAATCTTGCTCATTATATTAATAGCTTTCCAAGGAGGAGTAAAAACCTTTTCAATAATGTTAACATCCTGAAGGTTATCTATGCCTATTTCCAGATTAATAACATTCTTTCTCCTCTAACTCCATTCCCATACACACAGCTTGAAGCTCCAACATTTGCACATCATCTCTGTCTACCACTGTATACATAATGGAAAAATGATATGGATGCTATGAAAAGGAATGCTACATGCTGAAAGCCTGGAAATTTGGTTTGATGGTCATTACTCAAGGATCCTAACACTCGACCACGCTCCAATTTGACACCCTTGTCCACCCACTATGGACATTAGAAAGATGGGGGCTTGTCTAGTTTTTCTTGTCAATATTCACCACTGGGTTTTCGTAGACATACGAAGAGTGGAGGTGGTGGCGGTAATTTTTGGGGGAGTGATCTGCGGAGAGAAGAAAGTGGGAGGGGAAAATTTGGTGTTTAGGTGTTATTTTCTCAATCAAAATTAGTTTAACAATTTTGCTGACTAGGACCACGAGTTGGTTTCTGCATAGACTTCCACCTATGAGGCCACATCAGGGAGTCATGTTGGAGTCAATTTTTTTGAGTCGGAATAGAAGTGTAGAACCACTCAATCTGTTTTAACTGTCAACCAACACTTGGAAAAAATATTCAGCCGGATACCCATCAATGCCCAATGAAACATCAACCACAAGGCTATCCAAAGCTACCAAAACTTCCCCTTCAGAGATTTTTATCCATTTCTTTGTCAATATCTCCAGAAATATGGTTGAACTGAATATCATCCAAAGTAGGATGCCACAACTCTCCAGTTAACTGACCTTTAAGGAAAGAAACTAAGACAGCTCTCCTGTGAACTGACCTTTAAAGAAAGAAACTAAGTATTGTGCTATTGCATCCTTTTTTAGAACCACTTCCTCTCCAACCACTAGAAAGTCAATTGTATTTGTAATTCTTCTACCATTTGCCATTCTGATTTTCCTGATTTTTGCTTCCAACTAATGAATTCCCTTATGAAATTTGTCCAAATCTACTTTGAGAGCTAATATTTTATTCCATTTGTGTAAAGTTTATGAAAATAAGTTTTTAAGTTGTTGCAAGGTAGTGACTCAAAGGTTATTAGTATCCTTCTCTCAGCAAAGATAATTCCACCGTGCTTGCGCAGCATGGAGATGGGCGGTGATTTGTCCAAAACGGTAAATGATCTTTCTTTGAAATATCCACGCTTGCAGTAGAATGTTGTTTAGTTGTTGATTGTCCTAAATGTTAGGTAGTTATAGATAAACCTTAAATTGAACCTTATGGTATATTACATGATTGTTAATTTGTCTGCTCACAGTTTCAAGTATATAATTGTTTAATGCCCTAGATTTTGATTTTCTATGTCAATCAATAGCTAATACCAGAGCATTATTGACTTGGCATTTGCATGATCTTTTACATGAATTTGAGGAAACATATGATAATTGAGAAGATCCTACTAGTCGATACATTGTTAACTTTGTTGCAGGTTCTTTATTTTTTCAGTGTTGAGATAACTTCGCCAATCTTGATGAACCCTCAATTTTGTAAAGATCATGTAAACCAACTTCCTAAATACAAAACCTCCAAAGAGAATTTCCAGATAATTTACCAATTCAAAAAGCTTTTATTCAAAGCGAAGCTCCATGAAGAGCTTTATGTTTGGAGGATAATCTGACACCATACCCAAATGAAAAGGCCTCCCTTTGACCAACTCCAAAAATGTTGTATTCTTCTCCAGCCAAAATAGATTTTGATCAAATAAGAATCAAATTTGCATCTTCCACCATTTCAAGATTATTGAGATCGAGTCGAGGATGAAGCCCCCACACATCATGCCAAAACTTTAACCTATTTGCAGTCCAGAAGGAAAAGGGGATTTCCTCTCCAAAACTCAACTCTCACGAAAGTAAAAAGCAATGAACATTGTGTGACAGTTAGCCTTGTAAAATGTTTCTGTATACTTGCAGCCTCTAGTTTAGATGGAAAGAAAGAAAAAGGGATTTCATTTAGTAGTTGTTTTGATTACTAACCATCTCATTTTGCATATTTGAGGTGGGGATAATCTAATAACTTTTTAAAGAGTAGGAAAACCCCCGAAAACAAACTTCCAAGCAAACAATACAAGAAAGATCATGTGAACTGCCTTACTTGTATACTTATACTATGATGGAGGTGTTATCATTGTCTACATCCTCATGCCTATTTGTATATAGGGAAATATAGAGTTTAGGTTCTCATTGTTGGGGCCAATTAGACTTTAGGCCTCAGTAAATATGGTATTAGGGTGTAGGCCTTTTATGGACGATTTAGGTGACACAATTGTTAGCCCAGATGTTACCATCTATTTTACCCTTACCTAACTTAACTTAACCCTGGTTAACGTGAACTGTACTTCCCATTACCAACTGACTAACAAATTGAAACCTCAATAAATACATCATCCCTTTCTCTCTCCAATATGACCCAAGGCAAAGGGAAACTTTGTCAGTGACTCAATACAAATTTCCAATCTCACCAAAAACATTGAATCCTAATATCATATTTAATGGGCCTACAGTCTGATTGGCCCCAGCATTGAGGGCATATCCCCACCCTAAAACTCCTCTGTATACATTCAATGAGACTTTGGTCATATTTTATGATCATGGTGCATGGTGTTGTGTTTTCAATAATAGTCCAATCAATTCTTATTATTTGTGAACAAGTTGAACCACCGAGGCAACACTCGGGAAATCAAACCTTTTTTTTTAATGTTTTAGTTTTGGCAAGTTTGCGCGTTACAACGTATTCTATGTTAGTCGTGTTTAGCTTCTTATACAATCTGTCACTGGAAATTGAACAATAAAAGGTTTTTATTTTCAGACATACTATCTCGTCCTAGTTGAACCATATCAAGACCTAGTAAATAGTCTGTTTTACTAGAATGACTTCAGGTTTCTTTCATAAAGACTTGCTATTTTGTAGCTTACAACATTACTGATCTCTCTTCTGATTGTTCAGGTTGCCACCTTTATTGTTGAAAAGATTTTGTTGAATGATGTTGGGCTCGGCTATGTTAGTGCTACACCTGATCGGTATTTTGCATTAGTTTGTGTTCTCGGAAACATCGTTCAGTCTGTTGCTGAGAAACCCTCACGTCTGCTTAAACATATAATCCGCTGCTATCATAGACTGTCAGACTTTTCTAGGTTGGTTACGCTGCATTCTTGTTTATATTCTGGTCTTTTTGATATTGTATTTTTCGAATTTGTCTATAAAGCATATATTGATACTGACATTAACTTCATTTTCCTTTACACAGGACATGTAAGTACTTGTGGAAGTGTCTTCCTGAAATGTTCAGGGATCCAAGCTTCATTAACTGTCTTGGTGTAAGTGCTTACTTCTTATACTTTACAGAACATTCTGTGGTTTGGTTTAGCAGTTACTGATATAATTATGCATACATGAAAAGAAACTGGTCCTAGCTTCCTGTTTGCTATTAATCCATACTCCGCTAGATATTGGAAAGTGGGGCGAAATTTCTCTGTACTTTATGGTGATTACAGTTCAGTGAGGTCCTTTTTTTTATGATCGTTTTCAAACTTGTGCCACATAAGAGCAATATCTATGAAGCATCTATTTCTACATGACCCAGTGGGGCATTAAGGCACTTGCTTTGAAACTTGTTGACTCTTTTTCCTCTGCTAATCCCGTTACAATTCCTCTGACCATCATTCCTGACTTATCATCATCACTTGATGCCCAACCTGGCTTAAGCGCATAAAGTGTTGTGGAATCCTCATTTAGTTGAAATGATGTCCTTATATTTTCCTTTTTTTTTTCCAGGATGATGCAGCAACAAAACAATGTCTACACCAATTGCTATATAATGTGTCTGGTTGAAATTGAATGACTCCAGCCGATCATATGCTGCAGACAACCACAACTGTCAAAATTACTTTACAAGCTGCTGGTAATGTTGCACAGGAAGAGCCCAGTTTTTGGTAAATAATAGCAGGATGTGTTGGAACTTGTGTCCAATCTGCAACCCTATATGGTTTACTTAGCCGTCTTATAGCACATTCAATTGTGGAATCAGACTTCCCTTTGGGATTTATTTATGCTCTTACTTTCGTGATTATTTAACATTTATTTCATTGTTATTTAGGAGTTAGCATGTTGATATTTGTTTTATTGATTTTGAAATAACAAGTTTTAGAAACGATGTATATGTTAATTAATAGTCCTTAAAAGTTTTAGCTCGTCGTGGTATTTGTAGCCTATATAGCTAACAACAGGCCAATAGGATAATTTGCATTCAAATATTGCAGCAGCCCCACACTGATTTTGCAGGTGTGGGGCTGTGATTTTGCTGCAGCAGCAAAAAAATGTAAATTTTTTTTTCGATTATATTAATTTTCAATGGTTTCAAACCCTTGCAACAAACCATATTTATTTTTTTTTTGAATTTTTTTTTGAATGGCATTGGCTTAAAACCGTGGTACTTCATGCGTGCAACGGCTTACACCCGTGGTCCTTCATGCTTGCAACAGCTTAAAACTGTGTCCTTCATGCTTGCAACGGCTGTGAGACCAAAGGAATTCAAAATAAATGATAAATGTTGCCACGGTCCTGTTAGCCGTGGGTAAACCGTGGCTAAATGTAGAAAATAATCAAGCGTCCTCGACCATAAAACCATTGCTAATAAGTGTTGCCACGGTTTATAGCCGTCAATGGTGATTTGGCGACGCCTCAAATGGCCAGGCCTCTAAGCCGTGACAATAGGTTACCCCCATGGTCCCAAACCGTTGCTGATGGGTATTTTTGGTGTAGTGATCCGTCCTTTGAATCTGTTGTAGAAAATGTTTGGGGTCGGATTTGATTAATATGAGAATGTTGGATGTTGTGGATTTTAAACTCAAAACATTCCGTAGAGTGCATATCAAATTGAATAGGGAGGTTTTTGGCAATGTGTTCAGTAAACTTAGGGCCCTGGAAGATGAGATGAGCCAATGGGAGAACTCTTTGATCGCAGGTTGGGAATTGAGTGTTAGAAATTGGCTCAGTGTGGATGCGAGTTGGGATGTGAATGCGTTTTGTAATTTAAGCAGATGTCAGGTTGAATATAGATTAGCCCTTAAGCTGGAGGAAATGTTTTGGATGCAAAAATCAGGGGAAAAAGAGTTTAAAGAAGAGGACGCATGAACAAAATATTTTTTTTCTTCGGTCAAAGCTAAACAAAAAATAAGATATATCTCTTATATCACTTTGCAGTGTGGCAGGGAGATATTTGATTCGGGAGATATTATACATGAAGCCAATGTTTATTTTCAAAATTTACTTTCTTCTCAGGTAGTTCAAATTCAGGATAGTGACTTATTGGCTTGCATTCCTTCGTTAATCTCTGAGGTGGATTGTGATCAATTAGTTAAATGCTCGTCATTGGAAGAAGTGAAACATGCAACCTTTGATATTCCGGCTAACAATCCACCAGGTTCGGATGGATTTACAGCTAGATTCTTTCAAAATTGCTGGGAGATTGTTGGTAATGATATCTGGAAAGCGGCCATTCAATTCAAGGTGAGGCTCTTCCGGCTTTCTTGTCAAATTTTATTGCGTTGGTGGACTTGCCAGGCTCCTTTTCTGATTTTCGTCCTATTAGTCTTTGCAACGTTACTTATAAAATATTTAGTAAATTACTTTGCAATAGATTGGCTATAGTGCTTCCAGATATTATAGCCCTAGAACAGGGGACCTTTGTCAGGGGACGGTCTATTGTTGAAAATATCGGTTTGGCTCATGAAATGGTGTGAGACATTAATAAAAAGGTCACATGCGGTAATGTGGTTCTTAAAATTGATATGGAGAAAACGTATGATAGACTGGAATGGCCTTTTCTTTTTTCTGTGCTCAAAAGATTTGGGTTATTGACTAGAGTTTGTCACCTTGTTTCTAATTGTATTGCTCATTGCGGATTTTCAGTGCTCATGCAAGCAGTATATAATGGCTATTTCAAATCTTCTAGGGGCCTGAGGCAGGGGGATCCGCTCTCCCCATTGTTATTAGTTATAGCCTTGGAAGTTCTAAACAGAGGATTGCGGGAAGCATTGGCTAGAGATGAGATTTGCTTTTACTACAGGCCCAGTTATTGTCAGCCTATTTCGCATCTTTGTACGCAGATGATACTATGATTTTTCTCAATGGGAGAAAGGCCTCACTTGTTGGTTGCATGAAGTTTTTGGAAAGATTTGCTAGGGTCTCGGGACAAAAGATTAATGCAGAAAAATGTTCTTACTTAGTTGAGGAAAAAGTTGTTGTGAAGCAGGTGGTGGCGGTTAAATCTTATACACGATTCCAGTTCATAAGTTTGTCGATGAAGTATTTGGGTGTCCCTATCTATCATGGCAGATGTAAGATTATCTATTTTGACACGCTGATCAATAAAATCCAAAAGCGTATTAGTGGTTGGAAAGTGAAACTTTTATCTCATGGTGGAAGACTGATTTTACACTACACCAAAAATGGCCATTAGCAACGGTTTTAAACCGTGGGGGTAACCCATTGCCACGGCTTAGAACCGTGGGCTGGAGAGGCGTCGCTAAATCCCTAGTAACGGCTAAAAACCGTGGCTAAAATATTAGCAACGGTTTATTTAGCCACGGTTATAAACCGTTGCCAAAATCTTAGCCACGGTTCTAAGCCGTGGGCAGGAGTAGCCACGGCTTAAAACCGTTGCAAATTATGGCCACGGTTTTAAACCGTTGCAATAGTTTTAGCAACTGTTTTAAGCCGTGGCAAGGTAGCCACGGTTTTAAACCGTTGCAAATTTTATTATTTTTTTTTAATAATTTTTTTTTTTTTTTTTGCTATCAAATGACTTTTTATTACATCTTATAAGTTTTATTTCTAGAAAATAAAAATTTTAATGTGTCAAACTTAAACATTTCCATGAATGGAGGCAAAGTAATGTAATTAATAAGATAATGTATTACATTGAGTCACAAAATCTATCAAATAATATCTCAAATACAATGACACACACACAAACTTAAATATCTCAAATACAAAGAAAGTGGAACAACATCATTGGTTCTCTACTCTTGAAGTTTGCATAGCTCATTGAAAGCTTCAAAAATGTCAATGCTAGACTGGTGAATGGTGCACACTACAGTTCGTCCTGTGTCCACTGTGTTTCTCACTGTTCTCATCACAATTGCTGCTGCTCTAGCGTCAAGTCCAAGGGTTGGCTCGTCCAGAGGTTGGATGAACCAAGAGTACCCATCCCAACTGAGCCACATCTCTTCCCACACACCAATTTGCCTGTTAGCTCACTATAGTGTGTAAGCAAGGAAAAGATGTTAACAGCTGCAGCCACCTTTTGTTTCTCCACATCTCTTGCCTCACATCCACAAAAAGCAGCGCTCCGCCGGAGTCTTCCACATGCCTGAAACGAGATGAAAGAGATCGGCTTTCATGAGCATTGCCTTAAGCCCATCATCTCATCCAAGTGTGCAAGGCAGTTGTCCACGTAAAGTTGCACAAATTAAACATTATGAAATTCAAATATAACATCCCCAATTTCTAACATGACTAGACAGGAATACCAATTTCTAATCCCCACTGTCACCAACAAAGCAATGTGACCACCCACAATTATAACATCCCCATTAGACATTACCACTCCCTAATCACTTTTTGGTTTTGCTTTGTGACTTGTGCATCCTAGCTTCAACCCTTTAGCAGGAACACATGTTCAAAGTTCATACTTTCAAGAAAAAGAAGAACAAATTTGTGTCTGTCAGGAAGAAAAGTAAATAACTAACATTCAAACTCAAATCATTAACATTCTATTTGTTATGATTCATTTCACACTTGAGTGGAAAAAAATATGCAATAGCAAAAAAAAAACATTAACTAGCCAATATTTTTCCTCAAAAGCTAGACTTGTTAAAAGATATCAAAACTAATTAGTTAACTATGATAGTATCGTTCCACCATGTTTCCAAAGTTGACGTTACCGTTGACCTACTCGATCGACAATTCCCTAAGCCTTGAACATTATAATCCTTGGCTCATAGCTTAGTAATAATTCTTCTACTATTTGACAACTTCAAGATTTTTAAGAGTATTGGTTGAACCTGTTAAGAAAATATTAGGAGAATTTCATTTTGATTGAATATTTTCTTAACATGGTATCAAAGAAGAAGAAGAAGCACAAGATGGCTACAAGAGATTTTTATTACCTGGGTGGATGTATTCTCTCTATCAATGATTCAAAATCAGGATCATAGTAAGGTTTATAGCCACTATACATTATATCTAACAAAAAGAAAAATCAGTTGTCAGAGAGAGCTTTAGAGACCCCAAGAGAGAGACACAAGAAGAAAAACAACAAAATGGGGTGTAAAAGAGATATGTTATAGTTTGGTTTCATACAATGTTTATATGGAGTACAAGTAATGAAACACGTTTTGTAAAAGGATAAGAGAGCAACCTCGATGTAAGATCTACAATATCAACAAGAAAGAAGCACCAATTGTAACAATGTGAAATGAAATTTGTACCTTGATGTAAAGGAATCCCAAAAGCCAGACTTCTGCTAATTCTGATTGCCTCGCTCCTGCAGCGCCAACGGCACCGTGCAAACAACGACATGCACTAGCAGCTCCCTGCTCGACGCGTCTCCTCGCTCCTGCAGTGCCAAGGGCACCGTGCAAAACAAATGGCTAAACCCATGCTGAAAGCTCCTATCAGCTTCTATGTGCTCAGTACACATGCAGTCCAGCCAGCCTCGCAAATGGAAACTGACAGAAACCAGGCTGAGTGCACCTCGTTCCTGCGCGCATTGTGATCCTCGCAGCTGAATCACCTACACCGCCCCTGCAGGTCAAACAGAGCCGCAAAGCAGACAACATATATAAAATCACACAATAAACTGTATTTAGATCACCAATGAAACTGAATTAGATCACAATAAATACTGACAACATATATAAAATCACCAATGAAACTGAATTAGATCACAATTTCAGAGCTCTTACTGTATTTAAAGATCCAAGTTGTACAACTCCATGTGGAACAACAGCTACAAGAGCAACTGTCTACATAACAAAGAAAAAATATTGCCTATGTTAACATTGTATTTGAACAGAAAGAGAGCAAATAATACGTTGGCAAATTCATACTCAAAAATATAATACACAGATGCATGCTGGTTACATATGCACTGCAAGATGCTAAAAATTATGCTTTAATACCATATATACACACAAATGCATGTTTATGCATATTTGTGTCGAACTATGTACTCAATATACCATTACTCGGTTTCCATAGTAATATAACCAAATTGCAGCTAAGAGATTAAATGAAGTGAAAAAGTGATCATTTGATCACTATGTCTATATAAATATAATGTAAAAAAAAGGGGCAAGCCCTATATTGAATGAAAGAATCTCAATGCCACTCAGAGCTTTTAGCTTGAGAATCAAGCAAATGTGCTTATAAAGAATAAACAAAACAAATACTACTAATATTCCTGTCTATTAAATCAGGAAAATAAAGTTGAAAGGGGAGCAAAACATAATGTATTAGGACAGATTCCACAAATCTTCACTATAATTCTAGGAAGGATATAATTAGAAAAAGCAGAGGAAATTGCACATAGTTTTCAAATCTAGCTTGCAGAATTGCATTTCGAAGAGTCTTGAAACTCCTAACCAAACATCTTCATATCAATCTAAAAGAGAACCCCATCAAATAATTCTAATCAAACTATCATTAGATCAATCTAAGAAGTCGAACCTTTTACTCTTCAAAGTCCTCACACCAAACTTTCACATAAAACCCCAAGAGAACTATTCAACCAAAAAACATTGATTTGTGTGTTTCTAAGCTCTCGCAGACCAAAAGGACCCATTCAAAAGACCCCCATACACTAATCTCTAACTAGTAATTTTTGAAATTTCAGAAAGACCAACAAAGTAATATATGAATTGAACACAAATCAAAGAGATACAATTTGAAAAAGGACCCCAAAACAAGTGCTTGGATGCAGAAAATCACAAAACTTAAAAAAAAGACATACTTGTGCGTTCAGCATAACATTTAGCAAACATGAAGAACAACACATCCTGTTTTACATCGTGAATTATGAGATGGAATACCCTCTTATGTATCAAATATTACATAAAACTTGCATCACATCTGCGGACAAGAAAATTCCACTTACAAAATAGAAAAATGAATATAATTGCTGAATGATGACTATGTTGCTGCTGGGCTGATTGGTAGGGGCAGTGTTTTCTTGATCTAATCCATTTTTTGTTTCAAGGGGTTCAGGGAGGTTAAATTCCTTTTTACCCTTTTGCTTTGTTCTGGGTCTTTAATTCAGCTTCTGTTTCACTCTCTTTCTCAGTCTTAATAAATTTGAACCTTTTTTTGAAAATATATATATAATAACTAATAAGTACTAGTTCTCTTTCATTTTAATAATATTCTATCTTTCATGAAAATAAAATGGGATGGGATGCAAAAGATGAGGAAGATATGCATGGATGGAGTCGTTAGCACATCATAGAGAAGGCTCTAAAAGGTATTGGTTAGTGCTCATGAAAAAAGTTTGGGCACTATCAGCCACTATGCACTGTTTAAGGTGAGAAGAAAAAGGAATATCTGACACTAACTCTTAACAATGAAGAAACTAACACAAGCCCCTGCGGATACTGTAACCTCCCACTGGATTACCATAACATTCTAGGCTTCGAACAAGAACTCTACAGACACCAAAAGTGACAAATGTCAAAAAAGGAAAGGGAGACTGACAACCATATGGCTGCAAGGGGTACGAATTCCATACAAGTGTTTCACTGAAAATTTTATGATGTTTAGACCCAACAATCGAAAGCAACCTTAGGTTTAAAATCAAAAAAATACTAAGCTCTAATTCAATTAAAGATGCCACAGATGAAGTACAGGAAACTCTCATTAGGAGGCTAAAAAAAACAAATGTCAATGTGTGCTTCCTAAAGAAGAAATGACAACCATGCAAATCTGAACAGGAAAAATCTGAAGGCCATCATTACCATGCTCCCATATTGATCTTGAGCTATCTTTCCTATATGACCCTTCATGCCTTTGACAATTTTCTTCCTTGCCTGAAACCAACAAAAAACATTAAGAAATAACCATCTCGAATAAATCTAAAATTGCAAAGGATCCCCCTTTAGTCATTTGCAACAAACCTTAGCGCCTCCGTTTTTTATACAGAGAATACCAAGCTTTGAACCATCTCTGGTATGGATCATTCGAACAAGCAGCGGGCCTGACAGCTGCTCAATCACATCTGTGGCAGAGGACTTTCAACTTACTCGGTTTAGAAGTTTGAACTAAATAGAAATGCATATGAAAAAAAAGAGAAAAAAAAATTATATATATATATACATTCTGCTTACCTTGTCAGAATAATCCCTGGTCAATATTTAGAAGAAAACTCTAGATAAAAGCACTACCACCTGCCACTGTCCATCATGGAACTGTAAAATAGGGTTGAATGAATACCTTTCTTTCACTCTCCTCTTGATAGTAACGTTCTTTTGGAATGTAAACTCCACTTTTCTCCCGCGCATAATAAACCTCTTCAAAAAAGAAGCCAATTATTTACAACTAAATATGCTATGTCAAAAGAAAAGCATATGAGTAATCAGACTGCAGAATAGGAAGCATACACTACCTGCATTAAGCCGATCAATTTCTCCGTAAAGGTCCTTGATAAGAGTTGATTTCATCATCTTTTGATTCACCTGGAAATAATACGTAAAAGAAAAAAAATAGTTAACTGAGATTGAAATAAATCAGAACAGGTTCTAGAACAATTGTCGAAAATATAGGATCCATTGCAAAATATAATGACAGCTAATAGTTATTTTTCACAATTCCTTGTACACCACACCATCATGTCAAACAAGACTTCATTTCTGAAGAATGAAGTGTGCACAAACTTCAAGTAACATAAACACTCACACAGATTTAATATTTTAACCATCTAATCTTGAGACATCTTCTAATTATAAATTATCATACAGATTAATGAGAATGAGAAAATACAATTAAAACATTAACGTTTTTGGTAAATTTAAGTACACGTTAGATCATGATATTGATTATGCACAAGCAAGTGCTGACAATGTATCCCCTTTTCGCTCCTCTATGGCAGCTACAAGCAAGCAATGGTAACAATGTTCCCGTCCAAGTACAAAAACACAAGATCAAAGATTTCAGAGCCCAAGACAATGGTTGGTTCAGGGATGCGAAGGAACTGATCTATTTTTGTGGAAAGTGAAGAAACATTTTGGTGTCATCTCAATGGAGGAAGAGAAAAACAAGGTTCTTTCAATTATGATGCATCTTACCAACATGATCACACTCGATAAAATTATGTTTGACATTTTTTTCAAGCTAATACCAATTGTTCAGCACTTCAATAATTCAACAAAGCATATAGACAGGAACAAAATAAGAACCACCACATGATAATTTCATAAAATCGTTTCCTATTGTAGACAAATGAAACTATGAACAAATGAGAAATAATTATCAGCTCCAACAATTAAAAACCCACCTTTCTTGATCAATCGCAGACCTAATCCTGGGTTGACCATCGGGGGAGTTTACTTCTTTGCTTTACGAACCCGAATCTGTCCACTTGTCTCACAGGTGGAACTAATCCAGGTTCAAATTCATCCACCCTTTTCCTCTCCATTCTACTATCTCAATTGAACCCTTCCAGTCCAAAATCAGAGTGCTAACCAATCATTGTTGGTCTTAAACAAGGTGATCAAGCTCTGGAACACATAAAAACGTGAGTGTTAAGGTAAATTAAATCAGATTTCCACAGTAATACTAATAACATAACAAACGTATAGCAATAGACTGTTTGAAATATAGTGAAAATCCCCCACATTTTCGAAAGATTGCTTGCCACTCGAGTATTGTAGTATCCTTCAAGTAAATCACAAATTCAAACTAACAGGTGACAGTAAAAAGGCATGGTTGGCCCAAGCTTCTATAAGATCAGAATGACCTTCTGAATTGAACAAACAAGACCAGCATTTGAACAAAATAATTTTGTGAAAATCCATTACCTGTAATAGAATATGCTCTCAATGAGTCTATAAAAGACAAAGTGTCAGCACCGTTCCTGAGAGAATTACTATGATCTCAGTGCATCAGTAAACACCCAATCTAGATATAGAAACCATTATATATTGTCTTCAAGATTTGGTCGACCTTCAATTATCTAAAACATTGAGTTGTCATCTCAGTACAGATTGGGTATAAGCCCAAAACTAAGACAACAAGAATAGGAGAGTGGATTGAGAGCAAGCACCGGAGATCGAATTGTACAATGCAATTTGACTTATATGGTGAAGATGTAAATGAAAACCTCTAAGAAAAAGTGATGATTCATTCATATGAAGCCAAACAGCCATAGTACAAACACAAACAACAAGAATTCAACAGTGGCATGTAAACAAGAAGAAAAACAAACCACAATTAATGATGAAAAGAAAAAGAACAACACTTTGATAAAACAAAAAACAACCCAATTAAGGAATACAGAGCCAACTCAACCAAACAGACCGGTTGAGAAACTATTAACAAAAATAAAACTAAACCTACGAATTAGTTTCGACAGAAAAACAAACCCATTTCTTGTTGTGATCATTTGGTTGATTAGAAAGATACCCAATGGTTGATAATGAGCATGAGTGAAAGAGAAACTGAGATTTGGAAGAATGGGCCAACCTGGGGTTCCAACGCGATTATTACTAGCTGAAGGGGGTGAGATGCTTAGATGCTTCTTCTACTTGTGATTTGGACAGAGAGAGAAAGAAATCGACTGGAAAGAAGAAACTGACAATGGAGTTCCAATTTCATGTTCTTCAGTTCGGTTCTCTCAAGATCTAAAGAAGAAGAAGAAAGAAATCGTCCTCTCCTTCTTGAGTTCTTCTTCTTCTCTGGTTCGAGAATCCGTGCTTGTGAAGAGGAGCTGTGGAGAGAGTGAGAACCTATTTCTCCCCAATTTTTTTCGCCAAAGCGCGAAACTACTCCCTCCAAAGCGCGAAAATATTTTCACCAAATTGCAAAAGTGTAAATCAGATAGCTACGGTTTTAAACCGTTGGCGCGTTTAGCCACGGTTATAAACCGTTGGCAAGTTTAGCCACGGTTTAAAACCGTGGCAACCCTTTTGGTGTAATTTTTTTAGCCACGGTTATCAACCGTTGGCACGTTTAGCCACGGTTTAAAATCGTGGCAACCCTTTTGGTGTAATTTTTTTAGCCACGGTTATAAACCGTTGGCCGTTTTAGCCACAATTTTTAGCCGTGGCAAATAAACCAACGGCTTAGAGCCGTGGCCACCTCCCCGTAGCTAAACAGTCCTTTTGGTGTAGTGTGTAGCCACGGTTATGAGTCGTTGCTATACATAGCCACGGTTTGGAACCGTTGCTAAATTTATTTTTTGCAACGGTTGTGAACCGTTGCTAATAATACCCATGGTTTGAAGCCGTTGCTACTACTAGCCACGGTTTTTAGCCGTTCCAAATATACCAACGGTTTTAAGCCGTGGCCAGGTTTATTTTACCCACGGTTTTAAGCCGTTGGTACTTATAGCTACGGTTTTTGGCCGTGGCAAATACACCAACGGTTTAGAACCGTGGCCAGCTCGGCGTAGCTAAACCGGCCTTTTGGTGTAGTGTTAGTTCAGCATGTTTTGAACTCTATTCTAGTTTATACGCTTAGTGCCATGTGTGTCCTGCATCAAGTGCTCTATAGAATTCATAAATTATTATCGAATTTCTTTTGGGGAGATTGTGAAGGCAGAATGAAAAAGAAATGGATATCCTGGAATAAGATTTGTTTTTCAAAGGCAGAAGCAGGATTGAGGGCTAGGACCCTTGTTACAGTCTCTAGGGCCTTTTGCTTGAAAGCCCTATGGAATATGCTCAATGTTGATTCGCTGTGGAAGAAGGAGGTCCCATTGATATTTTAGGTAGAGAAAAATAATACCTCGCCTCTTATGAAGGAGATCATGAAGTTCAAAACTGTCCTTGTGAGTAACAGTATCTGGCGGATTGGGAACTCGAGTTTCTTTGCGAATAACTGGAATCTTATGTCTGTTTTTTTGAGATCAAGAGAGTTGGAGATTTGAGATATCTGGCCTATGATTGCGAAGGTTTGCAATGGGGATTTCGATTTGGTTTCTCCAGAGTTTAGAGACTTGGTGAGAACATTTTTTGATGCCAGATTTAAGGGTAATGAACAGGACAAGGATTTCTGTATTTGGACCCCGTACCGAGTGGTCTTTTTACCACTCAGTCTGCTTATGATATTCTTCGTGATAAGATGGGTACATCCACGTTGATTGACAAGATTTGGTTGCCTCTTTTGCCGTCTAAAATATCAGTTTTTGTTTGGAAACTTTTATTAAGAGGTGTCTCAGTTGATGGGGAACTCCATAGATGTGGGATCAACTTAGCTTCTCGATGTCATTCACCAAGTGAGGAAACTTTAAGTCATCTCATTCTGGATGGTTGCCTGGCTAGAGGGGTCTGGAGACATTTTGAGGCCATTTTTTATGTTCACTTAAGAAGACCGGCAAAAATTGTGACCGGGTTGACAGTTTGGTTTAGGAGAGCCAATAAGCACTCTCAAGTTAGACTATTATACTTTTTAACGCCAATGTTAATCTTCTGGGAGATCTGGAAACAGAGGTGTCGGAGTGCTTTTGACAATGGTAAGCCAAGTATGATGACAATTATTTTGCTAGTCAGGAGAAATCTTCGATTCGCAAATTCCTTTATGTATCCCAAACGTGTTAGTGACAATAAGTAGCCCCTTTTATCCCCTTGTCTTCCTATAGTTCCGATTATAAAGAAGTGCGATAGAGTTGCCTATTGGAATTTCCCTCAAGCGGACTTTGTTGCACTTAATGTTGATGTTTCATAGAGGAATAACAAGGCGACAGCTGAAATTATTATGAACATTTTGGGTAATTATCTGGTGGCTAAGCAAGTTGTTCTTGGCGAAGGATCAATAGCTTTGCGGAGGTTAGTACAGTAATGGAAGGTCTTCTTTTGTGTTATAGGCTTCAGTTGGTAAAGGTCTCTTTACAAACGGATTCTAAAATTGTGCGGGGTTGGTTCTACAAGGATTTCAAAGCTCCTTGGTTCATGGAAAATGATTGGCGAGAGATTAAGAAATTGACTTCCCATATGGAGGTTAGTTGTGTTCATATTTTCAGGGAAGCGAATGCGGTGGCGGATGCACTTGCTGATAGAGCGCAGAAGGAAGGGGTTAGTTGAGAATACGGTAATTTTGACCTTCCATACAAGATTGTCAGTCTGGTTTACTTAGATAGGATCCATACTCCTTATGATCGTATTGCTAAATGAGCTGGGTGAAGTTTTAAGCCAGGTTGCAGGGGCGGTGTGGTTAGTTTAAGGATGCATTACTGCAGGTTGCTAGTTGGGCTGAGCTGTAGATATCCTGCAATCTGCGCATGGTTGTTGGAGTATTGGCTTGTGGTGCGAGTATGGACCTATTTTTTTGGGTGGTTTGTGCGGACGGTGGTAAGTAACCAGTGTGCTATGGCGTGCTATGATTCAGGAGGAAAAGCCACAAGCTTGGCTATTTCGCAGCTGGTAGCGACTGTAGTGACCCTGTTTTGGCAGAGCGCAAAACAAAGTTACTCACTCTGTTTTTGGTGCTTGGACGGTCGGTTGGCCAGGCAATTGACGGATGGTGCGATGTTACTAGGTGCTGGGTTGCGAGCTTTCCTATTCAGGAATCAGTGGAGTTGAGGCAACTATGCAGGTCGTTGGGATTATTTCAAGCAGTGGTTATTTGGCGGTGTTGTGGCAGCGTAAAGATGTTTGGCATGATATGGCTGATTTCTTGGGACGGTGATTTGCGCGGGCTGGACTAGTGTGGTGTGGTGATGGCTAGGTGCTATTGTGCTGGCAAGTTTTGTGCTATTTGGCATGATTCTTGATACGGTGAATTGCGCGGGCTAGACTAGTGCTGTACGGTGATGGCTAGGTGCAATTGCGCTGCCAAGTTTTGTGTTTGCAAGTTGGCTTATAAGTTGCAAGTTGTTTGTTTTGCTTGCAAGTTGCAATTGGCGCAATTGAATTTTGCAAGTATTGCAAGATGCAAGCTTTGGTTCTTGGGTGAATGCTAGGTCCCTCTTTATTAGTTTCAAGCCCTTTTTGGTTAAGGTGTGTGCTTGCTTACTTATTTGTTTGTTTATGAGGCATAGTCTCTTGGTGATTTTGGCCTAGTCCTTGAATAAGATATTTAAGGCCTAAACCTTCTCCTTGGTTAAGGCCTCTTATTAGGCCTTATCCTTGGTGAAATAGGTATGGTGTTAAAGTTTCCTTTATGTAATGGTTTACTTGATGGTAGGCTTTATTATGTAAGGCCTACTCCTTGGTGAACTAGGCCTTTGTGAAGGACTTTTCAGAAGGTTCTTCTTGTTGAAGGTCACATAGTGAATTAGGAAAGTTTCTTTCATGGACCTAGAATTTGATTTTGTTTACTTAAGATGTATGTCCAATAGTTTTTATTTCTCAGGTAAAGTCGTCATGTACCCCCGACAGGTGTATAAGATTTTTATCATGTAATAAAGGTCTGACATCCCATAGCTGCCCCTCCCCACTGGAGGTTTATAAAAAAAAAAAAAAATTCCCCACAGTCCCTCGGCTACAGTTTATTATGATACATGCTCCTCAAATTTTATTTTAGTCATGTGGCTTTTGCCCCCACAAGATTTGTTAGTACCACCACGAGGATCTGAATTTTTTGGTTATGATGTTGCAATTATTTACCACCGCATGATAGGTCATGCACCATCAAGGAACAATATTTACGATATAATTTTGGTCAATTTTATGCCACATTTTGAAGACCAATTTGTGCACAACTTTCCCATCAGCTAGTGGATTCAGATTCGAGTTTATTTTTGGTGCCAGCAATCAGTGTTCTAGGCGGTAGAAAAACGCCCAGATTAATGGCTGGGTCGGTTCTGGGCAGTCCAGGTGAGTCTGGGCGGGTCTTATTTTATTTTTCTTTCCTCTTTTTTAAAAATAAACTATTTTATTATTTTTTATCAGTGTATGTCTAAATGTAGTAAATGATGATTACTTAATGGAAATCTCAAAGGATCTATCGGTACCAATTTTAGTAATGTAGATTTTATCAAACATGACAAAGGTTATTCATGCTATTTATAGAAAAATAAAAGAGTAGGTTTGGATATTTGTCCACAAATTCAACTTTGTATAAAGTACCCATCATAACCAACTTCAGTTATTTGATTTTTAATAAATTTTGTTCGTGATTGTTAATTTTTCATGTTTTTAAATTTTGCATATGTATCTTGGCATTAAATTGGATGTAATTGACAAGGTATTATGCTTAACTTTTGTAAATTATTAAAGTTATAATACAAAACCTAAGACAGCCTAGGCCCCTGGGCGCTAGGCACCTGCTCGCCGCCCGCCCACCGCCTAGCGCTTTTTAGAACACTGCCAGCAATTACACAAGTATAGTTATAGGACGATTTTCGCTCGGACGCTTCACCATGTGTTCTCTCTATTGTTGTTTGTGCTCGTATGACTTTCGTGGCTCCAAGTTTGAGGACGAACTTCTTCAACCCGTGGAGGTTGATAGAATTAACATATTTATTAATATTAGGAATATGAGTATTTTAGTATATTGGGTATTTATTATTTTATAATAGGGATTTCAATTAGGGTGCCCACATTGATTTCCTATTAGGTTTAGGATTTGATTTGGAAAGTGTGTTAGTTATAAATATGAGAGTCGATTGCCCATTGTTTTTTGTTTGATTGAATAAATGTTACTTTTTTTTTTCTTTTTTTTGTTGAAATAAACCTCCAGTGGGGAGGGGCAGCTATGGGATGCCAGACCTTTATTACTAGGAAAAAATTTTGTTACACATGTCGGGGGTACATGACGACTTTACCCGAGAATGAAACCAATGAAAATACATCATTAAAATCAATAGTAAAACTCTCCTAACTCATACACATTCAACTTCATATTGTATAGCTAAAAACATGCTAGCACTAAATGAACATAATGCGTCAATCATTCTCTAAGTCTCACTAGCACCAGATTAATGCCATTGTTAATTTGCAACATTGCAAATCACCTACGAGCACACACTGTCAGAATAGCAGTAGCAGGAAGCAGAGAACACTCTGTTTGGCAGCAAAGAGTACTCTATTTTGCAACAGTTTGCACTTTGTTCCAGCAATCCAACAAGCTCCACACCGTCCTGAAAAAGCTTCACACCAAAGCTTCGCAGCAGAGGGCACTCTGTTTTCCAAACTTACAAACTGAAAACAGACACAAGTGCGGAGACTCTGTCAAAGAAATTATGCACCATTTCTTCGCAAAGACAGCATCTACTCCTCAATTTGCACAACGCTAATCCAAAACTGCGTTGACGACACATCAAACACCCGAACCATGCCGCAACCAACATGTTCCATATGTAATTTATGACCACATGTGGAGTATATTTATTCCTATCTAAGCCATCTAGCAAAAAAAAGCAAATTGCAAAAAGGCACATGCAGATAAAATACCCTTTTGCAAAGTGGCATTCATAGCAATACCGTGGCATCCTTAACAACACCGACCAGCACCAGGCCACTTTAATCTTCCACTTGAACTCATATCTGGCAAACTCCAAACAACAAAAACCATAAAACAATATAAGTTCTTCGCAACAAATCCACTCCCAATCCATATGATCTTTCGTTAACATGTTCATTTAGCATCCGAGAGTCGTACATACGCCGTCTTATTCTTATCAAGAATAATTAAGGACCTTATTCTTATAGGCAACGCGTCCCAGGAATAAGTTCTAGACAATAGCTCCACTTGTGCAAATCTAGCCAATGCATCCGCCACTGAATTAGTTTCCTTGAACACGTGTATACAGTACCACGTCAATGCCTTACTCATATCTCTAATCTCCTTCTACCAATTGCTAAGAAACCAGGGAATACTAGCTTTTTGGCATGTCCATCGTTTAACCAACATAGAATCCGTTTGAATCACACAATTTCGAATTCCCAGGTCAATACATAATTTTAAACCCTCAAACAAGGCCCTCGTCTCTGCAGAGTTATTTGATCCTTCACCAAAAAAACACTAACTAGCTGCTACAAATTTGCCCTCGTCATTTCTGATAACAAATCCGCAAGTTGTAGTATTCCCCACACAAGACCCATCAACATTTAGCACATACCATCTGTAGGAGGTAAAGCCCAAAAAAGCACCCGAGGAGGGGACATTTTTACAATCTTTTCCTGTATGCCCAACATGCTGAGCAATGCTCCATTTGTTTCCTTTATCTTAGGAATAAATTTTTTTGCCACCCACTGATATTCACATAATTATTACATAATATATCCCTTAATTTATACATGTTAGTGTTTCGATTATTATATTTTATAGTAATTATTTCGGTTTCATGTCTTTGTAGGAATTTGAGCGTAAACGATGAAATCATATTAAGGCGACAAGTTAAGGAACGACAATTAGTCGATTCCAACGGTGGTATAAAGCAGTCACAAACCTAAACCCGAAACCTAATTCAAAACCTAAACCCGAAACCTAATTCATAACCTAATCCATAACCGAAACCCAAACCTAATGCCAAGCCTAATCCTTCTCCAAATTATACATTGATGAATCATTCCCTCATTTCATCCCTATTCATCTTGATAATTTTCTATAAATAGAAGATAATAGGGTGAGAAAAGAGGGAGGAAGAGAAGGGAAGAAAAATATCAAAACCTCTTCCTCCTCCAAATTGATTCTCATCACCCTCACCACTCATCCATCTCTCACTCACTCAGCAATCACCACCACAGTCACCTCGCCACCACCATCACCCGAGCATAACCACCACCTCCGGACAGTCACCTCGCCACCACCGAGCTCCGCCACCGTCATCACGCCACCACCACGAAACAGGGGCGTGACAACCCTGTTTCGTGTCAAACTTTCACTCCGCCACCACTCTCTGCTCCTCTCCCCTGTCCACACAACCGCCACCACCTCCGCACGAGCACCACCACCACAACCACCGCGAAACAGAGCCGCCATCACCGCGAGAGATGAGGACAGGACCGCGAGGTCTCGACCTCCTTCCTGTCCTCATTTCTCGCGATCACCGTCACGACCAGACCGAGCACCACCGCCACCTCCTCGCGAGACAGAGCTCGCAAGCAGAAACAGGGAGTCCCTGTTCCTTGTCCTTCTCTGTTTTTCTTGTTTGTATAGCACTGTTTCCTCAACCTCTCTCTCTCTTTTTCAGGTTTTGGAGACGGTTTGAAGACTGCGGAAGCTCGCGAGGAGCAGAAATCAACACCGCGAGCGGTGCTGTCGCGCTGGAGAAGAAGGCGGAGCGAGTACTGTAGCAGTACTGTAGCAGAGGCGGGAACGGGTCAAATTCTGTTATTTGGCTATTCACACCCCCGGTTCTGCTCTGTACCACCACAGAGCGTTTTGGGACCATTTGTCTCTGGATTCGTGTTCGGAGCACCTGCTGATCTGCTGAGTACCACCAAATCGAGTTTGTGACAAACTAAATGGGTTGTATAAGTTATTTTGATTTATTTTACTGAATTGTATGCTTAATTGTTAATTACAATTTATTTCTGAATTTTTGATAAATTGCTTTCACCTTTCATTTTCGAGAAATTAATCTTGATATGTTTGGTAGTTAGAATTACCCTTTTTCAATATTCAAAGCATGTGCTAAAAATATTAAGCTTAAACTTTGATTAAGTGTGCCCTAAAAAGACACTTAATACTTGGTAAGAGCGTATTTGCTTGAAATAATTTGTTAATGTTTGATAGAAACATAATATAAGTTGAATTGAATTTTAACGATCACATATCCGGTGTAAGCAAGGGATTCTCATCCCTAAAGCTTCTCGTTTTTAAATTCAGTAATTTAGATTTCAATAATTTTACTAACTCATTGGTGAGTCCAAGCCCACAAAATCCATCTCATCTATCTTTTATTTTTCTTATTTTTAATTTATTTTTAGTTTAGTTTTAAAAATGTTGTAACCCCATTTCCTACAAATTAGTTTAGATATTTTCTAAATTTCAATTGCATCCACCTTCTTCGTGGGATCGACCCGTACTTGCCGTTGTCTACCAGTTAGGCACCGTGCACTTGCGGTTATTACAAGTGGGTTAAATTAACCTATTAATTTAGGTTAGTTAAATTCGCATCACCCACTTAATACAATAATAAACTTTAATAATCACATAGCATGACGAAAACGCTTTTCCTTCATAAAGTTTTTTGTTTATCTGGATCTATATTTCCCATAGGATAAAAAGTGGAGTGAGATGGATGAGGGTACCTGATAAAGAAGATTTATTCGCTTTCCTAAACCACGCCTTAAGCATAGTGTAGACTTCAACCGGTCTATGAATGTGCATGTCAAACACCAAATCAAAATGTCCCCACACCCTTCTTGCTAAATCACTTTCCAAGAAAAGATGTTTCATTGTTTCCTCCCCGGATAGAAAACATCATCCACATTTAAACGCAATTTGGAAACCAATTCTTCTAATTTCACCATCAATGGGTAAAACCCTTCTAATAATTTTCCATATGAAAATAGAAATTTTAGAAGGCAATAACGGATGCCAAATCCAGCTCAAAATATCATCTTGTGTCCCTCTACCACATAGAATTTTACATACAGAACTAACCGAGAACCTGCCATCATTATTTGGCATCCAAATTCTATAGTCTCGGTCACCAACTTCACCTTTCACTATTGTCTTATAGAGTTCTTGAGCGTTTATTTGCATCTCCCGGTTTAGCCTTCTAAAATTCTCTCTGTACATTTTCCTTAGGGTAGGCCAAGTATCATTCGTAAACGCCTCCTCATTTCTAGTGAAGAGTTCATCCTTAGCCCAGTGTTCTTCAAAGAAACTAACATTACCTTTAGAGATCCGCCACGTCGAGTTAGCAACTATAAATTCTTTATGCATCAACAACTCTTTTATGAACGGAGAAACCCCAACTTTTATTTCTTGCTTTCTGAGTGGAAACCCTTCCAACAAATATTTTTTCCTTAGAAAACTTTCCCATAAAGAGTTGGTATTTATAAGATTCCAAATAGACTTAATACGAAAAGCTCTTATAATATAATCCAGACTTCTAACATTTAGGCCACCTTCCTCCTTAGGGACACTGATTTTATTCCATGCTATCCATTTCCTCTTATGTCTCCCTTTATGATCTCCCCAAAAGAAGTCTGCAATCATTTTCTAAATAGATTGCAGGACCTTAATAGGGACGACTGTAGCTGCTATGGTATAAATTGGCATTGACAATAGAACATGTCGTATCAACGTCAATCTACCCCCTGGCAACAAGAGTCTGGATTTCCAACCCTGAATCCTATGTTGGAGTTTAGTTACCAAGGCTTCAAAGAATGAAATTCTGCATCTACCTTGATAAATGGGGACACCGAGATATGTAAACGGGGACTGCTTGAAGACGAAACCTGTCCACCTTCTGATTGAAACAATTTTTTCTGCACGGACTTTCTCATCAATCATGAATGAACTTTTTTCAATTTTAACTTTCTCACCTGAAGCCCGACAATATCTGTCTAAAAGTTGCTTACATCCTTCAATGGATTTTTTCCTGCAATTCAAAAAGATCAATGAATCATCAGCATACAATAGGTGGGTGATCGGAGTGGCCATCCTGGGAGTGTGTTAAAAACCAATTTCTCCCCTACGGTAAGCCCGACAGAGCCCTTTGCTTAGCACTTTTGCCGCAATAACAAAGAGGAGAGGGGAGAGAGGATCCCCTTGTCGAAGACCTCTAGATGATTTAAAGTATATGTCATACCCGCTTTGCATCAACACCGAGAACCCGCACTGTGTAATGCAGTTTGAAATCAGATGACATATTTTGTTATTGAAACCAAATCTGCGCAAGACTGCCAAGAGGTAACCCCATTCAATTCTGTCAGATGCCTTTTCCATATCCAATTTGAATATTACATTATGTCCAGTAACCTTTTTACCTATCTCTCTCATCAGTTCTTGAGCCAACCCAATGTTTTCTGAAATTAGTCTCCCTTGAACAAAAGCCCCCTGCTCTAGAGAGATAATATTTGGAAGAAGCTTGGCCATTCTCATACTAAAAATTTTACTGAAAATTTTGTATACCACATTACACGAACTAATAGGTCTAAAATCAGAATAAGAGACAGGTTCTTCAATTTTAGGAATAAGTGCCAAAAAATTGGCAGAAAATGTACCTGGCATCGCCTGGCAAGCCAAAAATTCCTTCGCAGCTTCCCATATGTCCAACCCAATAATATCCCAGCAACTCTGAAAGAATCCAGCTGTGAATCCGTCCGGTCCAGGGCGCTATCATGGGGAATGCTAAAGACTGCTTTTCTGACTTCCTCTAGGTCTGGCATCTGCATGAGTGAATCACAGTCCTCCTCTCGTATTAGGCTAGGAATGCAATCCATGAGTTCTAGATCCTCTTTGTGCTCTCCCGATGACAGTAAGGAACCAAAAAAATTGTTAGCTTCCAAAATAATATTTCTCGGATCAGTGACTAAGTTCCCTGCCATGTCATGAATTTTGGTAATCGTTCTTCTCTTCTATTTGGCTTTGATTGAAGCAAAGAAGTATTTAGTGCACGCATCTCCTTCTTTAAATTCCTTTTCACCTGATTTTTGTTTCCAATAAATTTCTTCTCTCACCAAAGCCAGTTTAAGTTCAGCCTGACATCTGTTCAAGTTAACCGGATCATCTGGATCCCAACCATGCAATAGGCTGACTTCCAGTCTTTCAATATCATCTTCCAACCTTCTTATAATACTGAATATATTACCAAAGGTTTCTTTATTCCATATTTTTAGCGCTCCTCTAAGGCGCTTCAGTTTGGATGCCACACTATACATAGCCCCATATCCTTCTCCATTAGCATTCCAAATTCTGTCAACAAAACCTAAGAACTCATCATGAGTTAACCACATACTCTGAAATCTGTACAGAGACATACCTACCCTTTATGACAATGGCAAAGAAATTAACAAAGGTGCATGATACGAACAAGCTCTAATTAAATGATCAACTCGAGTGTGTTGTATTACAGTTAACCAATCTACATTCCCCAGAAAACTATCCAGTCTAGCCCAAGTTCTTTCCTCCCCTATTTGATTATTACAC
Source organism: Berberis vulgaris (assembly GCA_963556465.1). Lineage (NCBI taxonomy): Eukaryota > Viridiplantae > Streptophyta > Magnoliopsida > Ranunculales > Berberidaceae > Berberis > Berberis vulgaris. The sequence continues at coordinate 40,596,354 of OY747128.1, forward strand.
CATGTATACTTGGGTCCTTCAAACCCACAATCAGTTAGGCCGCAGCTCGAGATACAACTGTTGAATTCTGTCATCGCCAAAAGATTAGAAGGGCGCTCGCCTAATTTTTCTCCACCTTCCGCAATCACATTAAAGTCGCCACCAATGATCCATGGTTCATTCAAACCAATTGCAATGTGTTCCATATCATCCCATAAACTTCGCCGCTCTTGAACTGAACACTTTGCATATACAAAAGAAATGAAGAACACAGTATTGGAAAAAGGATCTTGATCCTACAGTGAATTAATTGATTTGTGCAAAGTAGTACGTCCACTTATAAGTTATTATCCCAGAAGATCCAAATTTTTCCGCCATAATCATCATTAGTTGCAAAGCAAGGCAGACTCACCTTACCTGCAATCTCCATGTGTCTTGAAGATTGAATCATAGGTTCTGCAATTGCAAGTAGCCTCACATTGTTTTCTGTAACCAGCTTTTTTAGTCTACTACGGGTCGCCTGGTTACCAACTCCCCGTGCATTCCAAAACATGATGTTATCAATCATTACTAACACCTGGAGTAATCATGTTTCTCGTCACTCTCCGAATCCCCACCGCTGGTCCGTTTTTAGAACTTTTCTTTTTTCCTTTCGTCTTGACCTCTCCGATTGATATCCTGGATCAACCATATTATTAGAAGACATGTTTGCGTCTGATTCATTATTCGACACCGCGTCACGATCCAACCTGCTGCATTCACCTATCACCTGAATTTGTTGTGCCCTTATGTCATCTGCTTGCATATTTTCAGCATATCTTGTAGCATTTGCAACACTCCTTGAAGCATTTCCAGCATTCCTTGAAGCATTTTCAGCTTGCACATTTTCAGCAGTCCTTGGATCATTTTTTCCAGCATTTTCAGCATTCCCTGTAGCACTTGCAGCATTCCTTGAAGCATTTCCAGCATTCCTTGATACCATATTATTAGATGACATAATTTCCTCCGACTCATTATCCGACAATGCATAATTTCCTGGTTTGTTACATCCTGCCTGAGCCTGAAAATTCAGCGCATTAACTGCTTCACCATGGTTTCGTTTATGATCAGCATGTAGAATCTTTGATAAAATGTCTCCAACTCCCTGCTGCTGTGCCAGGATTTGTAAACTCTGTTTCGTTGTTGAATTAGTACCCTACTGTCCGATATTTTCCAATGCATTTGCCCCCAAATCCATCGCCACAGGTTTGTGTATCCCTGAAACAGAGTTTTGCAAATAGTCCCCTATTCTGTGTTTCACCTCGGCCCTGTTTAAATCCCCTGCACTGTCTGGAAGTGCTTCCTGTAAAGACTGATGAGCCTCTGTTTCAGCAGTTTTGGAGTTACATTCGTGTGCGTTATCTGAGCTACTATCCCCCACAAAAGGAACGATCCACAGCGGAGCCGCATTCGCGGATCCTTCTTCATATTTTGCTTCATCACAATTCTTCTTCAACATTGTCATTTTGATTTCGCTAATTGTGTAGCCGGCCCCCTTTAACACATCTTGTGTATTTTCAACATCATTCTTACTCACCTTTGTGTTTTGGTCATCTGTCTTGCGTTCCTCTTGGGTTTTTATTATTTAATCATTACCCTCACCAAATCCTTCCGGATTTTCTTCCGCTAGGACCCCGTATTTGTTTGACGAAATCACATTTTCAAATTCCTTTCCCCTTGTGCTCTCCTTGGTTTCTTTTACATGTGCACTATTAACCTCGACTCCTTGAGAATTTTTGGCTCCGCTAGTTCCTATTTTTCTATTTGCTTCCATCGCTTTTTTGGCAACCGGAACATACATTTGCTTTTTCACATGTTGATCTTGTTTTTCCTCAACCTGAGTTTGATTTTGCTTGGCCTTGTCTAGAGACTTAATTTCTTTATCGGTTTCTCCATCATATTTAAAATGTTATCTCTTCCTTCCAGCCAGTTTTTTGCAATAGTCCTTCTCATGCCCAATTAGGGAGCAGTGGTCACAATATTTGAATCCTGAGTACTCAAGTTTTTGCCAATATCCTCCATATTTTGGACTCTCAAGCCATATCCTATGTGGGAGAGGTTTAGAAACTTCCGTCTCAACGCACATTCGTGCGACTTTTGGGCGTGCAAAGTATCTAGTTACCGAAGGAATCTCCAATCGCCTTCATGATTGCAGGGAGAAAGAAAGCAGAGGAAGGTTAGGGAGTTCATTCCATAATGGTGCCAACTCCGGATCCGCCTGTAGGCTAAAACCTGGATGCCAACGAAACATTTTATATCTAACTCCCCGAATCGTAAAGGGGTATTTTGATAACACTTTCTTGCCTTCGTCTTCAGATTGTAAATAAACTATCACATGCCTAGGATCAATAAGACCCATTATGAACTCACCGGATATCCCCCAAGATCTATGAATGGAGTCCCTTATCGAATCTAGCGATGGCCTGAAACTTGAGAACTTCATAACTAAAATATGGTTAGAAACATGAGACTCACCTCTTGCAACATCCGAGTCAGACAGCCTCAAAGTCGGACTTCCTTCTTTCCTAAAGGTCGTGGAATCCGTCGGCTTGTCGTCAAGATCATCCCTCATTGCCTTCCCAAGGACCTGCGCAAAGGAGAGCCTAGAAGATCCAGCGTCCTCCTTACCACCCGCAGTGGCAACCCCTTTGGCTGGCTGTGTCGCCTCCATGGAAAAACCTATCCGCCTCTACAACGGACTAGATTTGCTCCCTGGATGTTGGGACGACAGAGATTGTAAGAGTCAAGAACCTTAACCTAGCCAGCCCTTTTGATTGCCAAGAACTCAACCGCTAGACAGAGACGGCCTAGACAACAGCCAATCAAAGTCCAGAAAGTCGACGTCCAGATGGGGCAAGGTTGAGCGGTGGCCAAGCAGGGCGTCGTCCAAGCAGGCGACGATCGATCGACCTAGGGAATAGGGATGGCGGCAGCGGCTTTAGGTTTTTTCTCTTTTCAATGGCGGCGGCGGCTTTTGAATAAATGTTACTTGTTATTGGTTTATTTTGTTTATCATTTATTTCAGTATTTTTTGTTTAATGAGAAGTCATCATTGTTCAATTTCATTTATTTACAAGTCCGAAGCCATCATTGTAAAAAATCTTAAATGAGAAGTTCATTATTCCTTTTTATTAAAACCAAATATTGGAGACCTCAATATGTTAAAAAGAACACATTATTTATCAATTTAATAAATAAAAATCTAAACAAATAAATAACTTAACAAAACTGATGAACAATTAAAGAATACTCAATTACAATTTTAAATTAATCAATTCAAGATAAAATTAAAGACAAAAGTTTTTTCGAATTTACCTAACACCTTCTGGAATAGGAAACAACATTTAGTCAATCTTCCTTATGAAGATGACTTTATCGATTAGAAAATTCCAACAAAAGCTAGACCAATTCAAATGAAAGCAAAATTAATATTATAGTGTAAATAAAAAATCAATTTTTTAATTATCAAGAAACTAATTAGAAAAATCAAATCTCTATAGAGCCGCTCTACTTTTTATGCCTGAAAGGGTCTCTGAGATATAAAGGATAGCAAATGGATTAGATATCTAATTCCAGACAAAAGAAATTTAATCAATAGACAGAATACACCCAGAACTACACCCAAATGACAAAGACCACCAAAGATAATTGATAACCGTAGAATGCAAGTCACTGAAATAGAAAACAGTAGCAACAATGAGTTTTGGAAACGAAAATTGATGCATGAAAAACCTGAAAAGATATTGATAAAAATTGAAGTACACTAATAAAGAGAACTGTAAAAATTTGCATTGTTCATGATTTGAAACTTAAGGGGGTACTAAGCCGTTGAATTCCATCCATGTCTTCTTCCCTTTACGAATTATTGACTGAATGAACAATATAGAGTTTTTGTAAAAGACAAGAAGAGGACATTAAAATAAAAAAATAAATCTAATTATTTATAGAATGTGATTATACATCAAACCATCATCTGATCAGCACCGTATACGTGTCATGATAATCTCGTCAACTAAACAGAGTAGACCCGATTACATACTCAATCCAGTGAGATCCAAACAACACTAAGCCCATTTGGCAAAATCCAGACAGCCAGATCCAAGTTGCAATGATCCATTGAGCCCACACGTCAAGCGGTCAGGCCCAGTACTCGTAAGACCTCTAAGGAAAGTATCCGAGAGATCTACCCAAGGCTGGCAGACCGGCAACACATTGGATCTGACTAGAAAACAAATAATAGAATATAAGTTGGGCAAGGAACTTCCTTGCATGGACAACACTCAGAAAGGGAAACCGCTCCCACTGATCTAGGAGCATAAGTCGTGTAGGGAAACTATTCAACATGGACAGCACCCAATTAGGAAAGGATCTCCAGCAAGATCTCTTTCCTTAAACTACTCCACCAAAGGCCTAGCTGAACAAGGACTCTCACACTATAAAAGAGAGATAAGGTCAATGAACTTAAGGTATGCTACAAAAACCCATTTTACAGCTTTAAGCCTCTCCTGAATCTTATCTAACTTAAGCATCAGAGTGCTATCGGCTACCACATGGTGGTCCTTAGCTCATGTGTGCTACTTGTAGACCCCTGTGCCAGTGGCAGCCACACCAGACCAAAGGTGGACCTACTTTCAACATAGATGCAACAAAAGGCAGAAATGTTGGAGGCACTGAAACAACGAAATCCTCCACCTTCATAAAGAGACCATGAGCAGCGAATGGCCTATTCCCCAGAGAGCTCCGGATAGTATGATTAGAAAAGTCGCGCTGCCCTAGCAACTTCTCAATGGACAAGAAGCGGAGGAGACAGTCACGTCTCGCACAACCCCATCCGTAACGCGGCTACAAACCAAGACGTACTGTTTAGTCTCACGGTCCCTCCATTCATGCATCATATCATGGACGAACCGCAGCCAAAGAAATACACACCACCAAAGTTGGAGTTTTACGATGGAATAGGAGATATGTCAGATCACTTGCGCCACTTCCAACACGTTATGGCGCTCAAGGAAGGGTCCGATGCGGTAAGTGTTGATCAATCCTTGCAAGCCCAAAGACGCCAGCACTGGTTCCACAGCCAACAAGAAAGATTCAAGCTACACAAGGCAGGACACAGCCTCTAATTATGTCAGGTTCAGGTCTGTCACCCCTCTCAATACCAGTTTATCCGACATCCTTGATTCCGTCAAGGATTGGGAAGGGCTGAAGTAGCCACCTAAGCAGCAATAAGACCCTGCTCGGCGCGACAACAACAAATATTGCGCCTACCACAGGGAAGGCGGACATGATATTGACGATTGCAAAAACCTTAGAGGATAAGTGGAGTACTAGATCAGGAAATGAAAGCTCAAAGAGTTCCTAGGTTTGGACAGGAGGCAAGGCCGAGCAAAGGAAAAAGCAGACGTTGTCAAAAAGATTGAAAAGGAAGCTCCTGGGGTCATTTACATCCTCCACAGGGTTGGTTCCAAAGGGGAGCAATCAAACAGGTCCCGCAAGAGGACACTAACCGAAATGTAGACACCATCTCAGTATGAGAACCGACAAGTGCAGCACCCACAAGTTCACAGCCTGATCCCATCACTGACGTTTACGGAAAAGGATCTTTAGGGGGTAGCTTCTCCTCACAATGATGCATAGGTGATTTTTGTCCTCATCACTAAGTGGGAGGTAAAGAGGGCCTTAGTGGACACTAGAAGCCCATTGAATGTCATGTTCTTCAGTGAATTTTGTAATATGCAACTACAGAAGAAAGACAACACCCACCACCCACCCCATGGTCGGATTCAACGAAGATAAGTGTTTTCCCATCAAGAAGATCAATCTAATGGTGTTGGCAGGAGAACACAATTATAGAAGTACCTTGTCCAAAAGTTCATGGTGGTTGTTACTTCATTCACCTACAACATTATTTTGGGAAGGTCATGGCTTCATCTTATGGAAGCAGTAGTCTCCAGTCTACACCAAGGCATAAAATATACAACCAATCATGCCCAATGAACTATCCGAGGAGATCTACCAGCCGCAAGAGACTGCCATTATGCATCCCTTAAGTAGTTGAATTGTTTCCAAGTGCAGCTTGGGCCCACAGAACCAACATTTCAGGCACCAGGCCTATACGAAAGAAGATAATCACTCTATGAGGGAGAAAATGCCATGATAACCAAAGTTCAGCTATTCGGATAGCCAAAAGCCAGTGCTAGCAAGAGGGCACCGACTCCAAGAGCAGTTAATCTGCAAGGAACTACTTGCCAGCACAAAGTCCACTATTAAGTAACTTTGCTAGCTTTAAAAAAATTAACTTCGCTAATGGACCATGCAATCCAAGCCATGACCATTTGAGCCTCTTTAAGGGCCGGTTTAGCTCAGTCTCCGCTCGGAGTTAAATTACTTGTTGATTTGATTTTGTTTCTTGTTTTATGTTTTTCATTTCAGTTTAGAAGAGTTGTTCGTACAAGTTACATTGCAGAAAATAAAACAAATTTTATTGATTGCAATGAGAATTATTACAAAGTTTGCCGACCAACTAGTACATCAGTTTATAAACTAAAAGTATCAATGTCCGATGCAAGTATCTATTCTCTAAAAAAGGGTAGAGACTCCGATCTACTAATTTGCCTCCAGAAGAGAAGGTTATGAAAGTAAAGCGTCTGCAACAGAAGGCGAATGAACGCACTCAATTCATTGCTTCGTCAAATCACCTTGCGGGAGTGATTCGAAGGTGGCAACATGAGATTCGAAACAAAATGTAGATGTCTTCAACCCGCCAGCCTACCCTACGAAAAGGGACGGGAACTGGAGCAGAAGGAGGCGAAAGGAGAATGACCCTCAAGATGGAAATGTCTGAAATGCGGTTGAGCTTTTCCGTCAATGGAAAGAAGGTCACATTCATCAGAACTCCGTTCCACCAACCTGTCTTCCGGTTGGGGAGTCACGTTTGAAGCCCAGGCGAACAAACCCCACAAACTAGCTACATAAATTATCACTTAACAGCAGTGGCAAATGGGCACTCGGGAGCCACAGAAGATGGAAGACATACCTATCCCCTGAGGAACAGCATGTACTTCTTCTATCAAATATAAGAACAAACTACAAGATCTCATAGGATTAATCAGATGCCCACCTAGATCAGGTGGCACCACATAATAGCAAGTCTTATCAAGACTCATTGGCGCAAATGTTAGAATATTCGAAGACTCCAGTGAGGGAGATATTCCTTTAGCCTTTGGAAAACCTAAAACAATATCTTTGGTAAGATGCATTTGATTAACATGCTCTACTATTCTCATTGCAATGCTTGAACATAGAATAGCCAGCCTATATATAGGCGAAATGGTTTACGAACCAGCGTCAACAAACAATTACTTCAGCATTAAATGTCGTACGGGAAATCAGGAAAATGATGGTTCCAATTACAACTGCACAAGTCCACATCTTTTGAATTAATGACCCTGCAAGTAGCCCAATTAATTGGGGGGAGTAATCGATACTAAACCATCTCGCAGTATGCGCCGTATCCCTGACACGTTGATCCACAAAGATTTTTTCTAACTGGGCCCTCCGCTAATAGGCCCAAACTTATGCCCTACCAGATCCGGTCCAGCACACCAAAGGAATAAACAACAAAGGCCCTGAGCGCCCAAAGAATAAGGAGTGTGCCTACAGAGTCTTATCATTAAATCCAAGGCACCAACTCTATTATTATTCCGTTGTTGTTCATTGAAGCTGATCAATCGAGCGACGCTGGAATCAAATCGCCAGGTGAGCTAAGTAAATTAGACTTACACGCCCAAAATCTTATTCTGACCAAAGCTCAGTCAGCTCCTATTGATTACAATGGCTTCTAATCTACTCTAACACCTAGCCCGCCAAAAGCGGACGACGATGGGTTAGAAAGTGGGAGTTTAGTCAATGTTTGTAATACCTGACGACGATGGCTTGCCATGGACCATTGTCCAACAATAGACGATGGTCGCCGAACCTTACCAAAGCTTAGTCAGTTTTGACCTATGACGATAGTTTATGGTAAGGTCTAACACCCAGTCTGTTAAATTAAACGGGTGTCAACAGTTTAGAGAATGGCAGCTTAGTCGGCGCTCTGATGCCTGATCGAGACGGCTTTCCATGGATCATTGTCCAAACATGGGCAATAGTGACAGAACCCGACAAAAGCTTAGTCGGTGACAATCGATGACGATGGATTCTGCTATACTCGAAAGCCTAGTATACAAATAATGGATTTCAATGGCTTAGAAAGTTGGAGTCTAGTCATATCCTTTGACGCCTGATTAAGATGGCTTGCCAAGGGTCAGTACTCGTACGCAGACATTGATCGCCGAACCCCGACCAAAGCTTCGTTAGTGGTCGCTGATGACAATTGCTTTGGCCTGCTCGAGGCCTAGTTTGCTATGTGCGGATTACAACGACCTAGAAAGCGGGAACTTAGTCAGTGCTCATATGGGCTGGTGTAGACAGCTTGCCAGAGTTTAGTCAGAATGACTAACGATGATAATTTATGGCTCGCTCTTCCTAGTCTGCCACTAACGGATCAAGATAGGTTGGAAAGTGGGAGTCGACTCATTGCCCTCAACTCCTGATCAAAATGGATTGCCAGGGACCACCATGGTTGTTGAAACTTGACCCCGGATTAGTCAGTTATAACTTACGATAAACACCCCCGGTCCAATTAATCCTATTCTACGAATAACAACTAAAGACGGGTCAAAAGTCCGGTCAGAGTTCTGAAAACTCGACCCAAACGACTTACAAAAACTAATGTCCAATCATCCACAACAGTGCAAGCGCTGGGACCAAAATCTGACTAATTCGCTTATAACAACAGCAAATGTTAGTTTAACATACAGTCAAGCCACCAGAGGGTGTATTACACTCCCCATTCTATAAAAATGAGTCTGACCAAAATTGCACAAACTATTGCAGCACAAGAAGTCAGAACTCTCAATAGCAAATCAATCATAAAGCTTCCTAGCATAGCAGAGCCTCTCATCTGACAATCAATGTCGAAATAAGACAAAGCGGGTAAAAGCTATTAGTAAAAACAATGGAAACACAAACAGGGGCAAAGTACTATTCATTTACAAATCGAAAAGAAAATACAAGGTTCATCCCTCATCAGGAGGAGAGTCAAACTTAGCAGGGGAAAAAACAAGAAACATATCTAAAGGTGTTGCCTCTCGATCCCCCTCATCGGGGTCGCCTTCTTCTTCAGAAGAATCGAAGGCCGCTCCAAATTCTGCACATGCAATCTCTTTAGATCCTAGTCGGGACGCTCCTCCTTCATCAGATGCAATAGCTCTAGCCTTCCATTACCGACTCTGTTGAATTCAAACCTGCCTTGGGACTTGAGAAGCTTCAATTCGCGCCTCTCTTGATTCAGTGAGCTCCTGCTTTAGTCGCTCCAGCTCTCCTAACAGCGTGTCAATCTTGGACTGCTCGGCACCCAGCTTATCGTTAACAGTATTCAACTCATGTTGCACTAGAAAGAACTACTCTTCAGCGGTCCTTGCACTCTTGGCATTAAACTCAACGTCGTCTTCCAACTGCTGACATTGAACAGACCATTCAGACTCTTTCTTGTCCCCTTCAGCATGCACTCCAGCCACAGTCTCACAGGCAAGCTGCAAGTGATGACAGACAAGGTTTAATTCATTTTTTAACCGATCTCTCGCGAACACTGCCCCCACCAAGTCGGACTCAAGCGCCTCCAAACGAACCCTATGAGCCTCCGACCTAATGGACCAGGGTTCTGCTCCAGTATCTGAGAAAGCTTCAAGTTGTTTCCTCAATTACTCAATCTCATAAAGAGCATCAAAGTATGACTTCTGCAAGATTCAAATACTCGTTCCATAGTATACACTCTCTTACGAGCGGCCTCAACTTCAATTCTAGTTGCGGCCACTTGATTCAAGTATGACATCCCTAGCACAAGATGTTTATGCCCTTTATCCAAACGCTCTCCAACCGTATCTCCCACAGCTCTGAAGCGCATTTCGCCATCTAGTCATTCAACCTGCTAATATGTTTCCTTGAAGCACAAAAGATGTCAACCTTCTGATGCCAAGCTTGGTTGTTCATCTTTACTACGTCAAAAGCAAACATACCAATCCGAGCATCCGGAAAAAAGATAATTTGGCTCCGAAATTAGGCCAACACCACTGTTGGCCGTATTTACTACATCGGGCCCTCATTAGCAACTTTCCCTTTGCCCGCAACAATCGGCTCTTTTTCACGCACCGATTCAGAATCAGTTGACGGAGAAGATGGAAGCGAGTTATTCCTTGGAACCGTCGTCAAATCAATATGAGGACAGGAATGAGACAGAGAACAGTACGGGTGATGAGAACGAGACTCTTCACCATGGCATCGAAGTCAGATGACTCTTCAACGGGTTCTTGATAAAAAAAAAGGTGGAGCTTAAAGTTTTTTATTGAAAAGGGACGACTAGACGAAGCTTCCATGCCCGCCTGCAACAACATTTTATTCAAAAACTCCACCTGCATGGTGCTCAATTTGGTCACATCCTCCACGCCAACAATTTGTAAATACTCCATCTCTAAGTTAGAAAGGATAGGGGCCACAGCCTGAGCATCATGCCTCTCATAAATAACAGTATCATCCAACACTTGCCCGACAGCATCACGACCTTCGGACTAAGCCAAGCGCCTGCGGACAAATCTAGGTAAAACACGAGACCTTTTCAGATGCACAGGAGAAAGAAACGCTCATTTATTTCTTCCCTCCTCGAAGGGCTTGGAACCTTGATCTTGGAAAGTTTCAACAGAAAAAAGATTGCAAATTAGAAAAGAAAAAAAATCAAAGAATTACAAGCTTTAGATGAACTCAAAAGAATGTTTCACAAATTGCTCTTAGAATCATAATATGAATCGGATTCATATATTTTAATTGAAGAGTCCTAACTCTTCCAAATCCAAACATTGTATTCCAAGTCTGATAATTCATGATAAAAAATACATGAATACATATAATTGCAATGATTTTGCATGTATCACTATGTAATCTAGACAAAATAAGCAAACATATTATTATATTTTCTAGATGAAAATGATAATCATCAATTAAAAATTGATTAGTTAGTATAAGTCAAATAATTACTCGATAAATAAGAAAAATTACAAACAGACAAACCCTATTTTCTATCTTTTAAGAGATCATTGACAGATTTAAATCACCACATCAACAATTTATAACCTTACAATATCTTAAAAAAACAAATCAATATCCTTAAGCAAGAAATTAATCAATTCAAAAATGAAAATCTACAAATACAAAAGGAACTAATGAGTTTAAAATTAAACAATTACAGGGAAAACAATCCGACATAAACATTATCAAAGGTTACAAGAAATTTCTCAAGTAGACAATGAATATTCTTCAAATTTCTTACATATAATTTTAAAAATCAAATTTCACAAATGGTATATCAATATTACTTTGGTAATAAATAATGAATACAAAGTCACTACAACTGCATTAGTCGACTCAAGCACAAATTTGAATTGTGTTCCTGAAAGACTAGTCCAGCAAAAATATTTTGAAATACAAAAAAACAATTATATACAACAAATATGCAACCATTACAAGTTAGTTACAAATTATTAAACGCTTACATCCTTCACCACAATTATTGTATCGATCAAGAATTTCTAGTTGTCCAAAACATGGGTCTAGAAAGCATTTTAGGAGCATCGTTCCTAACATCAATTTATCCTTCCAAGTGACCAAAGCAAAAACAGTCACAAAAATCTTTGAAGAAGTTCTCTTTCCTTCTCTTTTACAACCACAGGTCGTAGATATCAAAATGTTGAAAGAAAAATCTATTTCCAAATAATCAAATGATCCTCAAAACCACTCTCAAATCTCTAATCAGATTTGTCCAATATCGTGTTTACCAAAATAAAACCAAGTCTTCAAAATCACATTGTTTTCAAAAGAGATTTGAAAAGCTTATTGCTTTCAAAATTTCCTCAAAAGAATTTTCCAAAATCAATACATCATAATTTTGATTTCAAAGCTATTCAAATTCATCTGGTAGTTTGTCTGATTAGTTAAGCTTTCTATCTGATGGAATGACCAACAATAATATGCAAAACTTTTAAACCTAGTTTGTCCAAAACAAACTATACTCTCAACAAATCGGATAAATATCTTGTTGATGATGTGTGAAATTCTTTCAAATGCAACGAAGAAGCTCATATACAAGCTTCGTTGAAAAGGCTTTGCAAAAAGGTTGTCAAAGCTTCAAAAGGATAAAGGAAAACAACTTGCCAACAATGGCAAATCTAAGGTTCGGTCTTTTATGACTAATAATGCAGCAACCAATCCATCAAAGGACAAAACGCATACTAAGGCATTTTTTTACTCGTCCAATAGCAATTGTAATTTAAAAGCCAAATGAAAATAAATATTCTGGAAAATCTAGTCTGACAAAGTAGAACTAGATGTTTAGATTACTGCCTACCTGACTACTTAGAATCAACCAATGTGAGTCATCGTGATAGGACTAAAGCAAATTGGATGGGCCATAATGAGCTCTTCAACAATAAAGCATTGAATGAATCCAATGTAACAATTTATACTACCATGTTTTGCAAGAACGTATATCTTTAAGTGCAACAGCTGATCTTAAAGCCAAAACATTCTTTTATGAAATGGAATTTGTTGGTAGAATCCTATCCAAACTTTCAGAGGGCCTTTATTGGTGTCCTCAAATCCTCAAAAATACAATAAAAAACCTTGAACACATGATGTATTAAGATAATGATAAAATAGAGATCGGGAGGAATGCTACCCTCTGGAATTGGTCAAAGAAGGCAATAAGAATGTCTACTCTCTGGGGCAATAAGAATGTCTACTCTGTGGGTTACAAAACAATGGCTAAACTTAAGAGTTGGGGTAAATCACAATCTGATATTTGTCATTTATGCTTGAGAGAAGTTGAAACATAAAACCATTTGTTCTTTGGATGCTCATATTCTCAGTCGGTCTGGACGGACATCCTCCACTATCTATGTTACACTCAACAAGTTCAGGAATGGGACCAGGAGATAGAATGGTGTGATAGAACATTTGTTGGCAATGACTCTAGTACAATAGTCAAGAAGCTTGCGCTGAATGCCACAGTTTATCATCTATGGGCGGAACGCAACAGAAGAGCCTATGAGAACTCTAGGATGCTTGAAGGTCAATTGGTCCAAATAATCTATGATGATGTTTGTATTAAGATAGTTGGGCTGAACCTAAAATCAGAGGACAATGCTAGAAATAGGGAGCTCTTTTATAGATGGAGTGTCGATCCAATCTTCCAAAACAAAGTTCCAACAAAGTGCAAATGGACAAAGCCCCCTCTTGGTTGGTACAAAATGAACTCGGATGGTTCCTTTAGAGGCATGCAGGGAGGTTATGGAGCTATTATTAGGAATGATGGTGGCGAAGTCATTGCTGCTTTCGCGGGTTCTAAACATGGTCACTCAGTCATCAAGCACGAGTTGCAGGGGGTTGAAACAGGGCTCCAATTAGCTACTTCGCATGACATCAGGAAATTAGTAATGTTCTAGCTTACCTAACAAAGAACTTGGCTACGCCCTGTGACCTGAGGCATATAGTGGGTCGTATTAGGAAACAACTTTTAAAGCTTGAAGAATTCAGGTTGGAACACCATTTTAGGGAAACAAATCGTGTTGCTGATCATCTGGCTAGTCTTTATCCGAGCAATAGTTACACCATTGTTAATCCAAGCTCTTTTGCTGAGGATTTAAATAAAATAGTTTATGAAGATAGTATAGGGAAAGAATATACAAGGTTGTAATCTGATGGTTCTTTTTTCAGGTTTGGGATCCTTTAATAACCCTGGCTCAATTTCAAAAAAAAAAAAAAGGTTAAAAAATCTTGACTGCAACATTTTAAAGGTCAAATTTCATACTTCCCTCGTCTGTATGAAAATATTACTAATGATGAAGTCCAAAGGGCAAAAAGTATCATAAATCTTAATATTCAAGCTACTATGGAAATAACTAGCAAGACCCGTCCTTTTTTACGATTATAGAACTTTGATTTGCATGACTGTTGGCAATCCTTACTTAGTAGGAAATACCTCCTTCTATGAAAACTTGATCAAAAATAAAAATTAGGACTTAGTGTTTCACAGCACCAAGTATCTCAAACAACATGAGCAAGAAATGGCTGTCTGTGGCCAATACCTAGATTTGATCTACAAAAATCAATGGTTCGGTTGGGGTATTTACCCCAATTGTTAAACCAAATTTTGAATTAATGTTTGTTGATGATGACCACATGTCATAAACATAATTTACAAACCACATGATGGAAACATAATCCTTATGTGTATACATGTCCTTTTCAAAATTCTCAAATGTCAAATTAACCAAATCAAATATCCTTTCCAAGGACCCAAAAAATCACTTTCCACATCCGTAAGTTTCCAAAACCACTTAAAAGAACCATCAATTTTGACGTGCCATCCAAAAGGTGTCATTTCCAAGATAACCCACTAGTCATACTCAAAATCCATTCAAGTTATTATCTCACCGAACGCAAACCTTCATTTGCTTATAATAATTCAAAAGTATCCAACAAGTTTTCCATTATCTCAAAAGCTTTCAAGATTCGTATCATGATGTCGAGCATTATTGTAACCATCCAAGGCTCCTCAATCTCTATTTAAGCAAGCAAAAGCAAAGTACGAAGGGATCTTGTTCCACAGTGGACAAAAGCATCAAAGGACTCTTCCTCCAATTTAAAGAAGAACCCCAATTAATCTCTGAAAACCCCCAAACCCTTTTCATCCCCTTAAAGTTTCAAGTGATCAAGTGTATTTCAAATCAAGAATACTATAAGTTTTTGCATTTTCTTTTATCAATGTACATTTTTATCAATTAATTTTCAAGTCTTTCAAGCATCAATTTTAGTTTTCAAAACCTATTGTTGCTATCCCTTTTTGTTTCAATTAGTTGTATTCTCCTGTTAACAATTATCTTTGTGGTCTCTATTATTTGGGCATTGTCCTGAGTGTACTTTGATTCACTCTTGAAACAATAGAAATGCACAAACAACAACAATTCAAAAACATCCACATAGAATTAATTTAAATAGGAATCAAACCATTAACGAGAACAACTTAGAAGCTTCAACTCTTATATGTCTAGGAGAATGTAGGGACAATCAATTTCAAGACTTTCTACAATGAATAGCAGAAGTCTCTTTAGGCTTAGGTCCAATTTATTTCAAATGTTACCCAAACTTTTTAATAACTCTATCAAATCAAAATGTTGTAGAAACGTTAACATTCAATATTCAAATTTTGGATATGATATGCTACCTGTTTCAGAACCATTAGCATTATTATCTCAGATAACTCACCAAGTCATGAAAACTAAAATCAGCCCACAAACAAAAGTAGAAAGTACAAAAGGGATACACAATATTTTTTCCATCAAACAAAGAAAAAACCAAGGATGCACGGACTTAGACATGGATACGACACGACGACTCGGCAATTTTCAAAAAAATAGGACTCGGCGACACGGTCAAACTTAATTTTTTTAATAGATATATATTTTTTTGTAACTCATAAAAAGAACATAAAATCATAAATAAATTAATAATACTATTAAACAATCCAAACATATCAATAAAACATTCAAATTCATTCATTCAAATTTACAAATGCATCATAAAGTCAAGCTCAACTGCTCAAGTCATACTCATAAAGCATAAGCAATATAATTTCATTAACTTGATAATGTAAATAAAATGTAAATTGATAATTTCAAAAACTCACCAGCGAGGCGGCTACATCTCTTCTTCTTCATTAACTAGCGGAACAATTGTCACATTTTCTTCATCCAACAGTCCAGCCTCTAGCTCAGGTTCATCAAGTGAAAGACTGGCAATTTCAAGCACTCCAGTAGCATCCAAATCCAACGAATCAATAGTATCTCCTGCGACATCCCACATCCTTGTCTCACCTTATTTGTACTCTTGTTTTCTTCTTGACAAAAGACGAAGGTTGGAATGCACATACACTAAATCTTCAGCTCGTTGTGGGGTCAATTTGTTCATTTTTAATGAGTGGATGTTGTTATACGTGCTCCAATTCCTCTCACAACATGAGGAAGAACAAGGTTGCCCAAGTAACTTCAAAGCAATATTCAGGAGTAATGGTGCACAGGTACCATGAGAAACCCACCACACATCAGGTTCTAGGTATGCTCTATTCTGTAGAGCATCACCTTCTGCAAACTGTCCAGTACCCGTTGAAAACCTAGCATACTCTGTAATAACCACTCTTCTGTCTTCAATTACAGGAAAGTATCTCTTGAAACCCTTATCTCTCTCCTTTGTAATTTCAGGATCTCTGTGTGGCAAAATACGATTAGGATCCTCTTCAAGCCATTCTCTGCTATAATACCTATATATAAGCAATGTCAATCACAAGACTCAAGAATAAGTAGAATAAAAAGTTAAAAACAATGTAATTATTTACCTTGGATTCAAGGAATGTGCTAAGCAATGCAGTGGTGTGTTGTTTTTCTCCCATCGATCAACCAATATCTGATGCACCACTGAAAAAAACTCTGACTCCTCACTAGTATTTTCCTTTCCTTCATGACGGTAAATAACTTGTTTCACTTTCTCAATCATAACATCCCACATCTCATACACCAAGTGAAGACAAGATTTATCTGTATCAGCCCTCCGCAACATTGAATAAATAGGCTCTGTGAAACGAAGCACATAGTCCACTTTGTCCCACCACAAGTCATCCAATAGTTTTCCTTTCACAATCCGTGCTTTCTCAACATCATCTTCCTTATAGGAATCCCACTGATCTCCAATCACCATACTTTGGATGCTACTTTTAATGTCTTTCAACCTCTTCAGCATAATTATGCTTGAAGCAAAGCGTGTCTCTGCTATGGAAAGCAACTTCAATCTCGAATGCTCATTAAACATATGCAACCTCATGGAATGGTTCATGATAAAGTTCTTGATCAGCACCCCATCCCCAACAACATCAATAATCCAACTACACAAACTGTAGGCCTTTTCATTTGTAGGCGTGTTCTTTGGAGCGCATATGTTCTTCAAGGCAAGGTTGAGAGTGTGGACTACACAAGGTGTCCAAAAAACCTCAGGATATTGGCTCTCAACAAGTAAACCTGCAGCCTTACAAACTTGAGCATTGTCGGTTATAACTTGAACCACATTACTTGGCCCAACCTCATGTACAACTTCCTTGATCAAATCAGCAATGAAGAACTTGTCTTTGTATTCCCCTTCACAGTTCACAGCCTTCAAGAACATTGGACCACCCTCATTAATCACTATGAAATTAATGAGTGGCCTCCTTTGAGAATCAGCCCACCCATCACAAACAATTGTTGCCCCTTTAGTAACCCATGTGAACTTTGTTGCCTCCAACAACCTCTCAATGTTGCCCCTTTCATTTTGAAGCAATGTCATCCTCAATGCATTATATCTTGGGATCTTGTAACCACTAATGGACTTTGCTTTATTCGTTGCAAATGTGAAAGCCTCCTGAAAATACGGATTCCTTGCAAGGTTGAATGGCAATGCAGCTGAGTAGAACGCCCTTGCAATCAAAGCATCCAACTTTTGTCGCTCACTCGTATTGAAAGCATTTGCAATAGGATTATTAGTGGCTCTCCTCTTCCTTTGTTCATTGTATGGAACTGAAGGAACAACCCCCCCCCCCCCACTACTTGAACTCGGGTGCGGGTGACTACTTGATCCCACTGAAGGAGGTAAAGGAACACTTCGCACCCTTGTACTTTCTGCTCTCAATGCAGCTTCATCAACAAATTGTCGCATCTCTCTAAGTTGTATGGGGGAGATTTTGGCACAAATAGCTATCCCACGGCCTGTTATCTTCAATAAGTGGTCCTTCAATCTAGTAAGAGATCTCGTATACTCTTTCTGAAAAAAGTTACACCTCAATCTAAGGTTTCCCCCACCTTCATTTCTTCTTAGTATTGTCACAGGCTTCCAAAGATCATCTCCAGTTCCTTGGCCTAAAACAAGTTTTAGTTTCCTATTTAGTTTTCAGCCAATAGGTGCAAGCTCAAATATGGGGTATTTGAAGTATTTCATGCATGTTTTGCTTTCATATATAGGCAGAGAAAGAAAAGAGAAAAAACAACAAAAAAAAGGAATGGCAGGAATTCACAGGAAAAAAAAGGAATCGCAGCCTAATCGATCGATCTCAGGAATCGATCGAAGAAATCGCAGGAAAACATAACAGAGAAAATAACAGAGAAAATAAAAATGAAATCGCAGCATAATTGATCGATCGATCGAAGAAATCGCAGAAAAAAATAACAGAGAAAATAGCAAGAAAAAAAAATAAACGAAATTGATCGACAGGATCGATTGATCGAAGGTACCTGGTGTTGATGAGCACGCCATAGATCCCGTCGATCAATCTATCCCTCTCTGTCAAAACCGATTACTCTACCTCCTCTCTGTCGAAAATTGAAATCGATCGAAGGAAATGTCAGTCAAAACTCGAAATCGATCGATGTCTGTTCTGAGTTATTTCTCTCTACCTCCGTCTCTCAATTCTCTGTTCTCTGTGTGAAGGATCAATTCTATTTCTCTGTTCAGGGTTTGTTTTGGCTCTATGGGAGGAAGGATGATTATCTGATTTTGATTTATTTACAAAATTTAAAGTCAGCGAATTTTGACCGTGTTTGGGCCGTGTTTGGCCTAGTCTGGACCGTGTCCAACCCAGTCAATGAATTTTGACCGTTGACCCCATGTCCAATACGTGTCCAGCGCGTGTCTGGCGCGAATCCGTGTCCGACACGCATTTGACGCGTGATACGGAGGTTTTCCGGAGAGTCGGTGCATCCTTGGAAACAACCAATATTATAGTCCCAAAGACTATTCATCGGGATCAAGGTACACTCACAACCACATGGCAAGTTCAAACTGAACCAAGAGCTCCCCCTCAAAATGAATTATCACAAATAATATCATTTGATGATGGGACTTGTGACGACCCCCTCCCGCACTGTATCGATACTGTCCGCTTAGGGCTACCATCCGGCCCTCACGGCTTTTAAAGGCCTCGATACAATGGGGAGCTTTCATATACGCTAAATGTACAGTGGAAGAGAGAAGGGAGTTATTGGTGCATTTACAGAATTTGGCATCTCGATATATTGGCCCTTGGATTGTTGGTGGTGACTTTAATGCAGTCATCAATGAACAAGACAATCTGGGAGGGAATCCCCCAGCCCTTACTAGTATGTCCAATTTTTTAGACTGTATTGAACATTGTGGACTGATTGATTGTGGGTATGTTGGTCCAAAACATACTTGGTGCAATAATAGGCGTGGTGGCGACCGTATATGGGCAAGGATAGATAAAGTATTTGTGAATTCTTTGTGGCTGGCACAGTTGCCTCATATGAGGGTGGTGCATCTTCAGCGTATTTTTTCAGATCATGCACCTATATTAGTATCTATGCCAATGCATTCTAGAGCGGGCTTCTCTCCATTCAGATTTTTGAATATGTGGACTACACATTCACTACACCAAAAGGCTTGATTAGCTACACGGAGATGGCCACGGCTCAAAACCGTTGGTTTATTTGCCACGGCCAACAAACCGTGGCTATAATGGCCAAGGGCCTAAAACCGTGGCTATAAAAAGAAAATGCACCTGTGTTGCACGTTCCTGTGTGGAGAACTCGAGTGGAGTTCATGCAGACGAAAACAATTTCGCGGTCTTGCGAAAAAAATTGGCGCTCCCGCCTCCTTCCATTTTCATTTTAGGGTTTGTTAATCGCTCCATTTTCAGATCTGGTTTTGGCTCCAAAAATCACAGATCTGTTTTTGGCTCAAAAGGTCGAGGGGAGAATCGACCAAGACGATTTTGAGAAAATCAGATAAAGCTTTGGCATCGAATTTTTGTGTTGATTGCAGAGAAATCAGATAAAGCTCGATCGAAAAATCAGAGGAAGCTCGATCAAAAACTCTAGCCATCGACCTTGACCTTGTGCTGAGAACTCAGATACTAGATCTGAGAATCGTGCTTACTTGCGAACTCCACCTCGAGCTAAGTTCCGACCTCGTGCTGAGTTGTGTTGATTGCAGAGAAATCAGAGGAAGCTCGATCGAAAAATCAGAGAATGCTCGATCTAAAACTCTAGCCATCAACCTCGACCTTGTGGTGAGAAATCAGAGACAAGATCTGAGCATCGTGCTGACTTGCGACCTCGACCTCGAGCTGAGTTTCGACCTCGTGCTGAGTTTTGACCTCGATCCAAAACCTCGACCTCGACCAGAGGTAATACACTGTCACTTGTCTTGAAATTTTATCTTCTTTGGGTCTTTGCAATCTCATTTGTTCTGTTATATTTAGGTTTCTGATGAGTGTTTGGTCCATTTTCACTAATAAATGGCGAAATTGTGAAAAATGGTGAAATATAATATGGGTTTTTCAGAAAATCGAATGGGGTTGATGGGTTTTGCAGAGAATCGAATGAGGAAGAAAATTCTAGAGATTTTTTCTTCTTGATGGGTTGATGGGGAAATTGCTATGTCTGTTAAGTGTTTTTTTCTTCTTGAATGAGGATGAAAACCAGTTCTTGAATTTTTTTTTCTTCAAATGTTCATTTTCATGATTTTTAAGAAATAGAGATTTTTATGTTTGGCTTCAGCCGGCTCTTAACTATAGTGTGTAAAAAAAAAAAATTATTTTTGCTAATTTTAGGGATTAGTAAATCTTTTGTGTTGCTCTCCATCATTCGAAGCTATTCTCGAACTCTTTTGATTCCATCTGGATAAAGGTAACTCTTTTAGTTTAGTAATATCTCAACATTGAAGTAATTAGAAGTTCAAATTATTTCAGTTAATTATTGTAATGTTTTATTTCTATCATGTCTTGGATTATGTTATGATGGTAGTAGTTTTCACTTCATGTTGAATAACTATTTAGCTTATTAATTTTCTCAAATGAATTGATGATGTTCATCTTGCTCGCTATACAATTATTTTATGTAAATTGTGTATTTGTTTGTATATATGTTTGTTTACATGTACCTATCATGACTTAGTTCTTGGATAGTAGTGAAGTATATACTATGTGGTGGTGGTGCTAGTGGTCGACACGAAATATATTTCAGTCTTTAAAGGAGAACCACAGAGTACATAGACATATACTTCACATCATCAGTGGCAGAATTTTCGCATCAAATGTCCTTTTATCAATCATGTTAGCTAGGTAGATTCCTTATAATTTTAAGGTTGTGTTTGATTACAATGATAGCAAAATTGTATAGAAAACAAGTGACAAGAGAAGATGACCATATTGTTGTAAAAATTTCCATGATGTCCACCCCCTTAAAATATTTTCTACCTTCAAATTATGTGTTCTTGAAACCACTCTGGCCTTTGCTTGTACTATTTTTTTTACTAAAGGTTTTTATTTCAAAGTCTAAATGAAAACGAAAGGGAGATGAGTGTATATGAAAGTTGTGATCTTTCACCACACATCATCGGATAAAGCTTTTCTCCCTTGCAAACTATTTTTATAGGCTTCCATGGAAAATAAAAATAAGAATCAAAGATACCTTGATATAAAACTTAGTGCTGAACAAATCTTCAGGACTTCAGGAGTCTTAACGAAGATAGCAAAATCTTTGATCACTAGAAAAAATCATGTTTATCTTGGTGTTTCAACAAAAGAATTTACTTTGGATATTAAAGATACCACTGGTAGAATTAATATACCACTAATAACAAAAGAAGATATTAAGCTAAAAATGGCTAAAATACCTTCTGACATAAGAAAAAAGATTGATTACATTCACATAGGTGGTGTACAAATCTGTATAAAGTCTACATTTAGACAAAGAATCAATAGTCCTATTCTATTATGTGTCACCTAATTTTCATGAGTGTTTGACTAAAGTTAATCTTTTAATTTTTGGTGTGTAGAAATGTCAACAATTCCTTTAGATAAGTCATGGATGAACAAACGGGGAAGTGCAATGTATATATACGGCGTTAGACAATTCCAAAAGTTTGTTGAGGATAATGCAAATGGAGAAAGTCTTTTTCCTTGCCCATGTGTTCGATGTAGGAACTCGAGGGGAAACATTAGTGTTGACGACATAGGTGTTCATTTGTTAAGCCATGGCATTGATACCAATTATGTCATGTGGATACATCATGGAGAGAATTGTAGGGTCTGAGTGCCCTGTTGCAGACCACGTGCATGCTGCGATAACATCCCCTGCATCATTCCTTATAATAGCGCCATACCCACCAGTGACTTCTTGTAGCGAGCCATCAGAGTTTCTCTTGTACCAGCCTATAAGTGGCTTTGTCCATTGACAAATTGTAGGGTGCTTGTTTTTATATAATACATCTAGGTTCCATCGCCCAAATAGCTCTTTATTATGCGCATTGCCTTCAACAATAACTAACTTTGTTAAATCAATTTCTTCAATGCAAACTTATCATATCCAATCAACTGGTTTGAGCATCTAACCCTCTATTGATGGGCCCTTACCCTATTTTCTGCCATTTTCTGATATGTACGTTAATCTCCAAATTTCACCTCCTTCTGTGCCAATCCTGTAAGATGTTATGCTGTTCAGAGTTTCGAGCGTGGTATTTCTGCTCAAAATGCTGGTGCCTTATCATGGGAAATAGCTCCGGTGAGGCTTCTAGCATATTCTGTTGAAGCATACTTATAAATTGTGAGAAATTTTCATTGCCTAGCATGGTCATCTCTGCAGGTTGAGGTTTTTGGAGGGAGAGGAAGACCACCAACCTTGGTTGACAAGGATGAAGGACTAGGAAAGGTAAAAAAGAAGTTTGTTATGCGATTTATTGTCTTTCAAGCACCGTCTCTTACTTATTTAGTGTAAACTAGTTTTGATGATCCATTTGCAGCCATTTTTGTGTTGAAAAGGGTTTTCATTAATATACGTCTCATGAAAACACGATGAGGCGAAGTCGAATGCTATTTGTTTCAATAGGGGCAGTTGGATATCTGGTTCATATCTGAAGTTTGTTTAAGTTGTTGTTTATAAATTAATTGTTGACATTTCTATTAACAATGAAAAATAAAGTGTAAAATTAGTAAGTTTAGAAAGTCAAATAATGAAATAAGAACTAAAAAGAAACAGATACTAATCTCAAGCTGAATCTACTACAGAAGTAGAAGTCAGTTTTACAGAAACAGATACCAATCAGGGAGTATGTCCTGTCAATTTTATTTATTGATTTCAATCTACTTGCTTTATGTGTCACGATTCACATGTTGATCTGTCACCACTTTTTTTTCCTTCAGTTTGATCATGCAAAATTAAGGAAGCTCAGACCAAGTTTCAAAGAAGTTGGTGGTTCTGTTACTGCTGGAAATGCATCTAGTATAAGGTCTACTCTCTCCTATGAATGCATTGTTCTGTAATAGTTTATTTGCTAGTTTAACTCTCTCGTGAGCCTATTAGTTGAAAATGAAATGCCTAGCTCTTCTGGACTCCTATTTTAATTCTAAGAGCTACAATCTTGCTCATTATATTAATAGCTTTCCAAGGAGGAGTAAAAACCCTTTCAATAATGTTAACATCCTGAAGGTTATCTATGCCTATTTCCAGATTAATAACATTCTTTCTCCTCTAACTCCATTCCCATACACTCAGCTTGAAGCTCCAACATCTGCACATCATCTCTGTCTACCACAGTATACATAATGGAAAATGATATGGATGCTATGAAAAGGAATGCTACATGCTGAAAGCCTGGAAATTTGGTTTGATGGTCATTACTCAAGGATCCTAACACTCGACCAGGCTCCAATTTGACACCCTTGTCCACCCACTATGGACATTAGAAAGATGGTGGCTTGTCTAGTTTTTCTTGTCAATATTCACCACTGGGTTTTCGTAGACATACGAAGAGTGGAGGTGGTGGCGGTAATTTTTGGGGGAGTGATCTGCGGAGAGAAGAAAGTGGGAGGGGAAAATTTGGTGTTTAGGTGTTTTTTTCTCAATCAAAATTAGTTTAACAATTTTGCTTACTAGGACCATGAGTTGGTTTCCGCATAGACTTCCACCTATGAGGCCACATCAGGGAGTCATGTTGGAGTCAATTTTTTTGAGTCGGAGTAGAAGTGTAGAACCATTCAATCCGTTTTAACTGTCAACCAACACTTGGAAAAAATATTCAGCCGGATACCCATCAATGCCCAATGAAACATCAACCACAAGGCTATCCAAAGCTACCAAAACTTCCCCTTCAGAGATTTCTATCCATTTCTGTGTCAATATCTCCAGAAATATGGTTGAACTGAATATCATCCAAAGTAGGATGCCACAACTCTCCCGTTGACTGACCTTTAAGGAAAGAAACTAAGACAACTCTCCTGTGAACTGACCTTTAAAGAAAGAAACTAAGTATTGTGCTATTGCATCCTTTTTTAGAACCACTTCCTCTCCGACCACTAGAAAGTCAATTGTATTTGTAATTCTTCTACCATTTGCCATTCTGATTTTCCCGATTTTTGCTTCCAACTAATGAATTCCCTCTTATGAAATTTGTCCAAATCTACTTTGAGAGCTAATCTTTTATTCCATTTGTGTAAAGTTTATGAAAATAAGTTTTTAAGTTGTTGCAGGGTAGTGACTCAAAGGTGATTAGTATCCTTCTCTCAGCAAAGATAATTCCACCGTGCTTGCGCAGCATGGAGATGGGCGGTGATTTGTCCAAAACGGTAAATGATTTTTCTTTGAAATATCCACTGTTGCAGTAGAATGTTGTTTAGTTGTTGATTGTCCTAAATGTTAGGTAGTTATAGATAAATCTTAAATTGAACCTTATGGTATATTACATGATTGTTAGTTTGTCTGCTCACAGTTTCAAGTATATAATTGTTTAATGCCCTAGATTTTGATTTTCTATGTCAATCAATAGCTAATACCAGAGCATTATTGACTTGGCATTTGCATGATCTTTTACATGAATTTGAGAAAACAGATGATAATTGAGAAGATCCTACTAGTCGATACATTGTTAACTTGGTTGCAGGTTCTTTATTTTTTCAGTGTTGAGATAACTTGCCAATCTTGATGAACCCTCAATTTTGTAAAGATCATGTAAACCAACTTCCTAAATACAAAACCTCCAAAGAGAATTTCAAAATAATTTACCAATTCAAAAAGCTTTTATTCAAGGCGAAGCTCCATGAAGAGCTTTATGTTTGGAGGATAGCCTGACACCATACCCAAATGAAAAGGCCTCCCTTTGACCAACTCCAAAAACGTTGTATTCTTCTTCAGCTAAAATAGATTTTGATCAAATAAGAGTCAAATTTGCATCTTCCACCATTTCAAGATCATTGAGATCGAGTCGAGGATGAAGCCCCCACACATCATGCCAAAACTTTAACCTATTTGCAGTCCAGAAGGAAAAGGGAATTTCCTCTCCAAAACTCAACTCTCACGAAAGTAAAAAGTAATGAACATTGTGTGACAGTTAGCCTTGTAAAATGTTTCTGTATACTTGCAGCCTCTAGTTTAGATGGAAAGAAAAAAAAAGGGATTTCATTTAGTAGTTGTTTTGATTACTAACCATCTCATTTTGCATATTTGAGGTGGGGATAATCTAATAACTTTTTAAAGAGTAGGAAAACCCCCGAAAACAAACTTTCAAGCAAACAATACAAGAAAGATCATGTGAACTGCCTTACTTGTATACTTATACTATGATGGAGGTGTTATCATTGTCTACATCCTCATGCCTATTTGTATATAGGGAAATATAGAGTTTAGGTTCTCATTGTTGGGGCCAATTAGACTTTAGGCCTCAGTAAATATGGTATTAGGGTGTAGGCCTTTTATGGACGATTTAGGTGACACAATTGTTAGCCCAGATGTTACCATCTATTTTACCCTTACCTAACTTAACTTAACCCTGGTTAACGTGAACTGTACTTCCCATTACCAACTGACTAACAAATTGAAACCTCAATAAAGACATCATCCCTTTCTCTCTCCCATATTACCCCAGGCAAAGGGAAACTTTGTCAGTGACTCAGTACAAATTTCCAATCTCACCAAAAACATTGAATCCTAATATCATATTTAATGGGCCTACAGTCTGATTAGCCCCAGCATTGAGGGCATATCCCCACCCTAAAACTCCTCTGTATACATTCAATGAGACTTTGGTCATCTTTTATGATCATGGTGTTGTGTTTTCAATAATAGTCAAATCAATTCTTATTATTTGTGAACAAGTTGAACCACCGAGGCAACACTCGGGAAATCGAACCTTTTTTTTTATGTTTTAGTTTTGGCAAGCTTGCGCGTTACAACATATTCTATGTTAGCTGTGTTTAGCTTCTTATACAATCTGTCACTGGAAATTGAACAATAAAAGTTTTTTTTTTTTCAGACACACTATCTCGTCCTAGTTGAACCATATCAAGACCTAATAAATAGTCTGTTTTACTAGAATGACTTCAGGTTTCTTTCATAAAGACTTGCTATTTTGTAGCTTATACAACATTACTGATCTCTCTTCTGATCTCTCTTCCTGAAATGTTCAGGGATCAAAGCTTCATTAACTGTCTTGGTGTAAGTGATTACTTCTTATACTTTACAGAACATTCTGTGGTTTGGTTTAGCAGTTACTGATATAATTATGCATACATGAAAAGAAATTGGTCCTAGCTTCCTGTTTGTTATTAATCCATACTCCGCTAGATATTGGAAAGTGGGGCAAAATTTCTCTGTACTTTATGGTGATTACAGTTCAGTGAGGTCCTTTTTTTTATGATCGTTTTCAAACTTGTGCCACATAAGAGCAATATCTATGAAGCATCTATTTGTACATGACCCAGTGGGGCATTAAGGCACTTGCTTTGAAAGTTGTTGACTCTCTTTCCTCTGCTAATCCCGTTACAATTCCTCTGACCAGCATTCCTGACTTATCATCATCACTTGATGCCCAACCTGGCTTAAGCGCATAAATTGTTGTGGAATCCTCATTTAGTTGAAATGATTTCCTTATATTTTCCTTTTTTTTTCCAGGATGATGCAGCAACAAAACAATGTCTACACCAATTGCTATATAATGTGTCTGGTTGAAATTGAATGACTCCAGCCGATCATATGCTGCAGACAACCACAACTGTCAAAATTACTTTACACGCTGTTGGTAATGTTGCACAGGAAGAGCCATTGTTTTCCCAGTTTTTGTAAATAATGGCAGGATGTGTTGGAACTTGTGTCCAATCTGCAACCCTATATGGTTTACTTAGCCGTCTTATAGCACATTCAATTGTGGAATTAGACTTCCCTTTGGGATTTATTTATGCTCTTACTTTCGTGATTATTTAACATTTATTTCATAGTTATTTAGGAGTTAGCATGTTGATATTTGTTTTATTGATTTTGAAATAACAAGTTTTAGAAACGATCTATATGTTAATTAGTAGTCCTTAAAAGTTTTAGCTCGTCGTGGTATTTGTAGCCTATATAGCTAACAACAGGCCAATAGGATAATTTGCATTCAAATATTGCAGCAGCCCACACTGATTTTGCAGGTGTGGGGCTGTGATTTTGCTGCAACAGCAAAAAAATGTAAATTTTTTTTCGATTATATTAATTTGCAATGGTTTCAAACCCTCGCAACAAACCAGATTTCTTTTATTTTTATTTTTTTTTGACTGGCATTGGCTTAAAACCGTGGTACTTCATGCGTGCAACGACTTACACCCGTGGTCCTTCATGCTTGCAACGGCTTAAAACTGTGTCCTTCATGCTTGCAACGGCTGTGAGACCAAAGGAATTCAAAATAAATGATAAATGTTGCCACGGTTATGGAACGTGGAGCCTCTAGCCATGCCTGTTAGCTGTGGCTAAACCGTGGCTAAATGCAGAAAATAATCAAGCGTCCTCGACCATAAAATCGTTGCTAATAAGTGTTTCCACGGTTTATAGCCGTCAATGGTGATTTGGCGACGCCTCAAATGGCCAGGCCTCTAAGCCGTGACAATAGGTTACCCCCATGGTCCCAAACCGTTGCTGATGGGTATTTTTGGTGTAGTGATCCGTCCTTTGAATCTGTTGTAGAAAATGTTTGGGGGTCGGATTTGATTAATATGAGAATGTTGGATGTTGTGGATTTTAAACTCAAAACATTCCGTAGAGCGCATATCAAATTCAATAGGGAGGTTTTTGGCAATGTGTTCAGTAAACTTAGGGCCCTGGAAGATGAGATGAGCCAATGGGAGAACTCTTTGATCGCAGGTTGGGAATCGAGTGTTAGAAATTGGCTCAGTGTGGATGCGAGTTGGGATGTGAATGCGTTTTGTAATTTAAGCAGATGCCACGCTGAATATAGATTGTCCCTTAAGCTGGAGGAAATGTTTTGGATGCAAAAATCAGGGGAAAAAGAGTTTAAATAAGGGGACGCATGAACAAAATATTTTTTTGCTTCGGTCAAAGCTAAACAAAAAATAAGATATATCTCTTATATGACTTTGTAGTGTGGTAGGGAGATATTTGACTCGGGAGATATTATACATGAAGCCAATGTTTATTTTCAACATTTACTTTCTTCTCAGGTAGTTCAAATTCAGGATAGTGACTTATTGGCTTGCATTCCTTCGTTAATCTCGGAGGTGGATTGTGATCAATTAGTTAAATGCCCGTCATTGGAAGAAGTGAAACAGGCAACCTTTGATATTCCGGCTAACAATCCACCAGGTTCAGATGAATTTACAGCTGGATTCTTTCAAAATTGCTGGGAGATTGTTGGTAATGATATCTGGATAGCGGCCATTCAATTCAAGGTGTGGTTCTTCCGGCTTTCTTGGCAAATTTTATTGCGTTGATTCCTAAGGTGGACTCGCTAGGCTCCTTTTCTGATTTTCGTCCTATTAGTCTTTGCAACGTTACTTATAAAATATTTAGTAAATTACTTTGCAATAGATTGGCTATAGTGCTTCCAGATATTATAGCCCTAGAACAGGGGGCATTTGTCAGGGGACGGTCTATTGTTGAAAATATCGTTTTGGCTCATGAAATGGTGTGAGACATTAATAAAAAGGTCACAGGCGGCAATGTGGTTCTTAAAATTGATATGGAGAAAACGTATGATAGACTGGAATGACCTTTTCTTTTTTTCTGTGCTGAAAATATTTGGGTTCTCGACTAGAGTTTGTCACCTTGTTTCTAATTGTATTGCTCATTGCGGATTTTCATTGCTCATGCAAGGAGTATATAATGGCTATTTCAAATCTTCTAGGGGCCTCAGGCAGGGGGATCCGCTCTCCCCATTGTTATTAGTTATAGCTTTGGAAGTTCTAAACAGAGGATTGCGGGAAGCATTTGCTAGAGGTGAGATTTGCTTTTACTACATGCCCAGTTATTGTCAGCCTATTTCGCATCTTTGTACGCAGGTGATACTCTGATTTTTCTCAATGGGAGAAAGGCCTCACTTGTTGGTTTCATGAAGTTTTTGGAAAGATATGCTAGGGTCTCGGGACAAAAGATTAATGCAGAAAGATGTTCTTACTTAGTTGAGGAAAAAGCTGTTGTGGAGCAGGTGGTGGCGGTTAAATCTTATACATGATTCCAGTTCATAGGTTTGTCGATGAAGTATTTGGGTGTCCCTATCTATCATGGCAGATGTAAGATTATCTATTTTGACACGCTGATCAATAAAATCCAAAAGCGTATTAGTGGTTGGAAAGTGAAACTTTTATCTCCTGGTGGAAGACTGATTTTAGTTTAGCATGTTTTGAACTCTATTCTAGTTTATACGCTTAGTGCCATGTGTGTCCTGCATCAAGTGCTCTATAGAATTCATAAATTATTATCGAATTTCTTTTGGGGAGATTGTGAAGGCATAATGAAAAAGAAATGGATATCCTTGAATAAGATTTGTTTTTCAAAGGCAGAAGCAGGATTGAGGGCTAGGAACCTTGTTACAGTCTTTAGGGCCTTTTGCTTGAAAGCCCTATGGAATATGCTCAATGTTTATTCGCTGTGGAAGAAGGAGGTCCCATTGATATTTTAGGTAGAGAAAAATAATACCTCGCCTCTTATGAATGAGATCATGAAGTTCAAAACTGTCCTTGTGAGTAACAGTATCTGGCGGATTGGTAATGGGAACTCGAGTTTCTTTGCGAATAACTGGAATCTTATGTCTGTTTTTTTGAGATCAGGAGAGTTGGAGATTTGAGATATCTGGCCTATGATTGCGAAGGTTTGCAATGGGGATTTCGATTTGGTTTCTCTAGAGTTTAGAGACTTGGCGAGAACATTTTTTGATGGCAGATTTAAGGGTAATGACTAGGACAAGGATTTCTGTATTTGGACCCCGAACCGAGTGGTCTTTTTACCACTCAGTCTGATTATGATATTCTTCGTGATAAGATGGGCACATTTAAGTAAATTTCTTCTCTCACCGAGCGGACTTTGTTGCACTTAAATTCCTTTTCACCTGATTTTTGTTTCCAGTAAATTTCTTCTCTCACCAAATCCAGTTTAAGTTCAGCCTGACATCTGTTCAAGTCAACCGGATCATCTGGATCCCAGCCCTTCAATAGGCTGACTTCCAGTCTTTCAATATCATCTTCCAACCTTCTTATAATACTGAATTTATTACCAAAGGTTTCTTTATTCCATATTTTTAGCGCTCCTCTAAGGCGCTTCAGTTTGGAAGCCACACTATACATAGCCCCATATCCTTCTTCATTAGCATTCCAAATTCTGTCAACAAAACCTAAGAACTCATCATGAGTTAACCACATACTCTGAAATCTGAACGAAGACATACCTACCCTTTATGACAATGGCAAAGAAAGTAACAAAGGTGCATGATCCGAACAAGCTCTAATTAAATGATCAACTCGAGTGTGTTGTATTACAGTTAACCAATATGCATTCCCCAGAAAACGATCTAGTCTAGCCCAGGTTCTGTCCTGCCCTCTTTGATTATTACACCATGTATACTTGGGTCCTTCAAACCCACAATCAGAAAGGCCGCAGCTCGAGATACAACTGGTGAATTCTGTCATCGCCAAAAGATTAGGAGGGCGCCCGCCTAAATTTTCTCCACCTTCCGCAATCACATTAAAGTCCCCACCAATGATCCATGGTTCATTCAAACCAATTGCAATGTGTTCCATATCATCCCATAAACTTCGCCGCTCTTGAACTGAACACTTTGCATATACAAAAGAAATGAAGAACACGGTATTGGAAAAAAAGATCTTGATCCTATAGTGAAATAATTGATTTGTGCAGAGTAGTACGTCCACTTGTAAGTTATTATCCCAGAAGAGCCAAATTTTGCCGCCATAATCATCATTCGTTGCAAAGCAAGGCAGACTCACCTTACCTGCAATCTCCATGTGTCTTGAAGATTGAATCATAGGTTCTGCAATTGCAAGTAGCCTCACATTGTTTTCTGTAACCAGCTTTTTTAGTCTACTACGGGTCGCCCGGTTACCAACTCCCCGTGCATTCCAAAACATGATGTTATCAATCATTACTAACACCTGGGGTAATCATGTTTCTCGTCAGCCTCCGAGTCCCCACCGTTGGTCCGTTTTTAGAACTTTTCTTTTTTCCTTTCGTCTTGACCTCTCCGGATTGATATCCTGGATCAACCATATTATTAGAAGACATGTTTGCGTCCGATTCATTATCCGACACCGCGTCACGATCCAACCTGCTGCATTCACCTATCACCTGAATTTGTTGTGCCCTTATGTCATCTGCTTGCATATTTTCAGCATATCTTGTAGCATTTGCAGCACTCCTTGAAGCATTTCCAGCATTCCTTGAAGCATTTTCAGCTTGCACATTTTCAGCAGTCCTTGGATCATTTTTTCCAGCATTTTCAGCATTCCCTGTAGCACTTGCAGCATTCCTTGAAGCATTTCCAGCATTCCTTGAAGCATTTTCAGCATTCCTTGATACCATATTATTAGATGACATAATTTCCTCCGACTCATTATACGACAATGCATAATTTCCTGGTTTGTTACATCCTGCCTGAGCCTGAAAATTCAGCGCATTAACTGCTTCACCATGGTTTCGTTTATGATCAGTATGTAGAATCTTTGATAAAATGTCTCCAACTCCCTGCTGTTGTGCTAGGATTTGCAAACTCTGTTTCGTTGTTGGATTAGTACCCTGCTGTCCGATATTTTTTAATGCATTTGCCCCCGAATCCATCGCCACAGGTTTGTGTATCCCTGAAACAAAGTGTTGCAAATAGTCCCCTATTCTGTGTTGAACCTCGGCCCTGTTTAAATCCCCTGTTTTACGTCTCTCCTCGGCCCTGTTTAAATCCCTTGCACTGTCTTGAAGTGCTTCCTGTAAAGACTGATGAGCCTCTGTTTCAGCAGTTTTGGAGTTACATTCGTGTGCGTTATCTGAGCTACTATCCCCCACAAAAGGAACGATCCACAGCGGAGCCGCATTCGCGGATCCTTCTTCATATTTTGCTTCATCACAATTCTTCTTCAACATTGTCATTTTATTTTCGCTAATTGTGTAGCCGGCCCCCTTTAACACATCTTGTGTATTTTCAACATCATTCTTACTCACCTTTGTGTTTTGGTCATCTGTCTTGCACTCCTCTCGGGTTTTTATTATTTCATCATTACCCTCACCAAATCCTTCCGAATTTTCTTCCGCTAGGACCCCGTATTTGTTTGACGAAATCACATTTTCAAATTCCTTTCCCATTGTGCTCTCCTTGGTTTCTTTTACATGTGCACTATTAACCTCGACTCCTTGAGAATTTTTGGCTCCGCTAGTTCCTATTTTTCCATTTGCTTCCATCGCTTTTTTGGCAACCGGAACATACATTTGCTTTTACACATGTTGATCTTGTTTTTCCTCAACCTGAGTTTGTTTTTGCTTGGCCTTGTCTAGAGACTTAATTTCTTTATCGGTTTCTCCATCACATTTAAAATGTTCTCTCTTCCTTCCAGCCAGTTTTCTGCAATAGTCCTTCTCATGCCCAATTAGGGAAAAGTGGTCACAATATTTGAATCCTGAGTACTCAAGTTTTTGCCAATATCCTCCATATTTTGGACTCTCAAGCCATATCCTATGTGGGAGAGCTTTAGAAACCTCCATCTCAACGTACATTCGTGCGACTTTTGGACCCCGAACCGAGTGGTCTTTTTACCACTCAGTCTGCTTATGATATTCTTCGTGATAAGATGGGTACATCCACGTTGTTTGACAAGATTTGGTTGTCTCTTTTGCCGTCTAAAATATCAGTTTTTGTTTGGAAACTTTTATTAAGAGGCGTCTCAGTTGATGGGGAACTCCATAGATGTGGGATCAACTTAGCTTCTCGATGTCATTCACCAAGTGTGGAAACTTTAAGTCATCTCATTCTGGATGGTTGCCTGGCTAGAGGGGTCTGGAGACATTTTGAGGACATTTTTTATGTTCACTTAAGAAGACCGGCAGAAATTGTGACTGTGTTGACAGTTTGGTTTAGGAGAGCCAATAAGCACTCTCAATTTAGACTATTATACTTTTTAACGCCAATGTTAATCTTCTGGGAGATCTGGAAACAGAGGTGTCGGAGTGCTTTTGACAATGGTAAGCCAAGTATGATGACAATTATTTTGCTAGTCAGGAGAAATCTTCGATTCGCAAATTCCTTTATGTATCCCAAACGTGTTAGTGACAATAAGTAGCCCCTTTTATCCCCTTGTCTTCCTATAGTTCCGATTATAAAGAAGTGCGATAGAGTTGCCTATTGGAATTTCCCTCAAGCGGACTTTGTTGCACTTAATGTTGAGGTTTCATAGAGGAATAACAAGGCGACAGCTGAAATTATTATGAACATTTTGGGTAATTATCTGGTGGCTAAGCAAGTTGTTCTTGGCGAAGGATCAATAACTCTGCGGAGGTTAGTGCAGTAATGGAAGGTCTTCTTTTGTGTTATAGGCTTCAGTTGGTAAAGGTCTCTTTACAAACGGATTCTAAAATTGTGTGGGGTTGGTTCTATGAGGATTTCAAAGTTCCTTGGTTCATGGAAAATGCTTGGCGAGAGATTAAGAAATTGACTTCCCATATGGAGGTTAGTTGTGTTCATATTTTCAGGGAAGCGAATGCGGTGGCGGATGCACTTGCTGATAGAGCGCACAAAGAAGGGGTTAGTCGAGAATACGGTAATTTTGATCTTCCATACAAGATTGTCAGTCTGGTTCACTTAGATAGGATCCATACTCCTTATGTTCGTATTGCTAAATGAGCTGGGTGAAGTTTTAAGCCAGGTTGCAGGGGCGGTGTGGTTAGTTTAAGGATGCATTACTGCAGGTTGCTAGTTGGGCTGAGCTGTAGATATCCTGCAATCTGCGCATGGTTGTTGGAGTATTGGCTTGTGGTGCGAGTATGGACCTTTTTTTTGGGTGGTTTGTGCGGACGGTGGTAAGTAACCAGTGTGCTATGGCGTGCTATGATACAGATGGTTTCAGATTCAGGAGGAAAAGCCACAAGCAGTGACCCTGGTAGCGACTGTAGTGACCCTGTTTTGGCAGAGTGCAAAACAAAGTTACTCACTCTGTTTTTGGTGCTTGGACGGTCGGTTGGCCAGGCAATTGACAGATGGTGCGATGTTGCTAGGTGCTGGGTTGCGAGCTTTCCTATTCAGTAATCAGTGGAGTTGAGGCAACTATGCAGGTCGTTGGGATTATTTCAAGCAGTGGTTATTTGGCGGTGTTGTGGCAGCGTAAAGATGTTTGGCATGATATGGCTGATTTCTTGGGACGGTGATTTGCGCGGGCTGGACTAGTGTGGTGTGGTGATGGCTAGGTGCTATTGTGCTGGCAAGTTTTGTGCTATTTGGCATGATTATTGAGACGGTGAATTGCGCGGGCTAGACTGGTGCTGTACGGTGATGGCTAGGTGCAATTGCGCTGCCAAGTTTTGTGTTTGCAAGTTAGCTTATAAGTTGCAAGTTGTTTGTTTTGCTTGCAAGTTGCAATTGGTGCAATTGAATTTTGCAAGTATTGCAAGTTGCAAGCTTTGGTTCTTAGGTGAATGCTAGGTCCCTCTTTTTTAGTTTCAAGCCCTTTCTGGTTAAGGTGTGTGCTTGCTTACTTATTTGTTTGTTTATGAGGCATAGTCTCTTGGTGATTTTGGCCTAATCCTTGAATAAGATATTTAAGGCCTAAACCTTCTCCTTGGTTAAGGCCTCTTATTAGGCCTTATCCTTGGTGAAATAGGTATGGTGTTAAATTTTCCTTTATGTAATGGTTTACTTGATGGTAGGCTTTATTATGTAAGGCCTACTCCTTGGTGAACTAGGCCTTTGTCAAGGACTTTTCAGAAGGTTCTTCTTGTTGAAGGTCACATTGTGAATTAGGAAAGTTTCTTTCATGGACCTAGAATTTGATTTTGTTTACTTAAGATGTATGTCCAATAGTTTTTAGTTCTCGAGTAAAGTCGTCATGTACCCCCGACAGGTGTATAAGATTTTTATCATGTGATAAAGTTCTGACATCCCATAGCTGCCCCTCCCCACTGGAGGTTTATAAAAAATAAAAAAAAATTCCCCACAGTCCCTCGGCTACAGTTTATTATGATACATGCTCCTCAAATTTTATTTTAGTCATGTGGCTTTTGCCCCCACAAGATTTGTTAGTACCACCACGAGGATCTGAATTTTTTGGTTATGATGTTGCAATTATTGACCACCGCATGGTAGGTCATGCACCATCAAGGAACAATATTTACGATATAATTTTGGTCAATTTTATGCCACATTTTGAAGACCAATTTGTGCACAACTTTCCCATCAGCCAGTGGATTCAGATTCGAGTTTATTTTTGGTGCCAGCAATCAGTGTTCTAGGCGGTCCAGGTGAGTCTGGGCGGGTCTTATTTTATTTTTCTTTCCTCTTTTTTAAAAATAAATAATTTTATTATTTTTTATCAGTGTAGGTCATGCACCATCAAGGAACAATATTTACGATATAATTTTGGTCAATTTTATGCCACATTTTGAAGATCAATTTGTGCACAACTTTCCCATCAGCTAGTGGATTCAGATTCGAGTTTATTTTTGGTGCCAGCAATCAGTGTTTTGGGCAGTCCAGGTGAGTCTGGGCGGGTCTTATTTTATTTTTCTTTCCTCTTTTTTAAAAATAAACAATTTTATTATTTTTTATCAGTGTATGTCTAAATATAGTAAATGATGATTACTTAATGGAAATCTCAAAGGATCTATCGGTACCAATTTTAGTAATGTAGATTTTATCAAACATAATTAAGATTTTTCATGCTATTTAAAGAAAAATAAAAGAGTAGGTTTGGATATTTTTTCACAAATTCAACTTTGTATAAAGTACCCATCATGACCAACTTCAGTCATTTGATTTTTAATAAATTTTGTTTGTGATTGTTAATTTTTTATGTTTTTAAATTTTGCATATGTATCTTGGCATTAAATTGGATGTAATTGACAAGGTATTATGCTTAACTTTTGTAAATTATTAAAGTTATAATACAAAACCTAAGACCGCCTAGGACCCTGGGCGCTAGGCACCTGCTCGCCGCCCGCTCACCGCCTAACGCTTTTTAGAACACTGCCAGCAATTACACAAGTATAGTTATAGGTCGATTTTCGCTCGGACGCTTCACCATGTGTTCTCTCTATTGTTGTTTGTGCTCGTATGACTTTCGTGGCTCCAAGCTTGAGGACGAACTTCTTCAACCCGTGGAGGTTGATAGAATTAACATATTTATTAATATTAGGAATATGAGTATTTTAGTATATTGGGTATTTTATTATTTTATAATAGGGATTCCAATTAGGGTGCCCACATTGATTTCCTATTAGGTTTAGGATTTGATTTGGAAAGTATGTTAGTTATAAATATGAGAGTAGATTGCCCATTGTTTTTTGGTTGATTGAATAAATGTTACTTTTTTTTTCTTTTTTTTTTGAAATAAACCTCAAGTGGGGATGGGCAGCTATGGGATGCCAGACCTTTATTACTAGGAAAAAAATTTGTTACACATGTCTGGGGTACATGACGACTTTACCCGAGAATGAAACCAATGAAAATACATCATTAAAATCAATAGTAAAACTCTCCTAACTCATACACATTCAACTTCATATTGTATAGCTAAAAACATGCTAGCACTAAATGAACATAATGCGTCAACCATTCTCTAAGTCTCACTAGCACCAGATTAACGCCATTGTTAATTTGCAACATTGCAAATCACCTACGAGCACACACTGTCAAAATAGCAGCAGCAGGAAGCAGAGAACATTCTGTTTTGCAGCAGAGAGCACTCTGTTTTGCAACAGTTTGCACTTTGTTCCAGCAATCCAGCCAGCTCCACACCGTCCTGAAAAAGCTTCGCACCAAAGCTTCGCAGCAGAGGGCACTCTGTTTTCCAAATTTACAAACTGAAAACAGACACAAGTGCGGAGACTCTGTTAAAGAAATTATGCACCATTTCTTCGCAAAGAAAACATCTACTCCTCAATTTGCACAACGCTAATCCAAAACTGCGTTGACGACACATCAAACACCCGGACCATGCCGCAACCAACATGTTCCATATGAAATTTATGATCACATGTGGAGTATATTTATTCCTATCTAAGCCATCCTACAGAAAAAAGCAAATTGCAAAAAGGCACATGCAGATAAAATACCCTTTTGCAAAGTGGCATCCATAGTAATACCGTGGCATCCTTAACAACACCGACCAACACCAGACCACTTTAATCTTCCACTTGAACTCATATCTAGCAAACTCCAAACAACAAAAACCATAAAACAATATAAGTTCTTCGCAACAAATCCACTCCCAATCCATATGATCTTTCGTTAACATGTTCATTTAGCATCCGAGAGTCGTACATACGCCATCTTATTCTTATCAAGAATAATCAAGGACCTTATTCTTATAGGCAACGCGTCCCAGGAATAAGTTCTAGACAATAGCTCCACTTGCGCAAATCTAGCCAATGCATCCGCCACTGAATTAGTCTCCTTGAACACGTGTATACAGTACCACTTCAATGCCTTACTCATATCTCTAATCTCCCTCTACCAATTGCTAAGAAACCAGGGAATACTAGCTTCTTGGCATGTCCATCGTTTAACCAACATAGAATCCGTTTGAATCACACAATTTTGATTTTCCAGGTCAATACAAAATTTTAAACCCTCAAACAAGGCCCTCGTCTCTGCAGAGTTATTTGATCCTTCAGCAAAAAAACACTGACTAGCTGCTACAAATTTGCCTTCGTCATTTCTGATAACAAATCCGCAAGTTGTAGTATTCTCCACACAAGACCCATCAACATTTAGCACATACCATCCTGTAGGAAATAAAGCCCAAAAAAGCACCCGAGGAGGGGACATTTTTACAATCTTTTCCTGTATGCCCAACCTGCTGAGCAATGCTCCATTTGTTTCCTTTATCTTAGGAATAAAATTTTTTGCCACACACTTAATACAATAATAAACTTTAATAATCACATAGCATGACGAAAACGCCTTTCCTTCATAAAGTTTTTTGTTTCTCTGGATCTATATTTCCCATAGGATAAAAAGTGGAGTGAGATGGATGAGGGTACCTGATAAAGAAGATTTATTCGCTTTCCTAAACCACGCCTTAAGCATAGTGTAGACTTCAACCGATCTATGAATGTGCATGTCAAACACCAAATCAAAATGTCCCCACACCCTTATTGCTAAATCACTTTCCAAGAAAAGATGTTTCATTGTTTCCTCCCCGGATAGAAAACAGCATCCACATTTAAACGCAATTTGGAAACCAATTCTTCTAATTTCACCATCTATGGTAAAACCCTTCTAATAATTTTCCATATGAAAATAGAAATTTTAGAAGGCAATAACGGATGCCAAATCCAGCTCCAAATATCATCTTGTGTCCCTCTACCACATAGAATTTTACATACAGAACTAACCGAGAACCTGCCATCAATATTTGGCATCCAAATTCTAGAGTCTCGGTCACCAACTTCACCTTTCACTATTGTCTTATAGAGTTCTTGAGCTTTTATTTGCATCTCTGGGTTTAGCCTTCTGAAATTCTCTCTTTACATTTTCCTTAGGGTAGGCCAAGTATCATTCGTAAACGCCTCCTCATTTCTAGTGAAGAGTTCATCCTTAGCCCAGTGTTCTTCAAAGAAACTAACATTACCTTTAGAGATCCGCCACGTGGAGTTAGCAACTATAAATTCTTTATGCATCAACAGCTCTTTTATAAACGGAGAAGCCCCAACTTTTATTTCTTGCTTTCTGAGTGGAAACCCTTCCAACAAATATTTTTTCCTTAGAAAATTTGACCATAAAGAGTTGGTATTTATAAGATTCCAAAGAGACTTAATACGAAAAGCTCTTATAATATCATCCAGACTTCTAACATTTAGGCCACCTTCCTCCTTAGGGACACTGATTTTATTTCATGCTATCCATTTCCTCTTATGTCTCCCTTTATGATCTCTCCAAAAGAAGTCTGCAATCATTTTCTAAATAGATTGCAGGACCTTAATAGGGACGACTGTAGCTGATATGGTATAAATTGGCATTGACAATAGAACATGTCGTATCAACGTCAATCTACCCTCTGGCGACAAGAGTCTGGATTTCCAACCCTGAATCCTATGTTGGATTTTAGTTACCAAGGCTTCAAAGAATGAAATTATGCATCTACCTTGATAAATGGGGATGCCGAGATATGTAAACGGGGACTGCTTGAAGACGAAACCTGTCCATCTTTTGATTGAAACAATTTTTTCTGCACGGACTTTCTCATCAATCATTAATGAGCTTTTTTCAATGTTAACTTTCTCACCTGAAGCCCGACAATATCTGTCTAAAAGTTGCATACATCCTTCAATGGATTTTTTCCTGTAATTCAAAAAGATCAATGAATCATCAACATACAATAGGTGGGTGATCGGAGTGGCCATCCTGGGAGTGTGGTAAAAACCAATTTCTCCCCTACGGTAAGCCCGACAGAGCCCTCTGTTTAGCACTTTTGCCGCAATAACAAAGAGGAGAGGGGAGAGAGGATCCCCTTGTCGAAGACCTCTAGATGATTTAAAATATGTCATACCCGCTTTGCATCAACACCGAGAACCCGCACTGTGTAATGCAGTTTGAAATCAGATGACATATTCTGTTATTGAAATCAAATCTGCGCAAGGCTACCAAGAGGTAACCCCGTTCAATTCTGTCATATGCCTTTTCCATATCCAATTTGAATATTACATTATATCCAGTAACCTTTTTACCTATCTCTCTCATCAGTTCTTGAGCCAACCCAATGTTTTCTGAAATTAGTCTCCCTTGAAAAAAAGCCCCCTGCTCTAGAGAGATAATATTTGGAAGAAGCTTGGCCATTCTCATACTAAAAATTTTACTGAAAATTTTGTATACCACATTGCACGAACTAATAGGTCTAAAATCAGAATAAGAGACAGGTTCTTCAATTTTAGGAATAAGTGCCAAAAAATTGGCAGAAAATGTACCTGGCATCGCCTGGCAAGCCAAAAATTCCTTCGCAGCTTCCCATATGTCCAACCCAATAATATCCCACCAACTTTGAAAGAATCCAGCTGTGAATCCGTCCGGGTCCGGGGCGCTATCATGTGGAATGCTAAAGACTGTTTTTCTGATTTCCTCTAGGTCTGGCATCTGCATGAGTGAATCACAATCCTCCTCTCGTATCAGGCTAGGAATGCAATCCATGAGTTCTAGATCCTCTTTGTGCTCTCCCGATGACAGTAAGGAACCAAAAAAATTGTTAGCTTCCAAAATAATATTTCTCGGATCCGTGACTAAGTTCCTTGCCATGTCATGAATTTTGGTAATCGTTCTTCTCTTCTATTTGGCTTTGATTGAAGCAAAGAAGTATTTAGTGCACGCATCTCCTTCTTTAAGTTCCTTTTCACCTGATTTTTGTTTCTAGTAAATTTTTTCTCTCACCAAAGCCAGTTTAAGTTCAGCCTGACATCTGTTCAAGTTAACCGGATCATCTGGATCCCAGCCCTGCAATAGGCTGCCTTCCAGTCTTTCAATATCATCTTCCAACCTTCTTATAATACTAAATTTATTACCAAAGGTTTCTTTATTCAATATTTTTAGCGTTCCCCTAAGGCGCTTCAGTTTGGAAGCCACACTATACATAGCCCCATATCCTTCTTCATTAGCATTCCAAATTCTGTCAACAAAACCTAAGAACTCATCATGAGTTAACCACATACTTTGAAATCTGAACGAAGACATACCTACCCTTTATGACAATGGCAAAGAAAGTAACAAAGGTGCATGATCCGAACAAGCTCTAATTAAATGATCAACTTGAGTGTGTTGTATTACAGCTAACCAATCTGCATTCCCCAGAAAACGATCTAGTCTAGCCCAGGTTCTGTCCTCCCCTCTTTGATTATTACACCATGTATACTTGGGTCCTTCAAACCCACAATCAGAAAGGCCGCACCTCGAGATACAACTGGTGAATTCTGTCATCGCCAAAAGATTAGGAGGGCGCCCGCCTAATTTTTCTCCACCTTCCGCAATCACATTAAAGTCCCCACCAATGATCCATGGTTCATTCAAACCAATTGCAATGTGTTCCATATCATCCCATATACTTCGCCGCTCTTGAACTGAACACTTTGCATATACAAAAGAAATGAAGAACACAGTATTGGAAAAAAGGATCTTGATCCTATAGTGAAATAATTGATTTGTGCAGAGTAGTACGTCCACTTGTAAGTTATTATCCCAGAAGAGCCAAATTTTGCCGCCATAATCATCATTCGTTGCAAAGCAAGGCAGACTCACCTTACCTGCAATCTCCATGTGTCTTGAAGATTGAATCATAGGTTCTGCAATTGCAAGTAGCCTCACATTGTTTTCTGGAACCAGCTTTTTTAGTCTACTATGGGTCGCCTGGTTACCAACTCCCCGTGCATCCAAAACAT
The DNA here is from genome assembly GCA_963556465.1 of Berberis vulgaris. NCBI lineage: Eukaryota > Viridiplantae > Streptophyta > Magnoliopsida > Ranunculales > Berberidaceae > Berberis > Berberis vulgaris. The sequence continues at coordinate 40,638,443 of OY747128.1, forward strand.
GATGTTATCAATCATTACTAACACCTGGGGTAATCATGTTTCTCGTCACCCTCCGAGTCCCCACCGCTGGTCCGTTTTTAGAACTTTTCTTTTTTCCTTTCGTCTTGACCTCTCCGGATTGATATCCTGGATCAACCATATTATTAGAAGACATGTTTGCGTCCGATTCATTATCTGACACCGCGTCACGATCCAACCTGCTGCATTCACCTATCACCTGAATTTGTTGTGCCCTTATGTCATCTGCTTGCATATTTTCAGCATATCTTGTAGCATTTGCAGCACTCCTTGAAGCATTTCCAGCATTCCTTGAAGCATTTTCAGCTTGCACATTTTCAGCAGTCCTTGGATCATTTTTTCCAGCATTTTCAGCATTCCCTGTAGCACTTGCAGCATTCCTTGAAGCATTTTCAGCATTCCTTGATACCATATTATTAGATGACATAATTTCCTCCGACTCATTATCCGACAATGCATAATTTCCTGGTTTGTTACATCCTGCCTGAGCCTGAAAATTCAGCGCATTAACTGCTTCACCATGGTTTCGTTTATGATCAGCATGTAGAATCTTTGATAAAATGTCTCTAACTCCCTGCTGTTGTGCCAGGATTTGCAAACTCTGTTTCGTTGTTGAATTAGTACCCTGCTGTCCAATATTTTTTAATGCATTTGCCCCCGAATCCATCGCCACAGGTTTGTGTATCCCTGAAACAAAGTGTTGCAAATAGTCCCCTATTCTGTGTTGCACCTCGGCCCTGTTTAAATCCCCTGTTTTACGTCTCTCCTCGGCCCTGTTTAAATCCCCTGCACTGTCTTGAAGTGCTTCCTGTAAAGACTGATGAGCCTCTGTTTCAGCAGTTTTGGAGTTACATTCGTGTGCGTTATCTGAGCTACTATCCACCACATATTTTGCTTCATCACAATATTTTACAATATTTTGCATTCGCGGATCCTTCTTCATATTTTGCTTCATCACAATTCTTCTTCAACATTGTCATTTTGATTTCGCTAATTGTGTAGCCGGCCCCCTTTAACACATCTTGTGTATTTTCAACATCATTCTTACTCACCTTTGTGTTTTTTTCATCTGTCTTGCATTCCTCTTGGGTTTTTATTATTTCATCGTTACCCTCACCAAATCCTTCCGAATTTTCTTCCGCTAGGACCCCGTATTTGTTTGACGAAATCACATTTTCAAATTCCTTTCCCATTGTGCTCTCCTTGGTTTCTTTTACATGTGCACTATTAACCTCGACTCTTTGAGAATTTTTGGCTCCACTAGTTCCTATTTTTCCATTTGCTTCCATCGCTTTTTTGGCAACCGGAACATACATTTGCTTTTACACTTGTTGATCTTGTTTTTCCTCAACCTGAGTTTGTTTTTGCTTGGCCTTGTCTAGAGACTTAATTTCTTTATTGGTTTCTCCATCAGATTTAAAATGTTCTCTCTTCCTTCCAGCCAGTTTTCTGCAATAGTCCTTCTCATGCCCAATTAAGGAGCAGTGGTCACAATATTTGAATCCCGAGTACTCAAGTTTTTGCCAATATCCTCCATATTTTGGACTCTCAAGCCATATCCTATGTGGGAGAGGTTTAGAAACCTCCATCTCAACGTAATTCGTGCGACTTTTGGGCGTGCAAAGTATCTAATTACCGAAGGAATCTCCAATCGCCTTCATGATTGCAGGGAGAAAGAAAGCGAGAGGAAGGTTAGGGAGTTCAATCCATAATGGTGCCAACTCCGGATCCGCCCGTAGGCTAAAACCTGGATGCCAACGAAACATTTTATATCTAACTCCCCGAATCGTAAAGGGGTCTTTTGATAACACTTTCTTGACTTCGTCTTCAGATTGTAAATAAACTATCACATGCCTAGGATCAATAAGACCCATTATGAACTCACCGGATATCCCCCAAGATCTATGAATGGAGTCCCTTATCGAATCTAGCGATGGCCTGAAACTTGAGAACTTCATAACTAAAATATGGTTAGAAACATGAGACTCACCTCTTGCAACATCTGAGTCAAACAGCCTCAAAGCCGGACTTCCTTCTTTCCTAAAGGTCGTGGAATCCGTCGTCTTATCGTCAAGATCATCCCTCATTGCCTTCCCAAGGACCTGCGCAAAGGAGCGCCTATAAGATCCAGCGTCCTCCTTGCCAGCCGCAGGGGCAACCCCCTTGGCTGGCTGTGTCGCCTCCATGGAAAAACCTAACCGCCTCTACAACGGACTAGATTTGCTCCCTGGATGTTGGGACGGCAGAGATTGTAAGAGTCAAGAACCTTAACCTAGCCAGCCCTTTTGATTGCCAAGAACTCAACCGCCAGATAGAGACGGCCTAGACAGCAGCCAATCAAAGTCCAGGAAGTCGTCGTCCAGATGGGGCTAGGTTGAGCGGTGGCCAAGCAAGGCGTCGGCCAAGCAGGCAACGGCCGATCGACCTAGGGAACAGGGATGGCGGCGGCGGCTTTAGGTTTTTTCTCTTTTCAATGGCGGCGGCGGCTTTTGAATAAATGTTACTTGTTATTGGTTTATTTTGTTTATCATTTATTTCAGTATTTTTTGTTTAATGCAATTTTGTTTATTTTATTTCAATTTCATTTATTTACAAGTCCGTAGCCATCATTGTAAAAAATCTTAAATGAGAAGTTCATTATTCCTTTTTATTAAAACCAAGTATTGGAGACCTCAATATGTTAAAAAGAACACATTATTTATCAATTTAATAAATAAAAATCTAAACAAATAAATAACTTGACAAAACTGACGAACAATTAAAGAATACTCAATTACAATTTTAAATTAATCAATTCAAGATAAAATTAAAGACAAAAGTTTTTTCGAATTTACCTAACACCTTCTGGAATAGGAAACAACAATTAGTCAATCTTCTTTATGAAGATGACTTTATCGATTAGAAAATTCCAACAAAAGCTAGACCAATTCAAATGAAAGCAAAATTAATATTATACTGTAAATAAAAAATCAATTTTTTAATTATCAAGAAACTAATTAGAAAAATTAAATCTCTATAGAGCCGCTCAACTTTTTATGCCTGAAAGGGTCGCTGAGATATAAAGGAGAGCAAATGGATTAGATATCTAATTCCAGACAAAAGAAATTTAATCAATAGACAGAATACACCCAGAACTACACCCAAATGACAAAGACCACCAAAGATAATTGATAACCGTAGAATGCAAGTCACTAAAATAGAAAACAGTAGCAACAATGAGTTTTGGAAACGAAAATTGATGCATGAAAAACCTGAAAAGTAATTGATAAAAATTGAAGTACACTAATAAAGAGAACTGTAAAAATTTGCATTGTTCATGATTTGAAACTTAAGGGGGTACTAAGCCGTTGAATTCCATCCATGTCTTCTTCCCTTTACGAATTATTGACTGAATGAATCTAATTATTTATAGAAGGTGAATATACATCAAACCATCATCTGGTCAGCACCGTATACGTGTCATGATAATCTCTTCAATTAAACAGAGTAGACCCGATTACATACTCAATCCAGTGAGATCCAAACAACACTAAGCCCATTTGGGAAAATCCAGACAGCCGGATCCAAGTTGCAATGATCCATTAAGCCCACGCGTCAAGCGGTCAGGCCCAGTACTCGTAAGACCTCTAAGAAAAGTATTTGAGAGATCTACCCAAGGCTAGCAGACCAGCAACACATTGGATCCGACTAGAAAACAAATAATAGAATATAAGTTGGGCAAGGAACTTCCTTGCATGGACAACACTCAGAAAGGGAAACCGCTTCCACTGATCTAGGAGCATAAGTCGTGTAGGGAAACTATTCAACATGGACAGCTCCCAATTAGGAAAGGATCTCCAGCAAGATCTCTTTCCTTAAACTATTCCACCAAAGGCCCAGCTGAACAAGGACTCTCACACTATAAAAGAGAGATAAGGTCAATGAACTTAAGGTATGCTACAAAAACCCATTTTACAGCTTTAAGCCTCTCCTGAATCTTATCTAACTTAAGCATCAGAGTGCTATCGGCTACCACATGGTGGTCCTTAGCTCACGTGTGCTACTTGTAGACCCCTGTGCCGGTGGCAGCCACACCAGACCAAAGGTGGACCTACTTTCAACATAGATGCAACAAAAGGCAGAAATGTTGGAGGCACTGAAACAACGGAATCCTCCACCTTCATAAAGAGACCATGAGCAGCGAAGGGCCTATTCCCCAGAGAGCTCCGGATAGCATTATTAGAAAAGTCGCGCTACCCTAGCAGCTTCTCAATGGACAAGAGGCGGAGGAGACAAGCACCTCTCGCACAACCCCATCCGTAACGCGGCTACAAACCAAGACATACTGTTTAGTCTCACGGTCCCTCCATTCATGCATCATATCATGGACGAACCGCAGCCAAAGAAATACACACCACCAAAGTTGGAGTTTTACGATGGAATAGGAGATATGTCAGATCACTTGCACTACTTCCAACACGTTATGGCGCTCAAGGAAGGGTCCGATGCGGTAAGTGTCGATCAATCCTTGCAAGCCCAAAGACGCCAGCACTGGTTCCACAGCCTTCATCCAAAATTTATCGATTCATTCCGGATATTGGCGTTGGCATTCCTCACACACTTCGTTGGCAACCAAGGCTAAGGAAGGGCCCACTTTATCTGCTGACCCTAAAGAAAAAACAAAACGAGACGTTGAGAGAGTCCCTCACTCATTTTAACGATGAGAGACCGCCGTCACGACTTTCACTTGGGTCTGAAAAGGGGTAAGTTCTACGACTTTCTTACCCTGGACCCCCAACCAATATGACAGACTTGCTCAGAGATTACTCAAGATACATCACTCTGGACGAAATGCTAGCCGCCAAGAGGGAAGCGAAGTCAGAGAAAAAACCCTCTGTCTCCAAAGACAAAAAAGATGGGAAAAAGAAAGAGGACGATGATGGTAACAAGAGGAAGCACACAGACAACAAGACTGATTCAAGCTGCACAAGGCAGGACACAACCTCTAATTATGTCAGGTTTAGGTCTGTCACCCCTCTCAATACCAGTTTATCCGACATCCTTGATTCCATCAAGGATTGGGAAGGGCTGAAGTAGCCACCTAAGCAGCAATAAGACCCTGCTCGGCGCGACAACAACAAATATTGCGCCTACCACAAGGAAGACGGACATGATATTGACAATTGCAAAAACCTTAGAGGAGAAGTTGAGTACTAGATCAAGAAAGGAAAGCTCAAAGAGTTCATAGGTTTGGACAGGAGGCAAGGCCGAGCAAAGGAAAAAGCAGACGTTGTCAAAAAGATTGAAAAGGAAGCTCCTGGGGTCATTTACATCCTCCACAGGGTTGGTTCCAAAGGGGAGCAATCAAACAGGTCCCGCAAGAGGACACTAACCGAAATGTAGACACCATCTCAGTATGAGAACTGACAAGTGCAGCACGCACAAGTTCATAGCCCGATCCCAGCAATGACGTTTACGGAAAAGGATCTTTAGGGGGTAGATTCTCCTCACAATGATGCCTAGGTGATTTTTGTCCTCGTCACTAAGTGGGAGGTAAAGAGGGCCTTAGTTGACACTAGAAGCCCATTGAATGTCATGTTCTTCAGTGCATTTTGTAATATGCAACTATAGAAGAAAGACAACACCCACCACCCACCCCATGGTCGGATTCAACGAAGATAAGTGTTTCCCCATCAAGAAGATCAATCTAATGGTGTTGGCAGGAGAGCCACAATTACAGAAGTACCTTGTCCAAGAGTTCATGGTGGTTGGCACTTCATTCACCTACAACATTATTTTGGGAAGGTCATGGCTTCATCTTATGGAAGCAGTAGTCTCCACTCTACACCAAGGCATAAAATATACAACCAACTATGCCCAATGAACTATCCGAGGAGATCTACCAGCAGCAAGAGACTGCCATTATGCATCCCTTAAGTAGTTGAATTGTTTCCAAGTGCAGCTTGGGCCCACAGAACCAACATTTCAGGCACCAGGCCTATACGAAAGAAGATAATCACTCTATGAGGGAGAAAATGCCATGATAACCAAAGTTCAGCTATTCAGATAGCCAAAAGCCAGAGCTAGCAAGAGGGCACCGACTCCAAGAGCTGTTAATCAGCAAGAAACTGCTTGCCAGCACAAAGTCCACTATTAAGTAACTTTGCTAGCTTTAAAAAAATTAACTTCGCTAATGGACCATGCAATCCAAGCCATGACCATTTGAGCCTCTTTAAGGGTCGGTTTAGCTCAGTCTCCGCTCGGAGTTAAATTACTTGTTGATTTGATTTTGTTTCTTGTTTTATGTTTTTCATTTCAGTTTAGAAGAGTTGTTCGTACAAGTTACATTGCAGAAAATAAAACAAATTTTATTGATTGCAATGAGAATTATTACAAGTTTGCCGACCAACTAGTACATCAGTTTATAAACTAAAAGTATCAATGTCCGATGCAAGTATCTATTCGCTAAAAAAGGGTAGAGACTCCGATCTACTAATTTGCCACCAGAAGAGAAGGTTATGAAAGTAAAGCGTCTGCAACAGAAGGCGAATGAACGCACTCAATTCATTGCTTTGTAAAATCACCTTGCGGGAATGATTCGAAGGTGGCAACATGAGCTTCGAAACAAAATGTAGATGTCTTCAATCCGCCAGCCTACCCTACGGAAAGGGACGAGAACTGGAGCAGAAGGAGGCGAAAGTAGAATGATCCTCAAGATGGAAGTGTCTGAAATGCGGTTGAGCTTTTACGTCAATGGAAAGAAGGTCACATTCATCAGAACTCTGTTCCACCAACCTGTCTTCCGGTTGGGGTGTCAAGTGTGAAGCCCAGGCGAACAAACCCCACAAACTAGCTACATAAATTATCACTTAACAGCAGTGGCAAATGGGCACTCGGGAGCCACAGAAGATGGAAGACATACCTATCCCTTGAGGAACAGCCCATACTTCTTCTATCAAATATAAGAACATACTACAAGATCTCATAGGATCAATCAGATGCCCACCTAGATCAGGTGGCACCACATAATAGCAAGTCTTATCAAGACTCATTGGCGCAAATGTTAGAATATTCGAAGACTCCAGTGAGGGAGATATTCCTTTAGCCTTTGGAAAACCTAAAACAATCTCTTTGGTAAGATGCATTTGATTAACATGCTCTACTATTCTCATTGCAGTGCTTGAACGTAGAATAGCCAGCCTATATATAGGCGAAATGGTTTACGAACCAGCGTCAACAAACAATTACTTCAGCATTAAATGTCGTACGGGAAATCAGGAAAATGATGGTTCCAATTACAACTGCACAAGTCCACATCTTTTGAATTAATGACCCTGCAAGTAGCCCAATTAACTGGGGGGAGTAATCGATACTAAACCATCTCGCAGTATGCGCCGTATCCCTGACACGTTGATCCACAAAGATTTTTTCTAACTGGGCCCCTCCACTAATAGGCCCAAACTTATGCCCTACCAGATCCGGTCCAGCACACCAAAGGAATAAACAGCAAAGGCCTTGAGCGCCCAAAGAATAAGGAGTGCGCCTACAGAGTATTATCATTAAATCCAAGGCACCAACTCTATTATTATTCCGTTGTTGTTCATTGAAGTCGATCAATCGAGCGACGCTGGAATCAAATCGCCAGGCGAGCTAAGAAAATTAGACTTACAAGCCCAAAATCTTATTCTGACCAAAGCTCAGTCAGCTCCTATTGATCATAATGGCTTCTAGTCTGCTCTAACACCTAGCCCGCCAAAAGCGGAAGACGATGGGTTAGAAAGTGGGAGTTTAGTCAATGTTTGTAATACCTGACGACGATGGCTTGCCATGGACCATTGTCCAACAATAGACGATGGTCGCCGAACCTTACCAAAGCTTAGACAGTTTTGACCTATGACGATAGTTTATGGTAAGGTCTAACACCCAGTCCGTTAAATTAAACGGGTGTCAACAGTTTAGAGAATGGCAGCTTAGTCAGCGCTCTGATGCCTGATCGAGACGGCTTTCCATGGATCATTGTCCAAACATGGGCAATAGTGACAGAACCCGACAAAAGCTTAGTTGGTGACAATCGATGACGATGGATTTTGCTATACTCGAAAGCCTAGTATACAAATAATGGATTTCAATGGCCTAGAAAGTTGGAGTCCAGTCATATCCTTCGACGCCTGATTAAGATGGCTTGCCAAGGGTCACTACTCGTACGCAGACATTGATCGCCGAACCCCGACAAAAGCTTCGTTAGTGGCCGCTGATGACAATGGCTTTGGCCTGCTCGAGGCCTAGTTTGCTATGTGCGGATTACAACGGCCTAGAAAGCGGAAACTTAGTCAGTGCTCATATGGGCTGGTGTAGACAGCTTGCCAGAGTTTAGTCAGAATGACTAACGATGTTAATTTATGGCTCGCCCTTCCTAGTCTGCCACTAACGGATCAAGATAGGTTGGAAAGTGGGAATCGAGTCATTGCCCTCGACTCCTGATCAAGGTGGATTGCCAGGGACCACCATGGTTGTTGAAACTTGACCCCGGATTAGTCAGTTATAACTTACGATAAACACCCCCGGTCCAATTAATCCTATTCTACGAATAACAACTAAAGACGGGTCAAAAGTCCGGTCAGAGTTCTGAAAACTCGACCCAAACGACTTACAAAAACTAATGTCCAATCATCCACAACAGTGCAAGCGCTGGGACCAGAATCTGACTAATTCGCTTATAACAACAACTGTTAGTTTAACATACAGTCAAGCCACAAGAGGGTGTATTACACTCCCCATTCTATAAAAAGGAGTTTGACCAAAACTGCACAAACTATTGCAGCACAAGAAGTCAGAACTCTCAATAGCAAATCAATCATAAAGCTTCCTAGCATAGCAGAGCCTCTCATCTGACAATCAATGTCGAAATAAGACAAAGCATGTAAAAGCTATTAGTAAAAACAAAGGAAAACAAACAGGGGCAAAGTACTATTCATTTACAAACCGAAAAGAAAATACAAGGCTCATCCCTCATCAGGAGGAGAGTCAAATACAACAGAACCAAACTTAGCAGGGGAAAAAACAAGAAACATATCTAAAAGTGTTGCCTCTCGATCACCCTCATCGGGGTCGCCTTCTTCTTCAAAAGAATCGAAGGCCGCTCCAAATTCTGCACATGCAATCTCTTTAGATCCTAGTCAGGACGCTCCTCCTTCATCAGATGCAATAGCTCCAGCCTTCCATTACCGACTCTGTTGAACTCAAACCTGCCTTGGGACTTGAGAAGCTTCAATTCGTGCCTCTCATGATTCAGCGAGCTCCTGCTTCAGTCGCTCCAGCTTGCCTAACAGCGTGTCAATCTTGGACTGCTCGGAACCCAGCTTATCATTAACAGTATTCAACTCATGTTGCACTAGAAAGAACTACTCTTCAGCGGTCCTTGCACTCTTGGCATTAAACTCAACGTCATCTTCCAACTGCTGACATTGAACAGACCATTCAGACTCTTTCTTGTCCCCTTCAGCATGCACTACAGCCACAGTCTCACAGGCAAGCTGCAAGTCATGACAGACAAGGTTCAATTCATTTTTTAACCGATCTCTCGCGAACACTGCCCCTACCAAGTCGGACTCAAGCGCCTCCAAACGAACCCTATGAGCCTCCGACCTAATGGACCAGGGTGCTGCTCCAGTATCTGAGAAAGCTTCAAGTAGTTTCCTCAATGATTCAATCTCATAAAGAGCATCAGAGTATGACTTCTGCAAGATTCAAATACTCGTTCCATAGTATACACTCTCTTACGAGCGGCCTCAACTTCAATTCTAGTTGCGGCCACTTGATTCAAGTATGACATCCCTAGCACAAGATGTTTATGCCCTTTATCCAAACGCTCTCCAACCGTATCTCCCACAGCTCTGAAGCGCATTTCGCCATCTAGTCATTCAACCTGCTAATATGTTTCCTTGAAGCACAAGAGATGTCAACCTTCTGATGCCAAGCTTGGTTGTTCATCTTTACTACATCAAAAGCAAACATACCGATCCGAGCCCTCATCAGAAACTTTCCCTTTGCTACGGAAAAAAGATAATTTGGATCCGAAATTAGCCCAACACCACTGTTGGCCGTATTTACTAAATCAGGGCCCTCATCAGAAACTTTCCCTTTGCCCGCAACAATCGGCTCTTTTTCACGCACCGATTCAGAATCAGTTGACGGAGAAGATGGAAGCGAGTTATTCCTTGGAACCGTCGTCAAATCAATATGAGGATAGGAACGAGACAGAGAACAGTACGGGTGATGAGAACGAGACTCTTCACCATGGCATCGACGTCAGATGACTCTTCAACGGGTTCATGATCAAGAAAAAGGTGGAGCTTAAAGTCTTTTATTGAAAAGGGACGACTAGACGAAGCTTCCATGCCCGCCTGCAACAACATTTTATTCAAAAACTCCACCTGCTTGGTGCTCAGTTTGGTCACATCCTCCACGCCAACTATTTGTAAATACTCCATCTCTAAGTTAGAAAAGAGGATAGGGGCCACAGCCTGAGCATCATGCCTCTCATAAACAACAGTCTCATCCAACACTTGCCCGACAGCATCACGACCTTCGGACTAAGCCAAGCGCCTGCGGACAAATCTAGGCAAAACACGAGACCTTTTCAGATGCACAGGAGAAAGAAACGCTCATTTATTTCTTCCCTCCTCGAAGGGCTTGGAACCTTGATCTTGGAAAGTTTCAACATAAAAAAGATTGCAAATTAGAAAAGAAAAAAATCAAAGAATTACAAGCTTCAGATGAACTCAAAAGAATGTTTCACAAATTGCTCTTAGAATCATAATATGAATCGGATTCATAAATTTTAATTGAAGAGTCCTAACTCTTCCAAATCCAAACATTGTATTCCAAGTCTGATAATTCATGCTAAAAAAAACATGAATACATATAATTGCAATGATTTTGCATGTATCACTATGTAATCTAGAGAAAATAAGCAAACATATTATTAGATTTTCTAGATGAAAATGATAATCATCAATTAAAAAATGATTAGTTAGTACAAGTCAAATAATTACTCGATAAATAAGAAAAATTACAAACAGACAAACCCTATTTTCTAACTTTTAAGAGATCATTGACAGATTTAAATCACCACATCAACAATTTATAACCTTACAATATCTTAAAAAAGAAATCAATATCCTTAAGCAAGAAATTAATCAATTCAAAAATGAAAATCTACAAATACAAAAGGAACTAATGAGTTTAAAATTAAACAATTACAGGGAAAACAATCCGACATAAACATTATCAAAGGTTACAAGAAATTTCTCAAGTAGACAATGAATATTCTTCAAATTTCTTACATATAATTTTAAAAATCAAATTTCACAAATGGTACATCAATATTACTTTGGTAATAAATAATGAATACAAAGTCACTACAACTGCATTAGTCGACTCAAGCACAAATTTGAATTGTGTTCCTGAAAGACTAGTCCCGCAAAAATATTTTGAAATACAAAAAAACAATTATATACAACAAATATGCAACCATTACAAGTTAGTTACAAATTATTAAACGCTTACATCCTTCATCACAATTATTGTATCGATCAAGAATTTCTAGTTGTCCAAAACATGGGTCTAGAAAGCATTTTAGGAACATCGTTCCTAACATCAATTTATCCTTCCAAGTGACAAAAGAAAAAACAGTCACAAAAATCTTTGAAGAAGTTCTCTTTCCTTCTCTTTTACAACCAAAGGTCGTAGATATCAAATTGTTGAAAGAAAAATCTATTTCCAAATAATCAAATGATCCTCAAAACCATTCTCAAATCTCTAATCAGATTTGTCCAATATCGTGTTTACCAAAATCAAACCAAGTCTTCAAAATCACATTGTTTTCAAAAGAGATTTGAAAAGCTTATTGCTTTCAAAATTTCCTCAAAAGAATTTTACAAAATCAATACATCATAATTTTGATTTCAAAGCTATTCAAATTCATCTGGTAGTTTGTCTGATTAGTTAAGCTTTCTATCTGATGGAATGACCAACAATAATATGCAAAACTTTTAAACCTAGTTTGTCCAAAACAAACTATACTCTCAACAAATCGGATAAAGATCTTGTTGATGATGTGTGAAAATCTTTCAAACGCAACGAAGAAGCTGATATACAAGCTTCGTTGAAAAGGCTTTGCAAAAAGGTTGTCAAAGCTTCAAAAGGATAAAGGAAAACAGCTTGCCAACAATGGCAAATCTAAGGCTCGGTCTCTTATGACTAATAATGCAGGAACCAATCCATCAAAGGACAAAACACATACTACGGCATTTTTTTACTCGTCCAATAGCAATGGTAATTTAAAAGCCAAATGAAAATAAATATTCTGGAAAATCTAGTCTGACAAAGTAGAACTAGATGTTTAGATTACTGCCTACCTGACTACTTAGAATCAACCAATGTGAGTCATCGTGAATGGACTAAAGCAAATTGGATGGGCCATAATGAGCTCTTCAACAATAAAGCATTGAATGAATCCAATGTAACAATTTATACTACCATGTTTTGCAAGAACGTATATCTTTAAGTGCAACAGTTGATCTTAAAACTAAAACATTCTTTTATGAAATGGAATTTGTTGGTAGAATCTATCCAAACATTCAGAGGACCTTTATTGGTGTCCTCAAATCCTCAAAAATACAATCAAAAACCTTGAACACATGATGTATTAAGATAATGATAAAATAGAGATCGGGAGGAATGCTACCCTCTGGAATTGGTCAAAGAAGGCAATAAGAATGTCTACTCTCTGGGGCAATAAGAATGTCTACTCTGTGGGTTACAAAACAATGGCTAAACTTAAGAGTTGGGGTAAATCACAATCTGATATTTGTCATTAATGCTTGAGAGAAGTTGAAACATAAAACCATTTGTTCTTTGGATGCTTGTATTCTCAGTCGGTCTGGACGGACATCCTCCACTATCTACGTTACACTCGACAAGTTCAGGAATGGGACCAGGAGATAGAATGGTGTGATGGAACATTTGTTGGCAATGACTCTAGTACAATAGTCAAGAAGCTTGAGCTGAATGCCACAGTTTATCATCTATGGGCGGAACGCAACAGAAGAGCCTATGAGAACTCTAGGATGCTTGAAGGTCAATTGGTCCAAATAATCTATGATGATGTTTGTATTAAGATAGTTGGGCTGAACCTAAAATCAGAGGACAATGCTAGAAATAGGGAGCTCTTTTATAGATGGAGTGTCGATCCAATCTTCCAAAACAAAGTTCCAACAAAGTGCAAATGGACAAAGCCCCCTCTTGGTTGGTACAAAATGAACTCGGATGGTTCCTTTAGAGGCATGCAGGGAGGTTATGGAGCTATTATCAGGAATGATGGTGGCGAAGTCATTGCTGCTTGCGCGGGTTCTAAACATGGTCACTCAGTCATCAAGCACGAGTTGCAGGGGGTTGAAACAGGGCTCCAATTAGCTACTTCGCATGACATCAGGAAACTAGTAATGTTCTAGCTTACCTAACAAAGAACTTGGCTACGCCCTGTGACCTGAGGCATATAGTGGGTCGTATTAGGAAACAACTTTTAAAGCTTGAAGAATTCAGGTTGGAACACCATTTTAGGGAAACAAATCGTGTTGCTGATCATCTGGCTAGTCTTTATCCGAGCAATAGTTACACCATTGTTAATCCAAGCTCTTTTGCTGAGGATTTAAATAAAATAGTTTATGAAGATAGTATAGGGAAAGAATATACAAGGTTGTAATCTGATGGTTCTTTTTTCAGGTTTGGGATCCTTTAATAACCCCGGCTCAATTTCAAAAAAAAATAAAAAAGGTTAAAAAATCTTGACTGCAACATTTTAAAAGTCAAATTTCATACTTCCCTCGTCTGTATGAAAATATTACTAATGATGAAGTCCAAAGGGCAAAAAGTATCATAAATCTCAATATTCAAGCTACTATGGAAATAACTAGCAAGACCCGTCCTTTTTTACGATTATAGAACTTTGATCTGTATGACTGTTGGCAATCCTTACTTAGTAGGAAATACCTCCTTCTATGAAAACTTGATCAAAAATAAACATTAGGACTTAGTGTTTCAGAGCACCAAGTATCTCAAACAACATGAGCAAGAAATGGTTGTCTGTGGCCAATACCTAGACTTGATCTACAAAAATCAATGGTTCGGTTGGGGTATTTACCCCAATTGTTGAACCAAATTTTGAATTAATGTTTGTTGATGATGACCACATGTCATAAACATAATTTACAAACCACATGATGGAAACATAATCCTTTTCAAAATTCTCAAATGTCAAATTAACCAAATCAAATATCCTTTCCAATGACCCAAAAAACCACTTTCCACATCCGTAAGTTTCCAAAACCACTTAAAAGAACCATCAATTTTTCCGTGCCATCCAAATGGTGTCATTTTCAAGATAACCCACTAGTCATACTCAAAATCCATTCAAGTAATCATCTCACCGAACGCACACCTTCATTTGCTTATAATAATTCAAAAGTATCCAACAAGTTTTCCATTATCTCAAAAGCTTTCAAGATTCGTATCATGATGTCGAGCATTATTGTAACCATCCAAGGCTCCTCAATCCCTATTTAAGCAAGCAAAAGCAAAGTTCGAATGGATCTTGTTCCACAGTGGACAAAAGCATCAAAGGCATCTTCCTCCAATTTAAAGAAGAACCCCAATTAATCTCTGAAAACCCCCAAACCCTTTTCATCCCCTTAAAGTTTCAAGTGTTCAAGTGTATTTCAAATCAAGAATACTATAAGTTTTTGCATTTTCTTTTATCAATGTACATTTTTATCAATTAATTTTCAAGTCTTTCAAGCATCAATTTTAGTTTTCAAAACCTATTGTTGCTATCCCTTTCTGTTTCAATTAGTTGTATTCTCCTGTTAACAGTTATCTTTGTGGTCTCTATTATTTGGGCATTGTCCTTAGTGTACTTTGATTCACTCTTGAAACAATAGAAATGCACAAACAATTCAAAAACATCCACATAGAATTAATTTAAATAGGAATCAAACCATTAACGAGAACAACTTAGAAGCTTCAGCTCTTATATGTCTAGGAAAATGTAGGGACAATCAATTTCAAGACTTTTTACAATGAATAGCAGAAGTCTCTTTAGGCTTAGGTCCAATTTATTTCAAATGTTACCCAAACTTTTTAATTACTCTATCAAATCAAAATGTTGTAGAAACGGTAACATTCAATATTCAAATTTTGGATATGATATGACACCTGTTCAGAACCATTAGCATTATTATCTCAAATAACTCACCAAGTCATGAAAACTAAAATCAGTCCACAAACAAAAGTAGAAAGTACAAAAGGAATACACAATATTTTTTCAATCAAACAAAGAAACAACCAAGGATGCACGGACTTGGACACGGATACGACACGACGACTCGGCAATTTTCAAAAAAATAGGACTCGACGACACGATCAAACTTAATTTTTTTAATATATATATATATTTTTTTAACTCATAAGAAGAACATAAAATCATAAATAAATTAATAATACTATTAAACAATCCAAACATATCAATAAAACATTCAAATTCATTCATTCAAATTTACAAATGCATCATAAAGTCAAGCTCAACTGCTCAAGTCATACTCATAAAGCATAAGCAATATAATTTCATTAACTTGATAATGTAAATAAAATGTAAATTGATAATTTCAAAACCTCACCAGCGAGGCGACCACATCTCTTCTTCTTCATTAACTAGCGGATCAATTGTCACATTTTCTTCATCCAACAGTCCAGCCTCTAGCTCAGGTTCATCAAGTGAAAGACTGGCAATCTCAAGCACTCCAGTAGCATCCAAATCCAACGAATCAATAGTATCTCCTGCGACATCCTACATCCTTGTCTCACCGCCTTCTTTGTACTCTTGTTTTCTTTTTGACAAAAGACGAAGGTTGGAATGCACATACACTAAATCTTCAGCTCGTTGTGGGGTCAATTTGTTCATTTTTAATGAGTGGATGTTGTTATGCGTGCTCCAATTCCTCTCACAACATGAGGAAGAACAAGGTTGCCCAAGTAACTTAAAAGCAATATTCAGGAGTAATGGTGCACATGTACCATGAGAAACCCACCACACATCAGGTTCTAGGTATGTTCTATTCTGTAGAGCATCACCTTCTGCAAACTGTCCAGTACCCGTTGAAAACCTAGCATACTCTGTAATAACCACTCTTCTGTCTTCAATTACAGGAAAGTATCTTTTGAAACACTAATCTCTCTCCTTTGTAATTTCAAGATCTCTGTGTGGCGAAATACGATTATGATCATCTTCAGGCCATTCTCTGCTATAATACCTATATATAAGCAATGTCAATCACAAATTAATATATAAACATTAAGTGCATAACTCATGAATTCTAGTCTTCTAGTCAAGACTCAAGAATAAGTAGAATAAAAAGTTAAAAACAATGTAATTATTTACCTTGGATTCAAGGAATGTGCTAAGCAATGCAGTGGTGTGTTGTTTTTCTCCATCGATCTACCAATATCTGATGCACCACTGAAAAAAACTTTGACTCCTCACTAGTATTTTCCTTTCCTTCATGACGGTAAATAACTTGTTTCACTTTCTCAATCATAACATCTCACATCTCATACACCAAGTGAAGACAAGATTTATCTGTATCAGCCCTCCGCAACATTGAATAAATAGACTCTGTGAAACGAAGCACATAGTCCACTTTGTCCCACCACAAGTCATCCAATAGTTTTCCTTTCACAATCCGTGTTTTCTCAACATCATCTTCCTTATAGGAATCCCACTGATCTCCAATCACCATACTTTGGATGCTACTTTTAATGTCTTTCAACCTCTTGAGCATAATTATGCTTGAAGCAAAGCGTGTCTCTATTATGGAAAGCAACTTCAATCTCGAATGCTCATTAAACATATGCAACCTCATGGAATGGTTCATGATAAAGTTCTTGATCAGCACCCCATCCCCAACAACATCAATAATCCAACTACACAAATTGTAGGTCTTTTCATTTGCAGGCGTGTTCTTTGGAGTGCATATGTTCTTCAAGGCAAGGTTGAGAGTGTGGACTACACAAGGTGTCCAAAAAACCTCAGGATACTAGCTCTCAACAAGTAAACCTGCAGCCTTACAAACTGGAGCATTGTCGGTTATAACTTGAACCACATTACTTGGCCCAACCTCATGTACAACTTCCTTGATCAAATCAGCAATGAAGAACTTGTCTTTGTATTCCCCTTCACAGTTCACAGCCTTCAAGAACATTGGACCACCCTCATTAATCACTATGAAATTAATGAGATGCCTCCTTTGAGAATCAGCCCACCCATCACAAACAATTGTTGCCCCTTTAGTAACCCATGTGAACTTTGTTGCCTCCAACAACCTCTCAATGTTGCCCATTTCATTTTGAAGCAATGTCGTCCTCAATGCATTATATCCAGGGATCTTGTAACCACTAATGGACTTTTCTTTATTCGTTGCAAAGGTGAAAGCCTCCTGAAAATACGGATTCCTTGCAAGGTTGAATGGCAATGCAGCTAAGTAGAACACCCTTGCAATCAAAGCATCCAACTCTTATCGCTCACTCGTATTGAAAGCATTTGCAATAGGATTATTAGTGGCTCTCCCCTTCCTTTGTTCATTGTATGGAACTGAAGGACCAACCCACCCCCCCCCCCCCCACTACTTGAACTCGGGTGCGGGTGACTACTTGATCCCACTGAAGGAGGTAAAGGAACACTTCACACCCTTGTACTTTCTGCATTCAATGCAGCTTCATCAACAAATTGTCGCATCTCTCTAAGTTGTATGGGGGAGATTTTGGCACAAATAGCTATCCCACGGCCTGTTATCTTCAACAAGTGGTCCTTCAATCTAGTAAGAGATCCCGTATACTCTTTCTGACAAAAGTTGCACATCAATCTAAGGTTTCCCCCACCTTCATTTCTTCTTAGTATTGTCACATGCTTTCAAAGATCATCTCCAGTTCCTTGGCCTAAAACAAGTTTTAGTTTCTTATTTAGTTTTCAGCCAATAGGTGCAAGCTCAAATATGGGGTATTTGAAGTATTTCATGCATGCTTTGCTTTCATATATATGCAGAGAAAGAAAAGAGAAAAAACAAAAAAAAAAGGAATGGCAGGAATTCACAGGAAAAAAAAAAAGGAATCGCTGCCTAATCGATCAATCGAAGAAATTGCGGGAAAACATAACAGAGAAAATAAAAAAGAAATCGTAACCTAATCGATCGATCGATCTCAGAAATCAATCTCAGGAATCGATCGATTGATCGAAGAAATCGCAGAAAAAAATAACAGAGAAAATAGCAGGAAAAAAAAAACAAACGAAATCGATCGACAGGATCGATTGATCGAAGGTACCTGGTGTTGATGAGGACGCCATAGATCCCGTCGATCAATCTATCCCTCTCTGTCAAAACCGATTTCTCTACCTCCTCTCTGTCGAAAATCGAAATCGATCGAAGGAAATGTCAGTCAAAACTAGAAATCGATCGATGTTTGTTCTAAGTTCTTTCTCTCTACCTCCGTCTCTCGATTCTCTGTTCTCTGTGTGAAGGATCGATTCTTTGTGTGAAGGATCAATTCTATTTCTCTGTTTAGGGTTTGCTTTGGCTCTATGGGAGGAAGGATGATTATCTGATTTTGATTTATTTGCAAAATTTAAAGTCAGTGAATTTTGACCGTGTCTGGGCCGTGTCTGGCCGTGTTTGGACCGTGTCCAAGCCGTGTCCAACCCAGTCAACAAATTTTGACCGTTGACCCCGTGTCCAATACGTGTCCAGCGCGTGTCGGGCGCGAATCCGTCTTCGACACGCATTTGACGCATGATACGGAGGTTTTCCGAAAAGTCGGTGCATCCTTGAAAACAACCAATATTATAGTCCCAAAGACTATTCATTGGGATCAAGTTACACTCACAACCACATGGCAAGTTCAAACTGAACCAAGAGCTCCCCCTCAAAATGAATTATCACGAATAATATCATTTGATGATGGGACTTGTGACGACCCCCTCCCGCACTGTATCGATATTGTCCGCTTTGGGCTACCATCCGGCCCTCACGGCTTTAAAAGGCCTCGATACAATGGGGAGCTGACCCCGCACATATAAGGATCAACCTCCTTCCCTACCCAGGCGATATGGGATTATGATTCCCCTTGTAGCTCGTCCAACCTCTCTCGACCTATTGGGCCTGTTGGGCTCCAACCCTCACCTCATGTCCGCCCACTCAGGGTCTCACAATCCACCCCCCTTAAGGCCCAACGTCTTCGTTGGCCACACAGGCACAACATCCACGTTGCCTGAGGGCCCACCTCCACGTGGCATACTTTCGGCTGGGTCAGGCTCTGATACGAAACTGTGACGACCCCCTTCCGCACTGTATCGATATTGTCCGCATTGGGCTACCATCCGGCCGTCACGGCTTTAAAAGGCCTCGATATAATGGGGAGCTGACCCCGCACATATAAGGATCATCCTCCTCCCCTACCCAGGCGATATGGGACTATGATTCCCCTTGTAGCTCGTCCAACCTCTCTCGGCCTATTGGGCATGTTGGGCCTATTGGGCTCCAACCCTCACCATCACCTCAGGTCCGCCCACTCAGGGTCTCACAGGACTGTTGAATTCCAATTCTCAACCACAAGAAAAATCAAACTATCAATAATTGATTTTCAATCAACAAGATCATCAACATCATCCTATAAAACAATCCCTAAAACTTCAAAAATTTATTAGTAACACACAGATTTAATAAAAAAAAAAAGGCAAAACCCTCGATTTTCTCAAATACCAATACCAATTTATACAAATGGCATACAATTAGAGATATTATAAGAAAGATAAATAAATAAGTAAAATCACATTTGCAATCAGAGATAGAAAATCCTTCTCAAATGTTTATAGTATATGAGATCATCATCATCACAAAAAAAAATTGTAATTGACAAAACCTTCCAATCAGACAATGATTACATAAAAAAGGAATATATGGAAAGTTACAATTTATACAAAAGAAAAGAATTTATTCAAAACATAATCAAGAAAGAAAGAGAAATATTAGGAAAATAATTTTATAAATTCTGTGAGAAACTCCAAATCAAGATGTTATTTCCAATAGTTTGAAAACAATTACTTAACAAATCTGAATGTTATAACAAACATAATTAATACAACAATTAAAAAAATCCATACAAGCTGCAGAAGAACCAAACACTATTCTCAACAAATCATTATCTGAGTCCAACTCAGATACCTCACATAAAGAGCCACAACCTTTTGCATATCCAAACCATAGACACATAGTTTAGTTCAAATGATTCTCAAACAAATAATAAACAAGACAGATGCATCGATATGTAAACTAGGCATAAAGAACCAATTGTATCCCAAATCGAAATATGATACCCTCAATCAAGTAAACGAATTAATTTTGAAAACAAGAAAAATTTCAAACTTATAACTTCTATTATGGCCTTAAAAAAATAACTGAAATATTTAACTCACCAATTCAACAACCAATTACCATACAAGATCTGCATAAAGAAATTAACATTAAAAAAAATTCACTAAATAAAAAATATAAATTTACAAATACAAAAAGACAACAATATACCAGAAACATCATCAAAATTAAAAGAAATTTCTCAAAATGAAAACACTATGTTAAAAAATAAACTTTCACAAATAATATTTCATAATTATAGCAATATTATTTTACTAATAAACAAATAATACAAAATTACTACTACTGGATTAGTAGAATCAATAGCAGAGTTACATTGTGTCTCTGAAGGACAATTCTATGAAAATATTTTGAAAAAACAAAACAACAATTATGTGCTGCTAATAAGCAACAATTACAAGTTAACTACAAATTATCAAATGCTCAAAGTTGTCATATAAAAATATTGCATTAACCAAGAATTTTATGAGTAGAAAATACGGATCGAGAAATCATACTAGGAACATCCTTTTAACAACAATTTATCCTTTTCAAGTAAATGAATATGGTATAGTTTGATAGAGTTAGTATATTCATTAATATTAGGAATTTAAGTATTTTAAAAATATTAGGCATTCTATTATATTTGTAATAGGGATTCCAATTAGAATTCCCGCAAGACTTAGGGTTTGATTTGGAAAGTAGGTTAGTTATAAATATGGAAGTAGAATGTCCATTGTTCTTTGACTGATTGAATAAAAGTTAATTGTTATTGGTTTATTTCAATTATCGTTTATTTCGGCATTTTTGTTTACCGCAATTTCATTTAGTTTAGTAAAATTTTGTTTATTTACTAGTCGAATCAATCAATTGGTATTAGAGCCAAACGATTCTAGTTTATTTGATTTGAAGAAAAATGATAAAAGAAACAAAATTCCTGTAGTTCAAAAAAGTAATTGAAAGAGCGTTGATGGAGAAGATGAATCTAATATTCGCTATAGAGAAGGAGATGATGGATCAAATTTTTGAGAAATACTTGTCACGCACCACAACAACTACTGGACGGACACAAGCAGCAACACTGCCACCTACAGCGCCGCAGAAGCCCACCCCAGCACCGTCGACGGTGGAGCCGCAGCCCAACAGACCACCTTCCCCTACATTGATCGACAACCACCCTCAGTAGTGGATCCATCACCCAATTCTCCCTCTTCAACGATCAGCCAACACCCTCAATCGACCAATTGACCTTAGACAAACCCACAATCACCCCTCGATCGCCTCCCTACTTGCTTTCCTGAATGCCATCCAATCCCTGTCAAGAACCTGCCTAATCGACAGCTTCACAACCCCTTAACCCTTGATCGACAGCCCACATTTTCACAATCGATCGAGGCAGCCATTCCATCAACCCAAATCGATCGCTTTCCACTCGATCATCCCATCGTTCAAACTCAGTCATCTGCAGTCCCTCCTCCCTACCAAACACCTCCGACTGCAGGAAACATTCACCCGTTCCAGTCGATCGACATTCATAGAGTCGATCCAAACAGGCCCCTCCCTCAACCCCTCCATCAGCTTTCAATCGACCAACTTGTCTCCTCGCAGGTTTTGATCTCGCAGTATGTATCCTTAAATCCACTGGCATCAATTGATCGCCCCAAACCAAGCCCCCTGGCAGATTAACCCAACGCCCACCCAACCTCCTCCACAGACGATCAGTTGTCCACCATCATCCTTCCCTATGTCGATCGCTTCCCTCAGCCAAAAAAATTAATTCGCTCGCCTCCCTTTTGTTACCACCACACCTCCCTCTCTGCTCATCATCGTCGCCACCCCCCTCTACAACCCCCTAAACTCTTCTTCTCTGTTTCCATCGAATTAGTGAAGAAATTTTTTTTTCCAATAGTCAGAGAGCTTTCTTGGGCGATTTTAAATTGCCAAGGGCAGCACGGTAATTAAAAGTTCATTTAGTTTAAAGAGTTGGATCTTCTCAATATCAAATCTGGACCGTCGGCCCTAGGGCTTTCTCTTCTTCTTCATGGCGGCTCCTCAAGCCGCCAAGGGAGGAGAGTCGCCATTGCGGGGTGGTGACGCCCCAACCAAGGTCAAGCAACATTGTAGTTTTCTCCTAGCATTGGGAGTTGTGAAGAAGACAGTCATTGATAAGGAACCTATAAAGGGGAATCGTTTTCGCAAGGATGGTAGCCTGACACTATCTATGAATACTTCGGAAGCAAAAAGATGTGAAAGGTATGTTGAAAAGTTTGTTATTGTTCTTAAGTTCTCTAGTTATCGCCCTTCTCTGGAAGCTATCCGTGAAACCATCCATAGATCTTGGAAAGTTATGGGTTTGTTAGATCAAAGGCATGTGATTGTTAGGTTCCAGTTAGAAGAAGAAGTTAATAAGGCTTTGTCACGAGATTATTTCATGATTCAAGGGGTTAGATTCAAAGCTTTTCGTTGGCATCAAGGCTTTAGTCTCAGGGAAGATCTGGTGCTAGCCCGTTGTGGGTGGATCTCCCTAACTTGCCATTACAATTTTTTCACCCATTGTATCTGAAAGAAGTAGGAGATTCGATTGGGTCCTTCCTCAGGATTGATGATAGTACTCTTGGTCTTACGCGTCCTGAGGAGGCTAGAATGTGTGTTGAGATGGATCTTTCGGAGGAACTCCCTAGTAGAATATGGCTAGAATTCTCTGGTATCACAAGTTTCTGGCAAAAAATTGTTTACTCAGGATTCAAGTATTGTGATAAATGTGCGATGATTGGGCATATTAATGAGGCATGCAGGAAGCGTTTGGGAATATGCAAAGATAACCGAATAGAGGGGGATAATGGTGGAACGAATAAAGTAGTAGAGGAAAATAAGAAGTCATTAATTGTCGGGGCTAAAAACAAAGTTCCCCCAACAAAAAGTGGAAAAGTGAAGCAAGTTTACCGTCCTGTCTTGAAGGAGAACAAGAGGAAAGTGGATGATTTCGGCCCTAGTGAGGGGCACGTTGGCCCTAGTGGGGCGAAGGATATTGAGGGAGTAGAAGTCGAATCCCAAGTTGTGAAGGCCTTGCATAAGGAGATGGGAAATAGTGCTACATTAAGCAAAAATCCTTTCGAGATTTTAGCAAGTTTGGAAAATAATTTGCAGGATGTACAAGAATTGGACATTATTTAGTTGGATTCAAACCAAAGTCTAATTTGGTAGTTAAGCAAGATGCTAAGTTGGTTCAAACCAAGGTGCTAATTTGGAAGTAAAGCAAGATGCTAAGTTGGAAGTATCACAATGGGCTAATTTAGTAAAAAAATCTGAACATGTAGGTGGCATTGACACGGTTTTGGAAGTTGCTTTGGTTGACAAGGGACTTTCTATTATGACTTTGATGGAAAGGCAAGTTTCCAAGTTTAAATCGGATTGTAAAGATGTTGGCTACACTTTTGGTGAGATTGAAAAAGCTTTACAAGATGCGTCTGAGGAAGATTTGACTAGGATTGGGACACCATCTAATGCAGGACTGCTGCCAGCGGACTTAATTGTGAAGGAGAAAACAGAGTCTGGAACTAATTTGATTGGCCGCGTGAGTGGAGTGGAGGAAAGTCCTAGCAGCAACGACACCAATCCAGGGCATGAGTCATCATAGGATGGTAACGTCAATCTAGGGCATGAATCATCACAGGATGGTAACGGCGATCCAGGGCATGAGCAACTTGAGGGAAGGAAACAAGAAGCTGAAGACAATTCGGAAATCCATAAACTAGGAAATACCTTGAATAAGGCCATAAAAGAATCACGTTGGCTTCGGAGAAAGAAATTAAACATTAACACGTTTCAGAGTACTAGATATGATAGTGATGGAATTGATTCCAAGTCCGAGGATGGTCCACAGGCATCTTTGAGCAGAGATTTGGACTTAGGGGCAGTATCGGAGGGAGAGAAAAAGAGTAACAAAGTCAGGATGGCGTATCCTCCGGGTACGCGTCGTCGAACGAGGTCACATGACACTATCACCCAAACTAAAGATGTTTGACAATATTATGTTTTGGAACGCTCGCAGAGTTGGTAATAAGGCCACGAAAAATAGGCTGAAAAATATGGTTAAGGAGTACAAAGTGCGCATTCTTATGTTAGCGGAGCCCATGATTGAAGCTATTCGGTTCTTGGAAGTTGGTAACAAAGTCAAGCTATCAGGTTTTACGTCTAATGAAGCAGAGAGTGGGAAAATCTGGATTTTCTAGGATGTTGATTTAGCACTCTCGGTTATGGAAGTGACAAATCAATGTATTCATTGCCAGATATCATACTCCAATGTTCATTCCTTTTTATCACTTTCATATACGCTAAATGTACAGTGGAAGAGAGAAGGGAGGTATTGGTGCATTTAGATAATTTGGCATCTCGATATATTGGCCCTTGGATTGTTGGTGGTGACTTTAATGCAGTCATCAATGAACAAGACAATCTAGGAGGGAATCCCCCAACCCTTACTAGTATGTCCAATTTTTCAGACTGTATTGAACATTGTGGACTGATTGATTGTGGGTATGTTGGTCCAAAGCATACTTGGTGCAATAATAGGCGTGGTGGCGACCGTATATGGGCAAGGATAGATAAAGTATTTGTGAATTCTTTATGGCTGGCACAGTTGCCTCATATGAGGGTGGAGCATCTTCAGCGTATTTTTTCAGATCATGCACCTATATTAGTATCTATGCCAATGCATTCCAGAGCGGGCTTCTCTCCATTCAGATTTTTGAATATGTGGACTACACATCCACTACACCAAAAGGCATGATTAGCTACACGGAGATGGCCACGGCTCAAAACCGTTGGTTTATTTGCCACAGCCAACAAACCGTGGCTATAATGGCCAAGGGCCTAAAACCGTGGCTATAAAAAGAAAATGCACCTGTGTTGCACGTGCATGTGTGGAGAACTCGAGTGGAGTTCAAGCGGGCGAAAACAATTTTGCGGTCTTGCGAAAAAAATTGGCGCTCCCACCTCCTTCCATTTTCATTTTAGGGTTTGTTAATCGCTCCATTTTCAGATCTGGTTTTTGCTCCAAAAAGAAAAAATCACAAATCTGTTTTTGGCTCAAAAGCTCGAGGGGAGAATCAACCAAGACGATTTTGAGAAAATCAGATAAAGCTTTGGAATCGAATTTTTGTGTTGATTGCGGAGAAATCAGATAAAGCTCGATCGAAAAATCAGAGAAAGCTCGATCGAAAACTCTAGCCATCGACCTCGAACTTGTGGTGAGAAATCAGATACTAGATCTGAGCATCGTGCTTACTTGCGACCTCCACCTCGAGCTAAGTTCCGACCTCGTGCTGAGTTGTGTTGATTGCAGAGAAATCAGAGGAAGCTCGATCGAAAACTCTAGCCATCAACCTCGACCTTATGGTGAGAAATCAGAGACAAGATTTGAGCATCGTGCTGACTTGCAACCTCGGCCTCGAGCTGAGTTTCGACCTCGTGCTGAGTTTTAACCTCGATCCAAAACCTCGACCTCGACCAGAGGTAATACACTGTCACTTGTCTTGAAATTTTATCTTCTTTGGGTCTTTGCAATCTCAATTGTTCTGTTACATTTAGGTTTCTGATGAGTGTTTGGTCCATTTTCACTAATACATGGGGAAATTGTGAAAAATGGTGAAATATAATATGGGTTTTTCAGAAAATCGAATGGGGTTGATGGGTTTTGCAGA
Source organism: Berberis vulgaris (assembly GCA_963556465.1). Classification (NCBI taxonomy): domain Eukaryota; kingdom Viridiplantae; phylum Streptophyta; class Magnoliopsida; order Ranunculales; family Berberidaceae; genus Berberis; species Berberis vulgaris. The sequence goes on from OY747128.1 coordinate 40,664,658, forward strand.
GAATCGAATGAGGATGAAAATTCTAGAGATTTTTTCTTCTTGATGGGTTGATGGGGAAATTGCTATGTCTGTTAAGTGTTTTTTTCTTCTTGAATGAGGAAGAAAACCAGTTCTTGAATTTTTTTTCTTCAAATGTTCATTTTCACTGATTTTTAAGAAATAGAGATTTTTATGTTTGGCTTCAGCCGGCTCTTAACTATAGTGTGTAATAAAATTTATTTATTTTTGCTAATTTAGGGATTAGTAAATCTTCTGTGTTGCTCTCCATCATTCGAAGCTATTCTCGAACTCTTTTGATTCCATCTAGATAAAGGTAACTCTTTTAGTTTAGTAATATCTCAACATTGAAGTAATTAGAAGTTCAAATTATTTCAGTTAATTATTGTAATGTTTTATTTCTATCATGTCTTGGATTATATTATGATGGTACTAGTTTTCACCTCATGTTGAATAACTATTTAGCTTATTAATTTTCTCAAATGAATTGATGATGTTCATCTTGCTCGCTATACAATTATTTTATGTAAATTGTGTATTTGTCTGTATATATGTTTGTTTACATGTACCTATCATGACTTAGTTCTTGGATAGTAGTAAAGTATATACTATGTGGTGGTGGTGGTAGTGGTCGACACGAAATATATTTCAGTCTTTAAAGGAGAACCACAGAGTACATAGACATATACTTCACATCAACAGTGGCAAAATTTTTGCATCAAATGTCCTTTTATCAGTCATGTTAGCTAGGTAGATTCCTTATCTTTTTAAGGTTGTGTTTGATTACAATGATAGCAGAATTGTATAGAAAACAAGTGACAAGAGAAGATGACCATGTTGTAAAAAATTCCATGATGTCCACCACCTTAAAATATTTTCTACCTTCAAATTATGTGTTCTTGATTCCACTCTGACCTTTGCTTGTACTATTTTTTTTTACTGAAGGTTTTTATTTCAAAGTCTAAATGAAAACGAAAGGGAGATGAGCGTATATGAAAGTTGTGATCTTTCACCACACATCAACGGATAAAGCTTTTCTCCCTTGCAAACTATTTTTATAGGCTTCCATGGAAAATAAAAATAAGAATCAAAGATACCTTGATATAAAACTTAGTGCTGAACAAATCTTTAGGACTTCAGGAGTCTTAACGAAGATAGCAAAATCTTTGATCACTAGGAAAAATCATGTTTATCTTGGTGTTTCAACAAAAGAATTTACTTTGGATATTAAAGATACCACTGGTAGAATTAATATACCACTAATAACAAAAGAAGATATTAAGCTAAAAATGGCTAAAATACCTTCCGACATAAGAAAAAAGATTGATTACTTTCACATAGGTGGTGTACAAATCTGTATAAAGTCTACATTTAGACAAGGAATCAATAGTCCTATTCTATTATATGTCACCTAATTTTCATGAGTGTTTGACTAAAGTTAATCTTTTAATTTTTGGTGTGTAGAAATGTCAACAATTCCTTTAAATAAGTCATGGATGAACAAACGGGGAAGTGCAATGTATATATACGGCGTTAGACAATTCCAAAAGTTTGTTGAGGATAATGCAAATGGAGAGAGTCTTTTTCCTTGCCCATGTGTTCGATGTAGGAACTCGAGGGGAAACATTAGTGTTGACGACATAGGTGTTCATTTGTTAAGCCATGGCATTGATACCAATTATGTCATGTGGATACATCATGGAGAGAATTGTAGGGTCTGAGTGCCCTGTTGCAGACCCCGTGCATGCTGCGATAACATCCCCTGCATCATTCCTTATAATAGCGCCATACCCACCAGTGACTCCTTGTAGTGAGCCATCAGAGTTGCTCTTGTACCAGCCTATAAGTGGCTTTGTCCATTGACAAATTGTAGGGTGCTTGTTTTTATATAATACATCCAGGTTCCATCGCCCAAATAGCTCTTTATTAAGCGCATTGCCTTCAACAATAACTAACTTTGTTAAATCAATTTCGTCAATGCAAACTTATCATATCCAATCAACTGGTTTGAGCATCTAACCCTCTGTTGATGGGCCCTTACCCTATTTTCTACCATTTTCTGATATGTACGTTAATCTCCAAATTTCACCTCCTTCTGTGCCAATCCTGTAAGATGATTATGCTGTTCAGAGTTTCGAGCGTGGTATTTATGCTCAAAATGCTGGTGCCTTATCATGGGAAATAGCTCCGGTGAGGATTCTAGCATATTATGTTGAAGCATACTTATAAATTGTGAGAAATTTTCATTGCCTAGCATGGTCATCTCTGCAGGTTGAGGTTTCTGGAGGGAGAGGAAGACCACCAACCTTGGTTGACAAGGATGAAGGACTAGGAAAGGTAAAAAAGATGTTTGTTATGCGATTTATTGTCTTTCAATCACCGTCTCTTACTTATTTAGTGTAAACTAGTTTTGATGATCCATTTGCAGCCATTTTTGTGTTGAAAAGGGTTTTCATTAATATACGTCTCATGAAAACACGATGAGGCGAAGTCGAATGCTATTTGTTTCAATAAGGGCAGTTGGATATCTGGTTCATATCTGAAGTTTGTTTAAGTTGCTGTTTGTAAATTAATTGTTGACATTTCTATTAACAATGAAAAATAAAGTGTAAAATTAGTAAGTTTAGAAAGTCAAATAATGAAAGAAGAATTAAAAAGAAACAGATACTAATCTCAAGCTGAATCTACTACAGAAGTAGAGGTCATTTTACAGAAACAGATACCAATCAGGGAGTAAGTCCTGTCAATTTGATTTATTGATTTCAATCTACTTGCTTTATGTGTCACGATTCACATGCTGATCTGTCTCCACTTTTTTTTTCCTTCAGTTTGATCCTGCAAAATTAAGGAAGCTCAGACCAAGTTTCAAAGAAGTTGGTGGTTCTGTTACTGCTGAAAATGCATCTAGTATAAGGTCTACTCTCTCCTATGAATGCATTGTTCTGTAATAGTTCATTTGCTAGTTTAACTCTCTTGTGAGCCTATTAGTTCAAAATGAAATGCCTAGCTCTTCTGGACTCCTATTTTCATTCTAAGAGCTACAATCTTGCTCATTATATTAATAGCTTTCCAAGGAGGAGTAAAAACCTTTTCAATAATGTTAACATCCTGAAGGTTATCTATGCCTATTTCCAGATTAATAACATTCTTTCTCCCTTAACTCCATTCCCATACACACAGCTTGAAGCTCCAACATCTGCACATCATCTCTGTCTACCACTGTATACATAATGGAAAATGATATGGATGCTATGAAAAGGAATGCTACATGCTGAAAGCCTGTAAATTTGGTTTGATGGTCATTACTCAAGGATCCTAACACTCGACCACGCTCCAATTTGACACCCTTGTCCACGCACTATGGACATTAGAAAGATGGTGGCTTGTCTAGTTTTTCTTGTCAATATTCACCACTGGGTTTTCGTAGACATACGAAGAGTGGAGGTGGTGGCGGTGATTTTTGGGGGCGTGATCTGCGGAGAGAAGAAAGTGGGAGGGGAAAATTTGGTGTTTAGATGTTTTTTTCTCAATCAAAATTAGTTTAACAATTTTGCTGACTAGGACCATGAGTTGGTTTCCGCATAGACTTCCACCTATGAGGCCACATCAGGGAGTCATGTTGGAGTCAATTTTTTTGAGTCGGAATAGAAGTGTAGAACCACTCAATCTGTTTTAACTGTCAACCAACACTTGGAAAAAATATTCAGCCGGATACCCATCAATGCCCAATGAAACATCAACCACAAGGCTATCCAAAGCTACCAAAACTTCCCCTTCAGAGATTTCTATCCATTTCTGTGTCAATATCTCCAGAAATATGGTTGAACTGAATAGCATCCAAAGTAGGATGCCACAACTCTCCCGTTAACTAACCTTTAAGGAAAGAAACTAAGACATTTCTCCTGTGAACTGACCTTTAAAGAAAGAAACTAAGTATTGTGCTATTGCATCCTTTTTTAGAACCACTTCCTCTCCAATCACTAGAAAGTCAATTGTATTTGTAATTCTTCTACCATTTGCCATTCTGATTTTCCTGATTTTTGCTTCCAACTAATGAATTCCCTCTTATGAAATTTGTCCAAATCTACTTTGAGAGCTAATCTTTTATTCCATTTGTGTAAAGTTTATGAAAATAAGTTTTTAAGTTGTTGCAGGGTAGTGACTCAAAGGTGATTAGTATCCTTCTCTCAACAAAGATAATTCCACCGTGCTTGCGCAGCATGGAGATGGGCGGTGATTTGTCCAAAACGGTAAATGATCTTTCTTCAAAATATCCACTCTTGCAGTAGAATGTTGTTTAGTTGTTGATTGTCCTAAATGTTAGGTAGTTATAGATAAACCTTAAATTGAACCTTATGGTATATTACATGATTGTTAGTTTGCCTGCTCACAGTTTCAAGTATATAATTGTTTAATGCCCTAGATTTTGATTTTCTATGTCAATCAATAGCTAATACCAGAGCATTATTGACTTGGCATTTGCATGATCTTTTACATGAATTTGAGGAAACAGATGATAATTGAGAAGATCCTACTAGTCGATACATTGTTAACTTGGTTGCAGGTTCTTTATTTTTTCAGTGTTGAGATAACTTCGCCAATCTTGATGAACCCTCAATTTTGTAAAGATCATGTAAACCAACTTCCTAAATACAAAACCTCCAAAGAGAATTTCCAGATAATTTACCAATTCAAAAAGCTTTTATTTAAAGCGAAGCTCCATGAAGAGCTTTATGTTTGGAGGATAGTCTGACACCATACCCAAATGAAAAGGCCTCCCTTTGACCAACTCCAAAAACGTCGTATTCTTCTTCAGCCAAAATAGATTTTGATCAAATAAGAGTCAAATTTGCATCTTCCAACATTTCAAGATCATTGAGATCGAGTCGAGGATGAAGCCCCCACACATCATGCCAAAACTTTAACCTATTTGCAGTCCAGAAGGAAAAGGGAATTTCCTCTCCAAAACTCAACTCTCACGAAAGTAAAAAGTAATGAACATTGTGTGACAGTTAGCCTTGTAAAATGTTTTTGTATACTTGCAGCCTCTAGTTTAGATGGAAAGAAAGAAAAAGGGATTTCATTTAGTAGCTGTTTTGATTACTAACCATCTCATTTTGCATATTTGAGGTGGGGATAATCTAATAACTCTTTAAAGAGTAGGCAAAACCCCCGGAAACAAACTTCCAAGCAAACAATACAAGAAAGATCATGTGAACTGCCTTACTTGTATACTTATACTATGATGGAGGTGTTATCATTGTCTACATCCTCATGCCTATTTGTATACAGGGAAATATAGAGTTTAGGTTCTCATTGTTGGGGCCAATTAGACTTTAGGCCTCAGTAAATATGGTATTAGGGTGTAGGCCTTTTATGGACGATTTAGGTGACACAATTGTTAGCCCAGATGTTACCATCTATTTTACCCTTACCTAACTTAACTTAACCCTGGTTAACGTGAACTGTACTTCCCATTACCAACTGACTAACACTACAAAAAAATTGTATTTTAGCGACGGTCACCAAAGGCATACAACGACGGTTAAGAAACTGTCGCTAATAAAGGCGTCACTAGAGTGTTCAGCGACGGTTTTCAGCAACCGCTGGCATAACCGTCGCTAACAAACATATAGCGACGGTTGTCCACAACCTCTGGCAAAATCGTCACTATATGCTATTTAGCGACGGTTATATCCGTCGGCAAAACCTGCTTAACCATATTTATTTCTGATTTTTAGCAGCGGTTTCCATGAGCACATTGCGACGGTTGTAACCGCCGCCAAAATGGACGAACACATTGCGACGGTTGCACCCGCCGCTAATTCATTTTGATATTCAATTTTTTTTTACCAAAAAATCCACATTTTTCAACCTTCAGTACTCTCTTTTCATAGGGTGCAATCTATCCAACACGTGCACAACTTCTAGGCTTAAATAAAAAAGCAAATATAAATGACACCATACTCAGTTGATACCATCATCATACATGAAGAAAGACCTTAATTTCATTTCAAAATCAATATTACATGATCTAGGGGGAAACTACAAATTAAATTATTACATATTGTCAATGCTCACATCTAACAACCCAAACCGAAGTTGTACAATGACTAAATAGTTAGATTAAAATAAACTAAAGTACGAAATGCTCCACAAGCTTTGGTGCTCATCACTGATCATGTTCTTCCTACATTGGGGTATCACAAAAAAATATGAGAACATTTCACCACAAAACCAAAACAAAATAATCCAAGAACAATGAATTAAAAATAAGATCATATTTCAATTCTCTATGCCCCATATGGTCATATTATCATTTGGTTAAACATTGTCTAAGAGCTATAACATTCACAATTGAACTAGCAATTATTGATAAAATCAACAACTAGAACCGTTGATAACAAAAAAAGGTGAATATGGCTGCAATGGAAAGGAGATCCGAATTCGTTACAAACTTATGAACAAAATTGCAGTGAATTTATTGATGATATACTTACCAAGTTAAAATAGGTTCCAAGGCCATCTCCATGAGAGTAAGAAAAGAGTAAAGTATCCAATATGCTTTACCTCACCTGTCCAAACACACAATACAAAATACTATGCTTTGCTGATACCATACATATTCCTGCTAATAACAACACAAAACAAGAAAAATATATACATCCCACTTTGTTATGCACTCCTATATTTATTTGTTCCCAGGTTGCTTTTAAAATAATCTAACAGATCAGTTATTGCTTTTAAAATTATAATTGAAGAATTAAGAACCAAGTTTTCATATGGAGCACAAGCTTAGACTGCAATCAAGTCAATACCAACTAAAATCCTAATCTTTTGAAATAGACTAACCATATATATTCTGCTGAAGTCATAACTCGATCCCAATCAAAATTAAACACTAATCAAGTCATTCAACATATCATAAGCCTATTCCAGTAATCACTTGTTATGAGTTTATTCAAAAGTAACAAATTTTATTAAATTCCTTTTAAGTGTCCATTTCGCAAAGAATAATGAAGGCACACAAGATGAAACACTAACAAACTAAAAAAAGACAACTTTTTTAATGTAAAAAAATAAAAATAAATGAGAAATATATATTTTTACCTTCTCTCCATAAACAACCTCATCAGGAACCAAGTTCTTAGTGACAAGTGCGTCTTCATTTCCCTTAGCAATGAAGAAACATTCATGTCTATGGGGTTCAACAATCACATAAATATGGTTAAATACAGCTCCGCTGCCATGAGTTTCATCAGTGTAGTACACGTCCAGCTTCTAGCTTAGAACACAAGTCTTAGCATGCTCCACAGTGTTCTCCCACATCCTATTGGACATCCCACTCCCCATAATCTGCATTGGAAACACCAGGAAAAAGTTACACTCAACATCTACATTATCAGAGTCCGACTTCAATACTTAAAGACGCAGACCAAGCCCGGATTCCAAATTCTGCTTAAGTTCTGCCAATGAAGCATGCTTGAACTTACACTACGTAAATTGGTGGATCCTTGACAAGGAGGTGGAGGAAATTTTCAACTGTACCTATTTTTGCAGCTATCAACTTCTTATGCAATGCTCCATTTTCTTATGCTATTATAGGCTACCATAAACTCTCAACAAAAGACAAATATTAGAGGAAAGTTATAATAAATGACAATCCATTTTAGGTTTTCAACAGATTATATAAATGGTTTGCTAAGGTTTAGAGGAAATAAATTTGAATTTCATAAAAAAATTAGTATAAATGCTTCAAATGATCATATGATTTCAGTTCTTGCACAGACAAATAATAGAGTAACAAGGAATAAAGTGTTGCATGACCAAATTCAGGTGTTAGGAGGCTTACACAGAAGAAAAAAAAACAGCATGGGCCTCACCATGACCAAGACCACCAGCTGCATACACAAATAAAAGTGGTGTAAGCAGGATGACATAGAACAAGAAAATAAGTTAAGACACGAAGTTGCGTAACAGTGCTTTAAAATCTCTTTAGTCACCTTCCTTCTGTCCACTTTCGATGCATACATGCTGCATATGTGAAGAGCTTGAGAGATGGGACTCATCACTTAAATGCAAACAACTTATGATGCCATGAATACAATAACCTGACTCAAAGGTGTACCCAATCACAGAATCGGCATATCTGACATCATCCAGTGAAGCTGCAGGCTGTAGCCTTATTTTTATATTTTAGCCTACATATACCACTAGATTTAGCTCCCACCTAAAACTAAATGTCAACTCCAAAGGTGGCATAAAAATTATGAATAATACAAAAGTAGACAACAAAAGATTATGAAGCAGTATATCAAATAGTTAGATTTCACTAGAAGAATATGCAATTAATCATGGTCCTTGAATATTAAGGCCAAATAGTTAGATTATGAAGCAGTATATCAAATAGCCAATGTAGTGAAGCAAAATTCAATAGAGAGATAGATTAAGGCCAAATACAGAAATAGTCTCGGCATAACACAGTTGCCATGCCATCCATGTTCCTTATTCAAGATGGGTATCACGGGTCCTTCTTGGCAATTCAATTACATCCACAGTCTGAACTGCATAATGGCGACCTGGGAGAGAACACATATATTCTCTATAACCATTTACCCCAAACTATAACCATTTACCACAACACTGGATTGCACAAACATTGGCACAAGGAAATGTGGAGAGGGCTCAGGACAGAATAAAGGTGTAGATGGCTTCTAAATAACAAAGTTTACTGCGATATGGAAGGACAAGCACTCTACGGGACATATATAATAATGGTATAGAGATGTATTCTAACAGAGGAAGCTACAAGTAGTGTAGTAACAAGCAATAAATTTGTTGTATGTTGTGCCAACTGACTGAAAATACCTCAGAAAATTTGTTCATGCACCGAAAATAAGCTTTTAGACTCACCGAAAGGATGTATAAGAAGTTCTAATTGGTCAAGAGGAACTATACGATACCTTGCTTAGTATCTAATATGTCAGATAACTGAATGATATGCACTTGAATCCAATAGTTGTTAATCTATAAAACTAAAAACAAAAGCTCTTATACGTGCTACCTAGGGAGCATCCATGTATTCCTAACAACCAAAACTTAGCTACTTGGTTGATTGTAGAAATCACAATAAAGGAAGTAAAAGACCGAAGCAGCAGAAAGTTAAAAGCAAATTGCCCAACCAAAAAAAGGAAAGTGCAAATGACAGTTAAAGCTACATCCAAATCCAGCAGTTTTAAACCAGAACACTATAAGCCAAAGAGAACATATATGAACAGGTTTTCGAAAGACGATAAGGAAATAACAAAGGAAGTATTTTTACTGCTGCACAAAATGATGATATCAGAAGCAACCAATATCTTTTTACCTCAGATTTGCCTTCTTCGAATTGCTACCCCTGGGATCCTCCTTATCAGGCATGCGCGACTTTCCAGACATTTTCATCTTCCTTCTCCGCCTCTCGTCCCCACTGTCATACTCATCGCCTTTCTCTCTATCTGCATTCTTTGCCTCCCTTTCTAACTCGTCCAAAGTTTTACCCTTCTCTTCCTCTGATTCTTCCTCTGTATCTTCCTCCGGTCAACAACACATCCTCCCTCCTCAATATGCCTCCCAGCAAAGATCGACCTCAACCCGTCAGCGCAGATCTTGAAAAGAACTTTAGAGAGGAAGACGGCCAGAGGATGAGCAATGAAGGGAGGAAGAGCCAGAGAAGAGAGGAAGAGTTTGCTTTGGTGTGGTTTGCAAAATGGATAATGGGTTGGGCTTTGCTTTTTTTTGGGTTCGCTAATAGATGGGTTTGGACTTTTAAGGTCCAAAATTTAATTTTTATTTATTACGACAATTACCACTGTCGCCATTTAATTAGACCGTCGTTAAATAATATTGATCTACGACGGTTGAACAAATGTCGTTGAATAAAGTATATAACGACGGTTACAACTGTCGCCATTTACTAGAACCGCCGTTAAATAATATTAAATCACGACGGTCGAACAAACGTCGTTGAATAAAGTATTTACCGGCAGTTTTTCTAAAACTTCGCTACATAACCGCCGCTAAATTACAGTTTTCTTGTAGTGTAACAAATTGAAACCTCAATAAAGACATCATCCCTTTCTCTCTCCCATATGACCCAAGGCAAAGGGAAACTTTGTCAGTGACTCAGTACAAATTTCCAATCTCACCAAAAGCATTGAATCCTAATATCATATTTAATGGGCCTACAGTCTGATTGGCCCCAGCATTGAGGGCATATCCCCACCCTAAAACTCCTCTGTATACATTCAATGAGACTTTGGTCATATTTTATGATCATGGTGTTGTGTTTTCAATAATAGTCAAATCAATTCTTATTATTTGTGAACAAGTTGAACCACCGAGGCAACACTCGGGAAATCAAACCTTTTTTTTTTTAATGTTTTAGTTTTGGAAAGTTTGCGCGTTACAACGTATTCTATGTTAGTTGTGTTTAGCTTCTTATACAATCTGTTACTGGAAATTGAACAATAAAAGGGTTTTTTTTTTCAGACACACTATCTCGTCCTAGTTGAACCATATCAAGACCTATTAAATAGTCTGTTTTACTAGAATGACTTCAGGTTTCTTTCAGAAAGACTTGCTATTTTGTAGCTTACAACATTACTGATCTCTCTTCTGATTGTTCAGGTTGCCACCTTTATTGTTGAAAAGATTCTGTTGAATGATGTTGGGCTCGGCTATGTTAGTGCTACACCTGATCGGTATTTTGCATTAGTTTGTGTTCTCGGAAACATGGTTCAGTCTGTTGCTGAGAAACCCTCACGTCTGCTTAAACATATAATCTGCTGCTATCATAGACTGTCAGAATTTTCTAGGTTGGTTACGCTGTAGTCTTGTTTATATTCTGGTCTTTTTAATATTGTATTTTTCGAATTTGTCTATAAAGCATAAAGCTTGTAAAGTAATTTGTCTTTTTAAAATTACTTTACAAGCTGCTGGTAATGTTGCACAGGAAGAGCCTTTGTTTTCCCAGTTTTTGGTAAATAATAGCAGGATGTGTTGGAACTTGTGTCCAATCTGCAACCCTATATGGTTTACTTAGCCGTCTTATAGCACATTCAATTGTGGAATCAGACTTACCTTTGGGATTTATTTATGCTCTTACTTTCGTGATTATTTAACATTTATTTCATTGTTATTTAGGAGTTAGCATGTTGATATTTGTTTTATTGATTTTGAAATAACAAGTTTTAGAAACGATCTATATGTTAATTAGTAGTCCTTAATTAAAAGTTTTAGCTCGTCGTGGTATTTGTAGCCTATATAGCTAACAACAGACCAATAGGATAATTTGCATTCAAATATTGCAGCAGCCCCACACTGATTTTGCAGGTGTGGGGCTGTGATTTTGCTACAACAACAAAAAAATGTAAATTTTTTTTCGATTATATTAATTTGCAATGTTTCAAACCCTCGCAACAAACCAGATTTCTTTTTTTTTTTGAATTTTTTTTACTGGCATTGGCTTAAAATCGTGGTACTTCATGCGTGCAACGACTTACACCCATGGTCCTTCATGCTTGCAATGGCTTAAAACTGTGTCCTTCATGCTTGCAACGGCTGTGAGACCAAAGGAATTCAAAATAAATGATAAATGTTGCAACGGTTATGGAACGTGGAGCCTCTAGCCATGCCTGTTAGCCATGGCTAAACCGTGGCTAAATGCAGAAAATAATCAAGCGTCCTCGACCATAAAACCGTTGCTAATAAGTGTTGCCACGGTTTATAGCCGTCAATGGTGATTTGGCGACGCCTCAAATGGCCAGGCCTCTAAGCCGTGACAATAGGTTACCCCCATGGTCCCAAACCGTTGCTGATGGGTATTTTTGGTGTAGTGATCCGTCCTTTGAATCTGTTGTAGAAAATGTTTGGGGGTCGGATTTGATTAATATGAGAATGTTGGATGTTGTGGATTTTAAACTCAAAACATTCCGTAGAGCGCATATCAAATTGAATAGGGAGGTTTTTGGCAATGTGTTCAGTAAACTTAGGGCCCTGGAAGTTGAGATGAGCCAATGGGAGAACTCTTTGATCGCAGGTTGGGAATCGAGTGTTAGAAATTGGCTCACTGTGGATGCGTTGGGATGTGAATGCGTTTTGTAATTTAAGGAGATGCCAGGCTGAATATAGATTGGCCCTTAAGCTGGAGGAAATGTTTTGGATGCAAAAATCAGGGGAAAAAGAGTTTAAATAAGGGGACGCATGAACAAAATATTTTTTTTTTTCGATCAAAGCTAAACAAAAAATAAGATCTATCTCTTATATCACTTTGCAGTGTGGTAGGGAGATATCTGACTCGGGAGATATTATACATGAAGCCAATGTTTATTTTCAACATTTACTTTCTTCTCAGGTAGTTCAAATTTAGGATAGTGACTTATTGGCTTGCATTCCTTCGTTAATCTCGGAGGTGGATTGTGATCAATTAGTTAAATGCCCGTCATTGGAAGAAGTGAAACAGGCAACCTTTGATATTCCGGCTAACAATCCAACAGGTTCGGATGGATTTATAGCTGGATTCTTTCAAAATTGCTGGGAGATTGTTGGTAATGATATCTGGAAAGCGGCCATTCAATTCAAGGTGAGGCTCTTCCGGCTTTCTTGGCAAATTTATTGCGTTGATTCCTAAGGTGGACTTGCCAGGCTCCTTTTCTGATTTTCATCCTATTAGTCTTTGCAACGTTACTTATAAAATATTTAGTAAATTACTTTGCAATAGATTGGCTATAGTGCTTCCATATATTATAGCCCTAGAACAGGGGGCCTTTGTCAGGGGACGGTCTATTGTTGAAAATATTGGTTTTTCTCATGAAATGGTGTGAGACATTAATAAAAAGGTCACAGGCGGCAATGTGGTTCTTAAAATTGATATGGAGAAAACGTATGATAGACTGGAATTGCCTTTTCTTTTTTTTTGTGCTCAAAAGATTTGGGTTCTCGACTAGAGTTTGTCACCTTGTTTCTAATTGTATTGCTCATTGTGGATTTTCAGTGCTCATGCAAGGAGTATATAATGGCTATTTCAAATCTTCTAGGGGCCTGAGGCAGGGGGATTCGCTCTCCCCATTGTTATTAGTTATAGCTTTGGAAGTTCTAAACAGAGGATTGCGGGAAGCATTTGCTAGAGGTGAGATTTGCTTTTACTACATGCCCAGATATTGTCAGCCTATTTCGCATCTTTGTACGCAGATGATACTCTGATTTTTCTCAATGGGAGAAAGGCCTCACTTGTTGGTTGCATGAAGTTTTTGGAAAGATATGCTAGGGTCTCGGGACAAAAAATTAATGCAGAAAAATGTTCTTACTTAGTTGAGGAAAAAGTTGTTGTGGGGCAGGTGGTGGCGCGCGGTTAAAACTTATACATGATTCCAGTTCATAGGTTTGCCGATGAAGTATTTGGGTGTCCCTATCTATCATGGCAGATGTAAGATTATCTATATTGACACGCTGATCAATAAAATCCAAAAGCGTATTAGTGGTTGGAAAGTGAAACTTTTATCTCCTGGTGGAAGACTGATTTTAGTTCAGCATGTTTTCAACTCTATTCTAGTTTATACGCTTAGTGCCATGTGTGTCCTGCATCAAGTGCTCTATAGAATTCATAAATTATTATCGAATTTCTTTTGGGGAGATTGTGAAGGCAGAATGAAAAAGAAATGGATATCCTGGAATAAGATTTGTTTTTCAAAGGTAGAAGCATGATTGAGGGCTAGGAACCTTGTTACAGTCTCTAGGGCCTTTTGCTTGAAAGCCCTATGGAATATGCTCAATGTTGATTCATTGTGGAAGAAGGAGGTCCCATTGATATTTTAGGTAGAGAAAAATAATACCTCGCCTCTTATGAAGGAGATCATGAAGTTGAAAACTGTCCTTGTGAGTAACATTATCTGGCAGATTGGTAATGGGAACTCGAGTTTCTTTGCGAATAACTGGAATCTTATGTCTGTTTTTTTTAGATCAGGAGAGTTGGAGATTTGAGATATCTGGCCTATGATTGCGAAGGTTTGCAATGGGGATTTCGATTTGGTTTCTCTAGAGTTTAGAGACTTGGCGAGAACATTTTTTGATGGCAGATTTAAGGGTAATGAACAGGACAAGGTTTCTGTATTTGGACCCCGAACCGAGTGGTCTTTTTACCACTCAGTCTGCTTATGATATTCTTCTTGATAAGATGGGTACATCCACGTTGTTTGACAAGATTTGGTTGCCTCTTTTGCCATCTAAAATATCAATTTTTGTTTGGAAACTTTTATTAAGAGGCATCTCAGTTAATGGGGAACTCCATAGATGTGGGATCAACTTAGCTTCTCGATGTCATTCACCAAGTGTGGAAACTTTAACTCATCTCATTCTGGATGGTTCCCTGGCTAGAGGGGCCTGGAGACATTTTGAGGCCATTTTTTATGTTCACTTAAGAAGACCGGCAGAAATTGTGACCGTGTTGACAGTTTGGTTTAGGAGAGCCAATAAGCACTCTCAAGTTAGACTATTATACTTTTTAACGCCAATGTTAATCTTCTGGGAGATCTGGAAACAGAGGTGTCGGAGTGTTTTTGACAATGGTAAGCCAAGTATGATGACAATTATTTTGCTAGTCAGGAGAAATCTTCGATTCGCAAATTCTTTTATGTATCCCAAACGTGTTAGTGACAATAAGTAGCCCCTTTTATCCCCTGGTCTTCCTATAGTTCCGATTATAAAGAAGTGCAATAGAGTTGCCTATTGGAATTTCCCTCAAGCGGACTTTGTTGCACTTAATGTTGATGTTTCATAGAGGAATAACAAGGCGACAGCTGAAATTATTATGAACAGTTTGGGTAATTATCTGGTGGCTAAGCAAGTTGTTCTTGGCGAAGGATCAATAACTTTGCGGAGGTTAGTGTAGTAATGGAAGGTCTTCTTTTGTGTTATAGGCTTCAGTTGGTAAAGGTCTCTTTACAAACGGATTCTAAAATTGTGCGGGGTTGGTTCTATGAGGATTTCAAAGTTCCTTGGTTCATGGAAAATTCTTGGCGAGAGATTAAGAAATTGACTTCCCATATGGAGGTTAGTTGTGTTCATATTTTCAGGGAAGCGAATGCGGTGGCGGATGCACTTGCTGATAGAGCGCAGAAGGAAGGGGTTAGTCGAGAATACGTTAATTTTGATCTTCCATACAAGATTGTCAGTCTGGTTCACTTAGATAGGATCCATACTCCTTATGTTCGTATTGCTAAATGAGCTGGGTGAAGTTTTAAGCCAGGTTGCAGGGGCGGTGTGGTTAGTTTAAGGATGCATTACTGCAGGTTGCTAGTTGGGCTGAGCTGTAGATATCTTGCAATTTGCGCATGGTTGTTGGAGTATTGGCTTGTGGTGCGAGTATGGACCTATTTTTTTGGGTGGTTTGTGCGGACGGTGGTAAGTAACCAGTGTGCTATGGCGTGCTATGATACGGATGGTTTCAGATTCAGGAGGAAAAGCCACAAGCTTGGCTATTTCGTAGCTGGTAGCGACTGTAGTGACCCTGTTTTGGCAGAGCGCAAAACAAAGTTACTCACTCTGTTTTTGGTGCTTGGACGGTCGGTTGGCCAGGCAATTGACGGATGGTGCGATGTTGCTAGGTGCTGGGTTGCGAGCTTTCCTATTCAGAAATCAGTGGAGTTGAGGCAACTATGCAGGTCGTTGGGATTATTTCAAGCAGTGGTTATTTGGCGGTGTTGTGGCAGCGTAAAGATGTTTGGCATGATATGGCTGATTTCTTGGGACGGTGATTTGCGCGGGCTGGACTAGTGTGGTGTGGTGATGGCTAGGTGCTATTGTGCTGGCAAGTTTTGTGCTATTTGGCATGATTCTTGAGACGGTGAATTGCGCGGGCTTGACTGGTGTTGTACGGTGATGGCTAGGTGCAATTGCGCTGCCAAGTTTTGTGTTTGCAAGTTGGCTTATAAGTTGCAAGTTGTTTGTTTTTCTTGCAAGTTGCAATTGGCGCAATTGAATTTTGCAAGTATTGCAAGTTGCAAGCTTTGGTTCTTGGGTGAATGCTAGGTCCCTCTTTTTTAGTTTCAAGCCCTTTCTGGTTAAGGTGTGTGCTTGCTTACTTATTTGTTTGTTTATGAGGCATAGTCTCTTGGTGATTTTGGCCTAGTCCTTGAATAAGATATTTAAGGCCTAAACCTTCTCCTTGGTTAAGGCCTCTTATTAGGCCTTATCCTTGGTGAAATAGGTATGGTGTTAAATTTTCCTTTATGTAATGGTTTACTTGATGGTAGGCTTTATTATGTAAGGCCTACTCCTTGGTGAACTAGGCCTTTGTCAAGGACTTTTCAGAAGGTTCTTCTTGTTGAAGGTCACATAGTGAATTAGGAAAGTTTCTTTCATGGACCTAGAATTTGATTTTGTTTACTTAAGATGTATGTCCAATAGTTTTTATTTCTCGGGTAAAGTCGTCATGTACCCCCGACAGGTGTATAAGATTTTTATCATGTAATAAAGGTCTGACATCCCATAGCTGCCCCTCCCCACTGGAGGTTTATAAAAAATAAAATAAAAAATTCCCCACAATCCCTCGGCTACAGTTTATTATGATACATGCTCCTCAAATTTTATTTTAGTCATGTGGCTTTTGCCCCCACAAGATTTGTTAGTACCACCACGAGGATCTGAATGTTTTGGTTATGATGTTGCAATTATTGACCACCGCATGATAGGTCATGCACCATCAAGGAACAATATTGTCTTATAGAGTTCTTGAGCTTTTATTTGCATCTCCGGGTTTAGCCTTCTGAAATTCTCTCTGTACATTTTCCTTAGGGTAGGCCAAGTATCATTCGTAAACGCCTCCACATTTCTAGTGAAGAGTTCATCCTTAGCCCAGTGTTCTTCAAAGAAACTAACATTACCTTTAGAGATCCGCCACGTGGAGTTAGCAACTATAAATTCTTTATGCATCAACAACTCTTTTATGAACGGAGAAGCCCCAACTTTTATTTCTTGCTTTCTGAGTGGAAACCCTTTCAACAAATATTTTTTCCTTAGAAAATTTGCCCTAAAGAGTTGGTATTTATAAGATTCCAAAGAGACTTAATACGAAAAGCTCTTATAATATCATCCAGACATCTAACATTTAGGCCACCTTCCTCCTTAGGGACACTGATTTTATTCCATGCTATCCATTTCCTCTTATGTCTCCCTTTATGATCTCCCCAAAAGAAGTCTGCAATCATTTTCTAAATAGATTGCAGGACCTTAATAGGGACGACTGTAGCTGCTATGGTATAAATGGGCATTGACAATAGAACATGTCGTATCAACGTCAGTCTACCCCCTGGCGACAAGAGTTTGGATTTCCAACCCTGAATCCTATGTTGAATTTTAGTTACCAAGGCTTCAAATAATGAAATTCTGCATCTACCTTGCTAAATGGGGATGCCGAGATATGTAAACGGGGACTGCTTGAAGAAGAAACATGTCCACCTTTTGATTGAAACAATTTTTTCTGCACGGACTTTCTCCTCAATCATGAATGAGCTTTTTTCAATATTAACTTTCTCACCTGAAGCCCGACAATATCTGTCTAAAAGTTGCATACATCCTTCAATGGATTTTTTCCTGCAATTCAAAAAGATCAATGAATCATCAGCATACAATAGGTGGGTGATCGGAGTGGCCATCCTGGGAGTGTGGTAAAAACCAATTTCTTCCCTACGGTAAGCCCGACAGAGCCCTCTGCTTAGCACTTTTGCCGCAATAACAAAGAGGAGAGGGGAGAGAGGATCCTCTTGTCGAAGACCTCTAGATGATTTAAAATATATGTCATACCCGCTTTGCATCAACACCGAGAACCCACACTGTGTAATGCAGTTTGAAATCAGATGACATATTCTGTTATTGAAACCAAATCTGCGCAAGACTGCCAAGAGGTAACCCCATTCAATTCTGTCATACGCCTTTTCCATATCCAATTTGAATATTACATTATATCCAGTAACCTTTTTACCTATCTCTCTCATCAGTTCTTGAGCCAACCCAATGTTTTCTGAAATTAGTATCCCTTGAACAAAAGCCCCCTGCTCTAGAAACATAATATTTGGAAGAAGCTTAGCCATTCTCATACTAAAAATTTTACTGAAAATTTTGTATACCACATTGCACGAACTAATAGGTCTAAAATCAGAATAAGAGACAGGTTCTTCAATTTTAGGAATAAGTGCCAAAAAATTGGCAGAAAATGTACCTGGCATCGCCTGGCAAGCCAAAAATTCCTTCGCAGCTTCCCATATGTCCAACCCAATAATATCCCAGCAACTCTGAAAGAATCCAGCTGTGAATCCGTCCGGGTCCGGGGCGCTATCATGTGGAATGCTAAAGACTGTTTTTCTGACTTCCTCTAGGTCTGGCATCTGCATGAGTGAATCACAGTCCTCCTCTCGTATCAGGCTAGGAATGCAATCCATGAGTTCTAGATCCTCTTTGTGCTCTCCCGATGACAGTAAGGAACCAAAAAAATTGTTAGCTTCCAAAATAATATTTCTCGGATCCGCGAGTAAGTTCCCTGCCATGTCATGAATTTTGGTAATAGTTCTTCTCTTCTATTTGGCTTTGATTGAAGCAAAGAAGTATTTAGTGCATGCATCTCCTTCTTTAAATTCCTTTTCACCTGATTTTTGTTTCTAGTAAATTTCTTCTCTCACCAAAGCCAGTTTAAGTTCAGCCTGACATCTGTTCAAGTTAACCGGATCATCTGGATCCCAGCCCTGCAATAGGCTGACTTCCAGTCTTTCAATATCATCTTCCAACCTTCTTATAATACTGAATTTATTACCAAAGGTTTCTTTATTCCATATTTTTAGCGCTCCTCTAAGGCGCTTCAGTTTGGAAGCCACACTATAAATAGCCCCATATCCTTCTTCATTAGCATTCCAAATTCTGTCAACAAAACCTAAGAACTCATCATGAGTAAACCACATACTCTGAAATCTGAACGAAGACATACCTACCCTTTATGACAATGGCAAAGAAAGTAACAAAGGTGCATGATCCGAACAAGCTCTAATTAAATGATCAACTCGAGTGTGTTGTATTACAGTTAACCAATCTGCATTCCCCAGAAAACGATCAAGTCTAGCCCAGGTTCTGTCCTCCCCTATTTGATTATTACACCATGTATACTTGGGTCCTTCAAACCCACAATCGAAAAGGCCGCAGCTCGAGATACAACTGGTGAATTCTGTCATCGCCAAAAGATTAGGAGGGCGCCCGCCTAATTTTTCTCCACCTTCCACAATCACATTAAAGTCCCCACCAATGATCCATGGTTCATTCAAACCAATTGCAATGTGTTCCATATCATCCCATAAACTTCGCCGCTCTTGAACTGAACACTTTTCATATACAAAAGAAATGAAGAACACAGTATTGGAAAAAAGGATCTTGATCCTATAGTGAAATAATTGATTTTTGCAGAGAAGTACGTCCACTTGTAAGTTATTATCCCGGAAGAGCCAAATTTTGCCGCCATAATCATCATTCGTTGCAAAGCAAGGCAGACTCACCTTACCTGCAATCTCCATGTGTCTTGAAGATTGAATCATAGGTTCTGCAATTGCAAGTAGCCTCACATTGTTTTCTGTAACCAGCTTTTTTAGTCTACTATGGGTCGCCCGGTTACCAACTCCCCGTGCATTCCAAAACATGATGTTATCAATCATTACTAACACCTGGGGTAATCATGTTTCTCGTCACCCTCCGAGACCCCACCACTGGTCCGTTTTTAGAACTTTTCTTTTTTCCTTTCGTCTTGACCTCTCCGGATTGATATCCTGGATCAACCATATTATTAGAAGACATGTTTGCGTCCGATTCATTATCCGACACCGCGTCACGATCCTACCTGCTGCATTCACCTATCACCTGAATATGTTGTGCCCTTATGTCATCTGCTTGCATATTTTCAGCATATCTTGTAGCATTTGCAGCACTCCTTGAAGCATTTCCAGCATTCCTTGAAGCATTTTCAGCTTGCACATTTTCAGCAGTCCTTGGATCATTTTTTCCAGCATTTTCAGCATTCCCTGTAGCACTTGCAGCATTCCTTGAAGCATTTCCAACATTCCTTGAAGCATTTTCAGCATTCCTTGATACCATATTATTAGATGACATAATTTCCTCCGACTCATTATCCGATAATGCATAATTTCCTGGTTTGTTACATCCTGCCTGAGCCTGAAAATTCAGCGCATTAACTGCTTCACCATGGTTTCGTTTATGATCAGCATGTAGAATCTTTGATAAAATGTCTCCAACTCCCTGCTGTTGTGCCAGGATTTGCAAACTCTGTTTCGTTGTTGAATTAGTACCCTGCTGTCCGATATTTTTTAATGCATTTGCCCCCGAATCCATCGCCATAGGTTTGTGTATCCCTGAAACAAAGTGTTGCAAATAGTCCCCTATTCTGTGTTGCACCTCGGCCCTGTTTAAATCCCCTGTTTTACGTTTCTCCTCGGCCCTGTTTAAATCCCCTGCACTGTCTTGAAGTGCTTCCTGTAAAGACTGATGAGCCTCTGTTTCAGCAGTTTTGGAGTTACATTCGTGTGCGTTATCTGAGCTACTATCCCCCACAAAAGGAACGATCCACAGCGGAGCCGCATTCGCGGATCCTTCTTCATATTTTTCTTCATCACAATTCTTCTTCAACATTGTCATTTTGATTTCGCTAATTGTGTAGCCGGCCCCCTTTAACACATCTTGTGTATTTTCAACATCATTCTTACTCACCTTTGTGTTTTGGTCATCTGTCTTGCATTCCTCTTGGGTTTTTATTATTTCATCATTACCCTCACCAAATCCTTCCGAATTTTTTTCCGCTAGGACCCCGTATTTGTTTGACGAAATCACATTTTCAAATTCCTTTCCCATTGTGCTCTCCTTGGTTTCTTTTACATGTGCACTATTAACCTCGACTCCTTGAGAATTTTTGGCTCCGCTAGTTCCTATTTTTCCATTTGCTTCCATCGCTTTTTTGGCAATCGGAACATACATTTGCTTTTACACATGTTGATCTTGTTTTTCCTCAACCTGAGTTTGTTTTTGTTTGGCCTTGTCTAGAGACTTAATTTCTTTATCGGTTTCTCCATCAGATTTAAAATGTTTTCTCTTCCTTCCAGCTAGTTTTCTGCAATAGTCCTTCTCATGCCCAATTAGGGAACAGTGGTCACAATATTTGAATCCTGAGTACTCAAGTTTTGCCAATATCCTCCATATTTTGGACTCTCAAGCCATATCCTATGTGGGAGAGGTTTAGAAACCTCCATCTCAACGTACATTCGTGCGACTTTTGGACCCCGAACCGAGTGGTCTTTTTACCACTCAGTCTGCTTATGATATTCTTCGTGATAAGATGGGTACATCCACGTTGTTTGACAAGATTTGGTTGCCTCTTTTGCCGTCTAAAATATCAGTTTTTGTTTGGAAACTTTTATTAAGAGGCGTCTCAGTTGATGGGGAACTCCATAGATGTGGGATCAACTTAGCTTCTCGATGTCATTCACCAAGTGTGGAAACTTTAAGTCATCTCATTCTGGATGGTTGCCTGGCTAGAGGGGTCTGGAGACATTTTGAGGACATTTTTTATGTTCACTTAAGAAGACCGGCAGAAATTGTGACTGTGTTGACAGTTTGGTTTAGGAGAGCCAATAAGCACTCTCAAGTTAGACTATTATACTTTTTAACGCCAATGTTAATCTTCTGGGAGATCTGGAAACAGAGGTGTCGGAGTGCTTTTGACAATGGTAAGCCAAGTATGATGACAATTATTTTGCTAGTCAGGAGAAATCTTCGATTCGCAAATTCCTTTATGTATCCCAAACGTGTTAGTGACAATAAGTAGCCCCTTTTATCCCCTTGTCTTCCTATAGTTCCGATTATAAAGAAGTGCGATAGAGTTGCCTATTGGAATTTCCCTCAAGCGGACTTTGTTGCACTTAATGTTGATGTTTCATAGAGGAATAACAAGGCGACAGCTGAAATTATTATGAACATTTTGGGTAATTATCTGGTGGCTAAGCAAGTTGTTCTTGGCGAAGGATCAATAGCTTTGCGGAGGTTAGTGCAGTAATGGAAGGTCTTCTTTTGTGTTATAGGCTTCAGTTGGTAAAGGTCTCTTTACAAACGGATTCTAAAATTGTGTGGGGTAGGTTCTATGAGGATTTCAAAGTTCCTTGGTTCATGGAAAATGCTTGGCGAGAGATTAAGAAATTGACTTCCCATATGGAGGTTAGTTGTGTTCATATTTTCAGGGAAGCGAATGCGGTGGTGGATGCACCTGCTGATAGAGCGCGGAAAGAAGGGGTTAGTCGAGAATACGGTAATTTTGATCTTCCATACAAGATTGTCAGTCTGGTTCACTTAGATAGGATCCATACTCCTTATGTTCGTATTGCTAAATGAGCTGGGTGAAGTTTTAAGCCAGGTTGCAGGGGCGGTGTGGTTAGTTTAACGATGCATTACTGCAGGTTGCTAGTTGGGTTGAGCTGTAGATATCCTGCAATCTGCGCATGGTTGTTGGAGTATTGGCTTGTGGTGCGAGTATGGACCTATTTTTTTGGGTGGTTTGTGCGGACGGTGGTAAGTAACCAGTGTGCTATGGCGTGATATGATACAAATGGTTTCAGATTCAGGAGGAAAAGCCACAAGCAGTGACCCTGGTAGCGACTGTAGTGACCCTGGTAGCGACTGTAGTGACCCTGTTTTGGCAGAGTGCAAAACAAAGTTACTCACTCTGTTTTTGGTGCTTGGACGGTCGGTTGGCCTGGCAATTGACGGATGGTGCGATGTTGCTAGGTGCTGGGTTGCGAGCTTTCCTATTCAGGAATCAGTGGAGTTGAGGCAACTATGCAGGTCGTTGGGATTATTTCAAGCAGTGGTTATTTGGCGGTGTTGTGGCAGCGTAAAGATGTTTGGCATGATATGGCTGATTTCTTGGGACGGTGATTTGCGCGGGCTGGACTAGTGTGGTGTGGTGATGGCTAGGTGCTATTGTGATGGCAAGTTTTGTGCTATTTGGCATGATTCTTGAGACGGCGAATTGCGCGGGCTAGACTGGTGCTGTACGGTGATGGCTAGGTGCAATTGCGCTGCCAAGTTTTGTGTTTGCAAGTTGGCTTATAAGTTGCAAGTTGTTTGTTTTGCTTGCAAGTTGCAATTGGCGCAATTGAATTTTGCAAGTATTGCAAGTTGCAAGCTTTGGTTCTTAGGTGAATGCTAGGTCCCTCTTTTTTAGTTTCAAGCCCTTTCTGGTTAAGGTGTGTGCTTGCTTACTTATTTGTTTGTTTATGAGGCATAGTCTCTTGGTGATTTTTGCCTAGTCCTTGAATAAGATATTTAAGGCCTAAACCTTCTCCTTGGTTGAGGCCTCTTATTAGGCCTTATCCTTGGTTAAATAGGTATGGTGTTAAATTTTCCTTTATGTAATGGTTTACTTGATGGTAGGCTTTATTATGTAAGGCCTACTCCTTGGTGAACTAGGCCTTTGTCAAGGACTTTTCAGAAGGTTCTTCTTGTTGAAGGTCACATAGTGAAATAGGAAAGTTTCTTTCATGGACCTAGAATTTGATTTTGTTTACTTAAGATGTATGTCCAATAGTTTTTAGTTCTCGGGTAAAGTCGTCATGTACCCCCGACAGGTGTATAAGATTTTTATCATGTGATAAAGGTCTGACATCCCATAGCCGCCCCTCCCCACTGGAGGTTTATAAAAAAAAAAAAAATTCCCCACAGTCCCTCGGGTACAGTTTATTATGATACATGCTCCTCAAATTTTATTTTAGTCATGTGGCTTTTGCCCCCACAAGATTTGGTAGTACCACCACGAGGATCTGAATTTTTTGGTTATGATGTTGCAATTATTGACCACCGCATGATAGGTCATGCACTATCAAGGAACAATATTTACGATATAATTTTGGTCAATTTTATGCCACATTTTGAAGACCAATTTGTGCACAACTTTCCCATTAGCCAGTGGATTTAGATTCGAGTTTATTTTTGGTGCCAGCAATCAGTGTTCTAGGCGGTCCAGGTGAGTCTGGGCGGGTCTTATTTTGTTTTTCTTTCCTCTTTTATAAAAATAAACAATTTTTTTATTTTTTTATCAGTGTAGGTCATGCACCATCAAGGAACAATATTTACGATATAATTTTGGTCAATTTTATGCCACATTTTGAAGACGAATTTGTGCACAACTTTCCCATCAGCTAGTGGATTCAGATTCGAGTTTATTTTTGGTGCCAGCAATCAGTGTTCTGGGCAGTCTAGGTGAGTCTGGGCGGGTCTTATTTTATTTTTCTTTCCTCTTTTTTAAAAATAAACAATTTTATTATTTTTTATCAGTGTATGTCTAAATATAGTAAATGATGATTACTTAATGGAAATCTCAAAGGATCTATCGGTACCAATTTTAGTAATGTAGATTTTATCAAACATGACTAAGATTTTTCATGCTATTTAAAGAAAAATAAAAGAGTAGGTTTGGATATTTGTCCACAAATTCAACTTTGTATAAAGTACCCATCATGACCAACTTCAGTAATTTGATTTTTAATAAATTTTGTTCGTGATTGTTAATTTTTCATGTTTTTAAATTTTGCATATGTATCTTGGCATTAAATTGGATGTAATTGACAAGGTATTATGCTTAACTTTTGTAAATTATTAAAGTTATAATACAAAACCTAAGACCGCCTAGGCCCCTGGGCGCTAGGCACCTGCTCGCCGCCCGCTCACCGCCTAACGCTTTTTAGAACACTGCCAGCAATTACACAAGTATAGTTATAGGTCGATTTTCGCTCGGACGCTTCACCATGTGTTCTCTCTATTGTTGTTTGTGCTCGTATGACTTTCGTGGCTCCAAGCTTGAGGACGAACTTCTTCAACCCGTGGAGGTTGATAGAATTAACATATTTATTAATATTAGGAATATGAGTATTTTAGTATATTGGGTATTTTATTATTTTATAATAGGGATTTCAATTAGGGTGCCCACATTGATTTCCTATTAGGTTTAGGATTTGATTTGGAAAGTATGTTAGTTATAAATATGAGAGTAGATTGCCCATTGTTTTTGGGTTGATTGAATAAATGTTACTTTTTTTTTCTTTTTTTTTTGAAATAAACCTCCAGTGGGGAGGGGCAGCTATGGGATGCCAGACCTTTATTAATAGGAAAAAAATTTGTTACACATGTCTGGGGTACATGACGACTTTACCCGAGAATGAAACCAATGAAAATACATCATTAAAATCAATAGTAAAACTCTCCTAACTCATACACATTCAACTTCATATTGTATAGCTAAAAACATGCTAGCACTAAATGAACATAATGCGTCAACCATTCTCTAAGTCTCACTAGCACCAGATTAACGCCATTGTTAATTTGCAACATTGCAAATCACCTACGAGCACACACT
The DNA here is from genome assembly GCA_963556465.1 of Berberis vulgaris. Lineage (NCBI taxonomy): Eukaryota > Viridiplantae > Streptophyta > Magnoliopsida > Ranunculales > Berberidaceae > Berberis > Berberis vulgaris. The sequence goes on from OY747128.1 coordinate 40,690,138, forward strand.
GTCAGAATAGCAGCAGCAGGAAGCAGAGAACATTCTGTTTTGCAGCAGAGAGCACTCTGTTTTGCAACAGTTTGCACTTTGTTCCAGCAATCCAGCCAGCTCCACACCGTCCTGAAAAGCTTCACACCAAAGCTTCGCAGTAGAGGGCACTCTATTTTCCAAACTTACAAACTGAAAACAGACACAAGTGCGGAGACTCTGTCAAAGAAATTATGCACCATTTCTTCGCAACGACAACATCTACTCCTCAATTTGCACAACGCTAATCCAAAACTGCGTTGACGACACATCAAACACCCGGACCATGCCGCAACCAACATGTTCCATATGTAATTTATGATCACATGTGGAGTATATTTATTCCTATCTAAGCCATCCTGCAGAAAAAAGCAAATTGCAAAAAGGCACATGCAGATAAAATACCCTTTTGCAAAGTGGCATCCATAGTAATACCGTGGCATCCTTAACAACACCGACCAACACCAGACCACTTTAATCTTCCACTTGAACTCATATCTAGCAAACTCCAAACAACAAAAACCATAAAACAATATAAGTTCTTCGCAACAAATCCACTCCCAATCCATATGATCTTTCATTAACATGTTCATTTAGCATCCGAGAGCCGTACATACGCCATCTTATTCTTATCAAGAATAATTAAGGATCTTATTCTTATAGGCAACGCGTCCCAGGAATAAGTTCTAGACAATAGCTCCACTTGCGCAAATCTAGCCAATGCATCCGCCACTGAATTAGTCTCCTTGAACACGTGTATACAGTACCACTTCAATGCCTTACTCATATCTCTAATCTCCCTCTACCAATTGCTAAGAAACCAGGGAATACTAGCTTCTTGGCATGTCCATCGTTTAACCAACATAGAATCCGTTTGAATCACACAATTTTGAATTTCCAGGTCAATACAAAATTTTAAACCCTCAAACATGGCCCTCGTCTCTGCAGAGTTATTTGATCCTTCACCAAAAAAACACTGACTAGCTGCTACAAATTTGCCTTCGTCATTTCTGATAACAAATCCGCAAGTTGTAGTATTCTCCACACAAGACCCATCAACATTTAGCACATACCATCCTGTAGGAGGTAAAGCCCAAAAAAGCACCCGAGGAGGGGACATTTTTACAATCTTTTCCTGTATGCCCAACCTGCTGAGCAATGCTCCATTTGTTTCCTTTATCTTAGGAATAAAAATTTTTGCCACACACTTAATATAATAATAAACTTTAATAATCACATAGCATGACGAAAACGTGTTTCCTTCATAAAGTTTTTTGTTTCTCTGGATCTATGTTTCCCATAGGATAAAAAGTGGAGTGAGATGGATGAGGGTACCTGATAAAGAAGATTTATTCGCTTTCCTAAACCACGCCTTAAGCATAGTGTAGACTTCAACCGGTCTATGAATGTGCATGTCAAACACCAAATCAAAATGTCCCCACACCCTTATTGCTAAATCACTTTCCAAGAAAAGTTGTTTCATTGTTTCCTCCTCGGATAGAAAACAACATCCACATTTAAACGCAATTTGGAAACCAATTCTTCTAATTTCACCATCAATGGGTAAAACCCTTATAATAATTTTCCATATGAAAATAGAAATTTTAGAAGGCAATAACGGATGCCAAATCCAGCTCAAAATATCATCTTGTGTCCCTCTACCACATAGAATTTTACATACAGAACTAACCAAGAACCTGCCATCATTATTTGGCATCCAAATTCTATAGTCTCGGTCACCAACTTCACCTTTCACTATTGTCTTATAGAGTTCTTGAGCTTTTATTTGCATCTCTGGGTTTAGCCTTCTGAAATTCTCTCTGTACATTTTCCTTAGGGTAGGCCAAGTATCATTCGTAAACGCCTCCTTATTTCTAGTGAAGAGTTCATCATTAGCCCAGTGTTCTTCAAAGAAACTAACATTACCTTTAGAGATCCGCCACGTGGAGTTAGCAACTATAAATTTTTTATGCATCAACAGCTCTTTTATGAACGGAGAAGCCCCAACTTTTATTTCTTGCTTTCTGAGTGGAAACCCTTCCAACAAATATTTTTTCCTTAGAAAATTTGACCATAAAGAGTTGGTATTTATAAGATCCCAAAGAGACTTAATACGAAAAGCTCTTATAATATTATCCAGACTTCTAACATTTAGGCCACCTTCCTCCTTAGGGACACTGATTTTATTCCATGCTATCCATTTCCTCTTATGTCTCCCTTTATGATCTCCCCAAAAGAAGTCTGCAATCATTTTCTAAATAGATTGCAGGACCTTAATAGGGACGACTATAGCTGCTATGGTATAAATGGGCATTGACAATAGAACATGTCGTATCAACGTCAATCTACCCCCTGGCGACAAGAGTCTGGATTTCCAACCCTGAATCCTATGTTGGATTTTAGTTACCAAGGCTTCAAAGAATGAAATTATGCATCTACCTTGATAAATGGGGACGCCGAGATATGTAAACGGGGACTGCTTGAAGACGAAACCTGTCCATCTTTTGATTGAAACAATTTTTTCTGCACGGACTTTCTCAGCAATCATTAATGAGCTTTTTTCAATGTTAACTTTCTCACCTGAAGCCCGACAATATCTGTCTAAAAGTTGCATACATCCTTCAATGGATTTTTCCTGCAATTCAAAAAGATCAATGAATCATCAGCATACAATAGGTGGGTGATCGGAGTGGCCATCCTGGGAGTGTGGTAAAAACCAATTTCTCCCCTACGGTAAGCCCGACAGAGCCCTCTGTGTAGCACTTTTGCCGCAATAACAAAGAGGAGAGGGGAGAGAGGATCCCCTTGTCGAAGACCTCTAGATGATTTAAAATATGTCATACCCGCTTTGCATCAACACCGAGAACCCGCACTGTGTAATGCAGTTTGAAATCAGATGACATATTCTGTTATTGAAATCAAATCTGCGCAAGGCTACCAAGAGGTAACCCCGTTCAATTATGTCATACGCCTTTTCCATATCCAATTTGAATATTACATTATATCCAGTAACCTTTTTACCTATCTCTCTCATTAGTTCTTGAGCCAACCCAATGTTTTCTGAAATTAGTCTCCCTTGAACAAAAGCCCCCTGCTCTAGAGAGATAATATTTGGAAGAAGCTTGGCCATTCTCATACTAAAATTTTTACTGAAAGTTTTGTATACCACATTGCACGAACTAATACGTCTAAAATTAGAATAAGAGACAGGTTCTTCAATTTTAGGAATAAGTGCCAAAAAATTGGCAGAAAATGTACCTGGCATCGCCTGGCAAGCCAAAATTTCCTTCGCAGCTTCCCATATGTCCAACCCAATAATATCCCAGCAACTCTGAAAGAATCCAGCTATGAATCCGTCCGGGTCCGGGGAGCTATCATGTGGAATGCTAAAGACTGTTTTTCTGACTTCCTCTAGGTCTGGCATCTGCATGAGTGAATCACAGTCCTCCTCTCGTATCAGGCTAGGAATGCAATCCATGAGTTCTAGATCCTCTTTGTGCTCTCCCGATGACAGTAATGAACCAAAAAAATTGTTAGCTTCCAAAATAATATTTCTCGGATCCGCGACTAAGTTCCCTGCCATGTCATGAATTTTGGTAATCGTTCTTCTCTTCTATTTGGCTTTGATTGAAGCAAAGAAGTATTTAGTGCATGCATCTCCTTCTTTAAATTCCTTCTCACCTGATTTTTGTTTCCAGTAAATTTCTTCTTTCACCAAAGCCAGTTTAAGTTCAGCCTGACATCTGTTCAAGTTAACCGGATCATCTGGATCCCAGCCCTGCAATAGGCTGACTTCCAGTCTTTCAATATCATCTTCCAACCTTCTTATAATACTGAATTTATTACCAAAGGTTTCTTTATTCCATATTTTTAGCGCTCCTCTAAGGCGCTTCAGTTTGGAAGCCACACTATACATAGCCCCATATCCTTCTTCATTAGCATTCCAAATTCTGTCAACAAAACCTAAGAACTCATCATGAGTTAACCACATACTCTGAAATCTGAACGAAGACATACCTACCCTTTATGACAATGGCAAAGAAAGTAACAAAGGTGCATGATCCGAACAAGCTCTAATTAAATGATCAACTCGAGTGTGTTGTATTACAGTTAACCAATCTGCATTCCCCAGAAAACGATCTAGTCTAGCCCAGGTTCTGTCCTCCCCTCTTTGATTATTACACCATGTATACTTGGGTCCTTCAAACCCACAATCAGAAAGGCCGCAGCTCGAGATACAACTGGTGAATTCTGTCATCGCCAAAAGATTAGGAGGGCACCCGCCTAATTTTTCTCCACCTTCCGGAATCACATTAAAGTCCCCACCAATGATCCATGGTTCATTCAAACCAATTGCAATGTGTTCCATATCATCCCATAAACTTCGCCGCTCTTGAACTGAACACTTTGCATATACAAAAGAAATGAAGAACACAGTATTGGAAAAAAGGATCTTGATCCTATATTGAAATAATTGATTTGTGCAGAGTAGTACGTCCACTTGTAAGTTATTATCCCGGAAGAGCCAAATTTTGCCGCCATAATCATCATTCGTTGCAAAGCAAGGCAGACTCACCTTACCTGCAATCTCCATGTGTCTTGAACATTGAATCATAGGTTCTGCAATTGCAAGTATCCTCACAATGTTTTCTGTAACCAGCTTTTTTAGTCTACTACGGGTCGCCCGGTTAACAACTCCCCGTGCATTCCAAAACATGATGTTATCAATCATTACTAACACCTGGGGTAATCATGTTTCTCGTCACCCTCCGAGTCCCCACCACTGGTCCGTTCTTAGAACTTTTCTTTTTTCCTTTCGTCTTGACCTCTCCGTATTGATATCCTGGATCAACCATATTATTAGAAGACATGTTTGCGTCCGATTCATTATCCGACACCGCGTCACGATCCAACCTGCTGCATTCACCTATCACCTAAATTTGTTGTGCCCTTATGTCATCTGCTTGCATATTTTCATAATATCTTGTAGCATTTGCAGCACTCCTTGAAGCATTTCCAGCATTCCTTGAAGCATTTTCAGCTTGCACATTTTCAGCAGTCCTTGGATCATTTTTTCCAACATTTTCAGCATTCTCTGTAGCACTTGCAGCATTCCTTGAAGCATTTCCTGCATTCCTTGAAGCATTTTCAGCATTCCTTGATACCATATTATTAGATGACATAATTTCCTCCGACTCATTATCCGACAATGCATAATTTCCTGGTTTGTTACATCCTGCCTGAGCCTGAAAATTCAGCGCATTAACTGCTTCACCATGGTTTCGTTTATGATCAGCATGTAGAATCTTTGATAAAATGTCTCCAACTCCCTGCTGTTGTGCCAGGATTTGCAAACTCTGTTTCGTTGTTGAATTAGTACCCTGCTGTCCGATATTTTTTAATGCATTTGCCCCCGAATCCATCGCCACAGGTTTGTGTATCCCTGAAACAAAGTGTTGCAAATAGTCCCCTATTCTGTGTTGCACCTCGGCCCTGTTTAAATCCCCTGTTTTACGTCTCTCCTCGGCCCTGTTTAAATCCCCTGCACTGTCTTGAAGTGCTTCCTGTAAAGACTGATGAGCCTCTGTTTCAGCAGTTTTGGAGTTACATTCGTGTGCGTTATCTGAGCTACTATCCCCCACAAAAGGAACGATCCACAGCGGACCCGCATTCGCGGATCCTTCTTCATATTTTGCTTCATCACAATTCTTCTTCAACATTGTCATTTTGATTTCGCTAATTGTGTAGCCGGCCCCCTTTAACACATCTTGTGTATTTTCAACGTCATTCTTACTCACCTTTGTGTTTTGGTCATCTGTCTTGCATTCCTCTTGGGTTTTTATTATTTCATCATTACCCTCACCAAATCCTTCCGAATTTTCTTCCGCTAGGACCCCGTATTTGTTTGACGAAATCACATTTTCAAATTCCTTTCCCATTGTGCTCTCCTTGGTTTCTTTTACATGTGCACTATTAACCTCGACACTTTGAGAATTTTTGGCTCCGCTAGTTCCTATTTTTCCATTTGCTTCCATCGCTTTTTTGGCAACCGGAACATACATTTGCTTTTACACATCACTACTACAAATATAGGCTTGCATAGCGCTTAAAAATAGGCTTAGATAGCGCTTTTTAGCGCTATCTAAGCTACCATAGCGGTAGCTTAGATAGCGCTCAAAAAAGCGCTATGCAAGGCGCGTACTTGAATAGCGCTTTGTTAGATAGCGCTTTATTAAGCGCTATGTAAGCGCTAATTTTTTTTTTTTTAAATTAGCTTGCATAGCGCTCATAAAGCGCTATTTAATTTTGTTGATTTTTTTTTAATTTTTTTTTTTTTTGATTTTTTTTTTTTTTGAATTTTTTTTTTTTTGATTTTTTTTTTAATTAGCTTCTAAAGCGCTATTTAATTTCGGTGAATTTTTTCTATTAACTACCATATAATATTTTTTTATATAATATTTAATATAATAATGACAACGTTCAATCAATCAATCAATAAAGACACAACATGATAACTAACTGTTTCTCATTCATTCAAAATATAATTTAAGCATTCATACAAAATTGTTAATATGCTATCATATATATACACCAGCTTTTTTGGCCACGAAATGAAATGGCCAACAGCTTCTCCTACAGTCCTAACTTTGTCTGTACATTGCAATCACAGACATAGATTCATCGGTTTGGATCAATTTGGCAACCCCAAAGTCAGCAACCCTGGCCTCCATCTCACTGTCCAGTAAAATGTTGCTCTGTTTGAGATCCCGATGGACAATGACTGGATCACCATCATGGTGCAGATAGCATATTCCTTGAGCAACACCCAATGCAATCTTGTACCTTGTGAACCAATCTGCAACCAAATTCTGTGCTTTGTTCTTCCCATGCAAAAGATCATCCAAGCTGCCATTTGGCATGTACTCATACAAAAGCAAAGTAGTAACATTGTTACTACAACATCCTAACAATCTTACTATATTCCGATGCCTCACATTCCCTAATACCTCGACTTCAGCAAGAACACCGCGTCTCCTCCTCACTGTCAACAACTCCTTTTGCTTTCCCCACAGCTTTTTAACTGCTATGATCTCGCCACTAGGCATCTCTGCTTTGTAAACTGTTCCTGTAGACCCCATACCTAGGATCTTATCACTCATTGACATACACTCTAGTACATCATCACCATTGAAATTCAGTCTCTGAAATGCTGTCAAACTCCATGGACCAGCTGCCTTTTGATCATCTTCATACCGACGGCTCTGATTCACATGGAAACATCTACTGCCTGCGATCAATATGAATAAGCCAATCCCAAATGCTGCTGCCATGATCCATACAATTGACCCCGCCGCTGTTTTCTTCTTTGGTTCTTGTTTGAATTCTGAATAGCATGGTTTATTCATAATTCCTCCACATAGGCCTTTGTTCCCAATGAATGACGACGGATGGAGGTTGGGGAATATCCCACCTGATAGTGGTATACGTCCTGTAGTACAGCAACAAGTTCAGAGAATAATAAGCAATAATTCCCTACAAGGTTCAAATCAGAAACTGATAATAATTATGATCACAATAAATTTCAAATTTTCGAGCGGGATGTTTTGTTCATACCTGTGAGGAGATTGAATGAAACATTGAAGCTCTCTAAAGTAGTACAGTTGTCAAAGTTCAATGGAATTGATCCGGTGAGCAAGTTATGCGAAAGATCTATGTCAGTAATGGATGGAAGTGTTGATAACTCCGATGGAATGATCCCACTTAATGAATTTTGCCCGAAATTCAAACACAAGAGCTTCTGGCAATGACTGATGTCCCAAGGAATGCTTCCATGCAGTGAATTCCCTTCCAAGTCAATTTTGTAGACATTTCGACACCCCAGAAAATCAGGAATCTTCCCTCTAATTCTACTGAAACTCAAAGATAGAATTTGTAGACTAGGCGCTCCCCAAATGTTTTCAGGTAATTCAGACTCGAATGCATTCCCAGAAAGGTTCAAGTACTCTAACCTTCTTGCATTGCCAAGATCTTGAGGAATTGGCCCAGTAAACTCATTGCTGCTAAGATCCATGTAGGTTAGATTAGGCAAGAACCCGAAACCCAAAGGGATTGACCCATTGAATCTGTTATTTTGGATACGAAGACGGAATAAAGAGGTACAATTTGCAAGTGGTGGAGGTAATTCTGAATCAAGTTTGTTGGAGAAAAGAATGAGTTTATTGAGTCTATTACCTAGGCAAAGGTTGGGTGGAATTGGACCTATGAGTGAGTTCGATGAGACGTCTAGTTTTTCTAGGATGGTATTGGAGCCTAAGTTGCTGGGCAATCTCCCGGTAAACGAATTGTTCCATAAAAGTAAGGTTTGAAGGTTTGGCAGTTCACCAACACCTTGTGGGATTTCCCCTATAAGATTGTTTCCCAATAAACTAAGAAATGTTAGCTCCTTCAGTGAAGCAATACCTTCCGAAATTTGCCCAGAGAGTTGATTACCCGATAAATCAAGTGATTGCAACGCTGTCAAATCCAAATATTCAACTTGGATTTCACCAGAAAATCGGTTATTGAAGAGGAACAAAGACTCAAGTTTTGACAATTTACCTAGTTGAGGTGGTAAAGGACCAGACAAATTTGCATAAGCTATGTCAAGGTACCTTAGATTCGATAAGAGCCCGAATTCAACAGGAACATTGCCAATGAGCTTGTATCCAATCTCCATATGTACCTGAGTTGGCACGGTCAGCTACGCAGAAATCTTGCAGGGGACTTGGATCAAAGGCAAAGGTAGGAGAGTAGGTGAACACCATGGTTATTAGAGCAAATAAGATAATGATGTTTGCCATTATAGCTATCTCCTCACAATTTCAGTACTTTATAACTAAACTGAAGTAGTAGGAGCTCTAGCTGTGAAAGATAAGCTTGTAGAGCTCACTATTTATACTGAGTCATTTGAGACAAAGGTTTGGAACAAAGAATAGAACACTAATTAGTTGATATTTTTTATATTATTATAGCTTACCTAACTCATTGAAAATGTCAAGCTAGCAAAGGTTTTGAATTAATTTTAAATGAAAGACCAACTCAATGAAGACTAAACCCATTTTTCCTGCCTAGTACTTCAGATATAATGTACAGGACTGACTGTGTCTACATGACGGGACTATTTCTTTACAAGGTAGGTATTATATTGCACAGTAGACATATCCTTCTAGATAGACCCGACTGGGCAATAAAATGTGGTAGCGAATATCTAAACGAGAAAGACATGAATGGTATTTATACAAAACACATTTTTTTTTCTATATAGTTAATAGAACACCAAACTCTAATATCTAAACTAGCATGGTCACCTAAACCATGTGGATAAGTTGTAACATATATCTGAAAATCTAGTGTTTCATGAGATTACACTGAAAGCTGGAAACAATTGGAAATATGTGCAATCGCTGCAATCTAATGAATGATACTCTCAATTAATGTTTCTCCACTTCACCTCCAGGATTAGGAATGTTGACTGATAAATCGGCAAACTATAAAATCACAGACTCACTATATACTTATTGGGAGCTCATCTTAAAACATCATAATATTGGAGAACTGAGTGAACTCAACCAATAAGTTAGGAAATGTCATTTACCATATTCTTGTGTACTGACTAGTTTTCTTGCAATTGTTAACTTATTTTTTGCCACATGTTTTGGATTATTGGTCAATTGAAGTGTCTAGTACCTGATAATTCTTCTGCCAACCTGGAGGCATGGCTTGAATTTAACTATTTGGAGAAACAGAGGAAAAAAAAAAAGAAACAGAAAGACAAACAGTTTTTAAGAATCAAAATATAATCTAAGACTAAGGGAGTAGCATACGGTCACCAGTAGATGATACATGCCATGTTTCTCCTTGCCGTGAACCTATGCCAGAAAAGAATTTATCTTCCCACTTGTCGCCCCATTTGGTTCCCAGTTTGGTTTCTGCCCACTTATCTGTCCTGAGAAAAGAAAAGGAAAATGCAAGATCCCATATCCCTTCATTATCCATAGCATAACTCTTATAAATCTACCATCTCGATTTAAAAAAGTAACAGAAATTTTAACTTGAAACTATACTGGCATTAGGAGTCTTTCCAGGTGAAAGTAATAAAGAATTGTGCTTAAGATGACTGAAAGTGAAACATAGTCAAAAGCAAAGCTCTAGGGAAACAAATACTTCATAGTAAATATTTGATAAAAACCATTGCTTGTCCATTAGTTACTCAAAAGTGAACACAGAGATCTAAATGCTTTTGTTTACTCAAGTCACAAAACATATTGAAAGACTATGATATATGAATGTTAGAAACTCTCGCTAATGAAATGCTTATTGTATGATTGATCTATGAAATCAATACTATGTTCATGAAAAAAGAGAATTGTAAATATTATAATACTCATATGCTACTCTACACATCTCCATTAAGTGTGTCTAGCTATGTCTCAACATATCATTACTCATTGCACAGTTGACATCGTTAAACAATAACACTGCCACACACTGGGAGAGTTATTGATCATTTTGGAAGGACTCAACATCCTTAATCTCTAATTTCCATGTGCATGTTTTATATAGTGATTCATGTCCATAAGTTAGTACCCCATGCAAATCAGCTGGAGATGATGAAATTAAGCATACCATTTCAAGACTTCTCCTCTTCCATCATAGTTTTCTCCCCATTTCTCCCACCAGGACTGTTCATTTAATCTTCCATATTTATGAGCCCCTTTTTCCGTCCAACCTTTATTGAGCGACGACGGAATGAGATCTCGAGTTAAAATCCTGGGCTAAGTCATCATTTATTGAGCGAATCAACTCACTGTTTCAAAATATGAATGAAAACTATTCTTAGAAAGAGAGGAAGATTGAAGTGAACAAAATTGAGTGAAGTGAAGAAAAGCGACAAGAAGAAAGCCCGATGAAGCAAGATTGGCAATGATTGCACCCAACAACTTACTCAACTCCTCGTCATTTCACACTGCCAATTGTATGTGTCGTAGGTCGTAGCACTATTTTGGATTGCTTGTTGTCTCTCGCTGCTTTTCCTGCTAACTCCAACACCTGATAAGAAGAAACCCATTGTAAATTAGATTCCCAATTCATTAGGTCAAAATTGTTCAAGTCTGTTTCACAAAAAATCACAAACTTAAGCACCATAATCAAAGTCCATTGTCAATTTCATAAAAATAAACCAAAACAATCAAACCCCATGTAAACATAAACATGATTCAATTTCGTTTCAGAAAATCAAAAAATTAGGGCACAAAAGGCAAATCAAAACCAAACTAATGAAAACCCATTCAAAATCAAAGCATGCTTAACCAACCCGGTTCTAAAGAGACAACTTCAAATAAAAACCTTACTTTTCAAGCACTTCTTTCAAGTCAGAAGTGGCCTCCATGGCCTCCTCCATACTGGGTGCACTTCCGAACACAAGTCTGTTGACAGGATTAATCGAATCCCTCGTCGCAAACATCTCCTCTTCCCCACCAGCAAACTCCCAACCCTCCTCCACAACATCCCTATTCTGCGAAGACAACACAACCCCAGATTTGCCATCTTCCGTTGACGACACGAGGCCCCCTGCAATCGGCCTGGTGACGGTGCGTGCAGCGGCGGACACCGCTTGATCTGGGAGAGTCACAGTGGCGCCTCGTAGGCCGCCGCTGATTCCGAACCCCGCAACCTTCGCTGCTGCTCGCATGACTGCTCCACCTCCCATTTCTTGTGTTGTTTGCTTTGAGAAGATAAGAAAAACAGAGGAGGTCGAGAAAGAGAAAGAGAAAGAGAAAGAAAAGATTTTTTTTTTAATTATTAGGCTATAAGATAAAGCGCTATACTAAATGTAAGTAGCATAGCGCTTCGAAAGCGCTATGCAAGCACTTTAAAAGCGCTATGGTAGTTTCGGTAACGTTTTTTCATATAGCGTTTTTTAAAGCGCTATATAAGACATAATTAAGATAGCGCTTAACTAAAAAAAAAATTTAAAAGCGCTATTTTAGCGTTTTTTTTGATTTTTTTTTTTTAAAGACAAATAAGCGCTATCCTAGCGCCCACTTGGATAGCTCTTTAAAAAAGCGCTATCTAAGTGGCGTTACCTAAGCTAATATTTGTAGTAGTGCATGTTGATCTTGTTTTTCCTCAACATGAGTTTGTTTTTGCTTGGCCTTTTCTAGAGACTTAATTTCTTTATTGGTTTCTCCATCAGATTTAAAATGTTCTCTCTTCCTTCCAGCCAGTTTTCTGCAATAGTCCTTCTCATGCCCAATTAGGGAGCAGTGGTCACAATATTTGAATCCTGAGTACTCAAGTTTTTGCCAATATCCTCCATATTTTGGACTCTCAAGCCATATCCTATGTGGGAGAGGTTTAGAAACCTCCATCTCAACGTACATTCGTGCGACTTTTGGGCGTGCAAAGTATCTAATTACCGAAGGAATCTCCAATCGCCTTCATGATTGCAGGGAGAAAGAAATCGAAAGGAAGGTTAGGGAGTTCAATCCATAATGGTGCCAACTCCGGATCCGCCCATAGGCTAAAACCTGGATGCCAACGAAACAATTTATATCTAACTCCCCGAATCGTAAAGGGGTCTTTTGATAACACTTTCTTGACTTCGTCTTCAGATTGTAAATAAACTATCACATGCCTAGGATCAATAAGACCCATTATGAACTCACCGGATATCCCGCAAGATCTATGAATGGAGTCCTTTATCGAATCTAGCGATGGCCTGAAACTTGAGAACTTCATAACTAAAATATGGTTAGAAACATGAGACTCACCTCTTGCAACATCTGAGTCAGACAGCCTCAAAGCCGGACTTCCTTCTTTCCTAAAGGTCGTGGAATTCGTCGGCTTATCGTCAAGATCATCCCTCATTGCCTTCCCAAGGACCTGCGCAAAGGAGTGCCTATAAGATCCAGCATCCTCCTTGCCAGCCGCAGGGGCAACCCCCTTGGCTGGCTATGTCGCCTCCATGGAAAAACCTAACCGCCTCTACAACGGACTAGATTTGCTCCCTGGATGTTGGGACGGCAGAGATTGTAAGAGTCAAGAACCTTAACCTAGCCAGCCCTTTTGATTGCCAAGAACTCAACCGCCAGACAGAGACGGCCTAGACAGTAGCCAATCAAAGTCCAGGAAGTCGTCGTCCAGATGGGGCTAGGTTGAGCGGTGGCCAAGCAGGGCGTCGGCCAAGCAGGCAACGGCCGATCGACCTAGAGAACAGGGATGGCGGCGACAGCTTTAGGTTTTTTCTCTTTTCAATGGCGGCGGCGTCTTTTGAATAAATGTTACTTGTTATTGGTTTATTTTGTTTATCATTTATTTCAGTATTTTTTGTATAATGCAATTTTGTTTATTTTATTTCAATTTCATTTATTTACAAGTCCGTAGCCATCATTGTAAAAAATCTTAAATGAGAAGTTCATTATTCCTTTTTATTAAAACCAAATATTGGAGACCTCAATATGTTAAAAAGAACACATTATTTATCAATTTAATAAATAAAAATCTAAACAAATAAATAACTTGACAAAACTGACGAACAATTAAAGAATACTCAATTACAATTTTAAATTAATCAATTCAAGATAAAATTAAAGACAAAAGTTTTTTCGAATTTACCTAACACCTTCTGGAATAGGAAACAACATTTAGTCAATCTTCTTTATGAAGATGACTTTATCGATTAGAAAATTCCAACAAAAGCTAGACCAATTCAAATGAAAGCAAAATTAATATTATACTGTAAATAAAAAATCAATTTTTTAATTATCAAGAAACTAATTAGAAAAATTAAATCTCTATAGAGCCGCTCAACTTTTTATGCCTGAAAGGGTCGCTGAGATATAAAGGAGAGCAAATGGATTAGATATCTAATTCCAGACAAAAGAAATTTAATCAATAGACAGAATACACCCAGAACTACACCCAAATGACAAAGACCACCAAAGATAATTGATAACCGTAGAATGCAAGTCACTGAAATAGAAAACAGTAGCAACAATGAGTTTTGGAAACGAAAATTGATGCATGAAAAACCTGAAAAGTAATTGATAAAATTTGAAGTACACTAATAAAGAGAACTGTAAAAATTTGCATTGTTCATGATTTGAAACTTAAGGGGGTACTAAGCCGTTGAATTCCATCCATGTTTTCTTCCCTTTACGAATTATTGACTGAATGAATCTAATTATTTATAGAAGGTGAATATACAGCAAACCATCATCTGGTCAGCACCGTATATGTGTCATGATAATCTCGTCAACTAAACAGAGTAGACCCGATTACATACTCAATCCAGTGAGATCCAAACAACACTAAGCCCATTTGGGAAAATCCAGACAGCCGGATCCAAGTTGCAATGATCCATTAAGCCCACACGTCAAGCGGTCAGGCCCAGTACTCGTAAGACCTCTAAGGAAAGTATCTGAGAGATCTACCCAAGGCTGGCAGACCAGCAACACATTGGATCCGACTAGAAAACAAATAATAGAATATAAGTTGGGAAAGGAACTTCCTTGCATGGACAACACTCAGAAAGGGAAACCGCTTCCACTGATCTAGGAGCATAAGTCGTGTAGGGAAACTATTCAACATGGACAACTCCCAATTAGGAAAGGATCTCAAGCAAGATCTCTTTCCTTAAACTACTCCACCAAAGGCCTAGCTGAACAAGGACTCTCACACTATAAATGAGAGATAAGGTCAATGAACTTAAGGTATGCTACAAAAACCCATTTTACAGCTTTAAACCTCTCCTGAATCTTATCTAACTTAAGCATCAGAGTGCTATCGGCTACCACATGGTGGTCCTTAGCTCACGTGTGCTACTTGTACACCCCTGTGTCGGTGGCAGCCACACCAGACCAAAGGTGGACCTACTTTCAACATAGATGCAACAAAAGGCAAAAATGTTGGAGGCACTGAAACAACGGAATCCTCCACCTTCATAAAGAGACCATGAGCAGCGAACGGCCTATTCCCCGGAGAGCTCCGGATAGCATTATTAGAAAAGTCGCGCTGCCCTAGCAGCTTCTCAATGGACAAGAGGCGGAGGAGACAAGACGTACTGTTTAGTCTCACGGTCCCTCCATTCATGCATCATATCATGGACGAACCGCAGCCAAAGAAATACACACCACCAAAGTTGGAGTTTTACGATGGAATAGGAGATATGTCAGATCACTTGCGCCACTTCCAACACGTTATGGCGCTCAAGGAAGGGTCTGATGCGGTAAGTGTCGATCAATCCTTGCAAGCCCAAAGACGCCAGCACTGGTTCCACAGCCTTCATCCAAAATTTATCGATTCATTCCGGATATTGGCGTTGGCATTTCTCACACACTTCGTTGGCAACCAAGGCTAAGGAAGGGCCCACTTTATCTGCTGACCCTAAAGAAAAAACAAAACGAGACGTTGAGAGAGTCCCTCACTCATTTTAACGATGAGAGGACCCTCATTGACGGTTGTAGTGATGACACCGCCGTCACGGCTTTCACTTGGGTCTGAAAAGGGGTAAGTTCTACGACTTTTTTACCCTGGACCCCCAACCAATATGACAGACTTGCTCAGAGATTCCTCGAGATACATCACTCTGGACGAAATGCTAGCCGCCAAGAGGGAAGCGAAGTCAGAGAAAAAACCCTTTGTCTCCAAAGACAAAAAAAATGGGAAAAAGAAAGAGGACGATGATGGTAACAAGAGGAAGCACACAGATAACAAGACTGATTCAAGTTGCACAAGGCAGGACACAACTTCTAATTATGTCAGGTTTAGGTCTGTCACCCCTCTCAATACCAGTTTATCCGACATCCTTGATTCCATCAAGGATTGGGAAGGGCTGAAGTAGCCACCTAAGCAGCAATAAGACCCTGCTCGGCGCGACAACAACAAATATTGCGCCTACCACAAGGAAAGCGGACATGATATTGACGATTGCAAAAACCTTAGAGGAGAAGTTGAGTACTAGATCAGGAAAGGAAAGCTCAAAGAGTTCTTAGGTTTGGACAGGAGGCAAGGCCGAGCAAAGGAAAAAGCAGACGTTGTCAAAACGATTGAAAAGGAAGCTCCTGGGGTCATTTACATCCTCCACAGGGTTGGTTCCAAAGGGGAGCAATCAAACAGGTCCCGCAAGAGGACACTAATTGAAATGTAGACACCATCTCAGTATGAGAACCGACAAGTGCAGCACGCACAAGTTCACAGCCCGATCCCAGCACTGACGTTTACGGAAAAGGATCTTTAGGGGGTAGATTCTCCTCACAATGATGCCTAGGTGATTTTTGTCCTCGTCACTAAGTGGGAGGTAAAGAGGGCCTTAGTGGACACTAGAAGCCCATTGAATGTCATGTTCTTCAGTGCATTTTGTAATATGCAACTACAGAAGAAAGACAACACCCACCACCCACCCCATGGTCGGATTCAACGAAGATAAGTGTTTCCCCATCAAGAAGATCAATCTAATGGTGTTGGCAGGAGAGCCACAATTACAGAAGTACCTTGTCCAAGAGTTCATGGTGGTTGGCACTTCATTCACCTACAACATTATTTTGGGAAGGTCATGGCTTCATCTTATGGAAGCAGTAGTCTCCACTCTACACCAAGGCATAAAATATACAACCAACCATGCCCAATGAACTATCCGAGGAGATCTACCAGCAGCAAGAGACTGCCATTATGCATCCCTTAAGTAGTTGAATTGTTTCCAAGTGCAGCTTGGGCCCACAGAACCAACATTTCAGGCACCAGACCTATACGAAAGAAGATAATCACTCTATGAGGGAGAAAATGCCATGATAACCAAAGTTTAGCTATTCAGATAGCCAAAAGCCAGAGCTAGCAAGAGGGCACCGACTCCAAGAGCTGTTAATCAGCAAGGAACTGCTTGCCAGCACAAAGTCCACTATTAAGTAACTTTGCTAGCTTTAAAAAAATTAACTTCGCTAATGGACCATGCAATCCAAGCCATGACCATTTGAGCCTCTTTAAGGGCCGGTTTAGCTCAGTCTCCGCTCGGAGTTAAATTACTTGTTGATTTGATTTTGTTTCTTGTTTTAAGTTTTTCATTTCAGTTTAGAAGAGTTGTTCGTACAAGTTACATTGCAGAAAATAAAACAAATTTTATTGATTGCAATGAGAATTATTACAAGTTTGCCGACCAACTAGTACATCAGTTTATAAACTAAAAGGATCAATGTCCGATGCAAGTATCTATTCGCTAAAAAAAGGGTAGAGTCTCCGATCTACTAATTTGCCTCCAGAAGAGAAGGTTATGAAAGTAAAGCGTCTGCAACAGAAGGCGAATGAACGCACTCAATTCATTGCTTTGTCAAATCACCTTGCGGGAATGATTCGAAGGTGGCAACATGAGCTCCGAAACAAAATGTAGATGTCTTCAACCCGCCAGCCTACCCTAGGGAAAGGGACGGGAACTGGAGCAGAAGGAGGCGAAAGGAGAATGACCCTCAAGATGGAAGTGTCTGAAATGCGGTTGAGCTTTTACGTCAATGGAAAGAAGGTCACATTCATCAGAACTCCGTTCCACCAACCTGTCTTCCGGTTGGGGTGTCAAGTGTGAAGCCCAGGCGAACAAACCCCACAAACTAGCTACATAAATTATCACTTAACAGCAGTGGCAAATGGGCACTCGGGAGCCACAGAAGATGGAAGACATACCTATCCCTTGAGGAACAGCCCATACTTCTTCTAACAAATATAAGAACATACTACAAGATCTCATAGGATCAATCAGATGCCCACCTAGATCAGGTGGCACCACATAATAGCAAGTCTTATCAAGACTCATTGGCGCAAATGTTAGAATAATCGAAGACTCCAGTGAGGGAGATATTCCTTTAGCCTTTGGAAAACCTAAAACAATCTCTTTGGTAAGATGCATTTGATTAACATGCTCTACTATTCTCATTGCAGTGCTTGAACGTAGAATAGCCAGCCTATATATAGGTGAAATGGTTTACGAACCAGCGTCAACAAACAATTACTTCAGCATTAAATGTCGTACGGGAAATCAGGAAAATGATGGTTCCAATTACAACTTCACAATTCCACATCTTTTGAATTAATGACCCTGCAAGTAGCCCAATTAACTGGGGGGAGTAATCGATACTAAACCATCTCGCAGTATGCGCCGTATCCCTGACACGTTGATCCACAAAGATTTTTTCTAACTGGGCCCCTCCACTAATAGGCCCAAACTTATGCCCTACCAGATCCGATCCAGCACACCAAAGGAATAAACAGCAAAGGCCCTGAGTGCCCAAAGAATAAGGAGTGCGCCTACAGAGTATTATCATTAAATCCAAGGCACCAACTCTATTATTATTCCATTGTTGTTCATTGAAGTCGATCAATCGAGCGACGCTGGAATCAAATCGCCAGGCGAACTAAGTAAATTAGACTTACACGCCCAAAATCTTATTCTGACCAAAGCTCAGTCAGCTCCTATTGATTATAATGGCTTCTAGTCTGCTCTAACACCTAGCCCGCCAAAAGCGGACGACGATGGGTTAGAAAGTGGGAGTTTAGTCAATGTTTGTAATACCTGACGACGATGGCTTGCCATGGACCATTGTCCAACAATAGACGATGGTCGCCGAACCTTACCAAAGCTTAGTCAGTTTTGACCTATGACGATAGTTTATGGTAAGGTCTAACGCCCAGTCCGTTAAATTAAACGGGTGTCAACAGTTTAGAGAATGGCAGCTTAGTCAGCGCTCTGATGCCTGATCGAGACGGTTTTCCATGGATCATTGTCCAAACATGGGAAATAGTGACAGAACCCGACAAAAGCTTAGTCGGTGACAATCGATGACGATGGATTTTGCTATACTCGAAAGCCTAGTATACAAATAATGGATTTCAATGGCCTAGAAAGTTGGAGTCCAGTCATATCCTTCGACGCTTGATTAAGATGGCTTGCCAAGGGTCACTACTCGTACGCAGACATTGATCGCCGAACCCCGACAAAAGCTTCGTTAGTGGTCGCTGATGACAATGGCTTTGGCCTGCTCGAGGCCTAGTTTGCTATGTGCGGATTACAACGGCCTAGAAAGTGGGAACTTAGTCAGTGCTCATATGGGCTGGTGTAGACAGCTTGCCAAAGTTTAGTCAGAATGACTAACGATGTTAATTTATGGCTTGCCCTTCCTAGTCTGCCACTAACTGATCAAGATAGGTTGGAAAGTGGGAATCGAGTCATTGCCCTCGACTCCTGATCAAGGTGGATTGCCAGGGACCACCATGGTTGTTGAAACTTGACCCCAGATTAGTCAGTTATAACTTACGATAAACACCCCCGGTCCAATTAATCCTATTCTACGAATAACAACTAAAGACGGGTCAAAAGTCCGGTCAGAGTTCTGAAAACTCGACCCAAACGACTTACAAAAACTAATGTCCAATCATCCACAACAGTGCAAGCGCTGGGACCAGAATCTGACTAATTTGCTTATAACAACAACAACTGTTAGTTTAACATACAGTCAAGCCACAAGAGGGTGTATTACACTCCCCATTCTATAAAAAGGAGTCTGACCAAAACTGCACAAACTATTGTAGCACAAGAAGTCAGAACTCTCAATAGCAAATCAATCATAAAGCTTCCTAGCATAGCAGAGCCTCTCATCTGACAATCAATGTCGAAATAAGACAAAGCGGGTAAAAGCTATTAGTAAAAACAAAGGAAAACAAACAGGGGCAAAGTACTATTCATTTACAAACCGAAAAGAAAATACAAGGCTCATCCCTCATCAGGAGGAGAGTCAAATACAACAGAACCAAACTTATCAGGGAAAAAACAAGAAACATATCTAAAAGTGTTGCCTCTCGATCACCCTCATCGGGGTCGCCTTCTTCTTCAGAAGAATCGAAGGCCGCTCCAAATTCTGCACATGCAATCTCTTTAGATCCTAGTCGGGACGCTCCTCCTTCATCAGATGCAATAGCTCCAGGCTTCCATTACCGACTCTGTTGAACTCAAACCTGCCTTGGGACTTGAGAAGCTTCAATTCGCGCCTCTCTTGATTCAGCGAGCTCCTGCTTCAGTCGCTCCAGCTCGCCTAACAGCGTGTCAATCTTTGACTGCTCGGCACCCAGCTTATCGTTAACAGTATTCAACTCATGTTGCACTAGAAAGAACTACTCTTCAGCGGTCCTTGCACTCTTGGCATTAAACTCAACGTCGTCTTCCAACTGCTGACATTGAACAGACCATTCAGACTCTTTCTTGTCCCCTTCAGCATGCACTCCAGCCACAGTCTCACAGGCAAGCTGCAAGTCATGACAGACAAGGTTCAATTCATTTTTTAACCGATCTCTCGATAACACTGCCCCCACCAAGTCGGACTCAAGCGCCTCCAAACGAACCCTATGAGCCTCCGACCTAATGGACCAGGGTTCTGTTCCAGTATCTGAGAAAGCTTCAAGTTGTTTCCTCAATGATTCAATCTCATAAAGAGCATCAGAGTATGACTTCTGCAAGATTCAAATACTCGTTCCATAGTATACACTCTCTTACGAGCGGCCTCAACTTCAATTCTAGTTGCGGCCACTTGATTCAAGTATGACATCCCTAGCACAAGATGTTTATGCCCTTTATCCAAACGCTCTCCAACCGTATCTCCCACAGCTCTAAAGCGCATTTCGCCATCTAGTCATTCAACCTGCTAATATGTTTCCTTGAAGCACAAGAGATGTCAACCTTCTGATGCCAAGCTTGGTTGTTCATCTTTACTACGTCAAAAGCAAACACACCGATCCGAGCATCCGGAAAAAAGATAATTTGGATCCGAAATTAGCCCAACACCACTGTTGGCCGTATTTACTACATCAGGGCCCTCATCAGAAACTTTCCCTTTGCCCGCAACAATCGGCTCTTTTTCACGCACCGATTCAGAATCAGTTGACGGAGAAGATGGAAGCGAGTTATTCCTTGGAACCGTCGTCAAATCAATATGAGGACAGGAACGAGACAGAGAACAGTACGGGTGATGAGAACGAGACTCTTCACCATGGCATCGACGTCAGATGACTCTTCAACGGGTTCATGATCAAGAAAAAGGTGGAGCTTAAAGTCTTTTATTGAAAAGGGACGACTAGACGAAGCTTCCATGCCCGCCTGCAACAACATTTTATTCAAAAACTCCACCTGCTTGGTGCTCAGTTTGGTCACATCCTCCACGCCAACTATTTGTAAATACTCCATCTCTAAGTTAGAAAAGAGGATAGGGGCCACAGCCTGAGCATCATGCCTCTCATAGACAACAATCTCATCCAACACTTGCCCGACAGCATCACGACCTTCGGACTAAGCCAAGCGCCTGCGGACAAATCTAGGCAAAACACGAGACCTTTTCAGATGCACAGGAGAAAGAAACGCTCATTTATTTCTTCCCTCCTCGAAGGGCTTGGAACCTTGATCTTGGAAAGTTTCAACATAAAAAAGATTGCAAATTAGAAAAGAAAAAAATCAAAGAATTACAAGCTTCAGATGAACTCAAAAGAATGTTTCACAAATTGCTCTTAGAATCATAATATGAATCGGATTCATAAATTTTAATTGAAGAGTCCTAACTCTTCCAAATCCAAACATTGTATTCCAAGTCTGATAATTCATGCTAAAAAAAACATGAATACATATAATTGCAATGATTTTGCATGTATCACTATGTAATCTAGACAAAATAAGCAAACATATTATTAGATTTTCTAGATGAAAATGATAATCATCAATTAAAAAATGATTAGTTAGTACAAGTCAAATAATTACTCGATAAATAAGAAAAATTACAAACAGACAAACCCTATTTTCTAACTTTTAAGAGATCATTGACAGATTTAAATCACCACATAAACAATTTATAACCTTACAATATCTTAAAAAAGAAATCAATATCCTTAAGCAAGAAATTAATCAATTCAAAAATGAAAATCTACAAATACAAAAGGAACTAATGAGTTTAAAATTAAACAATTACAGGGAAAACAATCCGACATAAACATTATCAAAGGTTACAAGAAATTTCTCAAGTAGACAATGAATATTCTTCAAATTTCTTACATATAATTTTAAAAATCAAATTTCACAAATGGTACATCAATATTACTTTGGTAATAAATAATGAATACAAAGTCACTACAACTGCATTAGTCGACTCAAGCACAGATTTGAATTGTGTTTCTGAAAGACTAGTCCCGCAAAAATATTTTGAAATACAAAAAAACAATTATATACAACAAATATGCAACCATTACAAGTTAGTTACAAATTATTAAACGCTTACATCCTTCACCACAATTATTGTATCGATCAAGAATTTATAGTTGTCCAAAACATGGGTCTAGAAAGCATTTTAGGAACATCGTTCCTAACATCAATTTATCCTTCCAAGTGACCAAAGAAAAAACAGTCACAAAAATCTTTGAAGAAGTTCTCTTTCCTTCTCTTTTACAACCAAAGGTCGTAGATATCAAAATGTTGAAAGAAAAATCTATTTCCAAATAATCAAATGATCCTCAAAACCACTCTCAAATCTCTAATCAGATTTGTCCAATATCGTGTTTACCAAAATCAAACCAAGTCTTCAAAATCACATTGTTTTCAAAAGAGATTTGAAAAGCTTATTGCTTTCAAAATTTCCTCAAAAGAATTTTCCAAAATCAATACATCATAATTTTGATTTCAAAGCTATTCAAATTCATCTGGTAGTTTGTCTGATTAGTTAAGCTTTCTATCCGATGGAATGACCAACAATAATATGCAAAACTTTTAAACCTAGTTTGTCCAAAACAAACTATACTCTCAACAAATTGGATAAAGATCTTGTTGATGATGTGTGAAAATCTTTCAAACGCAACGAAGAAGCTGATATACAAGCTTCGTTGAAAAGGCTTTGCAAAAAGGTTGTCAAAGCTTCAAAAGGATAAAGGAAAACAGCTTGCCAACAATGGCAAATCTAAGGCTCAGTCTTTTATGACTAATAATGCAGCAACCAATCCATCAAAGGACAAAACACATACTACGACATTTTTTTACTCGTCCAATAGCAATGGTAATTTAAAAGCCAAATGAAAATAAATATTCTAGAAAATCTGGTCTGACAAAGTAGAACTAGATGTTTAGATTATTGCCTACCTGACTACTTAGAATCAACCAATGTGAGTCATCGTGAATGGACTAAAGCAAATTGGATGGGCCATAATGAGCTCTTCAACAATAAAGCATTGAATGAATCCAATGTAAAAATTTATACTACCATGTTTTGCAAGAACGTATATCTTTAAGTGCAACAGTTGATCTTAAAGCTAAAACATTATTTTATGAAATGGAATTTGTTGGTAGAATCCTATCCAAAATTTCAGAGGACCTTTATTGGTGCCCTCAAATCCTCAAAAATACAATCAAAAACCTTGAACACATGATGTATTAAGATAATGATAAAATAGAGATCGGGAGGAATGCTACCCTCTGGAATTGGTCAAAGAAGGCAATAAGAATGTCCACTCTCTGGGGCAATAAGAATGTATACTCTGTGGGTTACAAAACAATGGCTAAACTTAAGAGTTGGGGTAAATCACAATCTGATATTTGTCATTAATGCTTGAGAGAAGTTGAAACATAAAACCATTTGTTCTTTGGATGCTCGTATTCTCAGTCGGTCTGGACGGACATCCTCCACTATCTACGTTACACTCGACAAGTTCAGGAATGGGACCAGGAGATAGAATGGTGTGATGGAACATTTGTTGGCAATGACTCTAGTACAATAGTCAAGAAGCTTGCGCTGAATGCCACGGTTTATCATCTATGGGCGGAACGCAACAGAAGAGCCTATGAGAACTCTAGGATGCTTGAAGGTCAATTGGTCCAAATAATCTATGATGATGTTTGTATTAAGATAGTTGGGCTGAACCTAAAATCAGAGGACAATGCTAGAAATAGGGAGCTCTTTTATAGATGGAGTGTCGATCCAATCTTCCAAAACAAAGTTCCAACAAAGTGCAAATGGACAAAGCCCCCTCTTGGTTGGTACAAAATGAACTCGGATGGTTCCTTTAAAGGCATGCAGGGAGGTTATGGAGCTATTATCAGGAATGATGGTGGCGAAGTCATTGCTGCTTGCGCGGGTTCTAAACATGGTCACTCAGTCATCAAGCACGAGTTGCAGGGGGTTGAAACAGGGCTCCAATTAGCTACTTCGCATGACATCAGGAAACTAGTAATGTTCTAGCTTACCTAACAAAGAACTTGGCTACGCCCTGTGACCTGAGGCATATAGTGGGTCGTATTAGGAAACAACTTTTAAAGCTTGAAGAATTCAGGTTGGAACACCATTTTAGGGAAACAAATCGTGTTGCTGATCATCTGGCTAGTCTTTATCCGAGCAATAGTTACACCATTGTTAATCCAAGCTCTTTTGCTAAGGATTTAAATAAAATAGTTTATGAAGATAGTATAGGGAAAGAATATACAAGGTTGTAATCTGATGGTTCTTTTTTCAGGTTTGGGATCCTTTAATAACCCCGGCTCAATTTCAAAAAAAAATAAAAAAGGTTAAAAACTCTCGACTGCAACATTTTAAAAGTCAAATTTCATACTTCCCTCGTCTGTATGAAAATATTACTAATGATGAAGTCCAAAGGGCAAAAAGTATCATAAATCTCAATATTCAAGCTACTATGGAAATAACTAGCAAGACCCGTCCTTTTTTACGATTATAGAACTTTGATCTGTATGACTGTTGGCAATCCTTACTTAGTAGGAAATACCTCCTTTTATGAAAACTTGATAAAAAATAAACATTAGGACTTAGTGTTTCAGAGCACCAAGTATCTCAAACAACATGAGCAAGAAATGGTTGTCTGTGGCCAATACCTAGACTTGATCTACAAAAATCAATGGTTCGGTTGGGGTATTTACCCCAATTGTTGAACCAAATTTTGAATTAATGTTTGTTGATGATGACCACATGTCATAAACATAATTTACAAACCACATGATGGAAACATAATCCTTATGTGTATACATGTCATTTTCAAAATTCTCAAATGTCAAATTAACCAAATCAAATATCCTTTCCAATGACCCAAAAAACCACTTTCCACATCCGTAAGTTTCCAAAACCACTTAAAAGAACCATCAATTTTGCCGTGCCATCCAAAAGGTGTCATTTTCAAGATAACCCACTAGTCATACTCAAAATCCATTCAAGTTATTATCTCACCGAACGCAAACCTTCATTTGCTTATAATAATTCAAAAGTATCCAACAAGTTTTCCATTATCTCAAAAGCTTTCAAGATTCGTATCATGATGTCGAGCATTATTGTAACCATCCAAGGCTCCTCAATCTCTATTTAAGCAAGCAAAAGCAAAGTTCGAAGGGATCTTGTTCCACAGTGGACAAAAGCATCAAAGGCATCTTCCTCCAATTTAAAGAAGAACCCCAATTAATCTCTGAAAACCCCCAAACCCTTTTCATCCCCTTAAAGTTTCAAGTGATCAAGTGTATTTCAAATCAAGAATACTATAAGTTTTTGCATTTTCTTTTATCAATGTACATTTTTATCAATTAATTTTCAAGTCTTTCAAGCATCAATTTTAGTTTTCAAAACCTATTGTTGCTATCCCTTTCTGTTTCAATTAGTTGTATTCTCCTGTTAACAGTTATCTTTGTGGTCTCTATTATTTGGGCATTGTCCTTAGTGTACTTTGATTCACTCTTGAAACAATAGAAATGCACAAACAACAACAATTCAAAAACATCCACATAGAATTAATTTAAATAGGAATCAAACCATTAACGAGAACAACTTAGAAGCTTCAGCTCTTATATGTCTAGGAGAATGTAGGGACAATCAATTTCAAGACATTTTACAATGAATAGCAGAAGTCTCTTTAGGCTTAGGTCCAATTTATTTCAAATGTTACCCAAACTTTTTAATAACTCTATCAAATCAAAATGTTGTAGAAACGTTAACATTCAATATTCAAATTTTGGATATGATATGACACCTGTTCAGAACCATTAGCATTATTATCTCAAATAACTCACCAAGTCATGAAAACTAAAATCAGTCCACAAACAAAAGTAGAAAGTACAAAAGGGATACACAATATTTTTTCAATCAAACAAAGAAACAACCAAGGATGCACGGACTTGGACACGGATACGACACGACGACTCGACAATTTTCAAAAAAATAGGACTCGACGACACGATCAAACTTAATTTTTTTAATATATATATATATTTTTTTAACTCATAAGAAGAACATAAAATCATAAATAAATTAATAATACTATTAAACAATCCAAACATATCAATAAAACATTCAAATTCATTCATTCAAATTTACAAATGCATAATAAAGTCAAGCTCAACTGCTCAAGTCATACTCATAAAGCATAAGCAATATAATTTCATTAACTTGATAATGTAAATAAAATGTAAATTGATAATTTCAAAAACTCACCAGCGAGGCGGCTACATCTCTTCTTCTTCATTAACTAGCAGATCAATTGTCACATTTTCTTCATCCAACAGTCCAGCCTCTAGCTCAGGTTCATCAAGTGAAAGACTGGCAATCTCAAGCACTCCAG
Organism: Berberis vulgaris; assembly: GCA_963556465.1. Taxonomy (NCBI): domain Eukaryota; kingdom Viridiplantae; phylum Streptophyta; class Magnoliopsida; order Ranunculales; family Berberidaceae; genus Berberis; species Berberis vulgaris. The sequence goes on from OY747128.1 coordinate 40,716,808, forward strand.
TAGCATCCAAATCCAACGAATCAATAGTATCTCCTGCGACATCCCACATCCTTGTCTCACCTTCTTTGTACTCTTGTTTTCTTCTTGACAAAAGACGAAGGTTGGAATGCACATACACTAAATCTTCAGCTCGTTGTGGGGTCAATTTGTTCATTTTTAATGAGTGGATGTTGTTATGCGTGCTCCAATTCCTCTCACAACATGAGGAAGAACAAGGTTGCCCAAGTAACTTAAAAGCAATATTCAGGAGTAATGGTGCACATGTACCATGAGAAACCCACCACACATCAGGTTCTAGGTATGCTCTATTCTGTAGAGCATCACCTTCTGCAAACTGTCCAGTACCCGTTGAAAACCTAGCATACTCTGTAATAACCACTCTTCTGTCTTCAATTACAGGAAAGTATCTTTTGAAACACTAATCTCTATCCTTTGTAATTTCAGGATCTCTGTGTGGAGAAATATGATTATGATCCTCTTCAAGTCATTCTCTGCTATAATACCTATATATAAGCAATGTCAATCACAAATTAATATATAAACATTAAGTGCATAACTCATGAATTCTAGTCTTCTAGTCAAGACTCAAGAATAAGTAGAATAAAAAGTTAAAAACAATGTAATTATTTACCTTGGATTCAAGGAATGTGCTAAGCAATGCAGTGGTGTGTTGTTTTTCTCCATCGATCTACCAATATCTGATGCACCACTGAAAAAAACTTTGACTCCTCACTAGTATTTTCCTTTCCTTCATGACGGTAAATAACTTGTTTCACTTTCTCAATCATAACATCTCACATCTCATACACCAAGTGAAAACAAGATTTATCTGTATCATCCCTCCGCAACATTGAATAAATAGACTCTGTGAAACGAAGCACATAGTCCACTTTGTCCCACCACAAGTCATCCAATAGTTTTCCTTTCACAATCCGTGCTTTCTCAACATCATCTTCCTTATAGAAATCCCACTGATCTCCAATCACCATACTTTGGATGCTACTTTTAATGTCTTTCAACCTCTTGAGCATAATTATGCTTGAAGCAAAGCGTGTCTCTACTATGGAAAGCAACTTCAATCTCGAATGCTCATTAAACATATGCAACCTCATGGAATGGTTCATGATAAAGTTCTTGATCAGCACCCCATCCCCAACAACATCAATAATCCAACTACACAAACTGTAGGTCTTTTCATTTGCAGGCGTGTTCTTTGGAGCGCATATGTTCTTCAAGGCAAGGTTGAGAGTGTGGACTACACAAGGTGTCCAAAAAACCTCAGGATACTGGCTCTCAACAAGTAAACCTGCAGCCTTACAAACTGGAGCATTGTCGGTTATAACTTGAACCACATTACTTGGCCCAACCTCATGTACAACTTCCTTGATCAAATCAGCAATGAAGAACTTGTCTTTGTATTCCCCTTCACAGTTCACAGCCTTCAAGAACAATGGACCACCCTCATTAATCACTATGAAATTAATGAGATGCCTCCTTTGAGAACCAGCCCACCCATCACAAACAATTGTTGCCCCTTTAGTAACCCATGTGAATTTTGTTGCCTCCAACAACCTCTCAATGTTGCCCATTTCATTTTGAAGCAATGTCGTCCTCAATGCATTATATCAAGGGATCTTGTAACCACTAATGGACTTTGCTTTATTCGTTGCAAAGGTGAAAGCCTCCTGAAAATACGGATTCCTTGCAAGGTTGAATGGCAATGCAGCTGAGTAGAACGCCCTTGCAATCAAAGCATCCAACTCTTGTCGCTCACTCGTATTGAAAGCATTTGCAATAGGATTATTAGTGGCTCTCCTATTCCTTTGTTCATTGTATGGAACTGAAGGACCAACCCCCCCCCCCCCCCCCACTACTTGAACTCGGGTGCGGGTGACTACTTGATCCCACTGAAGGAGGTAAAGGAACACTTCACACCCTTGTACTTTCTGCTCTCAATGCAACTTCATCAACAAATTGTCGCATCTCTCTAAGTTGTATGGGGGAGATTTTGGCACAAATAGCTATCCCACGGCCTGTTATCTTCAACAAGTGGTCCTTCAATCAAGTAAGAGATCCCGTATACTCTTTCTGACAAAAGTTGCACCTCCATCTAAGGTTTCCCCCACCTTCATTTCTTCTTAGTATTGTCACATGCTTCCAAAGATCATCTCCAGTTCCTTGGCCTAAAACCAGTTTTAGTTTCTTATTTAGTTTTCAGCCAATAGGTGCAAGCTCAAATATGGGGTATTTGAAGTATTTCATGCTTGCTTTGCTTTCATATATATGCAGAGAAAGAAAAGAGAAAAAACAAAAAAAAAAAGGAATGGCAGGAATTCACAGGAAAAAAAAAAGGAATCGCAGCCTAATCGATCGATCGAAGAAATCGCGGCAAAACATAACAGAGAAAATAAAAAAGAAATCGCAACCTAATCGATCGATCGATCTCAGAAATCGCAACCTAATCGATCGATCGATCTCAGAAATCAATCTCGGAGATCTGAGATCTCTGATCTCGGAGAATCTCAAAGATCTGAGTTCTCGAGATCTGACATCTCAGATCTCGGAGAGATCTCCGATATTTTTTAAAATATATATATATATATATATTTTAAAAATCTCAGAGATCTCGGAGAAATCTCAGATCTCGGAGAAATCTGATCTTTTAAAAAAAATATATATATTTTTTAAAGATCTCGCAGAAATCTCAGATCTCGGAGAGATCGAAAAAATATATATATATATATATATATTTTTTTTTTAAAAAAACCATTTAGCGACGGCAATTGTGCCGTCCCTAATATAAAAATAATGTAAATTTTTTTTAAAAAAACCATTTAGCCACGGCAAAATGCCCGTCGCTAAAATAAAAAATAATGTTAAATTTAAAAAAAATTTTCAATTAACCACGGCTAAAATGCCGTCGCTAATATAAAAATAATATTAAATTTTTAAAAAAAAAATCAGTTAGCTACGGCTAAAATGCCGTCGCTAATATAAAAATAATATTAATTTTTTTTAAAAAAAATCAGTTAGCTACGGCTAAAATGCCGTCGCTAATATAAAAATAATGTTAAATTTTTTTTTAAAAATCTGTTAGCCACGGCCAAAATGCCATTGCTAATATAAAAATAATGTTAATTTTTTTTTAAAAATTTGTTAGCCACGGCCAAATTGCTGTCGCTAATATAAAAAAAATATTAAATTTTTTTTAAAAAAAAATCAGTTAGCCACGGATGTTTTACACTTTAGCGACGGTTTTATCCCGTGGCTAATTAGCCACGGCTATTTTGCCGTCGCTGAATCAAATAGCGACGATAAATGTGGCTACGGGATAGCGACGGTTGTTGTGCCGTCGCTGATGCCTTTTAGCTACGGTTTTAGCTCAATCAGCGACGGTTTTTAGCCGTTGCTGATTTCAATTTTTTTTGTAGTGCACCTACAGCGCCGCAGAAGCCCACCCCAGCACCGTCGACGGTGGAGCCGCAGCCCAACAGACCACCTTCCCCTACATTGATCGACAACCACCCTCAGTAGTGGATCCATCACCCAATTCTCCCTCTTCAACGATCAGCCAACACCCTCAATCGACCAATTGACCTTAGACAAACCCACAATCACCCCTCGATCGCCTCCCTACTTGCTTTCCTGAATGCCATCCAATCCCTGTCAAGAACCTGCCTAATCGACAGCTTCACAACCCCTTAACCCTTGATCGACAACCCACGTTTTCACAATCGATCGAGGCAGCCATTCCATCAACCCAAATCGATCGCTTTCCACTCGATCATCCCATCGTTCAAACTCAGTCATCTGCAGTCCCTCCTCCCTATCAAACACCTCCGACTACAGGAAACATTCACCCGTTCCAGTCGATCGACATTCATAGAGTCGATCCAAACAGGCCCCTCCCTCAACCCCTCCATCAGCTTTCAATCGACCAGCTTGTCTCCTCGCAGGTTTTGATCTCGCAGTATGTATCCTTAAATCCACTGGCATCAATTGATCGCCCCAAACCAAGCCCTCTGGCAGATTAACCCAACGCCCACCCAACCTCCTCCACAGACGATCAGTTGTCCACCATCATCCTTCCCTATGTCGATCGCTTCCCTCAGCCAAAAAAATTAATTCGCTCGCCTCCCTTTTGTTACCACCACACCTCCCTCTCTGCTCATCATCGTCGCCACCCCCCTCTACAACCCCCTAAACTCTTCTTCTCTGTTTCCATCGAATTAGTGAAGAATTTTTTTTTCCAATAGTCAGAGAGCTTTCTTGGGCGATTTTAAATTGCCAAGGGCAGCACGGTAATTAAAAGTTCATTTAGTTTAAAGAGTTGGATCTTCTCAATATCAAATCTGGACCGTCGGCCCTAGGGCTTTCTCTTCTTCTTCATGGCGGCTCCTCAAGCCGCCAAGGGAGGAGAGTCGCCATTGCGGGGTGGTGACGCCCCAACCGAGGTCAAGCAACATTGTAGTTTTCTCCTAGCATTGGGAGTTGTGAAGAAGACAGTCATTGATAAGGAACCTATAAAGGGGAATCGTTTTCGCAAGGATGGTAGCCTGACACTATCTATGAATACTTCGGAAGCAAAAAGATGTGAAAGGTATGTTGAAAAGTTTGTTATTGTTCTTAAGTTATCTAGTTATCGCCCTTCTCTGGAAGCTATCCGTGAAACCATCCATAGATCTTGGAAAGTTATGGGTGATTCCACCATGGGTTTGTTAGATCAAAGGCATGTGATTGTTAGGTTCCAGTCAGAAGAAGAAGTTAATAAGGCTTTGTCACGAGATTATTTCATGATTCAAGGGGTTAGATTCAAAGTTTTTCGTTGGCATCAAGGCTTTAGTCTCAGGGAAGATCTGGTGCTAGCCCGTTGTGGGTGGATCTCCCTAACTTTCCATTACAATTTTTTCACCCATTGTATCTGAAAGAAGTAGGAGATTCGATTGGGTCCTTCCTCAGGATTGATGATAGTACTCTTGGTCTTACGCGTCCTGAGGCGGCTAGAATGTGTGTTGAGATGGATCTTTCGGAGGAACTCCCTAGTAGAATATGGCTAGAATTCTCTGGTATCACAAGTTTCTGGCAAAAAATTGTTTACTCAGGATTCAAGTATTGTGATAAATGTGCGATGATTGGGCATATTAATGAGGCATGAAGGAAGCGTTTGGGAATATGCAAAGATAACCGAATAGAGGGGGATAATGGTGGAACGAATAAAGTAGTAGAGGAAAATAAGAAGTCATTAATTGTCGGGGCTAAAAACAAAGTTCCCCCAACAAAAAGTGTAAAAGTGAAGCAAGTTTACCGTCCTGTCTTGAAGGAGAACAAGAGGAAAGTGGATGATTTCGGCCCTAGTGAGGGGCACGTTGGCCCTAGTGGGGCGTAGGATATTGAGGGAGTAGAAGTTGAATCCCAAGTTGTGAAGGCCTTGCATGAGGAGATGGGAAATAGTGCTACATTAAGCAAAAATCCTTTCGAGATTTTAGCAAGTTTGGAAAATAATTTGCAGGATGTACAAGAATTGGACATTATTTAGTTGGATTCAAACCAAAGTCTAATTTGGTAGTTAAGCAAGATGCTAAGTTGGTTCAAACCAAGGTGCTAATTTGGAAGTAAAGCAAGATGCTAAGTTGGAAGTATCACAATGGGCTAATTTAGAAAAAAAATCTGAACATGTAGGTGGCATTGACACGATTTTGGAAGTTGCTTTGGTTGACAAGGGACTTTCTATTATGACTTTGATGGAAAGGCAAGTTTCCAAGTTTAAATCGGATTGTAAAGATGTTGGCTACACTTCTGGTGAGATTGAAAAAGCTTTACAAAGTGCGTCTGAGGAAGATTTGACTAGGATTGGGACACCATCTAATGCAGGACTGCTGCCAGCGGACTTAATTGTGAAGGAGAAAACAGAGTCTGGAACTAATTTGATTGGCCGCGTGAGTGGAGTGGAGGAACGTCCTAGCAGCAACGACACCAATCCAAGGCATGAGTCATCATAGGATGGTAACGTCAATCTAGGGCATGAATCATCACAGGATGGTAATGGCGATCCAGGGCATGAGCAACCTGAGGGAAGGAAACAAGAAGCTGAAGACAATTCGGAAATCCATAAACTAGGAAATACCTTGAATAAGGCCATAAAAGAATCACGTTGGCTTCGGAGAAAGAAATTAAACATTAACACGTTTCAGAGTACTAGATATGATAGTGATGGAATTGATTCTAAGTCCGAGGATGGTCCACATGCATCTTTGAGCAGAGATTTGGACTTAGGGGCAGTATCGGAGGGAGAGAAAAAAAGTAACAAAGTCAGGATGGCATATCCTCCGGGTACGCGTCATCGAACGAGGTCGCATGACACTATCGCCCAAACTAAAGATGTTTGACAATATTATGTTTTGGAACGCTCGCAGAGTTGGTAATAAGGCCACGAAAAATAGGCTGAAAAATATGGTTAAGGAGTACAAAGTGCGCATTCTTATGTTAGCGGAGCCCATGATTGAAGCTATTCGGTTCTTGGAAGTTGGTAACAAAGTCAAGCTATCAGGTTTTACGTCTAATGAAGCAGAGAGTGGGAAAATCTAGATTTTCTGGGATGTTGATTTAGCACTCTCGGTTATGGAAGTGACAGATCAATGTATTCATTGCCAGATATCATACTCCAATGTTCATTCTTTTTTATCACTTTCATATATGCTAAATGTACAGTGGAAGAGAGAAGGGAGGTATTGGTGCATTTAGATAATTTGGCATCTCGATATATTGGCCCTTGGATTGTTGGTGGTGACTTTAATGCAGTCATCAATGAACAAGACAATCTGGGAGGGAATCCCCCAACCCTTACTAGTATGTCCAATTTTTCAGACTGTATTGAACATTGTGGACTGATTGATTGTGGGTATGTTGGTCCAAAGCATACTTGGTGCAATAATAGGCGTGGTGGCTACCGTATATGTGCAAGGATAGATAAAGTATTTGTGAATTCTTTATGGCTGGCACAGTTGCCTCATATGAGGGTGGAGCATCTTCAGCGTATTTTTTCAGATCATGCACCTATATTAGTATCTATGCTAATGCATTCCAGAGCGGGCTTCTCTCCATTCAGATTTTTGAATATGTGGACTACACATCCACTACACCAAAAGGCTTGATTAGCTACACGGAGATGGCCACGGCTCAAAACCGTTGGTTTATTTGCCACAGCCAACAAACCGTGGCTATAATGACCAACTGCCTAAAACCGTGGCTATAAAATGAAAATGCACCTGTGTTGCACGTGCCTTTGTGGAGAACTCGAGTGGAGTTCAAGCGGGCGAAAACAATTTCGCGGTCTTGCGAAAAAAATTGGCGCTCCCACCTCCTTCCATTTTCATTTTAGGGTTTGTTAATCGCTCCATTTTCAGATCTGGTTTTGGCTCCAAAAAGCAAAAATCACAAATCTGTTTTTGGCTCAAAAGCTCGAGGGGAGAATCAACCAAGACGATTTTGAGAAAATCAGATAAAGCTTTGGCATCGAATTTTTGTGTTGATTGCAGAGAAATCAGATAAAGCTCGATCGAAAAATCAGAGAAAGCTCGATCGAAAACTCTAGTCATCGACCTCGAACTTGTGGTGAGAAATCAGATACTAGATCTGAGCATCGTGCTTATTTGCGACCTCCACCTCGAGCTAAGTTCCGACCTCGTGCTGAGTTGTGTTGATTGCAGAGAAATCAGAGGAAGCTCGATCAAAAAATCAGAGAAAGCTCGATTGAAAACTCTAGCCATCAACCTCGACCTTGTGGTGAGAAATCAGAGACAAGATTTGAGCAACGTGCTGACTTGCGACCTCGACCTCGAGCTGAGTTTCGACCTCGTGCTGAGTTTTGACCTCGATCCAAAACCTCGACCTCGACCAGAGGTAATACACTGTCACTTGTCTTGAAATTTTATCTTCCTTGGGTCTTTGCAATCTCAATTGTTCTGTTACATTTAGGTTTCTGATGAGTGTTTGGTCCATTTTCACTAATACATGGGGAAATTGTGAAAAATGGTGAAATATAATATGGGTTTTTCAGAAAATCGAATGGGGTTGATGGGTTTTGCAGATAATCGAATGAGGAAGAAAATTCTAGAGATTTTTTCTTCTTGATGGGTTGATGGGGAAATTGCTATGTCTGTTAAGTGTTTTTTTCTTCTTGAATGAGGAAGAAAACCAGTTCTTGAATTTTTTTTCTTCAAATGTTCATTTTCACTGATTTTTAAGAAATAGAGATATTTATGTTTGGCTTCAGCCGGCTCTCAACTATAGTGTGTAATAAAATTTATTTATTTTTGCTAATTTAGGGATTAGTAAATCTTCTGTGTTACTCTCCATCATTCGAAGCTATTCTCGAACTCTTTTGATTCCATCTGGATAAAGGCAACTCTTTCAGTTTAGTATTATCTCAACATTGAAGTAATTAGAAGTTCAAATTATTTCAGTTAATTATTGTAATGTTTTATTTCTATCATGTCTTGGATTATATTATGATGGTACTAGTTTTCACCTCATGTTGAATAACTATTTAGCTTATTAATTTTCTCAAATGAATTGATGATGTTCATCTTGCTCGCTATACAATTATTTTATGTAAATTGTGTATTTGTCTGTATATATGTTTGTTTACATGTACCTATCATGACTTAGTTCTTGGATAGTAGTAAAGTATATACTATGTGGTGGTGGTGGTAGTGGTCGACACGAAATATATTTCAGTCTTTAAAGGAGAACCACAGAGTACATAGACATATACTTCACATCACCAGTGGCAGAATTTTTGCATCAAATGTCCTTTTATTAGTCATGTTAGCTAGGTAGACTCCTTATATTTTTAAGGTTGTGTTTGATTACAATGATAGCAGAATTGTATAGAAAACAAGTGACAAGAGAAGATGACCATGTTGTAAAAATTTCCATGATGTCCACCCCCTTAAAATATTTTCTACCTTCAAATTATGTGTTCTTGATTCCACTCTGACCTTTGCTTGTACTATTTTTTTTTACTGAAGGTTTTTATTTCAAAGTCTAAATGAAAACGAAAGGGAGATGAGCGTATATGAAAGTTGTGATCTTTCACCACACATCAACGGATTAAGCTTTTCTCCCTTGCAAACTATTTTTATAGGCTTCCATGGAAAATAAAAATAAGAATCAAAGATACCTTGATATAAAACTTAGTGCTTAACAAATCTTCAGGACTTCAGGAGTCTTAACGAAGATAGCAAAATCTTTGATCACTAGGAAAAATCATGTTTATCTTGGTGTTTCAACAAAAGAATTTACTTTGGATATTAAAGATACCACTGGTAGAATTAATATACCACTAATAACAAAAGAAGATATTAAGCTAAAAATGGCTAAAATACCTTCTGACATAAGAAAAGAGATTGATTACATTCACATAGGTGGTGTACAAATCTGTATAAAGTTTACATTTAGACAAGGAATCAATAGTCCTATTCTATTATATGTCACCTAATTTTCATGAGTGTTTGACTAAAGTTAATCTTTTAATTTTTGGTGTGTAGAAATGTCAACAATTCCTTTAGATAAGTCATGGATGAACAAACGGGGAAGTGCAATGTATATATACGGCGTTAGACAATTCCAAAAGTTTGTTGAGGATAATGCAAATGGAGAGAGTCTTTTTCCTTGCCCATGTGTTCGATGTAGGAACTCGAGGGGAAACATTAGTGTTGACGACATAGGTGTTCATTTGTTAAGCCATGGCATTGATACCAATTATGTCATGTGGATACATCATGGAGAGAATTGTAGGGTCTGAGTGCCCTGTTGCAGACCCCGTGCATGCTGCGATAACATCCCCTGCATCATTCCTTATAATAGCGCCATACCCACCAGTGACTCCTTGTAGCGAGCCATCAGAGTTGCTCTTGTACCAGCCTATAAGTGGCTTTGTCCATTGACAAATTGTAGGGTGCTTGTTTTTATATAATACATCCAGGTTCCATCGCCCAAATAGCTCTTTATTAAGCGCATTGCCTTCAACAATAACTAACTTTGTTAAATCAATTTCGTCAATGCAAACTTATCATATCCAATCAACTGGTTTGAGCATCTAACCCTCTGTTGATGGGCCCTTACCCTATTTTCTGCCATTTTCTAATATGTACGTTAATCTCCAAATATCACCTCCTTCTGTGCCAATCCTGTAAGATGATTATGCTGTTCAGAGTTTCGAGCTTGGTATTTCTGCTCAAAATGCTGGTGCCTTATCATGGGAAATAGCTCCGGTGAGGATTCTAGCATATTATGTTGAAGCATACTTATAAATTGTGAGAAATTTTCATTGCCTAGCATGGTCATCTCTGCAGGTTGAGGTTTCTGGAGGGAGAGGAAGACCACCAACCTTGGTTGACAAGGATGAAGGACTAGGAAAGGTAAAAAAGATGTTTGTTATGCGATTTATTGTCTTTCAAGCACCGTCTCTTACTTATTTAGTGTAAACTAGTTTTGATGATCCATTTGCAGCCATTTTTGTTTTGAAAAGGGTTTTCATTAATATACGTCTCATGAAAACACGATGAGGCGAAGTCGAATGCTATTTGTTTCAATAGGGGCAGTTGGATATCTGGTTCATATCTGAAGTTTGTTTAAGTAGCTGTTTGTAAATTAATTGTTGACATTTCTATTAACAATGAAAAATAAAGTGTAAAATTAGTAAGTTTAGAAAGTCAAATAATGAAAAAAGAATTAAAAATAAATAGATACTAATCTCAAGCTGAATCTACTACAGAAGTAGAGGTCATTTTTACAGAAACAGATACCAATCAGGGAGTAAGTCCTGTCAATTTGATTTATTGATTTCAATCTACTTGCTTTATGTGTCACGATTCACATGCTGATCTGTCACCACTTTTTTTTTTCCTTCAGTTTGATCCTGCAAAATTAAGGAAGCTCAGACCAAGTTTCAAAGAAGTTGGTGGTTCTGTTACTGCTGAAAATGCATCTAGTATAAGGTCTACTCTCTCCTATGAATGCATTGTTCTGTAATAGTTCATTTGCTAGTTTAACTCTCTTGTGAGCCTATTAGTTCAAAATGAAATGCCTAGCTCTTCTGGACTCCTATTTTCATTCTAAGAGCTACAATCTTGCTCATTATATTAATAGCTTTCCAAGGAGGAGTAAAAACCTTTTCAATAATGTTAACATCCTGAAGGTTATCTATGCCTATTTCCAGATTAATAACATTCTTTCTCCTCTAACTCCATTCCCATACACACAGCTTGAAGCTCCAACATCTGCACATCATCTCTGTCTACCACTGTATACATAATGGAAAATGATATGGATGCTATGAAAAGGAATGCTACATGCTGAAAGCCTGGAAATTTGGTTTGATGGTCATTACTCAAGGATCCTAACACTCGACCACGCTCCAATTTGACACCCTTGTCCACCCACTATGGACATTAGAAAGATGGTGGCTTGTCTAGTTTTTCTTGTCAATATTCACCACTGGGTTTTCGTAGACATACGAAGAGTGGAGGTGGTGGCGGTGATTTTTGGGGGAGTGATCTGCGGAGAGAAGAAAGTGGGAGGGGAAAATTTGGTGTTTAGGTGTTTTTTTCTCAATCAAAATTAGTTTAACAATTTTGCTGACTAGGACCATGAGTTGGTTTCCGCATAGACTTCCACCTATGAGGCCACATCAGGGAGTCATGTTGGAGTCAATTTTTTTTAGTCGGAATAGAAGTGTAGAACCACTCAATCTGTTTTAACTTTCAACCAACACTTGGAAAAAATATTCAGCCGGATACTCATCAATGCCCAATGAAACATCAACCACAAGGCTATCCAAAGCTACCAAAACTTCCCCTTCAGAGATTTCTTTCCATTTCTGTGTCAATATCTCCAGAAATAAGGTTGAACTGAATAGCATCCAAAGTAGGATGCCACAACTCTCCCGTTAACTGACCTTTAAGGAAAGAAACTAAGACATCTCTCCTGTGAACTGACCTTTAAAGAAAGAAACTAAGTATTGTGCTATTGCATCCTTTTTTAGAACCACTTCCTCTCCAATCACTTGAAAGTCAATTGTATTTGTAATTCTTCTACCATTTGCCATTCTGATTTTCCTGATTTTTGCTTCCAACTAATGAATTCGCTCTTATGAAATTTGTCCAAATCTACTTTGAGAGCTAATCTTTTATTCCATTTGTGTAAAGTTTATGAAAATAAGTTTTTAAGTTGTTGCAGGGTAGTGACTCAAAGGTGATTAGTATCCTTCTCTCAACAAAGATAATTCCATCGTGCTTGCGCAGCATGGAGATGGGCGGTGATTTGTCCAAAACGGTAAATGATCTTTCTTCGAAATATCCACTCTTGCAGTAGAATGTTGTTTAGTTGTTGATTGTCCTAAATGTTAGGTAGTTATAGATAAACCTTAAATTGAACCTTCTGGTATATTACATGATTGTTAGGTTGCCTGCTCACAGTTTCAAGTATATAATTGTTTAATGCCCTAGATTTTGATTTTCTATGTCAATCAATAGCTAATACAGATGATAATTGAGAAGATCCTACTAGTCGATACATTGTTAACTTGGTTGCAGGTTCTTTATTTTTTCAGTGTTGAGATAACTTCGCCAATCTTGATGAACCCTCAATTATCATGAAAAGGCCTCCCTTTGACCAACTCCAAAAACGTCGTATTCTTCTTCAGCCAAAATAGATTTTGATCAAATAAGAGTCAAATTTGCATCTTCCACCATTTCAAGATCATTGAGATCGAGTCGAGGATGAAGCCCCCACACATCATGCCAAAACTTTAACCTATTTGCAGTCCAGAAGGAAAAGGGAATTTCCTCTCCAAAACTCAACTCTCACGAAAGTAAAAAGTAATGAACATTGTGTGACAGTTAGCCTTGTAAAATGTTTCTGTATACTTGCAGCCTCTAGTTTAGATGGAAAGAAAGAAAAAGGGATTTCATTTAGTAGCTGTTTTGATTACTAACCATCTCATTTTGCATATTTGAATTGGGGATAATCTAATAACTCTTTAAAGAGTAGGAAAACCCCTGGAAACAAACTTCCAAGCAAACAATACAAGAAAGATCATGTGAACTGCCTTACTTGTATACTTATACTATGATGGAGGTGTTATCATTGTCTACATCCTCATGCCTATTTGTATACAGGGAAATATAGAGTTTAGGTTCTCATTGTTGGGGCCAATTAGACTTTAGGCCTCAGTAAATATGGTATTAGGGTGTAGGCCTTTTATGGGCGATTTAGGTGACACAATTGTTAGCCCAGATATTACCATCTATTTTACCCTTACCTAACTTAACTTAACCCTGGTTAACGTGAACTGTACTTCCCATTACCAACTGACTAACAAATTGAAACCTCAATAAAGACATCATCCCTTTCTCTCTCCCATATGACCCAAGGCAAAGGGAAACTTTGTCAGTGACTCAGTACAAATTTCCAATCTCACCAAAAGCATTGAATCCTAATATCATATTTAATGGGCCTACAGTCTGATTGGCCCCAGCATTGAGGGCATATCCCCACCCTAAAACTCCTCTGTATACATTCAATGAGACTTTGGTCATATTTTATGATCATGGTGTTGTGTTTTCAATAATAGTCAAATCAATTCTTATTATTTGTGAACAAGTTGAACCACCGAGGCAACACTCGGGAAATTGAACCTTTTTTTTTTAATGTTTTAGTTTTGGAAAGTTTGCGCGTTACAACGTATTCTATGTTAGCTGTGTTTAGCTTCTTATACAATCTGTTACTGGAAATTGAACAATAAAAGGGTTTTTTTTTCAGACACACTATCTCGTCCTAGTTGAACCATATCAAGACCTATTAAATAGTCTGTTTTACTAGAATGACTTCAGGTTTCTTTCAGAAAGACTTGCTATTTTGTAGCTTACAACATTACTGATTTCTCTTCTGATTGTTCAGGTTGCCACCTTTATTGTTGAAAAGATTATGTTGAATGATGTTGGGCTCGGCTATGTTAGTGCTACACCTGATCGGTATTTTGCATTAGTTTGTGTTCTCGGAAACATGGTTCAGTCTGTTGCTGAGAAACCCTCACGTCTGCTTAAACATATAATCAGCTGCTATCATAGACTATCAGACTTTTCTAGGTTGGTTACGTTGTAGTCTTGTTTATATTCTGGTCTTTTTGATATTGTATTTTTCGAATTTGTCTATAAAGCATAAATTGATACTGACATTAACTTCATTTTCCTTTACACAGGGCATGTAAGTACTTGGGGAAGTGTCTTCCTGAAATGTTAAGGGATCCAAGCTTCATTAACTGTCTTGGTGTAAGTGCTTACTTCTTATACTTTACAGAACATTCTGTGGTTTGGTTTAGCAGTTACTGATATAATTATGCCTACATGAAAAGAAACTGGTCCTAGCTTCCTGTTTGCTATTAATCCATACTCCGCTAGATATTGGAAAGTGGGGCGAAATTTCTCTGTACTTTATGGTGATTACAGTTCAGTGAGGTCCTTTTTTTTATGATCGTTTTCAAACTTGTGCCACATAAGAGCAATATCTATGAAGCATCTATTTCTACATGACCCAGTGGGGCATTAAGGCACTTGCTTTGAAACTTGTTGACTCTCTTTCCTCTGCTAATCCCGTTACAATTCCTCTGACCAGCATTCCTGACTTATCATCATCACTTGATGCCCAACCTGGCTTAAGCGCATAAAGTGTTGTGGAATCCTCATTTAGTTGAAATGATTTCCTTATATTTTCCTTTTTTTTTCCAGGATGATGCAGCAACAAAACAATGTCTACACCAATTGCTATATAATGTGTCTGGTTGAAATTGAATGACTCCAGCCGATCATATGCTGCAGACAGCCACAACTGTCAAAATTACTTTACAAGCTGCTGGTAATGTTGCACAGGAAGAGCCTTTGTTTTCCCAGTTTTTGGTAAATAATAGCAGGATGTGTTGGAACTTGTGTCCAATCTGCAACCCTATTGGTTTACTTAGCCGTCTTATAGCACATTCAATTGTGGAATCAGACTTACCTTTGGGATTTATTTATGCTCTTACTTTCGTGATTATTTAACATTTATTTCATTGTTATTTAGGAGTTAGCATGTTGATATTTGTTTTATTGATTTTGAAATAACAAGTTTTAGAAACGATCTATATGTTAATTAGTAGTCCTTAAAAGTTTTAGCTCGTCGTGGTATTTGTAGCCTATATAGCTAACAACAGGCCAATAGGATAATTTGCATTCAAATATTGTAGCAGCCCCACACTGATTTTGCAGGTGTGGGGCTGTGATTTTGCTACAACAACAAAAAAATGTAAAGTTTTTTTCGATTATATTAATTTGCAATGGTTTCAAACCCTCGCAACAAACCAGATTTCTTTTTTTTTTTTGAATTTTTTTTACTGGCATTGGCTTAAAACCGTGGTACTTCATGCGTGCAACGGCTTAAAACTGTGTCCTTCATGCTTGCAACGGCTGTGAGACCAAAGGAATTCAAAATAAATGATAAATGTTGCAACGGTTATGGAACGTGGAGCCTCTAGCCATGCCTGTTAGCCGTGGCTAAACCGTGGCTAAATGTAGAAAATAATCAAGCGTCCTCGACCATAAAACCGTTGCTAATAAGTGTTGCCACGGTTTATAGCCGTCAATGGTGATTTGGCGACGCCTCAAATGGTCAGGCCTCTAAGCCGTGACAATAGGTTACCCCCATGGTCCCAAACCGTTGCTGATGGGTATTTTTGGTGTAGTGATCCGTCCTTTGAATCTGTTGTAGAAAATGTTTGGGGGTCGGATTTGATTAATATGAGAATGTTGGATGTTGTGGATTTTAAACTCAAAACATTCCGTAGAGCGCATATCAAATTGAATAGGGAGGTTTTTGGCAATGTGTTCAGTAAACTTAGGGCCCTGGAAGTTGAGATGAGCCAATGGGAGAACTCTTTGATCGCAGGTTGGGAATCGAGTGTTAGAAATTGGCTCAGTGTGGATGCGTTGGGATGTGAATGCGTTTTGTAATTTAAGCAGATGCCAGGCTGAATATAGATTGGCCCTTAAGCTGGAGGAAATGTTTTGGATGCAAAAATCAGGGGAAAAAGAGTTTAAAGAAGGGGACGCATGAACAAAATATTTTTTGCTTCGGTCAAAGCTAAACAAAAAATAAGATCTATCTCTTATATCACTTTGTAGTGTGGTAGGGAGATATCTGACTCGGGAGATATTATACATGAAGCCAATGTTTATTTTCAACATTTACTTTCTTCTCAGGTAGATCAAATTCAGGATAGTGACTTATTGGCTTGCATTCCTTCGTTAATCTCGGAGGTGGATTGTGATCAATTAGTTAAATGCCCGTCATTGGAAGAAGTGAAACAGGCAACCTTTGATATTCCGGCTAACAATCCACCAGGTTCGGATGGATTTACAGCTGGATTCTTTCAAAATTGCTGGGAGATTGTTGGTAATGATATTTGGAAAGCGGCCATTCAATTCAAGGTGAGGCTCTTCCGACTTTCTTGGCAAATTTTATTGCGTTGATTCCTAAGGTGGACATGCCAGGCTCCTTTTCTGATTTTCATCCTATTAGTCTTTGCAACGTTACTTATAAAATATTTAGTAAATTACTTTGCAATAGATTGGCTATAGTGCTTCCAGATATTATAGCCCTAGAACAGGGGGCCTTTGTCAGGGGACGGTCTATTGTTGAAAATATCGGTTTGTCTCATGAAATGGTGTGAGACATTAATAAAAAGGTCACAGGCGGCAATGTGGTTCTTAAAATTGATATGGAGAAAACGTATGATAGACTGGAATTGCCTTTCCTTTTTTCTGTGCTCAAAAGATTTGGGTTCTCGACTAGAGTTTGTCACCTTGTTTCTAATTGTATTGCTCATTGCGGATTTTCAGTGCTCATGCAAGGAGTATGTAATGGTTATTTCAAATCTTGTAGGGGCCTGAGGCAGGGGGATTCGCTCTCCCCATTGTTATTAGTTATAGCTTTGGAAGTTCTAAACAGAGGATTGCGGGAAGCATTTGCTAGAGGTGAGATTTGCTTTTACTACATGCCCAGATATTGTCAGCCTATTTCGTCTCTTTGTACGCAGATGATACTCTGATTTTTCTCAATGGGAGAAAGGCCTCACTTGTTGGTTGCATGAAGTTTTTGGAAAGATATGCTAGGGTCTCGGGACAAAAGATTAATACAGAAAAATGTTCTTACTTAATTGAGGAAAAAGCTGTTGTGGGGCAGGTGGTGGCGCGCGGTTAAAACTTATACATGATTCCAGTTCATAGGTTTGCCGATGAAGTATTTGGGTGTCCCTATCTATCATGGCAGATGTAAGATTATCTATATTGACACGCTGATCAATAAAATCCAAAAGCGTATTAGTGGTTGGAAAGTGAAACTTTTATCTCCTAGTGGAAGACTGATTTTAGTTCAGCATGTTTTAAACTCTATTCTAGTTTATACGCTTAGTGCCATGTGTGTCCTGCATCAAGTGCTCTATAGAATTCATAAATTATTATCGAATTTATTTTGGGGAGATTGTGAAGGCAGAATGAAAAAGAAATGGATATCCTGGAATAAGATTTGTTTTTCAAAGGTAGAAGCAGGATTGAGGGCTAGGAACCTTGTTACAGTCTCTAGGGCCTTTTGCTTGAAAGCCCTATGGAATATGCTCAATGTTGATTCGCTGTGGAAGAAGGAGGTCCCATTGATATTTTAGGTAGAGAAAAATAATACCTCGCCTCTTATGAAGGAGATCATGAAGTTGAAAATTGTCCTTGTGAGTAACAGTATCTGGCGGATTGGTAATGGGAACTCGAGTTTCTTTGCGAATAACTGGAATCTTATGTCTGTTTTTTTTAGATCAGGAGAGTTGGAGATTTGAGATATCTGGCCTATGATTGCGAAGGTTTGCAATGGGGATTTCGATTTGGTTTCTCTAGAGTTTAGAGACTTGGCGAGAACATTTTTTGATGGCAGATTTAAGGGTAATGAACAAGACAAGGTTTCTGTATTTGGACCCCGAACCGAGTGGTCTTTTTACCACTCAGTCTGCTTATGATATTCTTCGTGATAAGATGGGTACATCCACGTTGTTTGACAAGATTTGGTTGCCTCTTTTGCCATCTAAAATATCAATTTTTGTTTGGAAACTTTTATTAAGAGGCGTCTCAGTTAATGGGGAACTCCATGGATGTGGGATCAACTTAGCTTCTCGATGTCATTCACCAAGTGTGGAAACTTTAAGTCATCTCATTCTGGATGGTTGCCTGGCTAGAGGGGCCTGGAGACATTTTGAGGCCATTTTTTATGTTCACTTAAGAAGACCGGCAGAAACTGTGACCGTGTTGACAGTTTGGTTTAGGAGAGCCAATAAGCACTCTCAAGTTAGACTATTATACTTTTTAACGCCAATGTTAATCTTCTGGGAGATCTGGAAACAGAGGTGTCGGAGTGTTTTTGACAATGGTAAGCCAAGTATGATGACAATTATTTTGCTAGTCAGGAGAAATCTTCGATTCGCAAATTCCTTTATGTATCCCAAACGTGTTAGTGACAATAAGTAGCCCCTTTTATCCCCTGGTCTTCCTATAGTTCCGATTATAAAGAAGTGCAATAGAGTTGCCTATTGGAATTTCCCTCAAGCGGACTTTGTTGCACTTAATGTTGATGTTTCATAGAGGAATAACAAGGCGACAGCTGAAATTATTATGAACAATTTGGGTAATTATCTGGTGGCTAAGCAAGTTGTTCTTGGCGAAGGATCAATAACTTTGCGGAGGTTAGTGCAGTAATGGAAGGTCTTCTTTTGTGTTATAGGCTTCAGTTGGTAAAGGTCTCTTTACAAACGGATTCTAAAATTGTGCGGGGTTGGTTCTATGAGGATTTCAAAGTTCCTTGGTTCATGGAAAATGCTTGGCGAGAGATTAAGAAATTGACTTCCCATATGGAGGTTAGTTGTGTTCATATTTTCAGGGAAGCGAATGCGGTGGCGGATGCACTTGCTGATAGAGCGCAGAAGGAAGGGGTTAGTCGAGAATACGGTAATTTTGATCTTCCATACAAGATTGTTAGTCTGGTTCACTTAGATAGGATCCATACTCCTTATGTTCGTATTGCTAAATGAGCTGGGTGAAGTTTTAAGCCAGGTTGCAGGGGCGGTGTGGTTAGTTTAAGGATGCATTACTGCAGGTTGCTAGTTGGGCTGAGCTGTAGATATCCTGCAATCTGCGCATGGTTGTTGGAGTATTGGCTTGTGGTGCGAGTATGGACCTATTTTTTTGGGTGGTTTGTGCGGACGGTGGTAAGTAACCAGTGTGCTATGGCGTGCTATGATACGGATGGTTTCAGATTCAGGAGGAAAAGCCACAAGCTTGGCTATTTCGTAGCTGGTAGCGACTGTAGTGACCCTGTTTTGGCAGAGCGCAAAACAAAGTTACTCACTCTGTTTTTGGTGCTTGGACGGTCGGTTGGCCAGGCAATTGACGGATGGTGCGATGTTGCTAGGTGCTGGGTTGCGAGCTTTCCTATTCAGGAATCAGTGGAGTTGAGGCAACTATGCAGGTCGTTGGGATTATTTCAAGCAGTGGTTATTTGGCGGTGTTATGGCAGCGTAAAGATGTTTGGCATGATATGGCTGATTTCTTGGGACGGTGATTTGCGTGGGCTGGACTAGTGTGGTGTGGTGATGGTTAGGTGCTATTGTGCTGGCAAGTTTTGTGTTATTTGGCATGATTCTTGAGACGGTGAATTGCGCGGGCTAGACTGGTGTTGTACGGTGATGGCTAGGTGCAATTGCGCTGCCAAGTTTTGTGTTTGCAAGTTGGCTTATAAGTTGCAAGTTGTTTGTTTTTCTTGCAAGTTGCAATTGGCGCAATTGAATTTTGCAAGTATTGCAAGTTGCAAGCTTTGGTTCTTGGGTGAATGCTAGGTCCCTCTTTTTTAGTTTCAAGCCCTTTCTGGTTAAGGTGTGTGCTTGCTTACTTATTTGTTTGTTTATGAGGCATAGTCTCTTGGTGATTTTGGCCTAGTCCTTGAATAAGATATTTAAGGCCTAAACCTTCTCCTTGGTTAAGGCCTCTTATTAGGCCTTATCCTTGGTGAAATAGGTATGGTGTTAAATTTTCCTTTATGTAATGGTTTACTTGATGGTAGGCTTTATTATGTAAGGCCTACTCCTTGGTGAACTAGGCCTTTGTCAAGGACTTTTCAGAAGGTTCTTCTTGTTGAAGGTCACATAGTGAATTAGGAAAGTTTCTTTCATGGACCTAGAATTTGATTTTGTTTACTTAAGATGTATGTCCAATAGTTTTTATTTCTCGGGGAAAGTCGTCATGTACCCCCGACAGGTGTATAAGATTTTTTTCATGTAATAAAGGTCTGACATCCCATAGCTGCCCCTCCCCACTGGAGGTTTATAAAAAATAAAATAAAAAATTCCCCACAATCCCTCGGCTACAGTTTATTATGATACATGCTCCTCAAATTTTATTTTAGTCATGTGGCTTTTGCCCCCACAAGATTTGTTAGTACCACCATGAGGATCTGAATGTTTTGGTTATGATGTTGCAATTATTGACCACCGCATGATAGGTCATGCACCATCAAGGAACAATATTGTCTTATAGAGTTCTTGAGCTTTTATTTGCATCTCCGGGTTTAGCCTTCTGAAATTCTCTCTGTACATTTTCCTTAGGGTAGGCCAAGTATCATTCGTAAACGCCTCCTCATTTCTAGTGAAGAGTTCATCCTTAGCCCAGTGTTCTTCAAAGAAACTAACATTACCTTTAGAGATCCGCCACGTGGAGTTAGCAACTATAAATTCTTTATGCATCAACAACTCTTTTATGAACGGAGAAGCCCCAATTTTTATTTCTTGCTTTCTGAGTGGAAACCCTTCCAACAAATATTTTTTCCTTAGAAAATTTGCCCATAAAGAGTTGGTATTTATAAGATTCCAAAGAGACTTAATACGAAAAGCTCTTATAATATCATCCAGACTTCTAACATTTAGGCCCCCTTCCTCCTTAGGGACACTGATTTTATTCCATGCTATCCATTTCCTCTTATGTCTCCCTTTATGATCTCCCCAAAAGAAGTCTGCAATCATTTTCTAAATAGATTGCAGGACCTTAATAGGGACGACTGTAGCTGCTATGGTATAAATTGGCATTGACAATAGAACATGTCATATCAACGTCAGTCTACCCCCTGGCGACAAGAGTTTGGATTTCCAACCCTGAATCCTATGTTGGATTTTAGTTACCCAGGCTTCAAATAATGAAATTCTGCATCTACCTTGATAAATGGGGATGCCGAGATATGTAAACGAGGACTACTTGAAGACGAAACCTGTCCACCTTTTGATTGAAACAATTTTTTCTCCACGGACTTTCTCATCAATCATGAATGAGCTTTTTTCAATATTAACTTTCTCACCTGAAGCCCGACAATATCTGTCTAAAAGTTGCATACATCCTTCAATGGATTTTTTCCTGCAATTCAAAAAGATCAATGAATCATCAGCATACAATAGGTGGGTGATCGGAGTGGCCATCCTGGGAGTGTGGTAAAAACCAATTTTTCCCCTACGGTAAGCCCGACAGAGCCCTCTGCTTAGCACTTTTGCCGCAATAACAAAGAGGAGAGGGGAGAGAGGATCCCCTTGTCGAAGACCTCTAGATGATTTAAAATATATGTCATACCCGGTTTGCATCAACACCGAGAACCCACACTGTGTAATGCAGTTTGAAATCAGATGACATATTCTGTTATTGAAACCAAATCTGCGCAAGACTGCCAAGAGGTAACCCCATTCAATTCTGTCATACGCCTTTTCCATATCCAATTTGAATATTACATTATATCCAGTAACCTTTTTACCTATCTCTCTCATCAGTTCTTGAGCCAACCCAATGTTTTCTGAAATTAGTATCCCTTGAACAAAAGCCCCCTGCTCTAGAAAGATAATATTTGGAAGAAGCTTGGCCATTCTCATACTAAAAATTTTACTGAAAATTTTGTATACCACATTGCACGAACTAATAGGTCTAAAATCAGAATAAGAGACAGGTTCTTCAATTTTAGGAATAAGTGCCAAAAAATTGGCAGAAAATGTACCTGGCATCGCCTGGCAAGCCAAAAATTCCTTCGCAGCTTCCCATATGTCCAACCCAATAATATCCCAGCAACTCTGAAAGAATCCAGCTGTGAATCCGTCCGGGTCCGGGGCGCTATCATGTGGAATGCTAAAGGCTGTTTTTCTGACTTCCTCTAGGTCTGGCATCTGCATGAGTGAATCACAGTCCTCCTCTCGTATCAGGCTAGGAATGCAATCCATGAGTTCTAGATCCTCTTTGTGCTCTCCCGATGACAGTAAGGAACCAAAAAAATTGTTAGCTTCCAAAATAATATTTCTCGGATCCGTGACTAAGTTCCCTGCCATGTCATGAATTTTTGGTAATCGTTCTTCTCTTCTATTTGGCTTTGATTGAAGCAAAGAAGTATTTAGTGCACGCATCTCCGTCTTTAAATTCCTTTTCACCTGATTTTGTTTCCAGTAAATTTCTTCTCTCACCAAAGCCAGTTTAAGTTCAGCCTGACATCTGTTCAAGTTAACCGGATCATCTGGATCCCAGCCCTGTAATAAGCTGACTTCCAGTCTTTCAATATCATCTTCCAACCTTCTTATAATACTGAATATATTACCAAAGGTTTCTTTATTCCATATTTTTAGTGCTCCTCTAAGGCGCTTCATTTTGGAAGCCACACTATACATAGCCCCATATCCTTCTCCATTAGCATTCCAAATTCTGTCAACAAAACCTAAGAACTCATCATGAGTTAACCACGTACTCTGAAATCTGAACGGAGACATACCTACCCTTTATGACAATGGCAAAGAAAGTAACAAAGGTGCATGATCCGAACAAGCTCTAGTTAAATGATATCAACTCGAGTGTGTTGTATTACAGTTAACCAATCTGCATTCCCCAGAAAACGATCCAGTCTAGCCCAGGTTCTGTCCTCCCCTCTTTGATTATTACACCATGTATACTTGGGTCCTTCAAACCCACAATCCGAAAGGCCGCAGCTCGAGATACAACTGGTGAATTCTGTCATCACCAAAAGATTAGGAGGGCTCCCGCCTAATTTTTCTCCAACTTCCGCAATCACATTAAAGTTGCCACCAATGATCCATGGTTCATTCAAACCAATTGCAATGTGTTCCATATCATCCCATAAACTTCGCCGCTCTTGAACTAAACACTTTGCATATACAAAAGAAATGAAGAACACAGTATTGGAAAAAGGATCTTGATCCTACAGTGAATTAATTGATTTGTGCAGAGTAGTACGTCCACTTGTAAGTTATTATCCCAGAAGAGCCAAATTTTGCCGCCATAATCATCATTCGTTGCAAAGCAAGGCAGACTCACCTTACCTGCAATCTCCATGTGTCTTGAAGATTGAATCATAGGTTTCGCAATTGCAAGTAGCCTCACATTGTTTTCTGTAACCATCTTTTTTAGTCTACTACGGGTCGCCCGGTTACCAACTTCCCGTGCATTCCAAAACATGATGTTATCAATCATTACTAACACCTGGGGTAATCATGTATCTCGTCACTCTCCGAGTCCCCACCGCTAGTCCGTTTTTAGAACTTTTCTTTTTTCCTTTCGTCTTGACCTCTCCGGATTGATATCCTGGATCAACCATATTATTAGAAGACATGTTTGCGTCCGATTCATTATCCGACACCGCGTCACGATCCAACCTGTTGCATTCACCTATCACCTGAATTTGTTGTGCCCTTATGTCATCTGCTTGCATATTTTCAGCATATCTTGTTGCATTTGCAGCACTCCTTGAAGCATTTCCAGCATTCCTTGAAGCATTTTCAGCTAGCACATTTTCAGCAGTCCTTGAATTGTTTTTTCCAGCATTTTCAGCATTCCCTGTAGCACTTACAGCATTCCTTGAAGCATTTCAACCATTCCTTGAAGCATTTTCAGCATTCCTTGATACCATATTATTAGATGACATAATTTCCTCCGACTCATTATTCGACAATGCATAATTTCCTGGTTTGTTACATCCTGCCTGAGCCTGAAAATTCAGCGCATTAACTCCTTCACCATGGTTTCGTTTATGATCAGCATGCAAAATCTTTGATAAAATGTCTCCAACTCCCTGCTAATGTGCCAGGATTTGCAAACTCTGTTTCGTTGTTGAATTAGTACCCTGCTGTCCGATATTTTCCAATGCATTTGCCCCCGAATCCATCGCCACAGGTTTGTGTATCCCTGAAACAGAGTGTTGCAAATAGTCCCCTATTCTGTGTTGCACCTCGGCCCTGTTTAAATCCCCTGTTTTACGTCTCTCCTCGGCCCTGTTTAAATCCCCTGCACTATCTGGAAGTGCTTCCTGTAAAGACTGCTGAGCCTCTGTTTCAGCAGTTTTGGAGTTACATTCGTGTGCGTTATCTGAGCTACTATCCCCCACAAAAGAAACGATCCACAGCGGAGCCGCATTCGCGGATCCTTCTTCATATTTTGCTTCATCACAATTCTTCTTCAACATTGTCATTTTGATTTCGCTAATTGTGTAGCCGGCCCCCTTTAACACATCTTGTGTATTTTCAACATAATTCTTACTCACCTTTGTGTTTTGGTCATCTGTCTTCGTTCCTCTTGGGTTTTTATTATTTCATCATTACCCTCACCAAATCCTTCCGGATTTTCTTCCGCTTGGACCCCGTATTTGTTTGACGAAATCACATTTTCAAATTCCTTTCCCCTTGTGCTCTCCTTGGTTTCTTTTACATGTACACTATTAACCTCGACTCCTTGAGAGTTTTTGGCTCCGCTAGTTCCTATTTTTTCATTTGCTTCCATCGCTTTTTTGGCAACCGGAACATACATTTGCTTTTTCACATGTTGATCTTGTTTTTCCTCAACCTGAGTTTGTTTTTGCTTGGCCTTGTCTAGAGACTTCTTTATCGGTTTCTCCATCAGATTTAAAATGTTCTCTCTTCCTTCCAGCCAGTTTTCTGCAATAGTCCTTCTCATGCCCAATTAGGGAGCAGTGGTCACAATATTTGAATCATGAGTACTCAAGTTTTGCCAATATCCTCGATATTTTGGACTCTCAAGCCATATTCTATGTGGGAGAGGTTTAGAAACTTCCATCTCAACGCACATTCGTGCGACTTTTGGGCATGCAAAGTATCTAGTTACTGAAGGAATCTCCAATTGCCTTCATGATTGCAGGGAGAAAGAAAGCGAGAGGAAGGTTAGGGAGTTCAATCCATAATGGTGCCAACTCCGGATCCGGCCGTAGGCTAAAACCTGGATGCCAACGAAACATTTTATATCTAACTCCCCGAATCGTAAATGGGTCTTTTGATAACACTTTCTTGACTTCGTCTTCAGATTGTAAATAAACTATCACATGCCTAGGATCAATAAGACCCATTATGAACTCACCGGATATCCCCCAAGATCTATGAATGGAGTCCCTTATCGAATCTAGCGATGGCCTGAAACTTGAGAACTTCATAACTAAAATATGGTTAGAAACATGAGACTCACCTGTTGCAACATCCGAGTCGGACAGCCTCAAAGCCGGACTTCCTTCTTTCCTAAAGGTCGTGGAATCCGTCGGCTTGTCATCAAGATCATCCCTCATTGCCTTCCCAAGGACCTGCGCAAAGGAGCGCCTAGAAGATCCAGCGTCCTCCTTGCCAGCCGCAGGGGCAACCTCCTTGGCTGGCTGTGTCGCCTCCATGGAAAAACCTAACTGCCTCTACAACGGACTAGATTTGCTCCCTGGATGTTGGGACGGCAGAGATTGTAAGAGTCAAGAACCTTAACCTAGCCAACCCTTTTGATTGCCAAGAACTCAACCGCCAGACAGAGACGGCCTAGACAGCAGCCAATCAAAGTCCAGGAAGTCGACGTCCAGATGGGGCTAGGTTGAGCGGTGGCCAAGCAGGGCGTCGGCCAAGCAGGCGACGGCCGATCGACCTAGGGAACAGGGATGGCAGTGGCGACTTTAGGTTTTTTCTCTTTTCAATGGCGACGGCGGCTTTTGAATAAATGTTACTTGTTATTGGTTTATTTTGTTTATCATTTATTTCAGTATTTTTTGTTTAATGCAATTTTGTTTATTTTATTTCAATTTCATTTATTTACAAGTCCGAAGCCATCATTGTAAAAAATCTTAAATGAGAAGTTCATTATTCCTTTTTATTAAAACCAAATATTGGAGACCTCAATATGTTAAAAAGAACACATTATTTATCAATTTAATAAATAAAAATCTAAATAAATAAATAACTTAACAAATCTGACGAACAATTAAAGAATACTCAATTACAATTTTAAATTAATCAATTCAAGATAAAATTAAAGACAAAAGTTTTTTCGAATTTACCTAACACCTTCTGGAATAGGAAACAACATTTAGTCAATCTTCTTTATGAAGATGACTTTCTCGATTAGAAAATTCCAGCAAAAGCTAGACCAATTCAAATGAAAGAAAAATTAATATTATACTGTAAATAAAAAATCAATTTTTTAATTATCAAGAAACTAATTAGAAAAATCAAATCTCTATAGAGCTGCTCAACTTTTTATGCCTGAAAGGGTCGCTGAGATATAAACGAGAGCAAATGGATTAGATATCTAATTCCAGACAAAAGAAATTTAATCAGTAGACAGAATACACCCAGAACTACACCCAAATGGCAAAGACCACCAAAGATAATTGATAACCGTAGAATGCAAGTCACTGAAATAGAAAACAGTAGCAACAATGAGTTTTGGAAACAAAAATTGATGCATGAAAAACCTGAAAAGTAATTGATAAAAATTGAAGTACACTAATAAAGAAAATTGTAAAAATTTGCATTTTTCATGATTTGAAACTTAAGGGGGTACTAAGCTATTGAATTCCATCCATGTCTTCTTCCCTTTACGAATTATTGACTGAATGAACAATATAGAGTTTTTGTAAAAGACAAGAAGAGGACATTAAAATAAAAAAATTAATCTAATTATTTATAGAAGGTGATTATACATCAAACCATCATCTGATCAGCACCGTATACGTGTCATGATAATCTCGTCAACTAAACAGAGTAGACTCGATTACATACTCAATCCAGTGAGATCCAAACAACACTAAGCCCATTTGGCAAAATCCAGACAGCCGGATCCAAGTTGCAATGATCCATTAAGCCCACACGTCAAGCGGTCAGGCCCAGTACTCGTAAGACCTCTAAGGAAAGTATCCGAGAGATCTACCCAAGGCTGGCAGACCAGCAACAGATTGGATCCGACTAGAAAACAAATAATAGAATATAAGTTGGGTAAGGAACTTCCTTGCATGGACAACACTCAGAAAGGGAAACCGCTCCCACAGATCTAGGAGCATAAGTCGTGTACGAAAACTATTCAACATGGACAGCTCCCAATTAGGAAAGGATCTCCAGCAAGATCTCTTTCCTTAAACTACTCCACCAAAGGCCTAGCTGAACAAGGACTCTCACACTATAAAAGAGAGGTAAGGTCAATGAACTTAAGGTATAATACAAAAACCCATTTTACAGCTTTAAGCCTCTCCTGAATCTTATCTAACTTAAGCATCAGAGTGCTATCGGCTACCACATGGTGGTCCTTAGCTCACGTGTGCTACTTGTAGAGACCATGAGCAGCGAAGGGCCTATTCCCCAGAGAGCTCCGGATAGCATGCTTAGAAATGTCGCACTGCCCTAGCAGCTTCTCAATGGACAGGAGGCGGAGGAGACAGACACGTCTCGCACAACCCCATCCGTAACGCGGCTACAAACCAAGACGTATTGTTTAGTCTCACGGTCCCTCCATTCATGCATCATATCATGGACGAACTGCAGCCAAAGAAATACACACCACCAAAGTTGGAATTTTACGATGGAATAGGAGATATGTAAGATCACTTGCGCCACTTCCAACACGTTATGGCTACGATGGAATAGGAGAAAGTCCCTCACTCATTTTAACGATGAGAGGACCCTCATCGACGGTTGTAGTAATGACACCGCCGTCACGGCTTTCACTTGGGTCGGAGAAGGGGTAAGTTCTACGACTTTCTTACCCTGGACCCCCAACCAATATGACAGACTTGCTCAGAGATGCCTCGAGATACATCACTCTGGACGAAATGCTAGCCGCCAAGAGGGAAGCGAACTCAAAGAAAAAACCCTCTGTCCCCAAAGACAAAAAGATGGGAAAAAGAAAGAGGATGATGATGGTAACAAGAGGAAGCACACAAACAACAAGACTGATTCAAGCTGCACAAGGCAGGACACAGCCTCTAATTATGTCAGGTTCAGGTCTGTCACCCCTCTCAATACCAGTTTATCCGACATCCTTGATTCCATCAAGGATTGGGAAGGGTTGAAGTAGCCACCTAAGCAGCAATAAGACCCTGCTCGGCGCGACAACAACAAATATTGCGCCTACCACAAGGAAGGCGGACATGATATTGATGATTGCAAAAACCTTAGAGGAGAAGTGGAGTACTAGATCAGGAAAGGAAAGCACAAAGAGTTCCTAGGTTTGGACAGGAGGCAAGGCCGAGCAAAAGAAAAAGCAGACGTTGTCAAAAAGATTGAAAAGGAAGCTCTTGGGGTCATTTACATCCTCCACAGGGTTGGTTCCAAAGGGGAGCAATCAAACAGGTCCCACAAGAGGACACTAACCGAAATGTAGACACCATCTCAGTATGAGAACCGACAAGTGCAGCACGCACAAGTTCACAGCCCGATCCCATCACTGACGTTTACGGAAAAGGATCTTTAGGGGGTAGATTCTCCTCACAATGATGCCTAGGTGATTTTTGTCCTCATCACTAAGTGGGAGGTAAAGAGGGCCTTAGTGGACACTAGAAGCCCATTGAATGTCATGTTTTTCAGTGCATTTTGTAATATGCAACTATAGAAGAAACACAACACCCACCACCCACCCCATGGTCGGATTCAACGAAGATAAGTGTTTCCCCATCAAGAAGATCAATCTAATGGTGTTGGCAGGAGAGCCACAATTACAGAAGTACCTTGTCCAAGAGTTCATGGTGGTTGGCACTTCATTCACCTACAACATTATTTTGGGAAGTCATGGCTTCATCTTATGGAAGCAGTAGTCTCCACTCTACACCAAGGCATAAAATATACAACCAACCATGCCCAATGAACTATCCGAGGAGATCTACCAGCAGCAAGAGACTTCCATTATGCATCCCTTAAGTAGTTGAATTGTTTCCAAGTGCAGCTTGGGCCCACAGAACCAACATTTCAGGCACCAGGCCTATACGAAAGAAGATAATCACTCTATGAGGGAGAAAATGCCATGATAACCAAAGTTCAGCTATTCAGATAGCCAAAAGCCAGAGCTAGCAAGAGGGCACCGACTCCAAGAGCTGTTAATCAGCAAGGAACTGCTTGCCAGCACAAAGTCCACTATTAAGTAACTTTGCTAGCTTTAAAAAAACTAACTTCGCTAATGGACCATGCAATCCAAGCCATAACCATTTGAGCCTCTTTAAGGGTCGGTTTAGCTCAGTCTCCATTCGGAGTTAAATTACTTGTTGATTTGATTTTGTTTCTTATTTTATGTTTTTCATTTCAGTTTAGAAGAGTTGTTCGTACAAGTTACATTGCAGAAAATAAAACAAATTTTATTGATTGCAATGAGAATTATTACAAAGTTTGCCGACCAACTAGTACATCAGTTTATAAACTAAAAGTATCAATGTCCGATGCAAGTATCTATTCGCTAAAAAAAGGGTAGAGACTCCGATCTACTAATTTGCCTCTAGAAGAGAAGGTTGTGAAAGTAAAGCGTCTGCAACAGAAGGCGAATGAACGCACTCAATTCATTGCTTCGTCAAATCACCTTGCGGGAATGATTCGAAGGTGGCAACATGAGCTCCGAAACAAATTTTAGATGTCTTCAACACGCCAGCCTACCCTACGAAAAGGGACGGGAACTGGAGCAGAAGGAGGCGAAAGGAGAATGACCCTCAAGATGGAAGTGTCTGAAATGCGGTTGAGCTTTTACGTCAATGGAAAGAAGGTCACATTCATCAGAACTCCGTTCCACCCACCTGTCTTCCGGTTGGGATGTCACGTGTGAAGCCCAGGCGAACAAACCCCACAAACTAGCTACATAAATTATCACTTAACAGCAGTGGCAAATGGGCACTCGGGAGCCACAGAGGATGGAAGACATACCTATCCCCTGAGGAACAGCCCGTACTTCTTCTATCAAATATAAGAACATACTACAAGATCTCATAGGATCAATCAGATGCCCACCTAGATCAGGTGGCACCACATAATAGCAAGTCTTATCAAGACTCATTGGCGCAAATGTTAGAATATTCGAAGACTCCAGTGAGGGAGATATTCCTTTAGCCTTTGGAAAACCTAAAACATTCTCTCTGGTAAGATGCATTTGATTAACATGCTCTACTATTCTCATTGCAGTGCTTGAACGTAGAATAGCCAGCCTATATATACGCGAAATGGTTTACGAACCAGCGTCAACAAACAATTACTTCAGCATTAAATGTCGTACGGGAAATCAGGAAAATGATGGTTCCAATTACAACTGTTCAAGTCCACATCTTTTGAATCAATGACCCTGCAAGTAGCGCAATTAACTGGGGGGAGTAATCGATACTAAACCATCTCGCAGTATGCGTCGTATCCCTGACACGTTGATCCATAAAGATTTTTTCTAACTGGGCCCCTCTACTAATAGGCCCAAACTTATGCCCTACCAGATCCGGTCCAGCACACCAAAGGAATAAACAGCAAAGGCCCTGAGCGCCCAAAGAATAAGGAGTGCGCCTACAGAGTATTATCATTAAATCCAAGGCACCAACTCTATTATTATTTTGTGGTTGTTCACTGAAGCCGATCAATCGAGCGACGCTGGAATCAAATCGCCAGGCGAGCTAAGTAAATTAGACTTACACGCCCAAAATCTTACTCTGACCAAAGCTCAGTCAACTCCTATTGATTACAATAGCTTCTAGTCTGCTCTAACACCTAGCCCGCCAAAAGCGGACGACGATGGGTTAGAAAGTGGGAGTTTAGTCAATGTTTGTAATACCTGACGACGATGGCTTGCCATGGACCATTTCCAACAATAGACGATGGTCGCCGAACCTTACCAAATCTTAGTCAGTTTTGACCTATGACGATAGTTTATGGTAAGGTCTAACACCCAGTCCGTTAAATTAAACGGGTGTCAACAGTTTAGAAAATGGCAGCTTAGTCAGCGCTCTGATGCCTGATCGAGACGGCTTTCCATGGATCATTGTCCAAACATGGGCAATAGTGAAAGAACCCGACAAAAGCTTAGTCGGTGACAATCGATGACGATGGATTCTGCTCTACTCGAAAGCCTAGTATACAAATAATGGATTTCAATGGCCTAGAAAGTTGGAGTCTAGTCATATCCTTCGATGCCTGATTAAGATGGCTTGCCAAGGGTCACTACTCGTACGCATACATTGATCGCCGAACCCCGACCAAAGCTTCATTAGTGGCCGCTGATGACAATGGCTTTGGCCTGCTCGAGGCCTAGTTTGCTATGTGCGGATTACAACGGCCTAGAAAGCAGGAACTTAGTCAGTGCTCATATGGGCTTTTGTAGACAGCTTGCCAGAGTTTAGTTAGAATGACTAACGATGATAATTTATGGCTCGCTCTTCCTAGTCTGCCACTAACGGATCAA
The DNA here is from genome assembly GCA_963556465.1 of Berberis vulgaris. Lineage (NCBI taxonomy): Eukaryota > Viridiplantae > Streptophyta > Magnoliopsida > Ranunculales > Berberidaceae > Berberis > Berberis vulgaris. The sequence goes on from OY747128.1 coordinate 40,748,631, forward strand.
GATAGGTTGGAAAGTGGGAGTCAAGTCATTGCCCTCGACTCCTGATCAAGATGGATTTCCAGGGACCACCATGGTTGTTGAAACTTGACCCCGGATTAGTCAGCTATAACTTACGATAAACACCCCCGGTCCAATTAATCCTATTCTACGAATAACAACTAAAGACGGGTCAAAAGTCCGGTCAGAGTTCTGAAAACTCGACCCAAACGACTTACAAAAACTAATGTCCAATCATCCACAACAGTGCAAGCGCTGGGACCAGAATCTGACTAATTCGCTTATAACAACAACAACTGTTAGTTTAACAGGCAGTCAAGCCACCAGAGGGTGTATTACACTCCCCATTCTATAAAAAGGAGTCTGGCCAAAATTGCACAAACTATTGCAGCACAAGAAGTCAAAACTCTCAATAGCAAATCAATCATAAAGCTTCCTAGCATAGCAGAGCCTCTCATCTGACAATCAATGTCGAAATAAGACAAAGCGGGTAAAAGCTATTAGTAAAAACAAAGGAAAACAAACAGGGGCAAATTACTATTCATTTACAAAGCGAAAAGAAAATACAAGGTTCATCCCTCATCAGGAGGAGAGTCAAATACAACAGAACCAAACTTAGCAGGGGAAAAAACAAGAAACATATCTAAAGGTGTTGCCTTTAGATCCCCCTCATCGGGGTCGCCTTCTTCTTCAGAAGAATCGAAGGCCGCTCCAAATTTTGCACATGCAATCTCTTTAGATCCTAGTCGGGACGCTCCTCCTTCATCAAATGCAATAGCTCCATCCTTCCATGCACGACTCTGTTGAACTCAAACCTGCCTTGGGACTTGAGAAGCTTCAATTCGCGCCCCTCTTGATTCAGCGAGCTCCTGCTTCAGTCGCTCCAGCTCGCCTAACAGCGTGTCAATCTTGGACTGCTCGGCACCCAGCTTATCGTTAACAGTATTCAGCTCATGTTGCACCAAAAAGAACTACTCTTCAGCGGTCCTTGCACTCTTGGCATTAAACTCAACGTCGTCTTCCAACTGCTGACATTGAACAGACCATTCAGACTCTTTCTTGTCCCCTTCAGCATGCACTCTAGCCACAGTCTCACAAGCAAGCTGCAAGTCATGACAGACAAGGTTCAATTCATTTTTTAACCGATCTCTCGCGAACATTGCCCCCACCAAGTCAGACTCAAGCGCCTCCAAACGAACCCTATGAGCCTCCGACCTAATGGACCAGGGTTCTGTTCCAGTATCTGAGAAAGCTTCAAGTTGTTTCCCCAATGACTCAATCTCATAAAGAGCATCAGAGTATGACTTATGCAAGATTCAAATACTCGTTCCATAGTATACACTCTCTTACGAGCGGCCTCAACTTCAATTCTAGCTGCGGCCACTTGATTCAAGTATGACATCCCTAGCACAAGATGTGTATGCCCTTTATCCAAACGCTCTCCAACCGTATCTCCCACAGCTCTGAAGCGCATTTCGCCATCTAGTCATTCAACCTGCTAATATGTTTCCTTGAAGCACAAGAAATGTCAACCTTCTGATGCCAAGCTTGGTTGTTCATCTTTACTACGTCTAAAGCAAACATACCGATCCGAGCATCCGAAAAAAAGATAATTTGGATCCGAAATTAGCCCAACACCACTGTTGGCCGTATTTACTACATCAGGGCCCTCATCAGCAACTTTCCCTTTGCCCGCAACAATCGGTTCTTTTTCACGCACTGATTCAGAATCAGTTGACGGAGAAGATGGAAGCGAGTTATTCCTTGGAACCGTCGTCAAATCAATATGAGGACAGGAACGAGACAGAGAACAGTACGGGTGATGAGAACGGGACTCTTCACCATGGCATCGACGTCAGATGACTCTTCAATGGGTTCATGATCAAGAAAAAGGTGGAGCTTAAAGTCTTTTATTGAAAAGGGACGACTAGACGAAGCTTCCATGCCTGCCTGCAACAACATTTTATTCAAAAACTCCACCTGCTTGGTGCTCAGTTTGGTCACATCCTCCACGCCAACTATTTGTAAATACTCCATCTCTAAGTTAGAAAAGAGGATAGGGGCCACAGCCTGAGCATCATGCCTCTCATAAGCAACAGTCTCATCCAACACTTGCCCGACAGCATTACGACCTTCGGACTAAGCCAAGCGCCCGTGGACAAATCTAGGCAAAACAAGAGACCTTTTCAGATGCACAGGAGAAAGAAATGCTCATTTATTTCTTCCCTCCTTGAAGGGCTTGGAACCTTGATCTTGGAAAGTTTCCTCATCCTCGGAGCAGACACACCCTCACGCTTTGGCTTATTTATCCAAAAAACGAGTGAGAGCTACATGCTAATGAGCCCACAATCCGCTGCGCTCAATATTAGAAGACTCAATGACATCCTCTTCTTCCAGACGAGGCAAGTAAAATGAATGCATCCAAAAATTGCTTTATCTTCAGTAGAAAGTGGCGAAGTTGAAAATCTCCCTGCAAAAACCACAACAGATCAACTTAATATGCATATAACACAAGCAAGACCGGAAAAAAAAAGTCAAACTTACTCAGTGGTCTAAATTCACGTTTGATTGGACAACCAATAAGCTCAAAGTATATTGAGTCTGCGAGAGTAATGAAACATAACTTCTTCCATGATTTAAAATCATCAGGTAAGTTGCTGAAGCAGTTTGGCGGCATCAGCACGCACACAACATTCTCGTTTATCCGAAGAGAAGTAAGCAATTGCATCGCCCTTGAAGACACTCGGACACCAGCATCCTTAGCCCTAATCAGGATGGCAATCACAATCATAAACCCGTTCGACACAAGTTGAGCGGGTGCAATGCCAAGATACCCCAGGAACTCCCAACTCTCCTTGAGAACAGGAAAACGGACACCCGATTGAAGCATACCTCGGTGAAGACAGATAAACCCTTCACGAGGGGACAACGGCGTCAGATCGCCCCAGAGTGCAGAGCACCAGATTGTCACCCCATATGTGCTGCGGAGGACTTCCAGATCTGATTCAGAGAGCAACTCCTCCTCAAAAAACTTATGGCTCTTAGCGAAAAGTTCATTAGGAAGTTGATTTCGATCCCCCATAAAAGAAACTACAAGCTTTTGAATACAAAAGTTAAGTGAAGTCAAAAGCACATAAGGTAATACGGCAAAGCAAAATCTCTGAGATCGAAAAAATAAAGGGGTTATACTCAACGGTAAATTAAATTTGCCGCCCAATTAATGAAATTCACCACCCAAGGAAACAACTCAGACTCAACCATCATGACTGCACAGTTGCTTCATGAAATGACCTAGTGGACTAATAAGATGGCCCACCAACTCAGAGGGATTAATCAAACCGTCCTCTGATTAGCACAGTACACGTGTTATGATAATCTCGTCAACGGAAGGAACCAGACACGATTTCAGACTCAATCTAGTGAGGCCCAAACAACACTAAGTCCATCATTGGCAGAATCCAGACAGTCAGATCCGAGTTGCAATGAGCCATTAAGCTCACACGTCACATGGTAAGGCCCAATACTCATAAGACCTCTAAGGCAAGTATCTGAGAGACCCACCTAAGACTGGCAGGCCAACAACACATTGGATCCAACTAGGAAACAAATACTAGAATATAAGTCGGGCAAAAAACTTCCTTGCATGAACAACACTCAAAAAGGAAAACCTCTCTCACAGATCTAGGAGCACGAGTCATGTAGGAAAATTATCCCACATGGACAGCTCCCAATTAGGAAAGGATCTCCAGCAAGATCTTTTTCCCTAAACTACGCCACCAAAAGGCCTAGCTAAACAAGGACTCTCACACTATAAAATGGAGTTAAGGTCGATGAACTTAAGGTATGCTAGGGAAATCCAATTTACAGCTTTAAGCCTCACCTAATCCTTATCTAACTTAAGCATCGGAGTGTCATCGGCCGCTACATGGTGGTCCTTGACTCACATATGCTACTTGTGGGTCTAGGTAAGCAGCAAGAATCGACTACATTAGAAGGGACGAAGTGTCCAAAGTCCAGACTGTTGATCCAACGTGTAGAATTTTGTCAACATCAAATATTTTTTAGGATTGGCTTTTTTTTCCTGTTTTTTAGTTGTTGAAAATATAAATTTAGGACTATACCAAATGTATATGGGTTTAATGTGGCTTCTAAGATGCCTGAAATTTGTGATTGAGTCACCTTGAATTGAATTCCTTGTGCAGCAAACGATTTTGCATCCTACACCTTGGTGAAAAGATCTGAATTTGTGGAAAAAACTTAAAAAGTTTATCAACTCAACTGAAATGCATAAACTGTGTAGTAGAAGTCTAGGGTATACATATTGTCATTATTTTCTCTTGCAATAGCAGCTTTACTACATTTACATTTGAGCTCAGACGTATGAAAATTTAATTCAATAAATAAATTGATTCAGGTGTTCTAGATATACAATTTGTAATTTTTTTTCTTTCTATTGATCAAATCATAGAAAATGCACCTATAACTTGACATCAATATTGTTGAGGCAACGACTATTTGGCACTACAGGTCCCTCACCCACACCATCCATCTAATTTTTTCTTTCCCACACCATGCACTTTCTCTTCCACATCAATGTTCTCTTCCAAACCACTCATAAAAGGAAAAACCTAAATCCTTCTCCCCTTCCAAATTCAAACAATCAAAAGCTCTTTCTCCCCTCCCAACTTTCTCTTCTTTTTTTCGATCGAAATTTCCCTCTTCTTCGATCGAAAGCTCAATCTCCCTCTTCTTCGATCGAAAGCTCCCTCTCCCCTCCCAACTAAATTGTCACTCTCTCCCCCAATCTCTCCCATTTCACTTTCATTCAACTCACCCAAAAGGGCTTATCAATCGAGCGTGCGAAGGCAAGAGATAAAGGATATGGGGCTGCGATGGTGGCCATCACAATAGTGCACCGCCAGCCTCCTCTCTTCCCAAAACAACCTAACACTCACTCATTCAGTATATAAAAATAGGGTATTGTACCTGACTTTCGACCAACTTTGACACTCGATTAGTATTGATTCTCAAGCTCATCAAAACACAAAAAATGTATTACTCTGACTTATCTAATAAAAAAAATTTGAATCACCTAAAAATGTTTTGAAATAAGCAAGTTATGATCATTTTACTAAAGTCACTCAAATCTGTCTGGTAAAGAAAATAGGGTAATATTTCAAACTTTCGACCAACTTTGACGCTCGATTGAGACTTATTCTCTAGCTCATCAAAACACAAAAAATGTATTACTTTGAGTTATCTAATGAACACAATTTGAATCACTTAAAAATGTTTTGAAATGAGCAAGTTATGGTCATTTTACTACAGTCACTCAAAACTGTCCAGTAACAACCAAGTTGCAAAGGATCATACGAATGTAAGTTACTCACTTGATTATCCGCGACGAATGTAAGTCTCTGACTCTCATGAACCACTGCAAATGTGAGTGGGAGACTTACAATCGTAGCGGATCATGCGAGTGAGAGACTTACATTCGCATGATCCTTGCTGGACAGTTTTGAGTGACTGTCGTAAAATGACCATAAATTGCTCATTTCAAAACATTCAAGTGATTCAAATTGTGTTCATTAGATAATTCAGAGTACTACTTTTTTCATGTTTTGATGAACTTGATAATCGGTCTCAATCGAGCGTCAAAGTTGGCAGAAAGTCAGGGACAATACCTTGTTTTCTTTATAGGACAATTTTTAGTGACTTTAGTAAAATAATCATAACTTGCTCATTTCAAAATATTTTCAGGTGATTCAAATTGTGTTCATTAGATAACTCAGAATACTACATTTTCATGTGAGCTTTAAAATCGGTCTCAATCAAGTGTCAAAGTTGGTCGAAAGTCAGGGAAAATGCCCTATTTTCTTTACTAGACAGATATGAGTGACTCCACGACTGTGAGTCTTCCACTCGCAGGTACCTCTGCGAGCATCAAATTTTTTTGCCCTCGAAGTGGCTCGTGCGAGTAGGGAACCCACCCTTGCATGGTCTGCCGCGAGGGAGAGAAAAAAATAGAAAAGGAGAGGGGGAGGAGAGAGAAGGGGCGACGACATGTGCGAGAAGAAGAGAGAGTGTGAGAAGAATAGAGGAAAGCTGAGAGAGAATGGGAGAAGAAGAGATAGTGGGAGAACTGGGAAAGGAGAAGGAGAAGAAGATGGAAAATGGACTATAGTGGTTGTTGTGACTCCATCTCCTCTATCTCTTGCCGTCGTCGGTCGTCTCTCACCGTCCCTCGCAATCAATCACCCCCTTCCTCGCTACCCTCTTCCCTACTGTTGTTGTTGTTGTTCTTGAGAAGAGAGTGTGAGATGAAGAAAATGAATAGTGGTTTAAATGGGTGGTGTGGGAGAGTAGGTAAAAAAAAATTTGATATGTGGTGTAGGCAAAGGTAACATATGGTGCCAAATAGTTGCTGCCTATTGTTGATGGGAAGGCTGAAAATGAAGATGTCCTTAGAGGTGTAATACATAACTTCATATGTGTGGAATAATCACTATGCTCAGACAGAGAGCCCATAAGCAGGGCACCTAGCATATACATCAGATTAGACTATATCAACGAAACAATGGTACAATGTGGGAATGCTTAATCATGAAATTTGTTGACTTAATTTGTGCTATAAAGCATGAACTATGTCCCTCCCAGCCTTCACCCAATCTTATGCATGAAGGACAGAAATTTTAGGACCAATAAGATGACCCACAACACAAATGATGTCTTGAAGGGTCTTGTTCTTGAAATTGGGATGAGTGCATTCTCTCATTGAAAATGAAATTGGAAGCAGGTCTGAACATGAACCAAGTCACCCAGATTGATATTCGTCCAGAGGGGCTTGGTGAAGACCCACCACAATGCAATTTATTTGCAGCTGTGGGGACAATAAGAGAAAGAAGATATTGTTGTTGTATGATAAAATCTATCCTCCATATCGAATTCACATTGGATTGGGAAAGCAAATTAAGGACTAATTACACACACACCTCACAAGGACTGAATATACAGACATGGCAACCTGACATTTTATCACCTTTGCATGCTTTGGTGTTTTGCCTCTTTGGACCACCTCATTGATCATCAGCCGTTTGTAGGGAGGAGGCTTTTAGACTTCTTAAACTTCATCTCTACTTATAAATACCATCTCTACCCACGTGTCTGTTGTACTGTCTCATTATCAACTTAACCCCACTTAATCGCACCCGTTCATTAGCGATATTCAGTCCATGATCAGCAATTGTAGACTTCCAGTAGTAGTATTACTTTCATTGTTCTGCCAACTTTTAGCAGTGTATTGATGTAGTATACCAACTTATTACTCACCAACTAAGAGCAAGACAGTAGTGACCCAGTGTGATGATGGACACAACTCCACAGTTGACTCCCCTCGAAATTTTCCCACCCCACACCACCTACTTCAATCCTTCCTAATTATGGTTACAAAGTTTATTATGAAAATACAAATTTCTCTCATTTGCTTCTAGAAATCATAATCGTATCAACCACCAAAACCATTATCAACCTATTACCATATTTAGTAATAAGTACAATTGACTCAACTCGATAACCATGTTTATGTCAGTCACTCTTGGAATATAAATAGTGTGGTGATCATCAAAACAGCCTTTTTTTTTTCTACTTTTAATCCTATACTTAAGTAATATAGATAAGGGGAAGTGGATCAATTCATTCCTAATCAATATTGGGTTTCCTAATTAGGTGGTACTCAAATACGAATTTTAATGGATTGTGAATGATTTTAAAATCCATTAAAATTCAGGGGTATTCAATTATAAATTTAAAATAATACATGTAATTCTAGGGGTATTCAAATATCGATTTTAAATGATTGTTTTAAAATTCATCAAAATCAGAAGGTATTCAATTCATGTTTTTCAAAAGTCCACCAAAATCAGGGGGTCTTCAAGAAGTAGTGGATTTTAATAGATTTGTTAAAGTTGTGGATTTTAAAGGATTTGTGAGTGAAAAGTATATATAACAAGGGTTATTCCAAATCCAACATCCCCCCCTCATATTTCAACGGATTTGTATTGGCTATTGTTACATAACACCATCATTTCCGCTGATGGACGCCACCATCCCATTTTTTTGTGATTTGCTGAAAGACACCACCACATTCCCTTATCTTCTCTCTTCACAGGAGCAACACCACCTTACCCCACAACTTTCAGCCACACCACCATGCCCTACCACCGCTGGCTACACCACCACCCGCACTTCCTCTTCTCTTTTGTTCTTGTTCTTGTTCTTCTTTTTTGTTATTATTATTCTTCTTCTCATTCTCTTCCTCTTATTTTCTCTTATTCTTGTCCTCTCTTCATCTTTGTTTTTTGTTCTTCTCTTTTTTTTTTCCTTCTGATTTCTTCTTTTTCTTCTACTTTTTCTCTTTGTTTTTCTTCTTCTTCTATTTTTTTCTCTTCTCTTCTTATTTTCCCATTTTTTTCTTTTTCCCTCTTGCAGAGGTTCTTGCGAAAGGAGATTCCCCACTTGCCAGAACCTTCGCGAGGGCAAAAGGAAGAAGAAGAAAAAAAAAAGATAGGATAAAAAGAAAAAAACATAGAGAAAAAAAGTGGAGGAGGAAGAGAAGAAGAAAAGGTGAGGGGTAAGAGGTTGAGAATAAAAAGATGAAAATGGGTAGAGGTGGGATGAGAGGTGGCGGTGGTGATTGATGGAGAAGAAGAAGAAGAAGAAGAAGAAGAAGAAGAAGAGGGGGGAGGAAGAGGAGAGGTGGCGGTAGCATGGTGGTGGTGGTGATTAATGAAGAAGAAGAAGAAGGGAGGAGAGGTGGCGGTGGCGGGGATAACAATTTGAAGTAAAATAGTTATTTGTATTACTTTTGGACCATCTTTAATGTATTTGATTTTTTTTTTAATTTGAAGTAAAATTCTTGTAACATACAAACAATTGTTTAATTGATGTTTTGAGAGATGTTTTATGATTTGTGTTGGCATGGATAACAATGTAGGCGATGTTCTTTCATTGTTTCCTATGACTAATAACGCATTTATAAAAATCCAATGAATTTATAAGAATCCATAGAAATCTATAACAAACCTTTATAAAATCTACAAATTCCAATCATTTAAAACCCATCAAAATCCAGTGGATTTTGTAAAATCATTTGAAACTTTTTTAAAATTCACGAGATTTAAAACTCTTCAGAGTTCATTCAAATCTTGAATTGAATACCCCAACCTTAATACCGAATACATACCATTTAATTGGAAGCAAAAGTAATAAAAAGGAGAATTATTGCATATGTGTTGGCCAAATTCATCTATACCGGTGAGTTTTTATCTCAAGCTCTCCCACATATTGGATGAATGCACAACCTTCGTATAGTGTTGAAAAAAACATTTACTAGCTAGATATAATTGATCATATGCATGACTTAAAATATTAATTTTATCCCTCAATGCTTCAAACCACGTCCTCAAACGATTATTACCAATATAATCAAAACCTAATTGCACTTATGTTGAGCAGCACTAACTACTCTTTTTAACCAAGTGATCGCACTTAGCTAGTCAGTCTAATCTAGCATTTGATTTCCAAATTCTTTCTCAAGTCATTTTTTAACACGTAATATGGTGATATCTATCTTTGATCAAGCACCTCAATCTTGAATTTGGTCTTAATCATTCAAATATCCACTGTCTTGCCCCTTTATTTGTTCGGATTTCTTAATCTTATTATTATTGCTATAATTGGCATTATTGCTATGAAGGGGACATATAAACCAAAAAGCAATCATATTCTGCTACTGTTATATTCATCTTTTGGTATGGTTTTATTATTTCCTTCCCATCACATGAATTTCCTTCACACCCTTATAAAGTTGAATAGACAATGGGAAGCCACAAAGATTGAAATTATTGTGATCTTTAATTAAGCCCCATAAGAGTGAGTGTGTGTGGTGAAAAGTCAGAGCCTCAGAGGCCAAGCTAGCTTGTTGACTATTATATTTGAGAGGAGTCAAAGTGGGTGTATGCGTGTATAATTAAACAGTAGCCTAATTAGGTTGCATAATGAAATCAAATTATTTTAATTAAATAAACAGAGCTTATTATTAGTACTATGGGATGGAGAGAAAAGTTAGAGAACACATGAAACATGCAAGGCAATTAAGGAAAACTCATGATGGAAGTGAATGCCCAGTCAGTGTTGGATGGATTAAATAGTTTTTTTTGTTGTTGATTTAATTTGTATGTATTAGCTTTGAGGTCAACATAAAGAAACTCTCTCAATATACTGCAAGGCACGTGAATGAAATGTTGTCCGGCGCGTGAAGTTGGTGATGATACACACTACAAAAAAAACTCATTATTAGCTACGGAAATTAGCGACGGTTTTTTAAAAAACTCATTATTAGCTACGGAAATTAGCGACGGTTTTTTAACCGTCGTTATTTAAACGATTTGCGACGGCATAAAACCGTCGCTACTGTTTCTAATACGGTTTCAGTACATAAATTAAAAAAATCATCGCTAAATATTTTGCGACGGTATAAAACTGACGCTAATACGAGTATTAGCGACGGTACAGGGGCCGTGGCTAAGATTTTAAAAAAATTTGGTTAGCCACGGTAGAATACCGTAGCTAATAGTTTTTCCAAAAAAATGACATATATAAAAATCAAATTAGCGACGGTAAATGGGCCGTGGCTAAAGTTTACAAAAAAAAAATTTGTTAGCCACGGTAGAATACCGTAGCTAGCAATTTTTTAAAAAAAATTGAAATTTATAAAAATCAAACTAGCGACGGTATAGAGGCCGTGGCTAAAGTTTACAAAAACAAATTTGTTAGCCATAAACACTGGATAAAATCACCACCAACCCATTGCCGTCCAGCCCGATTAGGATACCAGGCTTTCAGCCAAGCTACCTGGGTTCGAATCCTAACAATGGAAATTTTTTTATATATTTATATTAGCGACGGGAAAGTGCCGTGGCTAATGAGTTTTATTTATAAAACTCATTAGCCACGGTTATTTACCGTAGCTAATTGTTTTTAAATATATATATATATATATATATATAAACATATAAAGAAAATATATATAAATAAACATTGGATAAAATCACCACCAACCCATTGCCGTCCAGCCCGGTTAGGATACCAGGCTTTCAGCCAGGCGACTCGGGTTCGAATTCTGACAATGGAAATTTTTTATATATTTATATTAGCGACGGCAAAGTGCCGTGGCTAATGAGTTTTATTACCTAGCTAATTTTTTTTAAAAAAATATATATATAAAGCAAATAGATATAAATAAACACTGGATAAAATCACAACCAACCCATTGCCATCCAGCCCGGTTGGGATGCCAGGCGACCCGGGTTCGAATCCTGACAATGGAAATTTTTTTTATATTAATATATTTATATTAGCGACGGCAAAGTTTTTAAATAAAACTCATTAGCCACGGTTGTTTATTGTAGCTAATTGTTCTTAAAAAAAATTTATATAAAAACATATAAAGAAAATAGATATAAAGAAACACTGGATAAAATCACCACCAACCCATTGTCGAATCCCAGCAATGGAAATTGTTTTTTATTTATTTATTTCAACTTTGAAACATACTCCAAGCCGCTTGTTTTTTCTTTACGACTTTATTTTTCTTTTATTTTTTTTAACTGCTTTCAAAGAAGATAAAAAAAGATCAAATCAAAGAAGATGAGATCAAGGAAGATCAAAGAAGATTAGATCAGATCAAAGAATATCAAAGAAGATCGAAGAAGTTCAAAGAAGATCACAGAAAAATCAAATAAGATCAGATCAGATAAAACAAGATCAAAGAAGATCAGATCAAATAAGATCAAAGAAGATCAGATTAAAAAAGATCAGATCAAAGAAGATCAGATCAAAGAAGATGAGATCAAGAAAGATAAAAAAAAGATCAGATCAAATAAGATCAGAGAAGATCAGATAAAAAAATATCTAAGAAGATCAGATCAGATCAAAGAAGATCAGATCAAAGAATATCAAAGAAGATCGAAGAAGTTCAAAGAAGATCACAGAATATCAGATCAGATCAGATCAGATCAAAGAAGATCGTAGAAGATCAAATAAGATCAAAGAAGATCAAAGAAGACCAATGAAGATCAGATAAAAAAAGATCAGATCAAAGAAGATAAGATCAAAGAAGATGAGATCAAGGAAAATAAAAAAAGATCAGATCAAAGAAGATCAAAGAAGATGAGATCAAAGAAGATCAAAGAAGTTCAAATCAAAGAAGATCAAAGAAGTTCAAAGAAGATCAAAAAAGATCAAAGAAGATCAGATCAAAGAAGTTCAAAGAAGATCACAGAAGATCAAAGAAGATGAGATCAAAGAAGATCAGATTAGATCAAAGAAGATCAGATCAGATCAAAGAATATCAAAGAAGTTCAAAGAAGATCAGATAAAAAAAGATCAAAGAAAATGAGATAAAAGAAGATCAGATCAGATCAGATCAAATAAGATCAAAGAAGATCAGATCAAAGAAGATGAGATCAAGGAAGATAAAAAAATCAGATCAAAGAAGATCAGATCAAAAAAAATCGAAGAAGATCAAAGAAGATTAGATCAGATCAAAGAACATCATAAATTAATTGGTTTTTAAAAAAAAATAAAAAATTAAACACTAAAGAGAATAGCCACGGCATATTGCCGTGGCTAATTGGTTTTAAAAAAAAAATTAACATTAAAGAGATTTAGGAAAGTCTTGAAAGGCCTCTGACCTTGATTTCCCTGACCAACGGTACTAATTGGTTTTTGATTTTTTATATTAGCGACGGCAAAGAACCGTCGCTAATTGGTTTTAAAAAAATAAAAATTAAACACTAAAGCGATTAGCCACGGCAAATTGGTTTAAAAAAAAATTAACACTAAAGAGATTAGCCACGGCAAATTGTCGTGGCTAATTGGTTTTTGATTTTTTATATTAGCGACGGCAAAAAACCGTCGCTAATTGGTTTTTAAAAAAAAATAAATTAAACACTAAAGAGATTAGCCACGGCCAATTGCCGTGGCTAATTGGTTTTAAAAAACAAAAACAAAATTTAACACTAAAGAGATTAGCCACGGCAAATTGCCGTGGCTAATTGGTTTTTGATTTTTTATATTAGCGACGGTTAAAAACCGTCGCTAATAGTTTAAAAAAAAATATCACCGATCCGCGTGAAATCTCATCTCATCCGTTAATAACACCCAAAAATTTAGCTCAATCCAACGCACTAAACCAAACCACGTCATTGATCCGCGTGAAACTAACACAACCAATCCCCTTCAATTACCTTTCTCTATATAAATTTCAATTTTTTCTACAAACCAACTTAAACAAAAATTTTCTCTCAAAATTTTTTTTTCTCTCAACCACCAGAGAAGAAACCCACAGAGGAGAAGTCCGCCGCTTCCTCGACACCGTTCCCGGCCGCCTCCCTCGACATCGCTCCCGGCCGCCTCTCTCTCCCCTCCCTTCCTCTGCCGCCTCTCTCTCGAAGATCTGAGATCTCTGATCTCGAAGATCTGAGACTCCGATATTCTATAGATCGAAATTTTTTTTTTAATTTTTTAAAAAACCATTTAGCCACGGCAAAAGGCCGTCGCTAATATAAAAATAATGTAAATTTTTTTTTAAAAACCATTTAGCCACGGCACAATGTCGTCGCTAAAATAAAAAAATAATGTTAAATTTAAAAAAAAAAAATCAATTAGCCACGACCAAATGTCGTCGCTAATATTAAAATATTTTTTTAAATACCATTTAGCCACGGCAAAATGCCGTCGCTAATATAAAAATAATGTTAAATTTAAAAAAAAAAATCAATTAGCCACGGCAAAATGCCGTCGCTAATGTAAAAATAATGTTAATTTTTTTTTATAAAAAATCAATTAGCCACGGCTATTTTACACTTTAGCGACGGTTTTATGCCGTGGCTAATTAGTCACGGGTATTTTGCCGTCGCTGATTCAAATAGCGACGATAATTGTAGCTACGGGATAGCGACGGTTGCTGTGCCATCGCTGATTCTTTTTAGCTACGGTTTTGGGACAATTAGCAACGGGTTTTAGCCGTTGCTGATGTCAATTTTTTTTGTAGTGACATGTAACAACTCCGACATAACTATTGTGGACTGGGCGCTCACTAATTCCCTTTCTCGGCAGCCTGTTCACCTTAATAACAATGATAAATAATCCAAATGTTGTTACTTAATATTGTCCAAGTAGAATGGTAATGTCGATACGTAGGTACAAATGTCAATTACTATAGTTAGTAGTAGAGTGGTAATGCAGTGAGAGGTATTTAAGATGCATACGATATATACCATCTGACCTTTACCATGGTCTGAATTGTTTACATGGTTAACAAGTTTGAAATGACTCTGGCTCAAACTACTGTGAGGGCGATCTCATGCATTGATCCACCTTTCTTTATCCGTAATCACTCTCAAGTTTCCATTATCTTTTTCTGTTGTTTTTCCCAAGACCATGTAAGCTTCTGCCAATTTTCAAGTAGATATACAAAAGGTAATATTGTAATGTCAATAAAAACACATTTTCAGCCATGAATAATGGAAGATGGTCAAAGTTGTAGATTCAATTGCTAGTGGTGATAGCGGTATGAAAGGATTTACAAGTAGACACTTACAACCTAAATTTACATGTAATATACAATTGTATAAAGCGTATATATATTGGATAAAAAAAGATGTATAATAAATATAATTAATTACAATACATAGTGCACCATAAAATTATCAAATCTTATTGATGAGATGGGTAAAAAGTTTGCATATTAATTTTTTATATTTTAAAAAATTAAACCTCCGGTGAGGAGGGGCAATTATGGGATGTCATACCTTTATTACTTATCAAAAAATTGATTTACAAACTAAACGGTGGTTCATTACGACTTTACCTGTATTAAAAAACCAAGCAAAAAACTAGACAAATTACCTATCCAAAAGACAGGCTCCAAAGTTCAAACAGTGTCCTATCAAATTGCTTCAAACAACAACCAAAAGCTAGCTAACAAAACTTGCAACCAAAAGACCCACTAGTAGTCACTTTGAAAAACCAAAGAAACCAATTGGCAGACTAAGAAGTGAGCAAAAAAAACAAACAAACAAACACAGAGCAGGTATTATAAAAGTTACTATATGTCTATAACTTAATCATGATCAGTTAATATGTAAGGGCCTCTCATGTATATAAATGGATTATTATTATTATTATTATTATTATTATTATTTTTTTTTTTTTGTAAATTGTCATTCTTTTTATTTATTTTCTAATCAATGCTCGAAGGTTGCATGATTGTTGCCACTTAACATCCATGTCGCCTCCACCTCGCATGAAGACTTAAAAAATTTAAAATTTTAAAATAAAAACCTCCGGTGGCATCTTTGGGATGCCAGACCTTTATTACTTGTCAAAACAAATTGATTTACAAACTACTCGGGGGTACATGATGATTTTACCCGAAGAAATCTATTCTAGCGTAGCATAAAAAATACACACTTAAATCCTAGAATAAACATGAAATTCTTAGCAGCCTACAAATCAACCGACTATAACCATACCAGCTGAATTCACCAATGCAAACACTCACTGATCTAGATGTATCCTTTCCTTACCAAAAACTAGTACAACCAAACTCAATAAAACTGAGCATGCAACTCCATTCTTTGCATCACTTCTTCACCTAAAAAAAAGCCGAGAATCACTTCCATTACAAAAAAGGTCACACCTCTACCTTTCATGAAGACTTGTTTTCTCGCTTCAATCCATCCCCTCCGCCTCTCATGAATACTTGCTTTCACTTTGGTCCATTTCAACTAAAGTTCTAAACAACTATATTCATACCCGAAGGCTAACCAAAGGCGGGAGCACGTGCATCTAATAATCAAGCGAAAACTCACAAAATCCTAACTGACGAGTCTTAAATCGGCAACTTCTCACAATAAGAGTAGATGTTCGACCAACTGAGTTAGAATTGATGGACTATATAAATGGAATGAATGAAAAAGAAAGTTTCAATATTAATCATCTCGAAGAAACAACTTGAAATCCCATTACCCACCTATAAAATATTGTGGAGAATGCAATACGAGTATTTATACCTATGGCCTACATGCATTTGCACCTATATACTTGAGTAGACATTACATGTGGTGATGTATACTCTTACCAAATAAAAGGGAACATAGAAAGGGACCAATAAAAGCTCTGCGCTCTGGCAATTTTGGGGTTTAAGGGTATTATAGACATTCTAGTCTATCTAATTAATCTGAGTCATTCTTGATCTGCTAGGTTTAATCTGGACCGTTTGGTACAAAGATTCTTCGAGAGCTCCAATGGCGACTCCTCCAGCCGCCATGGAGGGAAGCAAGCAAGCTGGGCTGGGAGGCGCACAGCCCGAGGCAGCGACTCCACGGTCGTTTCTTCAGGCTTTAGGAGTGGTTAAAAGAGTGACCATAGATGAAGAGCCAATGAAAGGCAATCAATTTCGCAAGGAGGGGAGTTCGGCTCTATCTATGAGTATTTCTTAAGCGAAGATATGTGAAAGGTATGTCGAATCTTTCGTTATTGTTCTTAAATTCTCTAGTTTTCGCCCCTCTCTAGAGGTTATTCGAGAAACTATTCATAGATCTTGGGGTGTTATGGGGGACTTTACAGTGGGTTTATTAGACCCGAGGCACGTATTGGTTAGATTTAAGGGAGAAGACGAAATTAAAAAGCATTATCACGTGATTCATACATGATAAGGGGTGCTAGATTCAAAGCATTTCGTTGACACCAGGGGTTTAGCCTCAGAGAAGATCCGGTGTTTGCTCCATTGTGGGTGGATTTTTCGAACTTTCCATTACAATTTTTTCAACCACTATATCTGAAAGAAGTAGGTAATTCGATAGGAACTTTTCTGAGAATCGATGATAGTACTCTTGGATTCACTAGGCCGAGTGCGGCGAGGATTTGTGTTGAAAAGGACCTCTCGGTTGAACTCCCAAATAGAATTTGGCTAGAGTTTTCAGGTATCCAAGGTTTCTGGCAGAAGATTGTGTATCTGGGTTTCAAGTATTGTGAAAATTGCTCAATGTTCGGGCATACAGATAAAGTTTGTAGGAGACGCTTGGCGAGAAGAAGGGAAGATGCAATGGAGGCAGTGAATAAGGAGCAACCAAACAACAAGGCGTTAGTCCGAAATTGCAGAATTTAGAGGTGCAGGGGAAAGGAAATCAGTTTAAAGGTGGGGAGACAAAAATGGTCTATAGGTCAGTTGCCTAGACCAGTTGCGAAGGAAACTGGGAATAGAACATATCAAGTTGGCACTAGCATGCCTAAAAACTTCAAGCGAGAAGAGAATACAAGTCAAGACATGGCAGGGGACAGCATGAGAGTGGTGAAGCCGGTGCAGTTGGTGCAACTCCAAAAAAAGAATAATGGTGCAACTCCAAAGATACAGGGTACTCAACTAGTGGCATAGAAAGAAAAATTCGGGCGGATAAAGAGAATGAAAATGGAGAGATTGCAGGTAATGGATCGGTAGGCAACGAGTTGAACAATAGCTCAACATGTACTCCCCGGCCAAGGCAGGAATGTGAGACTCGGGTTGGTAATACAGAGGACGTAGTAGCATGGGAAGGAGAAGCTAGACAGGATGAGAAAGTTTCCAACCAAGAGTTAGTGGTAACAAGCACTCCATTGTCAATGCAGGACCGTGCTGGACAGGTTGGGGAGACAAGGGACGTAGAAGCAGGTGAGGTCGCAACAATTAAGGATGAGCAAGTTGCAAGACAAGAAGCTACTACAGGGGAAGTCGTAGTGGACTCTTTGGAGATGTTTACAGTTGAAGATAAAAATGTTATGCAAGGTAAGAACGTGTCCAATTCAGACGGGCAAACAGTACACGAGTGCAGCTCTTAATGGTGGTTCTACTGGATAGATTGGAGATGTTGCTCATAATCAGTCGCGACTGGAGCAATTTAACACAAATCAACAAGTTGGTGTGCAAAAATTGGGGGAAACTTTAGACAGAGCAATAAGTCTGCTTAAGGAAAGTCGTAGATTGAAGAAAAACAAAATGAATATTAATTTTTTTTAGAGTGCCAGCGACGACAGTGATGATGCAGATTCGGAATCAGAGATTGGTCCTCAAGCAACTTTAAGCAAAGATTTAAATTTGAGGACTATGTTAGAAGGAAAATTGAGCATAAGAAAGAATAGGAAAGTCAAATTAGCGATTCCCCCGAGAACTAGCCATTCAATGAGATCTACTATTTCCCCTTGCCAAGTTAAAAATGATTGAAAACATATTGTTCTGGAATGCTCGTGGTGTAGGGAATAGGCTTAAAAAAATGGTGGCGAAATATAGAGTAAGGCTTATTAAGTTGGCAGAACCAATGTTAGACGTTGGACGTTACCTGGAGATTGGCAATAAAATTAGAATGTTAGGATTTTCTTCTAATGAATCAGTGGGCGGGAAGATATGGATCTTCTGGGATTCGGACTTGACGGTTGATGTGATTGACATGTCGGATCAGGTTATGCACTGCAAGGTAACGGATTTGAGCTCTCAAATTTTATTTATTTCTTTTGTTTATGCTAAATGTTCAGTAGAAGACAGAAGGAATTTATGGGTGAAATTGGAGGATTTGGCATTGCAGTGCAATGGTCCTTGGATGGTTAGCGAAGATTTTAATGTTATTGTTAGTGTCCAAGAAAAATTAGGAGGGAATGATCCTTCCTTGATTAGCATGTCCAATTTTTCGGAGTGTATTGAAAATTGTGGTCTACGGGACTGTAGATTTACTGGACCAAGGTTTACTTTGTGTAATAACAGGAGAGGGAGGGATCAAATTTGGTCTAGACTGAATAGAGTATTAGTGAACCAATTGTGGGTCTCATAGCTACCTCCTACGAATGTGGAACATTTGCAGCGTACCTTTTCTTATCATGCCCTTATCTTGGCTTTGTTCCTAGTGCAGTCTAGAGCAGGTTTTTCTCCTTTTAGATTTTTAAATATGTGGACGACCCATCCGACCTTTGTAGATTTGGTGAAGTCAGGTTGGAGAGTGAATGTAGGAAACATGAGAGCGTTGGATGTCAAATTAAAATCACTTTGTAAAGCGCTTTCTAAATTGAACAAAGAGGTATTCGGCAACATTTTTAGCAGAATGAGAGCTTTGGAAGACGAAATGAGCCAATGGGAAAATATTTTACTTGCTGGATGGGAGGAGAATGGTAGTGACGGTTTTAACGTGGAGGCTAATTGGGACGTTAATGCGTGTTGTAATTTGAGTAGGCGTTAGGCCGAATATAGAATTGCTCTCAAACAGAAGGAGATGTATTTGTTGCAGAAATCAGGGAAAAATGAGTTTAAGGAAGGAGATGCTTGTACTAAGTATTTTATCTCTTCGGTTAAATCTAAACAAAAAAAAAAGATTTATCTCTGCTGTTACTCTGCCGGGTGGTAGAGTGATTTCGAATTCGGGGGAAATTTTAAGCGAAGTTAATGAGTATTTTTTAGGCTTACTTTCCTCACAGAAATTTCATGGTTGGAATGTATTCCTGCCATCATATCTATATTTGACTATGAAGAGTTAGTTAGAATTCCCACTTTGGAAAAGGTGAAGCAGGCTATATTTGATATACCGAGTAATAGTGCGCCAGGGTCAGATGGCTTTACTGCAGGTTTTTTTCAGGCTTGCTGGGAGGTGGTTGGGGTTGATATTTTGAAAGCGGTGGTGCAATTCTTTGAAGGGGAGGCACTTCCTTCGGCCTTCTCAGCTAATTTGATTGCATTGATTCCCAAGGTGGACTCACTGGGTTCTTTCTCTGACTTTCGTCCTATCAGTCTTTGCAATGTAATTTATAAAATTTTCAATAAATTACTATGTAGTACATTAGCCTCATTGTTGCCTAAGTTGGTGGCTCCAGAACAAGGTGCCTTTGTGAAAGGGAGATCCATCGTGGAGAACATTGGTTTGGCTCGGGAATTGGTAAGAGACATCAATAAGAAGGTTATAGGTGACAATGTGGTTTTGAAGATAGATATGGAAAAGGCCTAAGACCATTGGTTCTCAAAAGGTTTGGATTCTCTAACAGAATGTGTCATGTTATTACCAACTGTATTGCTCATTGTGGTTTCTCGGTGCTATTGCAAGGAAGATACAATGGCTTTTTTTAAATCTTCCAGAGGTTTAAGGCAGGGAGACCCTCTTTCCCCAATGCTATCTATTATTGCTTCTGAGGTGCTAAATAGGGGTCTAAAGGCAGCTTTCGAAAGAGGGGAGATTTATTTTTATTATATGCCTAAAAATTGCAAGCCTATTACGCACCTTTTATATGCAGATGATACACTGATATTTCTTAATGGTAGATAATCATTCGTTTCAGGTTGTATAAACTTCTTGGAGAGGTATAACAGATCTTCAAGGCAAAAGATTAATGCAACCAAAAGTTCATTTATGGTGGAGGAAAAGGCCTCTCGGCAGAAAGAGTAGTTGTCGTTAAAACCCTTACTGGATTTCAGTATAAAGGATCACCTATGAAATATTTGGGTGTTCCTATTTACCAGGGACGTTGCAAAATTATTTTCTTTGATAAGCTGGTAAGCAAAATTCAAATAAGGATACATGGGTGGAAGGTGAAACTCTTATCACTGGGTGGAAGGTTAATTTAATTAAACATGTGTTAAGTTACATTCATGTGTATACCTTAAGTGTTATGTGCATCCCACAGAAGATCTTAGAAAGGATTCAAAAATTGTTGGCAGATTTTTTTCTGGGAGATTGCGAAGGAAAATTGAAAAGGAAATGGGTTTCCTGGGATAATACTTGTTTATCCTTGGAGGAAAGAGGACTGGGTGTCAGGAATCTGTTTACAGTCACCAAAGCATTTCGTTTGAAAGCATTGTGGAATCTTATTACTGCAACCTCATTGTGGGCTAATTTTATGAGATGTGAGTATTGGAAGGTTGGGGTTCCATTGATGGGTCAGTCAGAAAAATGTGGGGCTTCGCCACTTATGAAGGAAATTTTGAAGCTGAAGTTAGAGTTAGTTAGAAACATTGTTTGGCTCATTGGTAAAGGGAACTCGCGCGAGTTATTTCGCTAAAAAAAGGAATTTAAATGCAGTTTTTATGCGGAATGGGAATTTAGTGGAGCAAGGCTTATGGCCAACGGTTAATGAGGTGAAGAGTGGTAATTTTTAAATGATGAGTTCAAATGTTAGGGACTTGGCGAGATTGCTTTATGATGACAGGGTCCAGGACATAAAACATAGTAATGATACATGTGTTTGGACGCCGGATTCGGATGGGATTTTTACCACTCGTTCGGCATATGAGCTGCTTCGTGTGAAAGGAAAGGAATCATAGTTATTTGAAAAGATTTGGCAAAAGCTTTCGCCTTCTAAAATATCAGTGTTTGTATGGACACTGATGCGTAAGTGTGTGCCTATGGATGGAGAATTGTTTCGATGTGGATTTAGTCTAGCGTCAAGATGTTTATGTTGTGATGATCCTATTGTTGAATCCATGAAGCATTTATTTTTGGAGGGCAGGATGGCGGTTGAAGTCTAGAGACATTTTGAATTAGTTTCTGATGTCCATGTGAGAAGACCAGTGGAAATTGAAACGGTGATTTCAGTATGGTTTTGGCGAGCTAACATGAATACACAGGTTGGTATGCTTTATTATTTAACCCCATTGTTTATCATTGGGGAATTTTGGAAACAATGTTGTAAGGGTGTTTATGAAAGTGGCAAGCCAAGTATGGTGTCAGTGATTCTGCTAGTTAGGCGTGGATTGCGGTTGGCTAATTCGTTTTTCACTCCTAATTGGATTAGTAACAAAAAATATCCACTTTTAGCCTTGGGGCTTCCCATTGCGCCGGTGGCCGATACGAGGTATAGAATTGTTTGCTGGAGATTTTCGCTAACGGAGTTTGTGGCACTTAATGTGGATGGTTCTTCTAGAAATAACAAGGCTACGGGAGGGGTTATTATTTGAGACAGTAGGGGTGCTTGCATGGAAGCTAAACAAGTTGTTTTTGGGGAAGCTTCAAATAATAAAGTTGAGGTACTCACGGTCCTTGAGGGTTTGAGGTTGTGTATTAGGCTGGGAGTATCAAAGATTATTATTCAAACGGACTCAGAGTTAGTTCGTGGTTGGTTTCATGAGGTGTATAAAATCCCTTGGTTCTTTGAGAATGTTTGGAGAGATATTAAAAGCTTGACAGAAAATAGGGTGGTGGGTTGCATTCATATTTTTAGAGAAACTAACACGGTGGCGGATGCTTTAGAGGATAGGGCTCAAAAGAAGGATTCGAGTCAAGAGTTTGGAAACTCAAATGTTCCAGTTAGAATTGCGAGATTGGTTCGCTTGGATATGAGGTGGACGCCATACATTCGTCATGTTAAATGATGCGAAGTCTGGGAGGAGTTGGACGTCTTTACGACAGATGCAGCACTGTTGTCCTCTGTTGCGCTGCATATTTGCTCTGTTTTTCCAGAGCATGCTTCCTATGTTTTCGAAGGTTGTCCTCTATTTTAAAATTGTTGTTATGACTGATTTGGTGGGGCTGGTTCGCTTGCTAATGGTTGTAGATGGCAACAATGCAGTTGTTATGGCTGAACATTTGCTGCTTGGTGCTTTTGCTGTTGGCAGTAGAGTATTTTTTTCATTTGCAAAAAGGTCGTAGTGTCACTACAAGAAATTCGCAAAATAGCGGTGGTTATTTAGCAACGTTTTTTAAAACCCATCGCTAAATACTTTTATCTAACGACTATTGAACAACAGTCGCAGAATAATATTATTTAGCGACAGTTATAGTTATTTGCGATTGTTTTTAACCGTCGTCATTAATAAAAATCATTTTTATGCAAAACGTGAAAAAACCTATCCCTTATTTTCTCGATCTCTTCTCTCTATCATCCCCTCCTCCCCTCCTCGTCCACCACACACCACCACTATCACCACCTCCCGCCACTGTTTTTATGATCTGAAACCTGATCAGAATCTGACCCACCACCACCAACCCCAAAACAAATTTTAGCTCTTTAAGCTTCAACTTCTTCTACGTACGTCCGCTCACCAGTCGCCTCCGCTCGCTCCATCCACTGCCGTCTCCTGCGTACGTCTTCTTCATCAGGTGAGTTATTTACTTCTTCTTCATCGACTCTTTTTCTTCTTCTGTTGTTATGTTCTTCATCTTCAGGGAAGTGTTTACTCATGAAAATGGGGTATCGACATATCTTCTCTTTCGATTCGAGAGATCCTAGATCCTCTCAGCTACACTTTTGCTTCCCAAGATCAGATTTCATCTTTTTTTCTGAATCCCCAATCAATTTTATGTAAAAACAAATTTTGTTGTATTTTCGATTTGGGTTTTTGTTTTGAGGGTGAGGATGATTCCACAACTGAATTATCCTCATCAATTGAATCATCCACAACTGAATCATCTGAATCCTCATCAATTGAATCATCCTCATCAACTGAATCATCCACAACTGAATCATCCTCAACAAATTTTGTTGTATTTTCGATTTGGGTTTTTGTTTTGTTCTGAATTCCCAATCAATTTTCTTTTTTTGAGGATGATTCCACACTTAGTAGGCAGAAGCCAATTGCAGAAACCAAATACTTGTATTCTAAAGTGCTCATTAGGTCTTTGACAATTTGTTTTAGAGATCAAATTGATTGGAATTTTTGATGTAATCTAAATTTTCATGTTTAAATTGGCTGCTAATTGTAGCACCTAGTGAAGGTCAATCCATATCTACTAATGGGATGATTTCATATTTACTTCCCAATGGGTAATTTACATACCCACTCACGTGAATGGGATCCTTGATGAGTCAGTTCTAGGTCAAGCTGAGTTGTAAAGGGACCTTTCAGTAGCAATCTCATATTTTCCGGATAATGATCCCAAGTGGAAAGGCATTGCTTCGTCCGTGTTTATTAAGGAAGCGGTATGTCTTCTTGTTTCACTGATTTAGTGGATTTGTGTTATTGAATTTTTTGTGTTGAGTAGAATTCTTTAGTATTTTTTTTATTTTTTTTGTGATTTTATAGTGTTACTTATATTCGCAGTTTCTGAAATTCAGACTCAAGACTAAAATCTTGCCTTGGTGTTTGACAAATAATGTCACTTACATATATATTGTTGTGAACTTAAATTGACTCAATAACAAGACGAATGATGCAAGGACAAACAAAACTATGAAGGCTATTAGTAACAAATTTAATTTTGACTAAGAAGATGGGGAGTCATTGGGGCATCATTGGGGTAGTTCAATATGTTTTTTCATCCCAAGTTTGCATGTGTGGGGGTTTCAAAATCAATTGGCCTTGCTTTGTCATCTGTTACTAGCTACCACGGCCAGCTAAACCCAACACAGCAACTATCCACCCATACCTCTAGAATCACAACTATGGCTAATGCAATTTTCAAATTTTTGTGTTACAAATAACAAGGGTGAGAAAGCATTTCTATGGTTTAATGATATGTTGAAAAGAGAAAAAGAAGGCCCTCATTGTAAATGTTTCTAAAGTCATTGAAAGTTGTATGTACTGGAACTAAATGAGAGAATACTCTAACAGGGTAATTCAGTAGAATTAAAAGAATTTTTTTGAAAGCACCCATTTCATTATATTTATAGAAAAAGTAAACAATTGAGGTGATGATCCAATATGAACGTCACCTGAAATCACTATGCAAGTCACTGTTAATCAAGATATTGGAAGGGCCCTCTTCTACTGGTTCTTCGAAGCTCAATCTCAACCATCGAAGAAGCCTCTTCTACTTTGGCTCAATGGAGGTATGTTGACACTAACTCAAAAGTACAACTATAATACATTATCTATATGATAACAGTCTTCTCATAAAATTGATAGTTCAAGTTTTATCTAATTATTGTTGATTTGCTTCTCTGTAGGACCTGGTTGTTCATCTATAGGGTATGGTGCAGCTGTTGAGTTGGGTCCTCTTAGAGTAAAGAAAAATGGATATGGCCTGGAATTCAATAGTCATGCTTGGACCAAAGGTTATGTTTTCTTCTGTTTTGTTTCTTTCTGTCATATATTGAGCCTTTTCTTTCTTCTTGTTCTCTAGCTAACTATCTTATACATATGAGCATATTTTCTAAGTTGGCAAGTTTGACTTGGTTATTGGCATCTTATCTCAATAATCTGTATCCTGAACCAGAAAAAAAAATCTTTTGGTGTTTTTGTTTAATATATCAGTAAGTTTCTATGCAAAAAATATGAAAAGAAAACGTGTTTTCTGTACATATACTGATATAACATGTATCACATACGTGTATGTAATTCTCTGTGTTATTAATACATATTTCCCCTTGTAGAAGCAAATTTACTATTTGTGGAATCACCCGTTGGAGTTGGGTTTTCTTACACCAACACATCCCAAAACCTTACCAGATTGAATGATAACTTTGTTGGTAATACTTCTAAAGTATCAAAACTTCGAATTAAACAATATACAACCTTGTATTTGAATTTTTAAGTAAAATTAGCTGACCTGTTGTTATTTGTGGAAACCTCTCAATAGATGAGGATGCATACAGTTTCTTAGTTCACTGACTGGAACGGTTTCCACAGTATAAAACCCGTGATTTCTTGGAATGCTGCTCGATACGGGGATGTAGGTTTGCTCATTGCTGATGGAAAAATCTTTTCTGTTAGGTTGACACTTGACATACAATTGTTTGTAAATTGTCAGACTTCAAGGGGATTCCATTCTAGGCCTTTCTAATGAGAAATCTTAAGACTAAACTTATAAAGCTTAATCTTGCCCAGCAGCTTACTGATGAGCTAGAGGTCAGTGAGGCCCTGTAGACAACGACCCTGAGGCAGGGGTGGACCGCCATAGGCCTGCCGCTGAGCTGGTACCCTATTGGCCAACTGATATGTCATATGTGAGCTTCTACTTGACTTATTATCTCTTTCTACTTGACTTATTATCTCTTCTATATATTCCCCTCGTGGTATTTATGAGAAACTAAGGGCGGAATAGCTTCATTAACTACAACCATGAAACCTCTCTTTATTCTCTTCTCATTCCTTTACTTTCTTGCTTGCTTTACTACTACTACTGAACCATCAAAAACATGCCCCAAAGCTCAAGCATCTGACAGAGTATTGAATCTCCCTGGCCAATCCACACACCCATTTTGTGAACCAAATGCACTCTCTTGCAGGGTAATCTCAACCCTATGTTTTATTTCTTCATGTTTTTGCACTTTTCCAAGTTTAGGGACTTGTATTCATTCATTTTGTTCTATTATATGTAGGCTAGTGGTGATTTTTTTTTTTTTTTTTTTAAATTCAGGAGATGAGGGGCAACTATGGGATGCCAGAAAAAATTGATTTACAAACTAAACGGGGGTACATTACGACTTTACCCGTATTGAAAACCAAGCAAATAAACTAGACAAAATTAACAGTGTCCTATCAAATTGCTTCAACCAAAAGCCAAATTCTATCAAAAATTCAGCCAAAGACCCAAGAACGGGCAGCCAAAGAGGAGCAAAACAGGGTGCGCAACAGAGTGAACAAAATAACAGCTCAAAATAGAGTGCACAACTCTATTCCCAAGCCGTCACCGCGCATTCCACCTGCAGAGCTAAAAAGTCTAGTCAACGCTTTGCAGACCCGCCACACGCCGAATTACACCCAGCATCTCGCAGCAGCACCATTTAGCCTTCCCAGACCGCAAAGCACAAATGCATATAGCCTCTAGACACTTCGAATTCCACATGACCACTTTCATAACAACCTTGCGTAACAACTTGCATCTTGAAATTGCAATTGCAATTTTCAACTTGCAATATAACAAAATGCCTCTTACAAGAATAATCTTGCAATATCAGAATGCCACTTGCAACCATATCTAACAAACTCCAACTGTAAATAACCAACAAAACATATTACCAAGACCCAGCGCATTTTCCAGTCACGCGCCAGGCTTTTTCAGCAAGCATACTGTCCACCATTTTGCATAAATGATTCCCATTCCAGGACCGCAAATCCAGCGCAGGAGCAGACTCTGTCCAGCCTGTACCAGGGCAGCAACTATGCCCAGTTTCACGACACAACCGGCTCTGGAAAATAGAGTTATTACACCCTATTTTTCCTACAACTTTCAGCAGCATTTCGTCACAGCAATTCCACTCCCAACCTATTCGAAATTGATCCTCGATACCAAATCTCAGAGTTTGTGATGAATCCAAATAAAGATACTTCATTAACATATTCATTTAGCATCTGGAAACCTTAAGTACGCCATCTTATTCTTATCAAGAATAATTAGAGACTTTATTATTTTAGGAAGCGAGCCCCAAGAATAAGATCGAGACATTTGCTCCACTTGCGCCAATCTAGCCAAGGCAACCACTACTGAATTAGTCTCCCTGAACACGTGTATACAATGCCACGCCAAAGCCTTACTCATCTCTCTAATCTCCCTCCACCAATTGCTAAGAAACCAGGGGATACTTGCTTCTTTGAATATCCATTGTTTAACCAACACTGAATTCGTTTGAATCACGTAATTTCAAACTCCTAGTTCAATACAAAATCTCAAGCCTTCAAGCAAAGCCCTCGTTTTTGCTGAATTATTTGATCCTTCGCCAAATATACACTATCTAGCTGCCACAAACTTAACCTCGTCATTTCTGATAACAAAACCTCCTGTAGTATTATTCTCCATACAAGAACCATTAACATTGAGCACATACCATCTTGTAGGAGGGAAGGCCCAATAAATCACCCGGGGAGGAGTCATTTCTATTTTCCTTTCCTGTATGCCCAATCTATGGATCAAAGCACCATTGGTTTCCTTTATTCTTGGAGTAAAAAAAATTTCCACACATTTAATCCAATAATAAACCTTAATAATCACATAGCATGGTGAACACTCATTTCCTTCATAAATTTTTTTGTTTCTCTGGATCGAAATTTCCCATAGGATAAAAAGAGTGAGGTGGATGAGGGTATCTAATAAAGACAATTTTTTCGCCTTCCTAAACCACGCGTTAAGCATAGTATAGACTTCAACCGGTCTATGTAAGTGTATGTCAAACACCAAATCAAAATGTCTCCACACTCTTCTTGCTAGCTCGCCCTCCAAGAAAAGATGTTTTATAGTTTCCTCCCCAGATTGACAATAACACCCACATTTAGAAGCAAGTTGGAATCCAATTCTTCTAATTTCGCCATCTATGGGTAATGCTCTTCTAATAATTTTCCATATGAAAATAGAAATTTTAGAAGGCAATAACGGATGCCAAATCCAATTCCAAAAATCATCTTGTGTCCTTCTACCACATAGAATTTTACATACTGACGTAATCGAGAACCTACCATCATTATTTGGGATCCATATTCTAGAGTCTCGGTCGCCAACTTCACCTTTCACTATTGTTTTGTAGAGCTCTTGAGCTTTTCTTTGCATATCCGGGCTTTGCATTCTGAAATTCTCCCTATGCATTTTCCTTAGGGTAGGCCAAGTGTCATTCATTTCCACCTCCTCATTTCTAGTAAAGATTTCATCCTTAACCCAGTGTTCTTCATAGAAACTAACAGTACCTTTAGAGATCCTCCAAGTGGAGTTTGCAACTATAAATTCTTTATGCGCCAACAATTCTTTTATGAACGGAGAAGCCCAAACTTTTATTTATTGCTTTCTGATTGGAAACCCTTCCTTCAAATATTTATGTTTTAGAAAATTTGCCCATAAAGAATTGGTATTTATTAGATTCCAAAGAGACTTGATGCGAAAAGCTTTTACAATATCATCCAAACTTCTAACATTCAGACCACCTTCCTCCTTCGGAACATTGATTTTATTCCATGCTATCCATTTCCGCTTATGTCTCCCTTCATGATCTCCCCAAAAGAAATATGCAATCATTTTCTGAATAGATTGCAGAACCTAATAGGGACGACTGTAGCTGCTATGGTGTAAATTGGCATTGAAAATAAAACATGTCTTATCAACATCAATCTACCTGCTGGCGACAAGAGTCTGGATTTCCAACCCTGAATTCTCTGCTGCATTTTATTTACCAAGGCTTCAAAGAATGAAATTTTGCATCTACCTAGATAAATGGGGACGCCGAGGTATGTAAACGGAGACTGCTTGTAGACAAAACCTGTCCACAGTTTGATCAAAATTATTTTTTCTGCACGAACTTTCTCATCAATCATGAATGAACTTTTTTCAATATTAACTTTCTCTCCTGAAGCCCGACAATATCTATCCAAAAACTTCATACATCCTTCTATGGATTTTTTCTTGCCATTCAGAAATATCAGTGAATCATCAGCATACAAAAAGTGGGTTATCGGGGTGGCCATCTTGGGAGTATGATAAAAACCAATTTCTCCTCTATGAAAAGCCCGAAAAAGCCATCTGCTAAAGAGGAGAGGAGAGAGGGTCCCCTTACCGCAGACCTCTAGATGATCTGAAGTATCCGTCATACCTGCCTTGCATTAACACCGAGAACCCGCAATGTGTAATGCAGTTTGAAATCAGGTGACATATTTTGTTATTGAATCCAAATTTGTGCAAGACTGCCAAGAGGTATCCCCATTCAAGACTGCCAGTAACCATTTTACCAATCTCTCTCATAAGTTCTTGTGCCAACCCAATGTTTTCTTAAATGAGTCTCCCTTGAACAAAGGCCCCCTGCTCTAGAGAGACGATATTTGGAAGAAGCTTGGCCATTCGCACACTAAGAATTTTACTAAAAAATTTATATACCACATTGCACAGACTAATAGTCATAAAATCAGAATAAAAGACGAGTTCTTCGATTTTAGGAATAAGAGCCAAAAAATTGGAAGAAAAGGTACCTGGCATCGCTTGGCAAGCAAAAAAATCCTTCGCAGCTTCCCAGATGTCCAGCCCAATAATATCCCAGCAACTCTGAAAGAATCCAGCCGTGAAACCGTCCGAGCCCGGGGCACTATCATGGGGAATGCTAAAAACTGCTTTTCTGACTTCCTCTAATTCTGGCATCTGCATGAGTGAATCACAATCCTCCTCTCATATCAGACTCGGAATGCAATCCATGAGTTCTGGATCCTCTTTGTACTCTCCCAAAGAAAGTAAGGATTCAAAAAAACTATTAGCTTCCACAATAATATTTCTCGGATCCGTGATTAAATTCCATGTCATATCATGAATTTTGGTAATCGCTCTTCTTTTCTGTTTGGCTTTGACCGACGAAAAGAAGAATTTAGTACACACATCTCCTTCTTTAAATTCCTTTTCACCTGATTTTTGTTTCAAGTAAATTTCTTCTCTCACCAAGGCCAGTTTAAGCTCAACCTGACATCTGTTCAAGTTGATCATATCATTTGGATACCACCCCTGCAATAGGTTGAATTCCAGTCTTTCAATATCATCTTCCAACCTTCTAATAATACTGAATATATTACCAAAGGTTTCTTTATTCCATATTTTTAGAACTCCTCTAAGGCGCTTAAGTTTGGAAGCCACATTGTACATAGCCCCATGACCTTCTACGTGAGCGTTCCAAATTCTGTCGACAAAACCACCCAAGAACTCGTCATGAGTTAACCACATACTTTGAAATCTGAAAGGAGACATACCTGCCCATTGTGACAATGGCAAAGAAAGTTACGAAAGTACATGATCCGAACACGCTCTAAGTAGATGATCAATCAGAGTGTGCTGCATTACAGTTAACCAGTCTGCATTCCCCAAAAACCAATCCAATCTAGCCCAGGTTCAGTCATCTCCTCTTTGATTGTTACACCATGTGTATTTAGGTCCTTCAAACCCACAATCAGAAAGCCCACAAGTCGAAATACAACTGGAGAATTATGTCATCGCCAAATGATTAGGAGGGCGTCCGCCTAATTTTTCTCCACCGTCAACAATAACATTGAAGTCTCCACCAATGATCCGTGATTCATTCAAACCCATTGCAATGTGCTCCATGTCTTCCCATAAACTTCGCCTCTCCTGTACTGAACACTTTGCATATAGAAACAAAATGAAGAACACGGTATTGAAAAAAAGGATATTAATCTTACAGTGAATTAATTGATTCGTGCAAAGCAATACGTCCACTTGTAAGTTATTATCCTAGAAGAGCCAAATTTTACCGCCATTATCATCATTCGTTGCAAAGCAAGGCCGACTCACCTTGCCTGCAATCTCCATGTCATCTCTTGAAGATTGAATCATAGGTTCCGCAATTGCAAGTAGCCGTACATTGTTTTCTTTAACCAGCTTTTTTAGTCTACAACGGGTCGCCCGGTTACAAACTCCCTGTGCATTCCAAAACATGATGTTATCTATCATTACTAACACCTGGGGTAATCATGTGTTATTAAACTATAAGCAAGTAGTTTACCATGTGTTTCTAGGTTTTCTTTGCCAATGTGTTTTAAATTTTGAATTCTTTAAATCAGGTTAAGTCGTAATGTAACCCCAAATAGATTGTAAATCATTTTCATAATGAATAAAGGTCCGGCATCCCATAGATGCCCCTCCCTCTTGGAGGTTTAATTAAAAAATAAAAAACCCTAAGTAACAAAAAAAAAATGGTCCAAGCAATAGCACGTTGCAAGATACTTTTTAAAAACTTAGAATTGCCTTGAAAAAAGATATATTTTTCCTCCTTTATTGTAGATTTAAGACATGAGTTGAACATGCTAGTATGTGCATCTCCAAAACATGTAATATAATTATATTAATTTATTTGTGGTAAGGGCACATAAATTTCATTATAGTGTTACAAACCTTAACTATAGTCTAATATACATGAGCAATTTTTCTATAACCTTTCAGAGGATTACACTGTAGTGTTTGGATATGGATCAAATAACTCGGAAAGGGTCAATGACCAATTGAAACAAAAATCAATTTTATTTGCTTAGTTTTTAATAATATTGAATGATTGTGCATTGTAACGTGTAACATCCATTTAATGTAATACTGTATCGGTCCACTAAGTGTAGCTCAGTTGATCGGACATCCACTCTCTTTGTAAGATGTCGCGGGTTCGAGACTCACTAGTTAGAATTTTGTGAGTGTTCGCCCAATTATTAAGAGCACATGTGTTCCATCGTTGATAAGCTTTTGGGTATTGAATGTAGCTGCTTAGATGGACTAGACTGGAGCAAAGCGAAAGCAAGTTTTCATGCAAGGTGGAGGTAATGGACCAAAGCGAAAGCAAGTCTTCATGCAAGGTGGAGGAGATGGATCGGAACGAAAGCAAGTCACCATGCGAGATAGAAGCAGCGAGGATATTAAGTGGAAAATTGTAGCCTTCGGGCCTGGTTTGGTTAACCCTACAGGGTCAGTCATGTAGCCCTCGGGCATGGATTAATAAATAAATAAATAAATAAAAAGAGTCAACGACCCAATTTAAAATTAAAAAAATAATAATAATATATCGGATTCCTACTTACTTGCATTGATATTATCTCCATTTAATCATATGGGTGTATTATTTTCGACAAACTAATAAATTAGTCTTGGTCAATATCAAATTTTGATTAGCGAAACTATCCATTACAGTATAAGACATTTAAGCTACAAAACCCTTATTAGAGCTGATGATACATCAAAATGGATTGACATCACGGTCATACACATGGCAGAAAATATCCATCATGACGATCTGGCGCCCCATCTACTGGGTCAGCTGATAAAACCCAAGAAGATTAAGACCAATCGTGAAGTCCCAAACAATGCCCATTATAGGAAGACATAATCGAAGCCCAAATCCAGGCCCGACACGAGTTCTCTCATAAATAAGAGGAACGTTGCATAAAAAAGAGTCGTGGAGGGAGTTACGCCTCCACGGACGCGTCTCCTCCTATTGCGCCTCACATGCTTAAGTCACATAGAGAATTAACCATGACCAATATAAAAAGGTAAAGGGAACATTCGACAAAGGTATGCAACTTTAACTGAGTTTTGCCCAGATTTATTTCCTTCGTCAAACAGAGTCGTTGCCTTCGGCCACCAAAATGGTGGTCTTCGATAGTCTAACATCTGTTTTGTAGGTCAAACTCTCAGGAGGATGAGATTTGGACACATCAGTTTGGCGCCGTCCGTGGGGAACGACGAGTTTCCTTTCTAAAAAGAAAATCCACAGTGACAAAGCTCACCGAAATATGATTAAAAACTATCAAAGCCAATGGAACGCTCTACAGATCTTCAATTTGGCGATGAAAAATGCGACGTGTCTCATAATATCAACCCAGTGAGAACCGTCGAACCAACTACGCCGAAAAGAATGGAGTCTCAACAGATAATGATTCAGACGCCTCTGATATCTTGGGGAATCCCTTTGGATCCCGGTGTCGAGATGTTCATGACTCAGATGAACCACATGATCAAAATGGTGGACAGATGCATCCAAGACATGGAGGGCAACAAACCTCGAGAATAAAGCACCCAGCTTAAGAGACATCGGATCAATAACAG
The DNA here is from genome assembly GCA_963556465.1 of Berberis vulgaris. Classification (NCBI taxonomy): domain Eukaryota; kingdom Viridiplantae; phylum Streptophyta; class Magnoliopsida; order Ranunculales; family Berberidaceae; genus Berberis; species Berberis vulgaris. The sequence goes on from OY747128.1 coordinate 40,782,137, forward strand.
TTCCAAATTCAGCCAATGAAAGTTCGGAAGACTACAATCGAAAAAGCCCAAACGTGAACCAGTAGATAAATCGTTCACGGCCTTAATAGTGAGTCGAGGCGAGGTCCTTAAAGCTACAGTAGGAAGGGAAGGCGTCAAATGGCCACCAAAAATTAGAAGAGATCCAAAAGGACGGAACAAAAACAAACACTGCTCATTCCACGACGACTACGAACATGATATCGAAGATTATCGCAACCTGAAGGACGAGATCGAATGCCATGTTAGACAAGGTTGACTTGAAGAATTAGTTGAGCTAAGAGAGCTCAAGGACTAAATAGTCACATCGGGTGAACAACCAAAGGATACAATATACGTCTTGCATGGTGCAGCTGGAGAAAAGGAGCAATCCAACCAATCCCAAAAGCGAGTAGTCAGACTCTTACGAGCAAAGATTAGATATCAAGAGTCGTCAGTACAACGCCCGAAGACGATGTAGAGGACTCTGAGCTTCTCCAACGAAGATTCAGACGGGGTTAATTTCTCACACAATGATGCCTTAGTGATCTCAGTCATGATAACTAGGTGGGAAATCAAGAGAGTGTTGGTCGACACGGGTAGCTCAGCCAACCTCCTACACCTAATAGCGTTCCAAAATATGCATACTAATGAGATGTTTACACCTAGCGATCAACCAGTGGTGGGTTTCAGTGGGGAGCAATGTCATCCACTGGGGATGATTCAGCTACCAGCCAAAACATGAAAGCCAGGAAAGCAACGAGTATTATTGAAAAACTTCCTTGTACCTGATGTTTCTTCAACGTATAACATGCTACTCGAGAGACCCTAGATACACAAAATCGGTGTAGTCTCCTCAACCACTACAAGAAATTGATAATTTAGCGGCAGTTGTTTAGCAGCGGTTTGAAATAAACGTCGTTAAATACTGTATTCAACGACGAATGAATAACCGTCGTAGAATAATATTGTGTAACGACTGTTATAATTAATTGGGACGGCTTTAACCGACGTTATAAATAAAAATCCAATATTTTAGCCAATCGATGGCGAGATGGCATTCACCCCCTCTCCTTATGTGTTATTCTTCACAATCTCTATCCTTCACTCACGATGAGTACCATCCATCTCGCTTCCCTCTTCTTCCATATTATAACAATTTCAACCTCCCATCTCACTATCAGACAACCTCTTTGCTTCTTCCTTGCCACCATCTCGCCATGACACCACAGACCAATTAACCCCTTTTGTGGGTTTTCAGAGGAGAAGCTCTGTGTGATTCTAGGGTTTATGTTCAACTTCATCAACCATCTCAGCGAAGGACTGGGTTGAGCAGATTTTTCCAGCAAAACATATGTTGATGAACTAACTACTCACTTCAGATTGTCTGCAAATCCAAAATAAACCCCGAAAATGCTCTCTCTTCCATCCAGAATCATCAATGACCATTTTACCATTCCCAAATTCAAGATCAGAAGGTCCAAGTTACTCTCAATTCGATCCTTCTCAAGACTGCAAGAAGAAACTTAGACCACCAACAAGTCATGCTTGTTCTTCTACAAGCGAGAAGTTGACAGCGGCCCGTTCGACTCGGTGTTGAAACCGATTTTTGATCAGAAGACGCCGTAAGAGGCGATGGAGATATTTGTTGATTTCTTGGAGAGAAAGACTGATGTGCTCAAGGACAAAAGTGCCGAGAGGAAGATCGCCGGTGGTGGCGAAGGCTAGGAAGGAGGTGGAAGCGGATGAGAGGAAGTAAAAGGCTGAGGAGAGAAGCTTGACGGATGTGAATAAGACTGTTGAGAAGAAGATGAAGGAGGTTGTGGAAGTCGTTAAGCCGGTAGAGGCGAAGGACGTCGAATAAGGTTGTGGAGGAGGAGAAGGAGAAGGAAGAAGGGAATAGCAATGTGTCAGGTAAATTTCTCTTCTTTTGCCTTAGTTTTGTGACCTTTTGTGTTTGCTTCGATTTTTTAATCTAATTGAGATAGTAGAAGTGGATAAGCTGGAATAAGTTGGCTACTTCAACTAGAAGGTATAGTAATTGCAACAGAGGGGAATAAAACAGTGTGTAGATTCGGTGGAATGAATACTCCTAGTTAATATATGTGTTGTTGGATAGAGTTGTTAAGGTGAGGAATGCATGAGGGAATTTCCACAGGTTTGGAACATGCATCAAAGCAAAGGGATAAAACGTTCTTTTGTGAAACCTTCATTGCATGACCTGTAGTCATGTTTTGAAGTTCTTTGCAGTGAAAATGAATGTGAGATTGTTTTTTTGTAATAGGGGTAGTCTCATCTCTCTTGTCGAGTAGGACAAACTTCATGTATAGTGGTTCATAATGCTTCTTTTACAATATGTGTATTGGGAGTAGTCTCATCTATCCCAGTTCCTAATGGAACTAAATCAAAGTTCGTTGTTTGTGAAATCAAAAAGAACGTTGGACTGAAAGGGCAGCCTCCTATTATAGATGCAAGTGCTCAATTGTTTTCCTATGTCTTATGCACCATGTGGATCGCTCTCATCATACTTATCTGGTTTTTGTTCCCCTATCTTATTCCATTTTATCCATTGTAAATTCAAGGGGATGTTTCTCAATTTGTGAAAATGGATGACTGTTTCTGGAGCATAGCTATGCTTGCTCTGACTTTCTTTGTGTTTTATAAATTCATATGGAACTAATGACCAAAATGTTAGTGGGCATGTGTGAAGTTACACTAGACATATAAGTTATTTGAAGTTACAAATTAAAGCAACAAAATTATGTTCCTATTCAGTTGTGCAGTACACTTATCATTTGTTTTTGTCTTCATTGTTTCACCTTTATAGAGGACGGGAAGTTTATTTTTATTCTTTTGACTAAGCATAATCAAATGGAGTGGTGGAAGTATTTGGTGAAGGGTGAAACAGATTCTTTTGGCTAATGATATTGTTTCCGGCACTTTTAACGTGTAAGATCCAACTCTATCATCTAACTTTTGTTTTTTTTATTGTGAATTATGAGTTTGATTGATAGGATTTGGTTTGAATGGTTTGATTTTCTATTGAATTGTTCTGTGTTGGTGTTCCAGTTATTGCGACTTTGTCGAGGATTATATATTTTAGTGGCACTTTTGATAATTCACTTCTGTCGAATGTTTTTCTATTGGTGGCATGTCTCAGGTAATTTAATTGTCTATCATGTTTATTAACATCTGGGTGATATGTATTTCAAACAAAACCTATAGCAACATTATGCTCAATCTGGCAGGATTTCTTGGGCGACGACTTCAAGAGCCAGGGGTCACATGTTGCCTATAACGTTGCAGATTTCTCCACTCAGGTATGAGTACAGAAATCTTGTAGCAAACATTTTTTAAATGCTAATTGTCCCGGGAATGATGTTAAGCTCAAAAGTTATGACAATATAGAAGATAAAAAATGTTTACATCATTCCCGATCATAACATCATAACTTTGATGATAATATAGGTTTTTTTTTGTTAAAGTTGATGACAATATAGTTGAAGTCAAGTTTTCTTTAATGATTTTGATATAAAATAGTTGTGTAAAATTGTGGGTTGTTTACAGATTGTTTACAGGTTGAAAAATGTGATTAGAGGTTAAAATGTGACTACAGATTGTTTACATATTTCTAGTGCGCATAATAGAATTATCATGATAATAATGACAGGCGTTAGCGGCGGTTTTAATCGTCACTAAAAGAATTACCAATTGGAATTTGGCAGCGGGTATAAACCGCCGTAGGCGCCACGAACTATAGCGGCAGTTAATAACCGTCACAGCATATTATAAAACGTCAATTCTTGCCCCATATTTAGCGACGGTTAGCACCCGTCGCTATATGGTATTTAGCGTCGAGTTTACCAATGGTTACTAATAACCGTCGCTAAATAACATACAGCGACGGTTATGCCAGCGATTGCAAAAAAATGTCGTTGAATGCTCTTGTGACGCCTTAATCAGCGGCGATTGGCCAACCGTCGCTAAACACTTTTGGCAACCATCGCTAAACACCTTTTTTCTTGTAGTGAACTATGCATGAATGCTTAAAGTACCATATTGACAATGGTATTGGGAGAATCGAAGGAGATCAAACAGTGGTTCATGAGTGTCATTTCGCAACAATAAAAGCTCCCCACAAATAGTAATTACTACAACGACCGGAGGAGCTTTCACAGCAAACTTGTCAGACGAATCCCATAATATTGCTCCGACCAGCCCACGTGATCGACTTAAGACCGGTCAGCTAAAAGAAGAAACAATCGTAGTCCACCTAGACAATGAAGCGAAGAAAGAAGTCTGGATTGGCACAAAGATTCATCCCGAGCTCGCCAAGGAACTAATCCAACTGCTGAAAGATAATCAAGATGTTTTTGCATGGACAATGAAGGACATGGTAGGAATAGACTCGTCCATCATTTCTCACAAATTACAAGTGAACCCTGACAAGAAACCGGTTCGACAAAAAAGAAGGTCAGTGTTTCCAGAACATAATCAGGCGATAAACGAGGAAGAGCATCGTCTACTTAATGCAAAGATGATAAGAGAAGCTCATTACCCGGATTGGTTGGCAAACACAGTACTAGTAAAGAAAGAGAATGGAAAATGGAGCGTATGCATGGACTACACCGATCTGAATAAGGTCTGTCCAAAATAAAGTTTCCCACTTTCACGAATAGACTAGATAGTGGATGCAACCGCCAGACACGAACTGCTGAGCTTTATGGATGCATACTCTGGATATAATCAGATACAGATGTAACGAAAAGAGGTACATACTGTTATTGGGTAATGCCCTTCGTATTAAAGAACCCGGGAGCGACATACCAACGGTTGGTGAACAGAATGTTTAAAGATCAAATCTGTAAAACGATAGCGGTTTACATCGATGATATGCTTATCAAAAGCTCATGCCGAGCAGACCACATCACAGATCTTGAACGGGCTTTTTTCCAACTGCGAAGTATAAGATGAAACTAAATTCGGAAAAGTACACATTTGAAGTAGAATCAAGAAAATTCCTTGGGTACATGGTCAATCAAAGAGGAATTGAGGCCGATCCAAAGAAAATACAGGCGCTTCTCAACATGCAGTCACCAACGAACATAAAAGGTATACAATGTCTTAATGGAAGAATAGCAGTCGTGAACAGATTCATCTCCAAATCCTCGGACAAGTGTCTACCTTTCTTCAAAATTTTGAAGGGAACAAGACATTCGAATGGAATGCGGAGTGCGATAAAGTTTTTCAAAGCATAAAAGCATATATGGGGAGCACAGTGCTACTAACAAAATCAAACACGAGAGAAGCATTGTATCTATATTTATCTGTGTCCGACCACGCAGTAAGCTTAGCGCTAGTACGGGAGGAAAAAGGCATGCAAAAATCAGTATACTACATAAGTAAAAACTTGCGGATGCAGAAATCAATTATACAACTCTAGTGAAATTAGCCCTCGCCCTGATCGTGTCTTCAAGAAAGCTATGACCATACTTCCAAGTGCATCCGATCACGATTATGATCGAACAGCCGCTGCGGTCAATATTGCACAAACCAAATCTATCGGGAAGAATGGTGAAATGGGACATAGAGCTTGACCAATTCGATATTAGCTATGCAACCAAAACCGCTATCAAAGCCCAGGCATTGGCGGATTTCATCGCCGAGTTCACAAGAAGAAACGACCAACAAACAGAAATCAAGAACGAAGGAGAACAATCCAAACCAATCACTGACGGATGGATTCTCCGCTGTGACGGAACATCCAACGAGGCGGGAAGTGGAGCTAGATTAGTCATGTACAACTCAGAAGGTGTCGCGTTAGAAAAAGCAATAAAATTCAACTTTAAAAGCCTCAAACAACGAAGTAAAGTACGAAGTTGTGATAGCCGGACTACAGTTAGCAAATCACTTAGGAATAAATTACATCAATATCTTTACTGATTTCAAACTGGTGGTCAATCAGCTAAACGGACAATTCCAAGTCAAAGACACCCGAATGAAGGCTTACTACCAAAAAACCACTAAACTAAAATAAGGCTTCTAGAACACGATCATTCAACGGTGTGCAAGAATAGAGAACAAAAGAGCCGGCGAACTAGCAAATGAAGCATCAACAACTGATGAGAATGATAATCCACTCGTCACGGTGCAACAAAGCACCATACTTGAAAACCAGGTTGAAGAAGCACGCGCCACGAATCAAGAAAACAACTGGAAAACTCCAATCTTGGCTTATATATCAAACGGAAAACTCCCAACACATTAGATGGAAGCCCGAATATGAAATCGGGGGGGGGGGGGGGGCACAATACACAACGATCAATGACAGACTCTACAGAAGGTCTGCCATGTCCCGTTGCTAAGGTGTCTTTCACCAGAAGATGTTGAATATGTTCAGCAAGATATCCCCCATGGTACTTGCAGAAATCACCCAGGAGAAAGAACGTTGGCCATAAAGCACTCGCACTAGGTTACTACTGGCCAATGATGCAAGGAGATGCTCAAAAACTTGTTCGGACTTGTGACAAATGCCAAAGATTTGCCCCCATAATCTCACATGTCGGGACAGAACCTTATCCTGATGATTATCCCCTGGCCATTCGTGCAATGGGGAATGGACATCGTAGCACCACTCCCCGCATTCAACAAAAATAAGTTTCTCCTCGTAGCAGTAGATTACTTCACTAAGTGGGTAGAAGTAGAAACCCTAGGAAAGATAGGATAAACCCAAGTCGAGAAGTTTCTTTAGAGAGACATAATATGCCGATTCGGGATCCTAAGAGTAATTGTCACAGATAACGAAAAATAATTCGAAAGAAAGAAAATCAAGGAGCTATGTGAAAACTTGAATATCCAGCAACACTTTTCTACACCCGCCCATCCACAGGAAAATGGGCAAACTGAGGTCACCAACAGGACAATTTTGGAAGCAATCAAAAGAAGGCTCGAGGCAGCGAAAGGATTGTGAACATCCGAGTTGTCTGGCGTCCTTTGGGCATACAAAACAACAAAATGGACTCCGATAAGAGAAACCCCTTTCACCCTCACGTACGGATTCGAAGCAATTATACTCGTGGAGATCAGTATGCCAACATTCAGAATCAAAGAATTTCGCGTTGAGGATAAAATCAAAGCACTAAGAGTCGAACTAGACCTCCTCAAGGAAAAGTGAGAAGCAACCTTTATCAAAACAGCGGCCTACCCACAGCCTATAACAAGAGGGTGAGAATCCGCACTTTTGACATCGGCGATTGGGTACTCCGAAAAGTCATGCTCAACACAAAGGAGCCAGGCGCGGGCAAGCTAAAACCAAATTGGAAAGGACCATACCGAGTAATAATGATCAATAGACCGGGAACATACTGGTTGGAAAACAAAGAGGGTGAAAAGCTACCACGCCCATGGAATGTAAAGCACTTAAAAAAAATTATCAATAAACTTACTTGCTCAATCTTCCATCTTGAACTCAAAACGACAAAATTCAGTCAGGACAAGAAAGTCAGATTGAAAACCTCACTCGTGAAAATACTTAGCATGGCTAAAGTACCGAGCAAAAAATAAATACATGTACCAAACGAACGAGCCAGACATAAAAATGAAACTTCTAGCATGATCAACCATGGAGTAATAAAGTACCAGGACATAAGAGTCGGACTTTTTCTCGTCGACTATAATGTATGACATCGTAATCCAGATATAGAATCAGATTATGTAAAAAGAGCTTCTACACGACTAGTAAGTCGAACATCGAAGCCATTCATAAAAATTTGGATGAACAAGTCAGAAATCTGCTAGGAATATCATAAGAAAAAAACAAATAAACAAGACATACTGGACACAACAAACGCGTAATATAAAATTTCCATTGATCTTCTAAAAAAAGATTACAAAAGAATCAAAAGGAAAAACTAATAAGGAACATCGGTATTAGCAGTAGCATCACTAGGTGTGTAGGCTCCGATAAATGCTAAGAAGGTTCTCTGACAATTGGATCACTTAGCGAATCTAGAACGACTTCCTCAACATCGTTGAATTCTTGCTCGGCGAAGCAATGGTATTTGGACATATTTCAGCCTTGTGTCTCTAGGAAATCCAAGAAGTCGTGACGACCATCAACCACCTTTTTCCAATCTGCGACCTCTACAACCTTTAGCCTTTCAATAATAAACGATAGCTCAGCTTGGGTCGACGCTAATTCGTTATCAATGACCGTAAGTCTAGCGGAAACCACAGACTTGGCCATGACAAACTCGAAATTCAACTAAGCGATTCGAGTCATATAAGCCTTGAGACTGGCAGAACATTCTTCATCAGAACGAATGGCCTCGTCACGTTCAACCCTTGATCAGACAACTCTTTCTCAACAACATCCAGAAGGAACCGCAACCTACCCAACTCAGCTTCAGACGTTTCGAGATCAAACTCAACTTCAGACGTTTCGAGATCAGAAGCAAACGTGCCCCGAATGGCCATAAGCTCCCTCAATGACGTTTGTGCAATATCTGCAGCCCTTTCATGCTCTATGCATTGCGCCTTCAATGAATCAAGTTGGCAGAGAACATGAAAAAGGACATGTCTTGCCAGCTTCTGCTCAATGAGCGCCACCTGATCCCGGGCAGCCTTACAGTCCAACCCCATCACGACCACATAAGTAAGATGAGTCATCCCTTTCATAAGGTGATGGAGGCCATCATCGATATGACGATGTGGTGGACATACGGGCATAAGAGCCCTATTAGCTAACTGTCCATTACAACCGCCAATGAGGTTGCAAGCAATGTCATGCACATCGATCTCGGAAGGCCAATAGAACTTCCCAGGCACGGCCAAAATGGGACGAGAAGTGGAGGGAGTAGCAGAGGACCTCGAGGTCTCAGAAACAACAGGGGAAACGGGGAGTTTGAAGCCCCGACCTCCAGTAACAACTCAATCTTCCAGTATCGGATCATACTCGAAGTCATCCAAGGTCTTAGTACTCTTTGGATTTTCAGACTACCAAAGACCAAGCTGAACCATTTTCTTTTCAATAATGCAAGAGTCGTCAATCATCTAGTCAGCAGAAACGGGCAAACCATACGAGGCAACAAGACTCTTCTCATGGTTGTCTAAAGGACGAGAAACCTCCTTCTTGCTCCTTTCAAGAACTCGATTTACTTCCTCATTTTCTTTGGTAGAAGAATCATCCTCCGAACCATGACCTCCTTTTCTGGGAAAAACAGGAGGGGAATGAGCCCTAGGATCATCATGAACAGATGTGGCGAGCTTTTTCTTCTTCGAAACACGGCTATAACTAATTGTCAACATCTTAGAAGGGTTGGGAAGCCTGGGAAGTTTCTTCTTCCTAACAAGCGAGCCAGTACTCCCACAACCTCAGACAGCAACATAACCCATTCGGCCTACAGGCTCGTCAAAATAATTCTCTTTGCGACCGACATCCACATCGCTAGCACGCGCAACAGTCACCTCCAAAGCACGACTTACAATAGCCTTTGCGCGACCCGCCTCACCCGAAGAATACAAGCCACTACGGATAAATGCATCAGTAGTAAGGAAATCTTCCACCGAGACTCGGGGAAGATTGCCAAATCGACGACAAAACTTATGTTCCTCCAACGACAGCGATAACTCGACCTTCTTAGGTTCTCGAAATGACTGTAGAATCTGATTTTCGCGCAACCTAAAATAATTGAAAGCAAGGGACGCATAGAACCAGGACCTCGGCCAACCTCGGTACTCCTCTCGCAGACCCTTGAAACAAGACGGAGAGCGAAGACAATAAGTACGATTAGCATTTACACTAAACCCCACCAAGGAATGCAAGACCCTGACATTGATAGGGATACCAGATGTGGTAGCACTTGCTAAGGTCGCAATCATCACCTTCCAACCATTAGGAACCAGTTGGTCGGGGGCGACGCCCACCAGGTCTAAGTACTCCCAGACGATCTCAGAAGCCAAAATGAAACATACCAGGGTACAGAGCGATTTACCCATGCTTTGACGACAAGGATTGTCGCCCTCTATCCGGGGAGAATAATTTCAAGATTTCTATCCAAAGTCGCATGCATCGCCCGCTTAGGCGAAAAGAAAGCTTCACAAGCATCAAGAACATCGCTACTAAAAACCCTGAAACTAGACATGATTACAAAGCAAAAGCAAGAAACGAATTAATCAACTACTGGAAATCGAAAAGGTGTAAAAAGGAGAAACCGCTCTTGGGAGAACGTAAAAGATACGACAGTCGCACGAAATCCAAAAAAATTGCGCTCAAAACGAGTAGGCAGACAAAACATTGGAAAGAGAGCAGTAATAACAGATAGTAAGAACACTAAATGTGTTGTAATTTCAAAATCGAAAACCAATTTGCCACACAGTTAGTGGATACATGAACATACCCATTAACTAGGGGAAAGTAGCTGATGATACATCAAAATGGACTGACATCACGACCATACACGTGGCAGAGAATATCCATCACGAGGATTTGGACCCCCATTTACAGGGCCAACTCATAAAACCCAAGAAGGTTAAGACCAATCGTGAAGGCCCATTATAGGAAGACATAATCGAAGCTCAAATCCAAGCTCGACAAGAGTTCTCTCATAAAGAAGATGAACGTTGCATAAAACAGAGTCGTGGAGAGAGTTACACCTCCATAGACGCGTCTCCATAAAGAAGGAGACTGTTACGAGAAACATCTCATCCTGTTGCACCTCATTTTGAATGTTGGGATCGAACCTAACTCAAACTGTTTAGAATGGTCGGTTCCAACAATTCCACTAAATTTTTTGTCCATATTAGATTCTTCTCCACGAAGTCACTAAAGTTTCAATCCTTTCCAACACCATAACATCCTTCTCGTCAACTTCGAGTGCCTTGTACTCTTCTTGATCTCTTCCCTTGTAGTTTTCTAGATCTTCGTCTTTATCGAAGTGATCAGAGTCACCGTCGAGGTGTCCATGATCATGATCGAAATGGGGGGAAGATAGGTCATCGTCATCTCCAAGGAAGGTTAGATCTTCATCATCGTCGGTGGTGTATGAGAGAGTGGTGGTGGAGAAGAGGAGGAGAGTGTGAGGAGGAGAAGGAATCAAAAAGTCATGTTTTAGATCGACACTCCTCTAAAAACTGTTCTTCATCTTCCATTTCTTCTTCTCTTTCTCTCCGAGTCTCCTCAACATGCAACATCATATTCTCCGTCGTCAAACAACTTATCTTAAACAAATAAGGAAGAAGATAGAGACGCCATTGATGATGTGCAGATTTGGAGCTCCCTCTCTATAAAATAAACCCTAAATTAGGGAAGGAAATGTTGTCTTTGAGATTGGGATTTTGGGATTTAATTTGGTTTCTCGTCCTGCTCAAATTTCGTGAAACAACAAAGAAAGCAAGTTGCCTGAAAGGAAGGAAACAAGTAAAAACAAACAGAGAACTAAAAAAGATGATCAGAGTCCAGACTCCAGACTCCAGAGATATATATTGTTGCCTGATACATTACAACTTGTTTTAAGTTAACTAGTATATCTTCAATTCTAAAACCGTTTAGAATTGGACTTGGATTTAATAAATGGGTTGGAACCGAACCGTTTGGATTTAAAATTTTGGAATCGGATTCGAACCATTCTACGACTGATCAGGACAATTTATTAATATATACAATAAGAACTGGACCGATTTGGTTTGGATCCGCGGTTCCTTAACTCGTTTGCCCACCCCTATGATTAACTACATAAGTACGAAAGCAGTTCTTACACTACACCAAAAATACCCATCAGCAACGGTTTGGGACCATGGGGGTATCCTATTGTCACGGCTTAGAGGCCTGGCCATTTGAGGCGTCGCCAAATCACCATTGACGGCTATAAACCGTGGCAACACATATTAGCAACGGTTTTATGTTCGAGGACGCTTGATGATTTTCTGCATTTAGCCACGGTTTAGCCACGGCTACCCGGCATGGCTAGATGCTTCACATTCCATAACAGTGGCAACATACATCACTTATTTTGAATTTCTTTGGTCTCATAGCCGTTGCAAGCATAATGGCCACGGTTTTAAGCCGTGGCAAGCATGAAGTACCACAGTTTTAGGCCGTAGCCAGTCAAAACAAAATTCAAAAAAAAAAGGGATTTCATTGGCACAAACACAGAATGCCAGAAATCACCTGACAAACATGAAATGGTTATTTTGCGCTAATATTAATGGGTTGCCGATTACGACCGCATGAATTAGATGGTAAAATGAACCTAACAGAACAACATACTCCAGTATGATTATAGTACCTAAACTATATCACCTACACTAGCTAGGAACCCTTTTTCACAAGGTTTGTGGTATCCACACAACACATGCTAAATAAGGTACAGCAATGTAGCTCTCAATATGATGCTCGCATTTCTTCTGATTTCTTATTGTACCTGCTTAGTTGGTACATACAGTCCAATTTGAGGGAAGTCTCCCCGTAGACAAAGAGGGCATATTTCGCACATTGACATCAACAGGTAGCATCCGGTACTCCATGTCAAGCTCCTTGAAGATCTTGATCATCTCCTCAACCAAGAGAGACCTTCTTACCCACCTCTCTCCCATATCCTGATGATTAATGCAATGACATAGCCACACGGATAGCTTCAGCTTATTCATGTCATCCACATCCCTTACCACAACCATTGGAGCAGGAGCCCAGTGTTCAGGTTTGTTCTCTATATATCTGCAACTCCAATGTAACCCAAAATCAATACCCAGATCTGTTATTATCAGCTAATCAAAATGTTAACACAGCTTTAGAAAAAAAAAACAAAGGAGGAAAGATGTTATCTTACGCAATTATTATTTTCTTCATCAGAGCAATCTTCTCCACTGGAGTCGAAATGTGTATACAGAAGTCAATTCCATCTCCCATATCAGGACTCTGATAGTAATTACTAATGGGTTTTGTGGCGAGAACACTGTTTGGGTATATGATTTTCTGGTTGTCGTATCTCAGGAACACCGTTGTCAGGATATTCATCTCCTCAACCACCATCTGAGACCAGTCAAAGTATGGATTAACACCGGCCCAACATATTAAACTAAGACATCCACAATCAAGCCACAGAGTTGAGATTAGGTTGTCTTACCTGAATATCATCGATTTCGCACCTATCACCAACGTTGAAAGGGTGCATGACAAATAAGAAAATAATGGCTTCAAACACCATCTTACAGGTGTTACCAAACATGAAAGCCACCAATAGGAGCTGAGAGCTAATGAAAAACAGCAGCTGGGTGGTTGCGATCCCAAGAAGGAGGAGCCATATAACAAATATCACCATGACAACAGCAGCATTCACCATGCGGTGTAGTGGGTTTACTGCTGTTTTTGTATCATCCAATGTCAAGGCAAGGGCTTTCCTTTCTCTAAAAGCTCTAACCTGAATAATCCAAGGCAAGTCGACATAATTTATCTGAGTACATAAAATAGGAATTAGTTGTTACTCTTTCACATGTAAATGGCACCTCCATTCAACTTATCGTTCTCTTAAAATGTACACTATATGCAGTGTCAAAGAAGCATAGCATAGGTAGATTGACTTACCACCCAGTTCTTCAGAGATGATTTCTTAACTCTCTTGGTTTCAGCAGTTCCTTCAAAGAGACTCATTGTCTTCAAGGCTTCATCGTGTCTCATAAAGAGCATTAAATCATCTAAGTAGATATACCTGTTAAACAAGATGTGGAACTTAGTAAGTGACAGCAACCAAGAAAACATACCACAATCAATGGCTAGGAAAGAAAATTGGATAATCATTCTGAACTATAGATCATTGATGTACGAGTGTGCCCACATGAAGACCCATGACAACTTAATTATTAGCATTCTGGCCTACCATTTTCTGCAAGTTCATATATGCAACTCGATATAATTTTATTTATTTCTTTAACTTTTATAAGTTTTATTGCAAATAGAAACAAAAGGCATAATCTACCAGAGATAATTCTAAAATCACAACCCGTTGTCCTTAATCAAAAAGCAATGCATGTTTCCTTCAGTTATCACCACTTCGTTAACATGGAGAGTAACTGACCATTGGTGACAAAAATCATACAATTCTTCATTCAATGAGAAAATTAATATACCAATTGAAAGAACTCAAAAGATACGTCTCTTTATCCAAAAATAGAAGAAAGGAAGACGTGTCTCCTTAAAGGAATCGAATAAAAGAGAACTTACTTTGATCCAAGCTTCGCGACGTTGGTAAAAATATTTTTAGCAGCACACTTTGCCTCGAATTCACTTTTGATCTCTTCCTTTGCCGCCTCTTCTTCATCAGTTAATTCCAGTATTCGCTCATCCAATGTAGACAAAGCCCCATGTCGAACTATATTCATCATTCTCTTCATGTTCCAAGCCGAAATATTTTTCTGATTCAGCTTGTGGAGTTGGTCAATGGTGATGCCTTCGTCTGCCTGCTGTTGTTTAGAATGAAAAGATAAAATAAGTGATTCTACCTAAGACATCAACATCAAAGTCATTGCAGTATAAGAATGAAAAGATGAGACATAATGATATCTTTACCATCTCCATGGTAAATGTAAATCCATATATGGGGCTTTAAATTAAATTAACAAGCCAAAGCAAATCTAATATGGCATTTGTTTATTTCATATGCTAATGCATAGCACATCAAAACAGTTTTGTCCAGAAGAATAGGCCTAGTAAAGCTATAAAAACATAAAACTACAAACTCGCATTTTTCCTGATCAAACGAGAGCATCTGTCCATAAAGGTATTTGTCTCCCCTTCGATCCTATTTCCCTGGAAAATAGTAACTTAATTGATATTTCAGATCTATACATAGTAAAGCAGGGACAGGGAGTAAGATAGCAATGGTTTAAACATAGTATAGGGAGGAGTGTTAGGGAGAATGATGTCTGCTTAATAGAAAGAATAAATAAGTTAACAATTCGGCTAATGAACAAAAATGCTAAGATTGAAAGAGTATATCAACTGTGACATGAGGAAGCTCAATAAAGATCATGTACATCTGAATAGCTTAAAAGTTAAACAGACTTTATTCTCAAGTTATAGTGTGAACCAGCTGGATTATCAACGAAAAAAAAGTGCACAAGAAAAGTGCAAAAGTAACATCTGTGTTCAATCAGGAGTGACCTAACCATCAAAAGCAAACCAACTAGCAGCCTTTGTCAAATTTTAAAAGGTAAAGAATGTGGAAACAAAATGAGGTAGCATTACTAATAACCAAGTAAATAAAAATGGTACAGTGGAATAGAGCAGAGTTGATCTTGAAAACGATAACAAAAGAATTTAAAGCAGTAAACTATAGTGATACAAAACTCAATACCCTAAGTCCCTGACTCCTAGTGTTCATGTTGTTGAAGATAACAACATACTATTATACATTCTTCACTTTCCAATATACATTTATCAAAAAATTTAATTAGATTTTCTACAAAATGAAAAATAATGACCCACGAAGCAATGAGGAAATACTCTAATAAACCATTTTGTTACTACAAACGAACATTTAAATTATATGCATATAAATGATAAACTTGATGCATTCACATGTCATAATGACTAAGAGACATGTAAGAAAATTTAGTAGAACTAAACTACTTCTAAAGCTAATGGTGCTTAATAATATTAGTGAACCTTATTTGATATTGGACCTTGTGCCAGGTACCGTTTTTCATCACGTAAATGGTGGAATCCATAAGCAACCTGGGCATCCATTCCTGTATGCAACAATTTAAAAATGAAAATTTTGCACTATAAATGATTTAAACAAAAGGAATTGTTCATAGTTTCAGTGTGTGATGTCCACCTCCATGTCCAGCCTTGCGGTCAATGCAACCAATAATTGGATTGGTTTGTGGACTGTTCTCCAAACAAATGTCAGATAAATAAAAATAAAAATAAAAATAAAAATAAAAATAAAAATAAAAATAAAAATAAAAATAAAAATAAAAATAAAAATAATAAAAATAAAAATAAAAATAAAAATAAAAATAAAAATAAAAATAAAAATAAAAAAACCCCCCCGTGTTGGACATATTGGACACTTCCACACATGGGCACTTGTTGGACACTACATGCTTAGACCATTAAATCTTTGAGATATCTTTCAAAAGTTTCAATTCTTTAAAAATGTTACAAACACATTATGATAAATTGTCTTGACTTGTAAGGCACCTTAGAATTTCAAAAAAGGCAGCCTAGAATTACTCCTTATTCTACTGATTATTCCCTTTCTTCTATTCCCCCTTTGAGATTTCTGAATCTCTTTCTTCTTTTCAATATCCGCTATGCCAATTTGGCACTAAAGACTGATTTAATTCGGACTTCAGACACGTTAACAAACAACATTAATTTAGAAAACTATTGAAGTTTGCAGAATTGTCTTGAGTGATAAATAGTGTTTAAGCAACAAGAATGTTATATTTAAAATAAAAAATGATGTTTAAAAACAAATGTGGCCTCTTAGTTTATAACTTTATATATTAATTAGCAAGCCAGAAGAACAAAGGAAGTGGGAAAGATTGCTAACCAGTGAACAATTTGAATGCAGTTGGCAGATATCTTTTCTCTTTAGCCCAAAAAACATCAGCTTTCTTAGTTTTATATAGTCCTGGATCAAAGATAAGAGGCTTTGCCCTTTGACCCCTGCTCAACACAGCCAAATATAATGCAATTGACGCTTGGTAATGACACAATCAACTAATAATTGAGAGGTAAAGTGAATGAACTCACTCCTTCCACCCCAATAGACTCGTGTGGTCTATAAAGTTCAGATTTCTATCCAGTCTGGAAAACGAGGACAAAAGATCTGCACAATAAACAAATAAATATTGATTAATCAATCTCATATAAGCAAGAATGACAAGAGATGGTCACAACATCAAGAGATTATAAAAGTAACAAACCATCTTGTGTCACAAGAGGGTAGTCAGAAGCGCTAAGGTTTATAAACCAATCCCACTCCTTGCTTTTCTTCAAAAGAATCGCCATGGCATGAAGAGTATTTGAAACCATAGTAGGTCCTCTATATGTGACCATATTTGCTTTAGTAATAATATGCACATTCCCAACCTTCGTATAGATAGAATCATTTTCTACACGCTAAGCAAGCTCCAACCTTTCTTGCATAGGGGATTCTAGGTCCAAGTGGACAACATAAAAATTCCATGGATGATACAAGACACGCAAAGTTCTCCAAAGCTTCTCTAGATCACCCCTAGAGCCAGAGACAAGATAAGCAATCCGAGGGATAGTGCGTATTGCCGGTAATGGAGGGGGTACTGAAACTTTCTCTTCAACAAAAGTGGGGTTTGTTTGGTTTGTAGAAACGTGAATTATTGGGAGTATTGCGAATAATGAATTAATTGTATCTACAGAAGAGACAAGACCCATGTTCAAAGAGGTCACAAAGAGGAATGCGCCGATGAGAGACCCTATAATGAGAGGGAACACCCATTTCTTCTCTACATTCAGTGTTCCCATTACCGATCCTTATCATGGGTTCCACTCAAGTTCTCAAAATTCCCTCAGCTTCAACTCATGGAAGTCAATGATCTGAACCACAAAATAAAGCGCAGGACCTTGACAGGGATATTTGATCAAACAACTGACCTACAAGTATTTGGAGCTTTGAATAGTCCTGTAAAATCAACATTTAAATAAAATCAAATCCATCCTATACTTCAAAACATGAACTTATAAAAAAATTCACGAAAACCCAACCTAAAAGAATAGTGTCTTCAATTCAACTTATGCAACTAAATTATCCCAAACGGCATACAGAATCAATTCAAAACACAGATTAATTGGCCCCTAAATCTTTTTTTTTCCAAAAGGTAACAAAGAGAAGGAAAAGAAGAAACTGAATCGAAAAATTAGGTCTTCTTCTTCACTTAGTTGGTCGAACAGAAAAAAAAAACTGAATCGCAGAGAAGAGGAAGAAGAAATAAAAAAAAAAAGAAGGAAAAGAAGAAATTGAACGGGGTTTTGATCATACCTGATTGATTGCTTGGATCTGGCATCTGGGTTTCTTGCCGAACCCATAGTTTCGATTCTCTCTTAGATATTCTTCTTTGCAAACCCTTTCAGTTCTTCTTATTCCCTTCGATTTCTTCTTCTTCGCAAACACTTTGATTTCTTCTTTGCAAACCTTTTGATTGACTGAAGTGGTATGTCGATAGAAGGTCTGGGGAGTGTGAGAGGTATGTTGATCGATCAATTGGAGTGTAGAGGGCTATCAATCAATTGGGGAAGGCGGAAGATGGGCTCAATCGACTGGAAGATGGGTTCGATTGACTCTGTCGATCGACTGGTGCTAAGGGTTGAAGGGTTTTGGGATGATTTGAGTTGCGATCTTCGTCAATCTTGATAGTAGGAGATCGACATGGTGGTTGGGATCGTCGTCTCTCTCACTCCATTAAACAAAAGGTACCCATACAGTCTCTCTCACTCTGAGTCTCACTTCTTTGATGGTTTTACTCTCATCAACTCCAACACTCGATTTGAAACGAAAATGAAACGAAACCCTCTGCGCCAATTTTTTTTGCAAGACCGCGAAACTGTTTTCGCAATGGCGCCAAAGCAAATTCACAGGTGCATTTTCTTTTTATAGCCACGGTTTTAGGCTCTAGCCACGGTTTTGGGCCGTGGCAAATAAACTAAGGGTTTTGAGCCGTGGCCATCTTCGTGTAGCTAATCAAGCCTTTTGGTGTAGTGACGGTTTTAGGCTCTAGCCACAGTTTTGGGCCGTAGCAAATAAACTAACGGTTTTGAGCCGTGGCCATCTCCGTGTAGCTAATCAAGCTTTTTGATGTAGTGTTAGGTCCACTTGATTTTCCTTTCTCCCTAAGAAAACTATTACCCAGGTAAGCTTGAAAAATATATAAATAAATAAATTGTTAGAAAAAAAAATCTCATACTCATATACAACAAATATTGATTCAAGACTAAGTTTGTAACAAAGAAATTACCAATATACGCTTTAAAAAGTTATTTTTGAGCATAATTTCTTAGTGCAACCAAATACTAGAAATTTATTTTCTTAGTCTTTTTTTTCCCAATAAACTCATTCTGTCTAGAAAATGATTTTCTAAGTTATCAAACATGCCCTAGCGTTAGGAGAACATAAGTCCACACTTACACTCGAATGGTTGCCAAAGTGTGGTATGGTATATATACAACTGGGTCTTTAGTCATATACTGCAGTATTCTAAAAAGCGCTAAGCGGTGGGCGGGCGGCGAGCAGGTGCCTAGCGTCCAGGGGCCTAGGCGGTTTTAGGTTTTGTATTATAACTTTAATAATTTTTTTTTGAAAGGCAACTTTAATAATTTACAAAAGTTAAGCATAATACATTATCAATTACATTCAATTTAATACCAATATCATCATCATCATCATCATCAAAGCCCATTCCCGAGATTTTCGGGGTCGGCTACATGGATTTTGGTTCTCCAAGCAATGCGATCTTCCCACATTTCCTCGTCTAATCCAAGCTCAATGATATCTTCATTCACCGTCTTCATCCAAGTTTTCAACGGTCGTCCCCTCCGTCTACACCCTCCATTAACTTGCCAATCTAAACATTTTCTAATTGGCGCCGTGCTTGGTCTCCGCCGCACATGACCAAACCAAGTTAAACGTCTTTCTCTAATTTTGTCCTCTATGGGCGCTACACCTAAGTATCTCCTAATTCTTTCATTTCGAATTTTATCCTTACGAGTTTTACCACACATCCACCTTAACATAGGCATTTCTGCTACTGCCATCCTATGCGTATGTTGTCCCATAGTAGCCCAACATTCTGAACCGTATAGCATGGCTGGTCGAACAATTGTCTTATAGCATTTACCTTTTAGCCTTGCAGGCATCCTTCTATCGCATAGTACTCCTGACGCCATTCTCCATTTCAATCACCCAGCTTTAATCCTATGGTCTACATCTTCTCCAATAGCCCCATTCTTTTGAATTATAGATCCTAGATATCGAAAAGCCTCACACTCTGGGACCTCGACACCTTCGATCTCAATTGCATTACTTCTCCCTCTTGGTTCACACCCAAAGTTACACACTAGATACTCCGTCTTCGAACGGCTAATTCTAAAACCTTTACTCTCTAAAGCCTCCCGCCACTTAACTAATTTCTGACCTAAACCTGCACTAGTCTCATCCATTAAGACAATATCATCTGCAAATAACATGCACCAAGGTACATCTTCTTGCAGATGTCTCGTCAACTCATCCATGACCAAAGCAAAGAGATATGGACTTAACGCCGATCCTTGATGTAGTCCTACTGACACTGGAAATTTACTAGACATCCCACCTACTGAGCGGACACTTGTTACAACCCCTTCATACATATCCTTAATGATATCGACATAACATTGAGACACTTTCTTCCTTTCAAGCACCCACCAAATTAACTCCCTGGGGACCCTATCATATGCTTTCTCCAGATCAATAAAAACCATATGCAAACTCTTACGTGCCTCTCGATATTTTTCTATAGTTTCCCTAAGCAGGAAGATGGCCTCCGTAGTAGACCTACCCGGCATAAATCCAAATTGATTTTCTGAAACCGTAGTTAAACTCCTAAGTCTTTGTTCTATAACCCTCTCCCAAAGTTTCATCGTATGACTCATAAGCTTTATCCCTCTATAGTTCGAGCAATTCTGGATATCCCCTTTGTTCTTATAAATTGGTACCACAATGCTATGCCTCCATGAATCTGGCATTTTTCTAGTTTCCAAAATCCTATTAAAGAGCTTAGTTAGCCATTGAATCCCAACATCTCCCAGACATTTCCATGCTTCAATTGGTATATCATCCGGTCCAACGGCCTTCCCTGTCTTCATTCTTTTTAAAGCTTCTCTCACCTCTGTGGCACTAACTCTGCGATGGAACACGCGATCTCTCCCTTCCTGTGAAGCATACCCTTCCAAGTTTAACTCCCCTACATGTGTTCCATTGAGTAGGTTCCAAAAGTAATCCTTCCATCTATCTAAAATCGCTTTAACCTGCATTAAAACTCTTCCATCCTCATGCTTAACACACTTAACATGACTCAAGTCCCTAGTTTTTCGTTCTCTAGCTTTAGCGATCATGAAAATATCCTTCTCCCCTTCCTTCGTACCTAGCCTATTATAAAGAGCATCATACGCTCTCTTCTTAGCTTCTCCTACTGCTCTACTACTCAACTTCTTAGCCTGCTTATAAAGCTCATAAGACTCTAGGCATCTATCTTTTTGCCACACCTTAAAGCATCTTTTCTTTTCCGCAATGGTCTGTTGCACATCAGCGTTCCACCACCATGTCTCCTTACCATAGAAACCTCCTCTTTTGGCCTGTCCTAGCTCTTCCTTCGCACATCGTCTTATTCGGTTTGCCAAATGTTCAAAAAGATCCGCCCTACTAGTCCTATCCTTTGGTTCTAGATTCTCCCAACCCTCTGAAACTGACTGGCCATCCAAAAACCTCTTTCTAAATCTTTGGCACACATCTCCCTGTAAGGTCCACCACTTAATTCTCGGTCTAACCTGTTCTACAGCAATACGACCCCTACTCTTAAGACAAAAATCGAGAACTAACAGCCTATGTTGGTTTGTCAGACACTCCCCTGGTATAACCTTACAATTTTTACACCTACCTAAATCGTGTCTCTTCACAAGAAAATAATCAATTTGACTTCTATTACGCCCACTCGCAAAGGTCACCAAGTGATCTTCCCTCTTCTTATAAAAAGTATTTACGATCCCAAAATCCTGAGCTAAAGCAAAATCTAGAATAGAAATCCCTGCAGTGTTTCGATCCCCAAAGCATTGACCTCCATGTACCCTCTCATACCCAACTCTATCCGTACCGACATGACCATTCAAATCCCCGCCTAGGAAAACCCTATCGGAAGAGGGAATTCCAAGAACTAACTCCTCTAAAGAGTCCCAGAAATCCTTCTTAATCTCCTCGTCCAAACCCACTTGGGGTGCATACACACTAATAACATGCACTATCTCTAGTTCTAAAGCTAATTTAATATTTATGATTCTATCCCCAAACCTCCTAACATCGACTACTGCATCCTTAAAAACTTTATCTACCACTATTCCCACCCCGTTCCTAATGCCATCTTTACCAAAATAGAAGAGTTTGAACCCTCCTCCTAAATCTTTAGCCTTGTTCCCCTTCCATTTTGTCTCTTGAAGACAAACTATGTTTACTTTCCTCCTACGCAAGGCATCCACTAATTCTATTGTCTTTCCCGTCAAGGTTCCTATGTTCCAAGAGGTTAATCTAATCATTCTATCTCTAGCTCTAACCTGGACTAGCTTCTTTACTCGCCCCCGTCCAGAATGGTGCGAGAACCCTTGCCTATTTAACACTACAGCCGGGCGCGCTGCAGTGCGCCTTGCTCATTTGTCACTACACCCGAGCGTAGGTGCAGCGCGTCGCTTATAGCGGGGGACGCCCTATCCTTCTGCATTAATATTTTTGAACCAATATCCATGAAAAGGGATGTGATGGGTTTTTTACGGTTGGCTATCACAAGCCTAACACCAACCCTCCTCCTTTATCCGGGCTTGGGACCGGCCGTAGCAACGGGCGGAGTTAATTTAATACCAATATACATATGCAAAATTTATAAACATGGAAAATTAACAATCATGAACAAAATTTATTAAAACTGAAATGACTGAAGTTGGTCATGATGGGTACTTTATACAAAGTTGAATTTGTGGACAAATATCCAAAGCTAATCTTTTATTTTTCTTCAAATTGCATGAATGACCTCAGTCATGTTTGATAAAATCTACATTACTAAAATCGGTATCGGCAGATCCTTTAATGATAACATTAAGTAATCATCATTTGCTACATTCAGACATATACTGAATAAAAAACAATTAAATTGTGTCTTTCTAAAAAATGAGAAAGAAAAATAAAATAAAAACACAATCAGCCTTATTCAAATTAGTCTCAGCATTTTCTTTCGTCGGCTTGAGAACAACCAATCTCAACCAATTGTTCACATAAATTTTTGCAACCAGGAAAGAAAAAAAAAAAAAAAAAAAAAACCCTGCCTAGACTGCCCATACCCCGCCCAGCCATTAATCTGGGCGTTTCTTTAACGCCTAGGCCTTTTTTATAGCACTGATATACTGAATTATGAACCATTTTGATCTAAAAAAATTGTTAGGAAAACAAATCTCATACTCATATATATACAACAAATCTTGATTCAAGACTAAGCTTGTAACATAGAAATTACCAATATACGCTTTACAAAAAGTTATTTTTGAGCATAATTTCTTAGTGCAACCAATTACTAGAAATTTATTTTATTAGTCTTTTTTTTTTCCCAAGAAAGTCAATCTGTCTAGAAAATGATTTTCTAAGTTATCAAACATGCCCTTAGCATTAGGAGAACATAAGTCCACACTTACACTTCAATGGTTGTCAAAGTGTGTGGTATGGTATATATACAACTGGGTCTTTAGTTATATACTGAATTATGAACCATGTTGATCTAAAAGAATGTAAGATTTATCAGTGTACTTAAAGTTTGATCGAGTACATTTATTTGAACATGGACCTAAGGTAATTGTTCGATTACTTGTAAAAAGTTTTAGTTTGTTTTGATGTGGTGTTTAGAGAAAAAAAAAAAAAAAAAAAAGTTAACAGATATCAGGACATGTAAAATAAAATGAAATAACTACAATCTACTTGTTAGTGGTCCCTCCATAGATGAAATTACGGAAGCATCTACGATTGAGTTTAGGGGGATTGGGCTTGGAGTCCCTCAAACTTCTAATTCATATTCAGTAAGACCTTCTTTCATAATTTTACATTTCGAGTCCCTAACAAACTAAAAAGTTGATTTTTTAACTTGTTTGAGTTCCACTCGAGTTGAAATTTTCAAGAAAATTACACATTACCAATGGAAACAACGTGTCAAAGTTTCGGACCGTTTTGACACAATTTCTCGAGATACGTATTTAGGTTACCGCCATTAAATATATTAATAACGGTCTTTATGAGTGTTTAAGGACAACCTGTAAGTGAGTGGTCTTGGATAATGGGTGCTAACCAGCCTATCGATCGGCTTGTGTCGCGCCTAAGATGGACCCTCACTCGCTTCCTGATATTTATAGAGAAATTTTTTTTTATCACACTAAGTTCAAATCTCGAAGCACACGTATCGAAAATGAGCTGAATTCAAAAAAAAATCGCAGAATGCATATTAATGAAAATGAGGGACTTTGAGTTACTGTTTCTATTGATTTTAATATAAGTTGCATAGGCTTAAAAGGTTAAAGTGTTATTTATTATTCTTTAACATAATTTGGTGCTGCTTCTCACACACGCCTTAACGACACATACAATACATTAATCACTGTGTTTGTCTGATAAGCTTAGATGATGTAGTAGCCAATAGGAACTAACCACGTGGGCCTTTGTCTTTGTTTAATAAATTATAAAGAAATATGAAACAAACAACCCTTTCCGCACCTGTAGGATAGGCCTGGTGTATTCGACATGATTGAGGTGGGGGGTTCTCTCTCTATATATACCAGTACCCTCCTCCTCCATCTGCCTTTTCTATTGGTGGGTCCCTAGGTGCATTACAGAAACCGCATCAGTATCATGTATATTGTTTTTGATGGTCCAATTCAACCATCCAGGTGACGCCACGTGTATCGTAACGGAGCTGTAAATTCCACAACGGAAACATTCATCATACCGCCACACCATCTCCGTAATGATTCTAAGCCGCAGGGACCCGCCACCTACTACATTACAGTACAGTTGGTTCGTTGTATCGGAGGATTTGGTTTGATGGTTCAAACTCTCGTATTAGGTATGGAAATAATAATAATAATAGGATTTACCACGTGGTTGCAGTAAAAAGTAGAGGCAAAGTAGTTGTAATTTTTGTTGAGGGAGGGTTGGAGGAACAATTCTAGGGAGGCTGGGTTAGCAGTGTAGGGGGGCGAAATTCTCCTTTGTTATTGTTATAGTTAAGGAGTAGTTAAAAAGGCAGGGATAAAAGTATAAAAATGTCATTCAGACTGCAAACTCAAGCAGCAGACCCAGATTTCCTAAAAGCACTCGGGCTGGAGTGTAAGGTAAAGAATAGCTAGGTGACTATTGGATCACGTGCATCTTAGACTTTTGCTTCACTTCATTAGTTTGGATTGGAGGAAATAAAATATTAGAGGAATGTTTTTGTATAGCTCGTCCAATACGCTTTGATTTTATGAGCTCCCCATAGGCAACGGCGATGAATCGGGGGCAAATACCAGGGAGGAGAGGAGAGTGAGTAAAGTAACCGGCACCCACCCAATCTTTTCCAGGAGCCTTGTCCACCCTGGCAATTGTGGTGGCCACCAAACTATTGTGTCCCAGAGCGGGCCAGCCATTAACGAAACTAATGAAATAGCTAGCTAACTATCTAGCACACAAGTTGCACCCATACCCGCCCATAGCCATGGTAGAGACCCTATTGACTAATAATGATAAGAGGCTAGCTAGCCCCCATCTGATCTGATCAGATCACATATATGCTCATACAACACTTCTAGAGAACCCGGACGCATCTCTAAGGGTGTTGGATGGTATTGGGCTGGCCTGGCGCGGGCTGGCTCTCTAGAATTAGGGATGCTAATAATATCCAACACCATTTCCCCCTCTCTAGGTGGACCCCAGGCAACTCAAGGCTTGGCTTTACTTAGCGGCTAATTAAGATCGATCTCTATCTTAGCCAAGCTGACATAAGATTTGATTAAATGGGGGTGCTGTTTTTGGAGAGAGGTCTTTTTCGATCGGATGCTAGAGGGTTGGTCTGGTGGGGGCCCCCCCCATCTTTGAGAAACAGAATGTTTTTGAGAGATTCAACTAACCAGAATCACCCTCGTGCAAATCTTCTTATTGCTGCTGCTGGTGTATAATATTCATTTCCCAAAATGACCCTCTTCCTGATTCCCACCACCCCCCAACTCAACATTTTAATTGAGTCAAGAGCAGGACCCAAAATAATGCCCCAATGCCTTTCACCATTATTACCATATAGGTTTTATTATCAACGAGACTGACCTTGTACAAGCAAACATATCGGCTATTAGCACAACTGTTACGCACAAAGCTCCTCCCGTAATAACAAAGTGAAACTCAGGGTATATTTGGTATGGTGCAGGTTGGCTGATATTTATTCTGTAACATAAGCACTTGAGATAGATTGGTAAGGACCTTTGAGGAGGGCAAAAGCGATGCAACTTTTAGCAAAAAAAAAAAACTGTTGAATTACGTCACCACTCAAATCACTATCAGTGTAAGCTTAAGATTAATTTTTGTTAATGGGAATTTGGTTGCCGTTTATAACCGTTAGTGTTTAAGAAGAAGAAGAAGAAGGTGGTGGGGGTCACTATCAGTTGCTGGTGGCGGTAGCAAATTGTCCCCGCCAAATATTACCGCCAGTTCCTTTCTTTTCCTATCCCCTTTTTCCCGCGTAAATCTTTTCCAGCAATCCAGCTTCCACTTTGGAAAAGGAGAGATAATGAGAGAGAGAGAGGGTGGCGATCGAGTGAAAGATAATTAGGGTTTGAAGTGTGCGTGCGTGCGTGCGTTAGTGTTTGCTTTGCTTATTATTTAAACCTCTCTCTTCAATGCTCTTCTATTCCTTAGCTTCAACCCATCAAAACTCGCTTTTCTTTATTCTTTCTTACAACATTGGGATCTGATCATCTCTCCAATCGCTCTCTCTTTCTGGTCATATTTTTGGAGAACCAGAAGTTGGATCTTCAAAAGTAAAAAAAAAAAATTAGTGTTTGGTTGAAGAGGGTTGAATTACAAGAGAAGTTCAATTCCCAAGGTGGAGCTAGTGACTGATCATCAAAGAAACAAAACTGCTTTTATTTTCTTTTATGTCCATTTGTCTTGTTGTTTTTGTCTGGGAACAATCCAGTCTCCAGTTGCTGCTGCTTCCTTATTTGGCTCTCTCTTCTGTCCATTGTGTTCATTTGTTTGCTTGGGTTTAGTCAGAAGAAGATTGCCTTTGACTAGATCCAACAGGTCAAGAAGAAGGCTTCTACTATAAATAGATATATATATCTAGTCTCTCTACCTAGCTAGCCAAGACACCTTCACAAACAATAAGAACAAGGATCAAGGGTTCTTTCTTATATTTCATCTGTAAGTAGTATTTCTTCCATCTTTACATCCCTAATCTCTCTAATCTCTGAAAGTGTTTGAAAGAAGAGTTGATCGACTATCTTCTTCTTCTTCTTCTTCTTTTTTTTTTTTTTTTTTTCATCTTTATATTATATGTTTAAGGCATGGCTTTTGAATCCAGAATAAATGGATCTAGATTCAAGAACAAATTAAAAGTTTGATTTTATATTTGGCCATGCAATATAGACTTGGATCTAAATTGTTTGTACCTATTAATATGTATGTTATCTAAAATAATATACTCCATTTGATTTCCTTTCATTTTATTTGAATCAACAAAATACCTAATAAAATGTAATCTCCCTTTCAAATCTCAAACTATCTTTTTGGTTTTGTCTAACTTTTTTGTAGCTCCACTCGCAATGTTTTGAGATATATAATCATTTTGTTTTCTCAAATAACAAAAGCGATTTTAGAGAGTATATTGCATGTTGATCAAGTGAAGAAGCCTCTGCAATTGCATGTGCATCATAAGTTTTTAGGTTTTGAGAGAGTTTATGGCGTCCAACTGATTTTTATCCCACTATAAATTATCATCATTCTTTGAGGTATGGAGCTAATATTGAGTGGTTCATAGGCAAATTGGTGGAACCAAATTTTTTTCATATTTATTTTATTAGATAGAAATTAATCATTACTAGCTATACATGCACTTTTCTTTTATAGCAATTTATTATGAAATTGAAATGGAAAAATCCGATTCTATAAAATGGAACAAGTACATTTGCAAATCCCAAATTAGTTATCCAAGTGTTTAGCAAGTAAAATTCTCTTTCTCTAAGAAAAGAAACAACTACCTTGCAAGTTAATTTTTTATCATTATTCTTGCTCATGAAATCATTTACATTCATATATATGGTGATTGATTAATCATAGTTTGTTTTATCTTATTTATACCAATACGGTGGCATGCATCAGCCTATTTGGTGATGGAAAGCTATTGGTATAGTAACAAATTTGAGTAGACCGTAGAAGTAGGGTACTAGATATATATATATAGGGTATTTCACATAAGTTCATTCACAATATGATCATTGCAAGTAAATGCAGAAAGGAAGTAGATGGAGATTTACAAACATGAAGTGTTCATATCATGAATTTTCCTTATTAACTTGTGTCTTGTTTCCTTTTGCCCCTGTAGATCGATGATTATATGATCATGAACTATTGAATAACAAAAAGGCCTCTTAAATTTCCAATACATTTTTATATATCCAATTATATATGTACATCGATCACAAAAGATCACATCATGCTTTGAAAGAGGAAGATCATAATTCATAAAAGCTTTATTTTTGAAAGGTGAACATGGTTTTAACGGATTCCCGAACCGATTTAAATTAAATCAATCATAGAAAATAGTACATCCTACCATACAACTTTCCATTTGCATAATCCAATACAATTTTTTTAGCTCTTCCGAAAGTGATTGGCATTAGGCTTGCAAGATGGTTTGTAGCTGAACTATTCAAGCAAAACCTTGATCCGACAAATAGTTTCTTGCTATAAAAACTTGAGATGGTAGGATTAATTCTAGCCTGGTTTGATCTTCATTGTTTTTTCACAGTTTGAAGCCTGGATTAGAAACTTGAGCTAATACATTTTTCAAAGAGATTGCATAAATGAAACAAACTAGAAAAAATTACAACTCGATCCCTGGAGAAAGAGGCCTTGCTTCCATACATATGATTCCATATCTTGAAAGACATGCATCTCATTTGTTTGTTTTTATTTTTTTTCTAGACATATATGATCACCTTTTTCCTCTTCACATTTTCGGTATTCTGAACTTGAGAAACATAAACTATATTCTTTCTAGTCTATATATAATAATAGTCATAGTATAATTTATATTAGTACATGAGTAATTTGTGCTTTGGACAAAGTCATCCGACATGTATATTTTCCTAGTTAATTTGTGTATGTAGTTGAGGCCATGAGGGTATATTATTGGTGCCTCTAAAAAGAAGAATTACTGCAAGTACTTTGGAATTTTTTTCAAATATCATGACCTACATTTATCATATAGTTGGAATATATATATACCAAATTGGCATTTTTGTAACAACCCCAAAACAGTATCACTTTTGAAGTGTAACAATCCATCTAACAATTTTACACATTTTCACAAACAAAATGATACAATAATTGTATCACCACGAAGAATATGGTTATAAAAGTGATACTATTCATGGTGATCCAACTTATTGTATCATTTTTTTTTGTGTTATTGTTTTTCATTTTTTTGACTAAATTTAGTTTTAACTTGAAATTGTTTGGTGAATTGTAGCATCTCAAAAGTGATATTGTTTTGAGAGTTGTTACAAAAGTGTCAATTTGGTGTAGTGATATATATATATCCAATTAATTGCCATGAAAGGGGTGTTACGAATTTAAATTCAATATATGAGACGCTTGTAAAGAAAATTTTATTTTATTTGTATAGTTATTTAATTTTTTTTTAACAGATTTATGTGTCAAAGTAAGGGATGACTAAGATTTTTTTTTCAATATATATAGCTAATTGTTAACCAGTTACAAACGTATTCTTAATGAGTTTAGTTGATGCCCTAAATTTAGGTCCTTGTGATTCTCTAGACATCTAATTTCAAATGTATATGTGCATGACATCTTAAGAAATGCTTTTAATTTCCAATAAAAGGAATGCTATGATAAATAAGTCATTTAATGTGAGCTCTATTGAATTTTTTAAATGTGGCAACCAAAAGTAGAAACACTTCTTTTTATCTTAGTGGAAGATATGGCTACAAAATGGGTAGTTAATTTTGTAATTAGTTTGGTTAGATCGCATGTAGCAAAAACAGTTGACTTCGGATTTAAGCAAAAAAAAAAAAAAAAAAAAACCTTCTTAGAAGTTATAAATTTGGAAGTTTCCACACTTAGTTAGGTAGTTTTCAGCAATTATAAGTAAATAAGCTGCTTTTGAGTGGGATCCCAAACGCCTCAATGTTCAATAAGTCAAAATTCTAAGGTGGAAGTTATTTTTTTGTTTTTTATTTTATTTATTATTTATTTGGAAACTATTTGTGAATTTAGAGGAGGGGACATATATATATTTGATATTTTTTTCGTGTTTGTTATCATTTTTAAGTGTGAAAATGACTTGTATTTGAATTAATACTTAACCCTTTCATTTACATTTGGATAATTTTTTTTTTCTGAAGAGTTATAACTTTGTATATTTAATGTATAGAGCATTGCTTCATATAGTTCCAACAAGAAGTGTTTTTTTTTCAAATCTCAATAAAAAACAAAAAGTATATTTAATTAATACAAGTTTCTCTAGAGAATTCATCTCTCCTTACATATATTATCTTTGCAAACCTTTTGGTAGAGTTAACAAGATTTTGGATGCCTTTAGGATTTCAAGTCTCTAGTGGCTAAAGAAGTTTTCTTACAATCCAGAAATTATAGAGCTAGTAGTATAGTATGTACATGGACTGGAGACATCCTCATGACTTTCACGAGTGGGTTCATAAACTCGCTGGGTTCCACTCTTATACGAACTTGTAGTCTTGGATGGTGCTGATCTCATACCTCTGCATATGAAGTGCATATCTAATATGGACAAAGCACTGTTGCTTTGCTGTGAAAATATGATCACTTTGTGAACTTGATTTTGAAATTCTTATATTTATTTTGCTTAATATATGAAAATATAGACATTGATGACGATAGTGCACATTGCAGGGTTCAATCCTCCTGCGGAGAGTATGAATACCTTTACACATGTTCCACCAGGTTTCCGGTTCCATCCAACAGATGAAGAACTCGTCGATTACTACCTTAGGAAGAAAATTGCATCCCGAAGGATTGACCTAGATGTTATTAAGGATATTGATCTCTATAAAATTGAGCCCTGGGATCTACAAGGTAGCATTACCATGAGAGCAATAATTTGATTGAACCAATTATATATGTTCATTGGAGAAGTTAAAATATCCTATAGATGGTTTCTAATGGCTTTGAGTTTTGCTGTTTGACGCAGAAAAATGTAAGATAGGAACAGAAGAGCAGAATGAATGGTACTTTTTTAGCCATAAAGATAAGAAGTACCCAACTGGAACTCGCACTAATAGAGCGACAACAGCAGGGTTTTGGAAAGCAACTGGAAGAGACAAAGCTATTTACTCTAAGCATCACTTGATTGGAATGAGAAAAACCTTGGTTTTTTATAAAGGTAGAGCCCCAAATGGACAGAAATCAGACTGGATTATGCACGAGTATCGTCTTGAAACAAATGAAAATGGGACTCCTCAGGTACATTTAATTGAATGTGGTTCAGGATAAATGATCAATTAGTTTTTCCCCTCGGAATTTGATGCTTATTTGACCCAACATTTTGTGCAATTGCAACAGGAAGAAGGATGGGTCGTCTGTAGGGTGTTCAAGAAACGAATAACGACAGTAAGGAAAATGAATGAGCATGAGTCTCCTTGTTGGTATGAGGAACAAGTTTCATTCATGCCTGAACTTGAATCACCAAAGAGAATCATTCAACCTGATATGTCATACCACCATCCATATTCTTGCAAGCCAGAGCTGGAGTTGCAGTACCAGTTGCCACATGAATCCTTCCTTCAGCTCCCTCAATTAGAAAGCCCCAACCTTCGACATTCAGCGGCAAGTGCTAGCTGCAACTCCTTCGCGGCATATGGTTTTGATGGCATTAACCAAGGAAGTGCAATACAGCCTTCATCGCTTACTCAAGAAGAACAAATACAAAAAAGCCACCATCAGAATTTGAGCTCTCTCTACAACAACAACAAAAATGAGCAAGCAGTGGAGCAAGTTACAGATTGGAGAGTTCTTGACAAATTTGTTGCCTCTCAACTCAGCCAAGAGGATGCCTCAAAGGAACCAAGCTACTCCAATGCAGCCAATATATTTCATCTAGCAGACCACGTGAGCGTCCTCCGCCAACAACCCAACAAGCAAGAAATTACATCAGATTACGGTTCAACATCCACCTCCAGTTGCCAGATCGATCTATGGAAATGAAAGTATCTACTTATTAAGTCGTATATACTAATTATAGGGAGTTATAAGTTCTGTTTAAAGAGAAGGAAGAAGTCGTGACTCAAGATTTCTGTACATAATAAAACTAAATTCCTAAAACCTTAGTTAAGGGCTGCTGGCATGCCCAAAACTTGTAACATTGATGATATTAGCCACTGGTTAGGCCAAAGATTCTACTATTAATAAGATAATATTATATAAGACGAATACTTTGGTGCGGTGGAGTGTTGCTGTGACCAATTTGGTGACTGGACGAATTGTCTTCATGTAATGGACTTTTATTATGTAGTCCAAGGTCAAATCACGATGAATGTGGTAACTGAATCAACTTTTCAATTGATTCAATGAAGTTTATGTATATCTTTCACAGAATTAGAAGAAGGATGCCTTTTTAGCCCTCTCTCTTCTTCATCTTCTTTTTTTTTTTTTTTTCTTTTTTTTAATTATTTTTTATCAAGTTTATATGTGTCAAAACCTTGCAAATTCTTAGCTTGTAAGACATGATCAGAAGCACACCTACATGATGTTGATGATTAACTCCAATGATGATGTAAAACAGTAATCTTTAAGATTTATGAAGCTGAAAAAGCAAAGAACCAAACTGATTCCTAGCTGAATTGTATTTTTAGTTTATCATCCAATGTGAAAGTGAATTGGCATGAAAAATATATCGAAGCATAATTTTGTATAATTGTCAGTCAGGAACTGCTAACTTAATGACTTCACTCGTCAATTTTTGGTTTCAGTCTGTCACGTAGAGGTACTCAATTGTAATTTATAATTTTCATTCTCTTTTTTTTTTTTTTTTTTAAAAGGTACTTGAGTTGTTTGAAGTCTATGTTTCATTCTAAAGATGGGGCTAATCAGAGAACTCCTCTGAAAAGAACTTCAAAGCTTGAAAATTCTATAGATTATGGTGCACAAAAGAATATTAAAGTGGATCATGTGGTTGTGTAATGACGAATTATCTGGTATTCTAGAGAGAAACATTGCATTGTATAAAGTCGATTATGGTCCACACGGTCATGATGCTTATTCTGTTTGGGGAAATCAACTATTTCAGTTGGAGAAGAAAGGAAAGGGAGTAAAACATGCGGTGCGTACAACTTAAGGTGTCAATGAACTTGCTCCAAAAGCAAACTAAAAGGAGTGACAAGCATGACAACAATTTATGAGTGTTAAACATGTCATGTGGTGTCTTCATGATTCAAATCATTTTTCAATAAACACAATTTTGATGAAGTGAGAAATACAAATATACAGTGTTGAGAAAAGTAGAAACAAATTTTTATCCTTGCCTATCCACAGTTTTTCCAAGTGTACAAACTATATATCAAAATAAAAAAATAAATGTTCTCTGTCTCAATAATAATCTCAGTTTTGCCTCAAAAGGTTACATGTGTAGAAAAATATACTGAAACTCTCTCCTAATTTGTTAAATGTAAAGTATGGCCTTAAAATTAAGAAATGGAAGTAATACAAATCATATATATAGTAAGAATTAGTATAACAAAAAGTGAACTCAAGTATCAATATCAAGATGAATTTGAAAGAAACAATTGTGAAGTGTGAAGGATCATACTCTCAAAGCTAATGTATACACAACTATTATGGCTCCAACTCTACAAGCTTTCATAAAAATGAAAAAGAATCTACTTTGATATATGCAGAGGAAAAGGAAATGGCTGTAAGAATAAGTCATATTCCATCCACTTGACAAAATGACTGATAAGAGAGACTACAAACGAAATAACTGAACAATCAACTAAATTTAAATATCAGTTACCTTGAGATAAAAACCACGCATTAAGTTGTGCTCCTCATGTCCAAAAACCGGGGGGCAACAGCTTATGAAAACCAAACAAGCATTTCTATGACAAATAATGTTTCAGAAACAAAAACACCCAATCTTGAGTTTAATAGCAGTAGCAAGAAAGAGAAAGCCTTAAAACATCAATTATCAACAACGTAAACAACTTTAAGCAGCATAATTGTCTTTTTTTTTTTTTTTTTTTTTTGGAAAGCGAGCTGGATTTTTATAGAATCCCATAACCTATCAACAAGGTGCGACCTACAGGTCAACACCATAAGAAAGTAACCATGCCGCTGGCGGGTCTCGAACCTAAGAGGTGGGGGATAAACCCACACAGCCCTAACCACTCGACCATAACACCATTCGCAGCAGCATAATTGTCTTCTCATAACATGACTACAAGAATGAAGCAAACACACTTACTTGGACTGAAGTCGGGCATGGAAGCTTTTATAAACGCATTGAAACTCCAAGACGACAAAATCATTTAGGGTGGTTTCATTCTTCAGTCAGACTTGTCTGAGCTCATTCCCCTGAGTTGAAGACAAAGAAATAGAGAAAGAGAAAGGGTGGTGAAATAAAAGTCTGAAAGAAAGAAGGTTCTTCACTTTTTCTTCTCTCATGAGTTTTACTTGCTCAATAGGTGTGTTTGGGACTTAAAAATTGCGTTGGGTGTCAGCCAATTAGGGAAGGGTCATTGTCCTGCAAAGAGAAAACATGCCCATACGCATGAATTTGAATAGAAGCATAGAGAGGGTATATCTATGGGGTGACTACATAATTAGAGCTTGTAGTCGTAAAAATGTTGTTTGTGGTGGAAGATAAAATGATTCACAGCACGAGACACTTACATGTTACTGCAATTATATTCCTTCTCTACCTCCAATTCCAGCCTTCACACTCTTCTTTGCCACTTATTGTGTGTGTATGTGTGCCCCTCTTATTTTTATTCATGCTCAATGAATCGCCTGCGCCCCAATAAAATGACCATGTCAACCTTTTTTGGTTGAAGAAAAGTGGACTGAATATTTTGGACGCCCTGGGTTCCACAAGTCGTGTGTTGAGTCAAATTAATGGTCACAGCAACATTGTTAAGGAATATTCTATGTTCAATCATTCATGTTTCCTTCCAATCTTGAGGTGGTTTTGGCCATTGGAAAAAAGGGGTGAAAAGTGCATGGGTTCGCTCCAGGAATCTTGGCAAATGAAATAGAAGTAATACCAACAATGCTGCACGAGGTCCTCTTCTTTATGAAATGCTAATTCAACTTACGCTACATGAAAATTGGCCTTTTATAGCATTGCAATAATGTTATGAAAGAGGTACTATAGCATTTAGTGCAAGTCATATTAGCCTACGTTATCTTTTTGACATAGCACTATAAAAATGCTATCCCAACATAGCATTCACTACAAAAAAAAAGTCAATTCAACAACGGCGTTTTACCGTTGCTAATTATCAAAAAACCGTAGCTAAAATGAATCAGCAACAGCTCAACAACCGTCGCAATACCGTAGCTATTTGAATCGTCGCTATTTGAATCAGCAACGGTAAACTTTTCCGTAGCAAATTGGCAACGGCTAAAAACCGTCGCTAAGTTGCAAAAATTCCGTTGCCGATTCCATCGTTTTATTTGCAAAAATTCCATCGATTTATTTGAGACAACAGCAATAGCGACAGCTTTTAAAATGTTTGAAACAGCTAAGGCTATCGCAAATTGACAAAATAGATACGATTTTTGCCATGGCTGTTTAGGGACGGCCTCAAAACGTTACTAAGTTGCAAATCAATGTAACAAAACAGGGACGGCATTTGCTGTGGCTATTTAGCGACAGCTTCAAACCGTTGCTAAGTTGCAAATCAAATTGTCAAAATAGATACGCATTTGCCGTTGCTAACACTAACTTGCTGTAGCTAAAAAAATTACTAACGAAAATTCATTTTTTATAATAAAATTGGTTCTTTCAATTAATTTTCAGATTTCTCATTGCCTTTTTTTTGTCATTCAGAATAAACATTTCAAACCTGAACACAATTATATTAATTTCCGTATAATCAATAACTTGTCCATTACAAAAAAATACAATCCCAAACAACTTTATACTCTATCAACCTCAAATTGAAATTATATATATAAATACAATTTCAATTTGAGATATAACTCACTTAAACTTAAATAACTACATAAATCATAATGATCGTCTATGGGACACACAACAAAAACGATACATAAAACAATTCATGTGATCTTGCACACCATATCGATCATCCCACAAAAAAATTTCTACTTCAAAATTTCATATTTTCCACTTCAAAACCAATATCAATTCAGGAACACCTAAACCTGTAAAATTTGAAAGAGCAGTGCATGAGAAATGTATTGAATACTTAAGCTATGTAATACAAATCTCATAAAGTTGCACATTCAAATGGAGACTCCAAGTTACAATTAAGATGCATTTTTACATTACTAATCAACATCTTATTAGATAGAATAAAATATTCTTTTTTATTTTGAGTTTGCGCATTTGTAGGATCGACAAATGTAAGCGAAACATATTAACAAGGTGAAATAAAGAAATTTAAACGCTACAATGCTGAAATTTAAACGCTGCAATGCTGAAATAATAAATGTTGAAATACTGAAATAAATTCAAATAACATATTGGCATTCAAACAAATTACAAACTGCACCACAGATGTAATGACCCTCTCATCACTCACCTTGGGTTTGCTGACGACCTTATTGCATTCTTTCATGGGGATGGCAACTCTGCAAAAGCCCTATCTGACGCTTTGCGGGAATTTAAAATTTGTACGGGTCTGGATGTGAACAATAAAGGTTCTCTTCCTGGCTAGGGTCCCTAATGATGAGAAGGAACGTATTGGCAACCATCTCCAATTTAATACAAAATCTCTCCCTGTAAAATATCACTACTAAAAAAATCCCCTTTTGCGACGACTCGTAGCGCGACGAGGGAAGTTTTGTCGCTCAAAATTATCTTGGCGCGATGACATATTTAATATCGTCACGCAATTACAAAAAAATAGCTAACTACTTAACGCGACGAACTGTTTCGTCGCATCAACACCTCTTTCGTGACGTAATTAAAGCCTTCGTCGCAAACCTAATATGCAACAACGTGTCGTCGCTTAAAACCAAATATTTTGTCACCCTAAAATACCTAGGGCTACGTGTCGACCACTTTGAGCGACCAACTTAAATATCCTCAAGCGACAAACTGTGTCGTCACCTAAATATATCTTACGCGACGAACGAGAAGCCTTCGTCGCATACAATTTAAGCGACAAAGTATTGTCGCTTAAACCCAAATATTTTTTCGCCCTAAAATACCTATTGCTATGTGTCGGCCACTTTGAACAACCAACTTGAACATCCTAAGGCAACAAACTTTGTCGTCGCCTAAATATATCTTACGCGACGAACTGGAAACCTGCGTCGCATAAAGTATTCACAACCAAGATTCGTCGCTTAAAGCGAGCAGGTTCATCACCTAAAACATCCCAGGGCGACGAACGGTGTCGTCGCACAAGCTCTGACATGTTCATCTTCTCCATGAATTAAAATAATCAGATATGCGTTTTTTACTATTTTCTCCTCTCATTTTATTCTTTTTCTCTGCTCGATTGATTTCTCTCATTATATACTCCAAGCTTCCAGCACTTAATTAGGCTTCGTCTTCTCTTTGCGTCGCCGGCGCCGGCCACACCTTCAATCGTCTATCTCTTTCACTTGGAGAACGGTGAGAAAATTGCTTATTTTTTGAAATTTCATGAAATTAGGTTGCTATCATGTGGATTTTGGGAGTGTCTCACATTGTTTTTCGAGTGCATACTAGATATTTATTAATTAATAATATCTACATCGTCCACTTGAAGAATTGTAATTGAGATGCAGCTGAAATTTTTCGACATTGAAACCTAATCGCATTAGTGTCGTTAACTCTCTTGAATTCTCATGTTTTGTTTATAAACTGAAAACAGGCGTAATGGAAAGACAGTGGATACAAAATCAGGAAAAATGCTGTGATGAATATTTAAATGGGATCGAAACCTTCATTGAGTTTGCAAGGGCACATGTCACTGGTACGACGAATCATATCAAGTGTCTGTGTCAATGTTGTAACAATTGTTTGTGGTAGATTCAATATGGTTCGATATCATTTGGCGAGGTATGGGATGATTCAGAATTATACGAGGTGGATTTATCATGGGGAGCAATGAGAATTTGGTTCGACTTCATCGAATTCCCAGCCACTTGTGCCGCACATTGATGAAACGTCCATGAATGATAATGACCAAGTTATGGGTATAATAAATGACGCTTATCCATATGCATCAATGAACGAAGATGACATTGATGATATGGTAGGAGATACCGTACCTCCCAACATGCTGCAAAGTGAAGAGTTAGAAAACTATGAAAGACTGTTGAAACAAGCCCAACAAGCATTATACCCCGGTTGCACAGAGTTCTCGCTGCTTACTGTCATTGTGGAGTTGATGCATTGCAAAGTGAAACATCATATGTCGAATAAGTGTTTTTCTCATTTAATGGGAATTATGAAGCGGATGCTTCCGAAGGAAAACGTTTTGCCTGAGGATTATCGTAACGCGCAGAAATTGTTGAATGGTCTTGGTTTGGGGTATCAAAAGATTCATCCTTGCAAATACAACTGTGCATTATTTTATAAGGAAATTGAAGGGATTGATGCATGCCCTGTGTGCAATGAGCAAAGATATAAGCCTAATTCTGGTAATAAAACGAAGAAAATTCCACAAAGGTTTTGCGTTATCTTCCACTGAAGCCCAGATTGCAGCGACTGTACATGTCGACGCACACTGCGAGTCATATGAGATGGCACAAGGAAGGAATGGTGATGGTGATTTTTTTAGACATCCTGCTGATGGAGAGGCTTGGAAAGCATTCGATACTATGTATCCCGATTTTGCAGAAGACCCACACAATGTCAGATTGGGGCTTGCAACTGATGGATTTAATCCGTTCGGGAATATGAGCTCTACTCACAGCACCTATGTGAGACCCTAAAGTGGGCGGACCTGAGGTGAGGGTGAGGGTAGAGGGCCCAACAGGCCCAACAGGCCAAGAAGGATTGGACGAGCTACAAGGGGAATCATAGTCCCATATCGCCTGGGTGCGGGAGGGGGATGTGCTTTAAGTGTGCGAGGTCGCTCTACATGACAACACGCGTTTTAAAGCCGTGCGGGCCGGTTGGTAGCCCAAAGCGGACAATATGGTGTCATGTGGGAGCGGGTCGTTACAGTTGCTATCAGAGCCTGACCCAGCCGAAAGTATGCCACGTGTTGGTGGGCCCTCTGGCAACGTGGACGTTGTGGGTGCCAGTGTGGCCAACGAGGACGTTTGGCCTTAAGGGGGGTGGACTGTGAGACCCTAAAGTGGGCGGACCTGAGGTGAGGGTGAGGGTAGAGGGCCCAACAGGCCAAGAAGGGTTGGGCGAGCTACAAGGGGAATCATAGTCCCATATCGCCTGGGTGCGGGAGGGGGATGTGCTTTAAGTGTGCGAGGTCGCGTGACAACACACGTTTTAAAGCCGTGCGGGCCGGTTGGTAGCCCAAAGCGGACAATATGGTGTCATGTGGGAGCGGGTCGTTACAACCTAGCCTGTCGTTGTTGTTCCTTATAGCTTGCCCCCTTGGATGAGTATGAAAAAAGAATTAACAATGATGACTTTATTAATTCCCGGTCATCCCGGAAAGGACATTAATGTTTATTTACGGCCGTTGGTTGATGAGTTAAAAGACTTATGGGAAAATGGTGTACGTACATTTGATAAGTCTACCAACAAAATGTTTATGTTGAGAGCAGCAGTGATGTGGACTATACATGATTTTTTCGCTTATGGAAATATTTCAGGTTGGAGTATTCAGGGCTATAAGGCATGTCCGATATGCACTGATGATGTAACGTCTGATTGGCACGCGGGAAAGGTTTGTTAAATGAATGTCGAAGTTCAATTAATTAATTAATTAATTAATTAATGATATAAAATTTTCCTCCTAAAATAAGCAAATTTGATGTTTGCGCGACGAAATTAGAATATTTCGTCCCACAAAATGCTCCCCCCCTTAAAAATCATGGTGCATGCTTCTGGCGGCAATTTTGAAAATTAGCACAAAATTTTGAAAACTAGCGCAACGAATTCAGTGATTTATGGTGACGAAATTTTGAAAAAGCGCAAAAAAGTGGCGTGAAATTTTGAAAACTTGCGCAAAACAAAATGTGAAATTTTGAAAAGTAGCGGGGTGTGAAATTTTAAAAATTAGCGCGACGAAGGGTTCGTCGTGCAAAACCGGCCCTTTTAATTAGAATCGTTTTTCCATTGCTAGCCCAATCAAAGCCATTTTGTTAGATTGTTTCGTTGGCAGAGAAAAAGAGATCTCAGTTCCTCTCTTGTTGAAGGTAGTTGGCAGAGAAGAAGAGAAAAGAACAAAAGTTCATGGAGGCTTTCATGAGCAAAGAGTAGAAAGAAAAGGAAAAGGCAAGAAGAGAAGAGGAAACGCAATAACTCAGGGTCTGCTGTGCAATTGGGGCTGCTGCTGTGCGATTGAGGCTGCTGCTGCTGTGCGATTGGGGTTGCTGCTGTGCGATTGGGTTTGCTGTTGTGTGATTGGGTCATTTACGTGAGTGAGCGACTCGCACTAACTCAGGTATGTTCGATTTTGCTTTAGGTCTGGAACATCAAATAAGAGATGATTGATTATGAATCTATTAATGGATTTGGGATTCATTGTGATGAATTTATTATAGCAATGAAATATTACTAAAAATGAATTACTAAAAATGAATCACTGAATCATCAGACTGTAACCACTTATACTGAGCAGAATCAGTTATACTGTGCCCATTTTGCTTCTCAATTTACTAGCACTAAATACCTTGTTTCTCAATTTACCAGCACTATATACCTTCTTTCTATCAATCTTAGCCAAGTCAGACTGTAACCACTTATACTGAGCAGAATCAGCAACGAAATCAGTATATGAACCCAACATGATAACGTGTACTCCAACAACTTCAAATGAGTAATGGAGATTGAAATTTGATCCACTCTCTTCATAGGGCATGTGCCATCTAGAGTTGTAGGCTGTGAAGGGTGTGGAGTGTACTAGTGGGTTCGTCTCAATCTCATGGTTGCCTTGGGTTACCATCCAAGGGCGTTGGCTTGCAAGTGGTTCGACAAGTCGTCCAAATGAGTCCCATAGTGGTTGGTAGAGGTCCGCGTATGCCAAGTCACCTGGTAAGATCAAGACATCGTAGTCTGACTCTGCTATGTGTTGGAGTGTGGACTTTGTCCATTTAGTTTGGCCTTGATCACCTGCAATTCAACCAAATAAGTAGAGGGATTCTCTCATAACATAAAGTCCCGAAGTGTTTGAAGAAAATGTGAACCTTTTGCAAAATTCAGATTTGATTATGTGGAAAACAAACAACCCCATTAGGCTGCCTATATTGATCAGCTTACCTACTACTGCAAACTTAAGCGGTAATTCAGCTGGTGGAGTTTTAAAGCTGAATTTATGTGTATCAGAACCACCACAGCGATAGTAATAGACAGTATTTGGCTTCAACGGTCCAATGAGTACTTCATGTATTTGTCTAGATTTGTAAGCCGCTGTATACTCGTATGACATCGTGGTTCTTGTGGCCACCGAATCATAAGCTCCATCTTTTGCACCATAGTCGACTGTTGCAAGAGTAGGGTCTTCAGTAATCCAAGTAATTCTCATCCTATCATTACCCACCATAGATATATGCACCTGAATTAAATACAGGTAAATTAGTGAATGATGTATACAATTTGCTCAATCTAATTAGGTTGTATTTGTTTATGCTTCAATTTTAACTGTAACTAGTGTGGAAGTTCTGAATTGCTTCTTACTAGAATAAGCAACACTTCATGGCTTCTTCTGAATAAAAGAAAAACAGAATCAAACATATCGCTAGTTTATTAATTCTCTAACAAGTACAATAATTAATAGATGATAAAAATATTGAAAACTCGAATTGATTATACTTAATAGCTCAGCAGAGAACTTATGCTTAGATTTAATTTTTGATAGCTCAGCAGAGAACTTTTTGATAGCTCAGCAAAGAACTTATGCTTCTTTAGATATACCTCAGCAGTTGTTTGATAGCTTCATTATGCCTTCTACTTTTCTTATCATCTCAGGTTGGTGTTTGAAGATTCCTACATTCTAGCCTGTTGATTACTCAGGTTTGTGTTTTTTGATAGCTTCATTATACCTTCTAAATTGAGAATGGGTTCAACAGTTTTGCTTGCTTTCATCCCTGTTCTAGCCTGCTGATTACTCTGGTTCATTGCCCTTCTCTTACAAGGTGGAGGAACGACGTCTAGTAAGTGAACTCATATGTTTCATTTCATTATTTTATTTTTAATCAATACATTCAATTAAATGTTTATATTAGTTGGTTTATTATTTTAACAATGTTTTGTAGGAGGGTTCAAAATTCCCATAAATCAACATGTTCAAAGATGTTTATGCACTACCTGGCAATGAGGTGGCTGTGAAGTTGCATGTAAGTTTTATTCTTTGCATTTTTTGCATGTTGTCACTTCTGTTGTTTTAAAAGTTATTAATTTTTAATAATTTTTTTAATCAAGGAAACGATGGTGGAGAGGCAGGATGCCTACATGGAGCAAGTGGCCTCGCAGCATCCTCCGGGAACTCCGTTGGAACAGCTCACAATGGACGATCCTGATGCAGGATTACATATTTTGACGGAGACATTGGAATCGCTAGGTCCAAGACCCGGAAAGATTGTTAGGGGGATGGGAAAAGCTAAAGTTCGTGAGGTCAACACCTCATCTTCAACTTTGCAGTGGTCAGTCGGAATCGTTTCATCATTACAATCGAAAGTGGAGGAATTACAAAATAAGTTAAATGCTGCCAAAGCGCGTGAGGCGGAGAGGGAGGCCCGAGAGGGGGAACGACAAGCACAAGAGGCAACTAGGTGGAGTATGTTATTAGGGGCTCTCCAGCAGTCGGGGATTAATTTGTCGAGCCTCCCACTACTGTCGACAAACCATCATCAGCCACCACATCCCTAAAGAATGTACTGATGTATTTTTTTAATTTGTAACTATACAGTACAGTTTAAAAATTTTAATTTGTAATGGATACATTATGATTTTACATTATTAATTTGTAAAGTTAATAGTATTTAACTAAATTAGCAAAACCTTTCTATGCGTGAGACGATTCAATTAATAAATATTTCAAATTTAATTAAAATAAATATTTGAATTAAAAGATTTCAAAATTATTAAACAGAACTTTAAGCGACAAAAATTTTCGTCGCATAAGAATAGATCAAGCGTGTTTGGATCGATGGAACTTGTGTGACAACATTAGAGTGATGAATATTGTTGTCGCGTAAAGAATATCTTGCACGATGAAATGTTCGTCACCATTGAGTTAAGCCGACAAAGTCTAACGCGACGAAAGGGATCGTCACGATTGAGTTATGCCGACAAAGTTTAATGCGACGAAATGGTTAATCGCGCAAGTATAGTTTGCACGAAGAACAATTCTATTTCTTGCGACGAAATTAGCGTCGCGTAATACTGATTAGCGTCGCGCAAAACAGTATTACGCGACGCACCCTTTCGCAACGATATTTGGTGTCGTCGCGCAAAAGAATCTTGTAGCGACGAAGATTTAGTTTCGACGCACAAACGCTTGCGAGACAGAGCTGTGGCGACAACCTTTGCGCGACAAATATTTTGTCACCCAATATTTATGGCGACGAAATGTTGTCTATAGCGACAATTTTGACTACGTCCCTAAAGGCCTTTTTTTTGTAGTGTATCTTGTACTGCCTAAGATATCATGTACTCTTTCCCATCTTCAGTGCTCCCCTCTTCTAGAGAGAATAAGAAAGAGGGTTAACTCATGGAAAAACAAGGTTATATCCTATGCGGGGAGATTGGTGTTGATCAAATCAGTGCTTACTAGAATGCACATATACTGGACATCTTGCTATGGCCTCCCCAAGAAAACCATTGACTATATCAATGCTATATTATGTAACTTCTTATGGTCAGGAGGAGACACACCATTGAAAAAAGCTAAGGTGAGTTGGGACACTATTTGTCATCCTCCTTGTGAGGGTGGACTTGGGGTACGCAATATCGCTATTGGGAATGAAGTCTCTTGTATAAAGCATATTTGGAATCTTGTTTCCCAGGGGTTCGACTGATATGGAAACACCTCATAAAGCAACGTGACTTCTGACTTATGCCTGATCCACGTGAGGCTTCATGGTGTTGGCGACGGATATTGGATTGCAGACCAAAGGCTTCCACATTGGTGCTTCACTTAATCGGGAATGGTGAGTCCACGTATTTTTGGAAGGACTCGTGGCACATCCTATGGGTGTGTTGATGGATTGGGTGTGTTAATGGATTTAGCCCGTTAGAAAGTTTCATCACTCCCTCCGACCTCCTCACATACTATCTTGACACCTTAATAATGTAATTTTCACATGGAAAACTGTAACACTAATCCAAATGACAAAGTTAACTATCCTCAGGAACATGACACATTTAGGATAAAGATG
Source organism: Berberis vulgaris (assembly GCA_963556465.1). Taxonomy (NCBI): domain Eukaryota; kingdom Viridiplantae; phylum Streptophyta; class Magnoliopsida; order Ranunculales; family Berberidaceae; genus Berberis; species Berberis vulgaris. The sequence goes on from OY747128.1 coordinate 40,826,878, forward strand.
TAAAACACCCAAACAACTGGATCATTTGCCACCCACCATATTGAGATTAATCCCACGTTTGCTACTTCTTCAAACTTTGAATTAGAGTTATTTATTTTGCAATGCAACCGATGGTGACATTATCAACTTGTTCTAAAGTACAATTACTTTTGATCGAGTGTGTTTAGAAAATTATCATTGTATGGTGAAGTTCTAGCTTACAAACTACACAAAGGATAGAAATGACTTACTACACAATCCAAAATAGTCAGCACCTCCAAGGGGTCTGTCACACAGTTCTTCAAAAGAGAAGTAAGCACATCCATTAGCTCCCAGTGGAACCTGGAAAAAAAATATTGATTAGGTAAGAAAGTTTTTTTTAGGATTATTATACTGTAGTATTGTACCCTAAACCAAGTTGTGAGATTATGAACTTGCAATCTCCTTCCCATAACAACTTCCACCTCTTGTGGATGGGCAACACTTTCGCCAATTAATTGTTGAAACTTTTGCTTAAGAATGCCTGATAACTTTTCTCTTTCTCCAATGAAATAAAAACCTTGTCCTTCATGCAAAACAAGTGAATGCGAAAAAAATAAAATTATAGAGTAACAAAGAAAAGAAGAAACAGACTTCACACATTCAAAAGGGTTAAAAACACATATTTACCGAAGTCAGTTTCCGATAGTCTACTGATGAACCAATCTCATTAGTCAACTACAAACCTTCTCATATTTGCGAGCATCAAACATTCTTATAAATCCTCCAAATGCAATCGAAAAGACCAACCCCTGATCATCTAAAGAAATAGCAGGTCTTCCTTGTACACGTAAAAGTGCATGTATTCAATAAAAAATAATCAGATATCTATGTTGAAGGATCTCATTTTTCATTTATTTATGAGTGATAAAAGGATAGAGGGTTATACCTGACACTTCTCGACTCTCTGATCCCAAAGTAAAACAGTCCGATCAAGAGAGCCAGAGATAAAACATTCTTTCCGAGAGCACATGCTCAATGAGACAACCCTGGCATAGACAAACAGTGTCTATAAGAAACGACATTATTGAGAATTATGTTTTTCTATTCACTTAGGGTGCAGGGTCAGACCTGTCGTGATGGCCTTTGAAGTAGCGTAAGTACTTGTAATCATGCAAGGAAAGAAGCCGCAGAGATTTTGTCCAGTTAATGAAATAACTAAATACGTTCACATGTATTAAATTCACAAATACCCCATAATGATAATAACATACCATCCCAGCCATTTTTTTAGGAGTACTACAAAACTGTTGTTGGATGAGAAATGAAGCAAACCAGGTCAACACCGTATTTTCAACTGTTAATGGTCTTCAAACACCTGGCAAAACCAAATTCAGGCTTAGCATTTGGGGACACCAAATCCACTTCTGTGTCTCTAGTAGATGAGAATGAAAAAGCCAACAAATCACACTAGAGCATCAAAAGATTGGAAGTTGCAACAAGATCTAACCAATTGATTTTTTAGCAACTGAAATGTATTATTGCTCAAGAAAGTATGAAACATAAAAATTGTCCAAGTATAATTGAAGCTATGAGTAAGACTAGCATATGTAATATCTCAATGTATTTATGTTATATCTTTAAGTTTCCTTGAACCTATTTTCCTATCTCCACATAACTTAAGTCGTGTGTTACTTGTGTAGTTGTGCATGTCATCTCACTTTATTCCCAACTAGTCATGTACTCATGCACATATCTGGAAAGTAAGAGAAAATGGTATAAAGGGAGAAAAGGAGAGAACAAGACGAGAGGGTTGGCTGTTACTGTTGCCACTGATTGTTGCTTTGAGTTTGAGGCGCTTATCTCTCTCCTCATCCCCTTTTATCTTCAAAACATTATTAAAAAAAAAAAACAGTAGTTGCTTCTTTCTTGTATACATTCAGACGTCCTTTTCTCCCTCCTTCCTCTACAAATCAATCAGTAACAGAGAAAGTGTTATTTTTTAGTGGGTTTTTCTTTTTCTTTTTTTTTCCCTTATTTCTACTAAAAGAAACCAACAAATTTGAGCTTTTTTTTTCAGTTTGCTTGGGACATCAACTTATTAGATGAACTTAATTACTTATATTTGAAAATTTGAGAGCTTTACGTGATCCTTTTAATTGTCCAAGCACCCCATTTTGACAGAAAACTGAACCAAAAATGTAAGGTAACAATTAAAAAACAACACATATGCCACCAAAGAAGGGAGGAAATCCTGCTAGAATCATCAAATGATACTTGAAAATAAAGAAACTCTAATGCTCAGTGTAAAAATAAAGATAGCTTTCCCTTGACCAGAATTGAATAGTATAGAAAACATCTAAAAAGTACATTCATGGTAAAAGGTAAGAGGCGTACGCCCCACTTGTAACATCATAAAGGCGAATTGATTCGTCATCACTGGTCGTTACTAAATAACTCGACGATCTATGGAAATCCATTGAGCTGATTCTACCATTCTGTAATTGCATCAATAAGTCGGCTTTTACAATTTACACCACAATGTAATTCATGATATAATCAGCAGATTACTGCATCCAACCAAACCTAAAAATACTCCCAACTATTCAATGTCAACAATAAGTTAGGGTTTTTTCGTCTCCGAACGAATAACAAACCAAATGGTTGCAAGGTCGAGCAACTATGCTGGATTTCGATTTTAACATCAAAAGACCAAATATTTTAACCAAATGAAAAGAAAAATTAGGGTTTGTGACGTCAATTTTTTTTTTCAAATTAGGACTCCTTATGTCCATTCTAACGTCCAATGCTTTGAATCGAAATAAAAGAACCCAGTGAGGTAAAGAAGAAGTTACGTAATCTCTGAAAACCATTCCGACTTCCATGCTTTGAATGATCTCTTCGGTCTGCTCCAACGCCACCTTCCCTTCTCTCTCTGGTTGTCCACCTATGAACCAAATAGAAGAGCGAATTCAAGTTTTACTATTCGATCAGTGAGACAAATTAGGTCTAAATAGATTGAATTGAATAGAGAAACGAGGAAGAAAACCTACCTGGCATCGTAGCGAATTGGCGGGATTTTGAAGTCTCAGATTTGTGAAACAAGGGTCAAGCTTTTAACTTGGAAAAAAAAAAGTGGGTAATTGTAAGGGTATTTCTTATCTTGCGACGAGTATTTTTGAATCCTTATGTGAGGAATTACAAAATAAACTTCAAATGAGAGTTAGGCAACGCAACTGAGTTTCAAGATGAAATTTTGTAGTATCAACGAAATTCATTATCATTTGTTACAAGTTACAACACAGGTATTTTGGATCAGTTTTGTACAGCAGAAGTAGAAGTTAGAACAACAGAAGAAGGAAGGAAGAAGCCGAACAACAGAAGAAGGAAGGAAGAAGCCAGAAGAAGGAAGGAAGAAGCCAGAGGAAGGAAGGAAGAAAGAGAAGAAGGAAGGAAGGAAGTACTTACTTCGATGTTGGTCGAGGAGCAGTCAATCGAGAGACTCGAGTCGAGTTCACTCTTCTTCATTGTGAATAACTGAAGATGTTGCAAATCAGACTCGAGTCTAGTTCACTCTTCTTCGCCTGAATTGCCCTCCTCCTTCTTTGTCAGAATCGTCCGCCTCTTCTCCTCTTCTTCTTCTTTTCTTCTTCTCCTTCCTCCTTTAGCTCATTCTCTGTCTGATTCTGAAGAGAAACATAGAAAACAAACAAATTAGGGCTAAAATCTCAACCGTTAGATCAGTCTCTAGATTGATAACAAAATCAGATTGAATATATTTATAATCGTACCCCCTAAATGAGTCGACTCGTACGAGTCACATAAAAAACTCGCACGTCACATAAAATACATTAGGGACGGCTTATACCGTGGCTACTAATTTTTATTGGTAAAACTTAGCGACAACTAATATACCATGGCTAAATGTTTTTTGTGTATATATTTTTTTGAATAATTCTACAGAGCCCGCTCTTGTAGCCCGCTCTTGGTCCAGACCCTCCCAGGCACGTGACATAGGGAGGGTGTTTGCCACGTGAGGCGACTCTCAAACCTCCTGCTCCTCCTCTACGAAGGATCGACCCTCAAGAGCTCAAACCTCACAGCCTCCTCCTCCTCCTCCTCTACGAAGGCGACTCCTCCTCCTCCTCCTCCTCTCCTGCGCGCCTCCTCAGAGCCTCCTCCTCTCCTGCAAGCTTCCTCCTCTCCTGCGAGTCTCCTCAGAGCCTCCTCTGCGCTCCTCCACGCCAGATCTGCTCCTCTGCTCCGCTCGCTCGGCGCCTCCTCTTCTTCTTCTTCTTCATCTTCTTCTGGTACGTAATTTCAAAATTTTTGTTAATTTATCTTCTGAAATTATACTGAAATTAATACTTAAATTTATCTTCAAAATTTTTACACCCTAAAATCAGATAATCCTGAAATTATACTACTGAAATTCATGATAATCCTGCTTAATTTTTGTTAAATTATACTACTGAAATTCATGATAATCCTGCAAATTTTTTGTTAATTTTTGTTACAAAAAATAGATTTGATTAGATTTTGTTAAATTTTTTTTTTTTTTTTTTGTATAAACCAATCATAATTTTAGCCTAGTTGTAAAACATTTTAAAGATTAGCTAATTTGTACAGTCTACTCCTTAAATGTGAAAATTTGTGAGAATAATAAATGTTTTGTCATGAAATTATATTTTAAATTGCGTTTTGATATGTGTTTCAATACACATGTAGATACTCTTACGTACATATCTGATGATAACTACTCCTTTAATAGGTTCAGTAAGAAGAAACTTTAGAAGATATAAGGGATGGATAGTGTAGAAGATATTGAATTGATGGAGAATGAAAAAAAATTAGAAGAGATAAGGGATCCTACAGAATGGATGAAATTCAGCGACATTGATGAGTACAAACGTTATTATCATGATTATGGTAATAAAATAGGATTTCCAGTGAAAATAAAGAATACAGAAAAAGATGAAAATGGAAAAACTATATACTTAACACTTGCATGTGGTCGGGCTGGGCAGCATATAAGTAAATCACAAAGTGTTGTAAACAAGCGGGGTACAGCTAAATGTGGATGTATGGCTAAAATTAGAGGTAAAATACTCTCTGATGGTGATGTGTTAGTGACAAAAGTAACAGTAGATCACAATCATGAATTGAGCCCTGGAAAATCAAGATTTTATCCAAAAAATAGAGTTATGAGCTCATATGCGAAGAAGAAGCTAGATTATAATGATAGGGCAGGTATTAGGCCAAATAAGAATTTTACTTCATGTGTGGTTGAAGCTGGTGGTCATGATATTCTGCAATTTTCTCAGAAAGATTGTTACAATTATCTGGATAAAATGAGGAGGTTGAGATTTGGGGAGGGGGATGCGGAGGCCATTCATAACTACTTCCAAAAAATGCAAGCTAACAATGCTAATTTCTTTTATATGATGGATTTGGACAATAAAGGGAGATTGAGAAATGTCTTTTGGGCTGATGCATGGAGCAGAGCAGCTTACAAGGAGTTTAAAGATGTTGTTACCTTTGACACTACATACTTAACGAATAAGTATGACATGCCATTTGCTCCTTTTATTGGGGTGAACCATCACGGTCAGTCAATATTTTTGGAATGTGGATTGATATGTGGTGAGGCCGTTGAAGAGTTTGTTTGGCTTTTCAAAACTTGGCTGGTGTGTATGAATGGCAATGCTCCGACCGCTATAATCACTGATCAAGATAGGGCAATGAAGAGAGCCGTTGAAATTGTATTTCCAACTACACGACACAGATGGTGCTTGTGGCATATTATGAAGAAGTTGCCTGAAAAGTTGTCTGGTTACAATCAATATGAAGCAATAAAGTTTGCAATGCAAAGAGCAGTTTGCAATGCAAAGATCTACATTTTGGCCGGGGATGTCTTCAACTCAAAGGAGTGAAAGCATGAATGCTTTTTTTTATGGTTATGTGAATTCGAAGACCACTTTGAAGCAGTTCGTTGAACAATATGAGAATGCACTACGAAGTAAGGTTCAAAAGGAAGCTGAAGCGGACTTTAAATCGTATAACCGAGTGATCCCTTGCATTACTCCTTATGCAATAGAGATAACTTTTCAAACATCCTACACTACAAAAAAAATTTAAGGAGTTCCAACACGAGATAGCAGGGAATATATGTTGTACAATAAGTAGTAAAGTTATAGATGAAAATGGCTTTGAGGTATACATTGTTAGACAAGACTTGGTGATAGGAGATAGACAACGTTCAGTCAATTTTATAGTATATTTTAACGTTGCCGACTTCAATATCAAGTGTAATTGTCAATTGTTTGAGTTCAAGGGGATCTTATGCAGACATGTATTGAAAGTGTTGTTTGAAAGCCATATTCATGTTATACCAGATAAATATGTTCTTCGGAAGTGGAGGAAAGATGTGAAGAGGGCTCATACAAGGGTTAAGATTGTTTATTCAGATTGGGGAATGAAGCCTGAAAGTCAAAGGTTTGACAAGATGTGCAGTCACTTCTATGAAATGGCCGACTACGCCGCTGAGGATGAAAAGAAGACATGCCAAAGTCATGAATGGATCACTTTGAAAATGGAGCAACTCAAAATTGATGATGGTGATGAGGGTGTTGATTCACATGGGTTTATGGAATTTGGGTCCAACACTACTAGTTCTGGGATGCAATCCAACATTCATAGTCCATTACCAGTTCGTAGCAAAGGTCGTCGCTCTAATTCAAGGATGCAACCCACAGTTGAAAAGATTTGTAAAAAAATACAAAGGAAAAAAAATAAACAAGCAAACAAAGATCACGCCCTTGAGAAGAATGTGGTATGTAGAAAAATATGTGTTTTTTGAATATTTAATTTCTTAAGTCTAGAATATTAAATAATGCAAGCTAACTTGTCATTTGTAGGGTTGTTCCCAGAGTGGAATTGAAGGATCAGAATATTTGACACCGCATTCAATAAATCCAAATACCCAGGTTTGTTTTTAATATATTTACTAACGCGTAACTATCACTTATGATTGTTTACTTATGATTTGTATTTGTGGACTTCAAGGATGAAATAATTGTGTCACAATATGGTGCATTATCAGGAATGAATCATATTTATTCGCTCCTCTCACAGGTATAAAAACCAAGGGACACACTATTTGCTAATATTGCAGTTATTTTTGCAGTGCAATTCTTTATTATTTATTTATTTTGGCAGACACCAGCTTCAAACAACGACATGGAGTTGCCAGACTATAGGTGGTTGTGAATTCAAAATGTTTTCAAGTAAGGTTAGCTTCTTGTTCTTCCAAGTTATTTAGTGTTCAATATATTCAATTTAGTGTTCATGAGTTAAGTGTTTTCTGCAATCAGTGTTTTGAGTTAAATTGGTGTTTGTGGACAGTTGATGAAATAGAAGTAAATTGTGTTAATGTTTAGTGATTGTGAAATTGCTATAAGAAATTGTTTTACAGAGTAAGAATTTTGGTGATTGTGAGGAGCAGGAAATCCTGCAAAATTTCCCAATATCCAAGTGTGGTGCATTATAAGAAATTTCCCAATATCCAAGAAATTGCTAAGGATTTCAATCTGAGGCGCCCATTTTGTCACAACTAGTCCTCTCCCTTTGGTCCTATCCAAGAAGCCTTCTGGGAGAAAGTCAATTGGGTTGGTGCTCTCCATACCTCCTGACTGTCCAACCACTTCAAACATCCAGACTGATCATCAGCTGAACTTATTGAACTTGTTTGTGTGAGAGGTCCAACTGGGTGAATTGTTGGCTTTCCTAGTTCTTTCAAAGCCTTCAAAGCTCCTCCTTCCAAGGCATCAAATGTATTCAACAAAATACCATCGGCTGTCATCATCAGCTTTGAGTGGTGTACAATCCATTTATAGGCATCATTGGTCTTATCTTTAGTTGGATCAATCCATTTGACATATGAATGATTACAGTTTATAGCGTGAATTCTTACTATGCCCACATTTGCAGTTGGAAGTCTTCAAGAAAACGCTCATGCAGTCACTCAAAGAGGAGGACGAAAATGCAGTGATGAGTTACACTTTCCAAACTCCTTGGAGCTTGGTTTAGTTAAAATAATTGAGAAACTTGATGTTCTATGGCTGCTTGATGCTATCCTTAGTTTTGTTATGCTGATGCCATTTCTTTTTCTAGCAAGGAGGAGCTTCACAGGCTGTCACAATGATAGGGCGAGTTTTTCATCTGAATCTGAATCTAATTTTGAAGGTATTTTAGAAAGACTTGTCTATTGCTTGTTGTTGACTTTCCTTTGGATATTGTATCGTCATTGCATGCAGTCCACACATGTACACGTATATGCTTGGACAGATGAAGAAAGCTCTCCCCAAGTCTAAGAAAGAGTGAATGCATCCTGGTTGATTGGCAATATTTGTTTGCATGAATGTAAAAGTTATGCTGTAATCAAACCTGATATGTTATTTGTGGTTCAGGTTAATCAAACTTAATGAAACAGTTTATAGTTTCAATGCTTTTATATGCTACGGACTTCAATTATGAGTGTGAACTGATATTGGATTGCATCCTAGCACTTGAATCAGAGATTTGCTTTCATTGTGTTGTTCGCAATATTTTCATTGCTTTCATTGTACTATATGCATCCTAGCAATATTTTCAGTGTGAACTGATATTGGATTGTGCTGATATTTGGAATAGCAGGCTTTCAATTTGATGCCATCAAACATTGCATTTCTGTGAACCCATTTAGGCTCTTACCTGCTTCCATAATGGTATAGAAATTTACTAAAACACAAAAGATCTTGTTCCTTGGAATCCTCCTAAATCTCAAAACAAACAGTTTTGATAGGCAGTTGATGATCCTCATTGCATGATCTGGTTGCAGTCTATTGACTGTTAATTGGATAAGTTTTTTGTAAAACTTGGCAGGTGGAAGCTTTAGAACTAACAAAAAATAGTTATGGCTTGATATAGAATGCAGATAACTAACTAGACACATCCTTTGCTTACCTCAAATGGCATTTCTATCTGAAAAGAAATGGGTGTTGTAATATTTCAAGAAACCATGTGATTATCGCAAAGAATTTCCATGTTAAAGCGCTTCTCATCCAAACACTGACTTATGGGTCACTATATAAGCATTCCTATTCCTGATATTAACAAAATGTACATTCATTCATAACATAACTGAATACACGTTTGAAATACCACTTACAGAGAATTCAAAATGCCACAAGTTTGAACAAAAAAACTACCATTATCATAAGAAACACCACTAGCAGTGCATTAATCAAATCCCTTGTCAAATCCCATTTATCATTGTTCGCTTCAGTTTCACCCGCGCGAGCGTGATACTGATTATTCCTATCTTCGAAGAGATTTCTTGCCTCCTAGTTCTTATTTTTGACCTCTGCAGCAGATGATGAGCTTGCCTCATCGTTATATTCCACCACTTCTGAGCGAACCCACTCTTTATAACTAGCATGAGCCTCGGCAGCTGAGGCAAAACCCTTGTACATATTACCTCTATACCCTGTTACTTGGATTGAACAATCTTGCCAAGTTGCGTAAATTCCAGGGACACGACCGCGATATACCACATATGCCTTGTATGTCATTGTTGGGTTAAGATCCTTATTTCAACATACAAAAAATAACAAAAATTTTGCAGGATTATCATGAATTTCAGTAGTATAATTTAACAATAATTTAACAAAAATTTTGCAGGATTATCATGAATTTCAGTAGTATAATTTCAGGATTATCTGATTTTAGGGTGTAAACATTTTGAAGATAAATTTAAGTATTAATTTCAGTATAATTTCAGAAGATAAATTAACAAAAATTTTGAAATTACGTACCAGAAGAAGATGAAGAAGAAGAAGAAGAGGAGGCGCAGAGCGAGCGGAGCGCGGATCTGGCGTGGAGGAGCGCAGAGGAGGCTTTGAGGAGACTCGCAGGAGAGGAGGAGGCTCTGAGGAGACGCGCAGGAGAGGAGGAGTCACCTTCGTAGAGAAGGAGGAGGAGGAGTCGCCTTCGTAGATGAGGAGGAGGAGAAGGTTGTGAGGTTTGAGCTCTTGAGGGTCGATCCTTCGTAGAGGAGGAGCAGGAGGTTTGTGAGTCGCCTCATGTGGCAAACACCCTCCCTATGGCACGTGCCTGGGAGGGTCCAGACCAAGAGCGGGCTTTGTAGAATTATTCTATTTTTTTTTCAAAAAAATCCATTAGGGACGGCTTATACCGTAGCTACCAAAATTTATTTGTAAAACTTAGCGACAACTAATATACCGTGGCTAAATGTTTTTTGTGTATATATTTTGCTTTTCAAAAAAATCCATTAGGGACGGCTTATACCATAGCAATTTCAGTTTTTATTTGTAAAACTTAGTGACGGCTAATATGCCATTGCTAAGTTTCAAATTAAGTGACGGCTTCAAACCGTTGCTAAGTTGCAAATTTAGAGACGACATTTGCCGTTGCTAATACTAATTTACTGCAGCTAAAAAAATTACTAATGAAAATTCATTTTTTTAATAGAATTAGTTCTTTCTATTAATTTTCAGATTTCTCATTGCATTTTTTTTTGTCATTCAGAAGAAACATTTCAAACTTGAAAAAGAGTAAAAGAGTACTAAAGCCAGTTAAATATAGATTCCAAAACTTACCCCATATCTTTGTAGACCAAGGAGTAAAAGAGTACTAAAGCCAGTTAAGAAAACCCAGCCCATACTGGGATGTTAAAGAGTATATTGAGTGCAAAAGCAGTCCCTATCACTGCAAGAAAAACAATCAAATAAAATTGAAAAACAGCATAAATTGTCTTCTTCTTTAGACCACTAGAAATTGCAATTATTTATGATAAATAAATATATAATACTTAACGATAACTTACAGATAATATACCTTCGGGGATATTGGCAGCAATGACAGCCACCTCTGTTAACAACCATAAACAATACTTCACTATTAATGGGTATTCAGCTTTACAAAGCTCCGACAAGTGTTTGCCTATCAATGGGGGAGAATCATAGTACACGCCGACACAAAATTCGATTAAATTCCATTCGTTAATCAAGTAAAATGATCGGGCAAACAGCACAAATTTTAATTATGATTATTTTTACTGAAATCTACAACGCTAAAGTCAATAATTTCTAAAGCGGGAAGTTTATTGATGATTGACACAAATATTTCAGTTTACTAATGCTACTGATTCAAAATAACAATATCAACATCTTAGGGTCTTGCCCTGGTTAAGGGGAAACATTCCAGAAATTCTCAACAAGCAATTGACGCGCCTCAATAATAACCAATGGAATTCACATAAAGAACATCTAAATCCATAACTTTCCAATATCAATTCATCCATTATTCCCCAAAATGGAAACTTTCCCCCATCCAAATCCCATCAATAACAAAAAATTAATTAGTTTTAGTCAAGTTTTCAAATTTTCCCTCTAATTGAACATCAGTTTTGCTCTAATCAAACAACTGATGCTTAACCTTTGTAACTATCTGCACTTTCATCAAATCTAGAAACTCAGACTCCAATCACTCAAATCCTCCACATGCATGTACAAACAAACATCATCACAACTACATTGAAGCATCAATTAAGCTCTAATTTCCCAATTAATACTTAACTTTTCAATCTTATACTACAATCCATCCATCAAACATGTAAGTACACATTCATGCATCAACATCAACATCAAACAACAACAAGAAACTCATCAGTAATTCAAACATAATCACTTCACAATTCAATCTCAAACAAGATTATTAGAACAGTTAAAAAACTACTAAAAAACCCCCTAAAATTAGAAGAGTTAGGGTTTCGAAATGTGACCTGAATTGCAAATTGTAGTTGTCGAAATGCTCCGTGAGCTTCTCCTCTGTTGTCTCCCATGAAATCCCTCCAATGAAGAGCTTTCGCTGATCTGAATCCATTATGGGTTTTGGGTTTTCTTCTTTGACTCTGAAGAAAGAAGAATATGCAGAGAAGAGTTGCGAAGAGTTAAAAAAAATGGGGAGAGGAGACGGAGATGAAGAATATGAAGAAGGATGGGTTTTCTTCTCTTCGATTTCTTCTCTCTCACAACTCAGGGATTTCTTCTCTCCCACAAAAACCCCAAATCTCTCACAAAAACCCCAAGGATGGGAGCGATTTCTTCGCGCCCAAAGCTTAGTTTTTTTTGTGTATATATTTTTTTTCAATTAAGGACGGCTTATACCGTAGCAATTTCAGTTTTTATTTGTAAAACTTCGCGACGGCTAATATGTCGTTGCTAAGTCTCAAATTTAGCGACGGCTTCAAACCGTTGCTAAGTTGCAAATTTAGCGACGACATTTACCGTTGCTAATACTAATTTGCTGTAGCTAAAAAAATTACTAATGAAAATTAATTTTTTTAATGGAATTAGTTTTTTCTATTAATTTTCAAATTTCTCATTGCCTTTTTTTTGTCATTCAAAAGAAACATTTCAAACTTGAAAACAATTATATTAATTTTCACCGTAAATGATGACTAATACACTAACCTTGTTCGTATAATCAATAACTTGTCTATCACAAAAAATATAATCCCAAACAACTTTATACTCTATCAACCTCAAGTTGAAATTATATATATATATATGATTCAAGGGGCTACATAAGCAGAAAACTTACATGGATTTACAATCAAAGACAGACTAAAACTGACCAATTTTGAATCAAGGTTTAACAAAATACAACAAAAAGGATTTTGGAAAGACAAATCCGGAGTGTCCATGCCTTATCAATCTTAATAAATTTTTCTCCCAATCTAAATTCAAAGCGTCTACAAGTTTCATAGAAATCAAACAATCATTCGGCCTGCAGAAAAACAAAGGCACTTCAACTAGTTAGAAAGAGTAAAAAATGAATGGAAGGCGTTAAGAATATCAAAGAGGATATGGGTAAGATGCAGGAGATGATTTAAAAAAAATTTATAAATCATTCTCATACATGCATATGGCTTTTAACATGGGCAATGCTAAGTCCTCTCACATTCATTAGTTGAAAGACTTATTTGGGAGTTGCTTCTGCAACAATCAAAGGGAAAAAAATGATAAAGAGTTAGTAATCCTATTTATCCTTTATTCTCTACCATTAATGTATGACTGATATGTTTTCTTCTTTTAAGTGAAAATACCAAAACTTTGATGTATATGGATATCAAAATATTGCAAATGTTCATGAAAGAAATTCTAAAACTTACTTTCTTGTCCACTGAGCCTTTCAACAGCATGAACAAAAGAGATATGAAGATAAGGAGTCCAACGTAGTCTAAGCAACTTTGATTGAATATACTGCCTTACTGAAGTAGCCCTTTGTTGCGGAGTCCCCAGCAGTACAGTTTCCAATGAATTTAGAACAACTAGTAGGTGCATGGATCCCCAGGTTGTAAGCACAACTCACAAAGGTCCATGGTTCGTTCAAGGTGATCCAATGCTTCACTCTGTCACCAAACTCCTTGAAACAAACCTCTGCATAATCTTGTAATAATTTATGCATTCTTGGTTCACTCCATCCCTTTTCTTCCCATCTAAAGCCAAAAATTAATTGTATCAACTAATTATTGTTCTTAACCTTATAATCGTACAAATTGAGGCCCTTTAGAATAGTAACCAAGTCTTCAAGGACATTTTTAACTTTTCGAAATTGCCCTATTAGCAATTCAACCACATCAAAATTATGCTTATGCTACTACTCACTTGGTATAATTTTTTACCAAGAGAACCTGTATGTATCCACGTTCATTTTCTTCATTATCTTCACATCTTCCTGGAAATTATTGGAGGAAAAAAGAGAAAAACTGAGCAAAAATAGGTTGTTCAAATTCATAGAACACAAAATAATATAGGAAAAATGTTAACAAATTATAAAACTGTCTAGGATAAGACTACATATATCCTTCCTTGATAATTGCCTTGCAAACAAATGAAAGGCACTAACTTAGCGACAGCTAATATATCATGGCTAAATGTTTTTTTATATTATTTTTTTCAAAAAATCCATTAGGGACGGCTTAAACCGTAGCTACCAATTTTTATTTGTAAAACTTAGCGACAACTAATATACCGTCGCAAATGCTTTAATTAGCTACAACTTGTTCTGAATTTAGCCACGTTTTTCCTGTCACAAGCACAGTTTATTTGTAAAACTTAGCGACAGCTAATATGTCATCGCAAATGTTTTAATTAGCTACGGTTTATTCTGAATTTAGCCACTATTTTTCCGTCACAAACACAGTTTTTATAATTATAGCTTTCGTCAGCTACCAAAAGAATTAGTGACGGTTTTTTGCCGACACAATCTTTTAATTAGAGACGGTTTTTTAATTCCGTCTCTAGTATTTGTATCTATTGGAGCTTTTATTTTGTAGTGATTTGTGAATGTCATGGTTATACTATCTATCATAACATTTATAAATGTCATGGTTGTGGTTTTGTTTCAGTTGATGTTTTTTTTTTTGGTGAATTAGGTCTAGCCCGTAGGTTTTCGTGTATAAGGTCTAGCCCTCGGGTTCTAAGGATTTGGCCCTTATTATGAGAGCTAGCCCTTTTGTTTTCCTTTGGTATTTTATTTTGGTGATTTAGGGCTAGCCCCTAGGTTTTTGATGATTTAGGTATAGACTTTAGATTCTATGTTCTTTTTTTTTTCGGGTAAAGTCGTAATGTACCCCCGACTAAATGAAATCTTTTGATTAAGTAATAAAGGTCTAGTTATTAAAAAAAAAAAGCCATGGTTGTATTATCTATCACATGTATATAAATGCTATTAATTGTTTGTTTTAACATTCAGAAAGTGTTATCGTAAATGACCTTTTAAAATGCTATAATCATTATGGTAAAAGATATATATTTAAAAATAAATTAAATATGACAAATTGATTTCTATTAACATAATTAGACATATACATCACTGTATTGCTCTCATAGGTTCATCAATACATATAAAACTCATTACAATAAAAGCCATAGTTTCATTACTGTTTTTAATTTTCTGAGTCCAATGTGTTGGTCGCCTCATCTAAAAGCATAATTCGATGTGCTTTTATTACTATTCTTGCAATTGTTATCTTCTGTTTTTGTCCTCCTAACATCTGAGCACCACGCTCACAAACCTACAAAATATTTTAAATACAAACACAATAAGAAAACGATGGATAAGATTAATGAAAATGGGTAGTTTGGTAAAATTATTTCTTTAATTTTTCAAGCTAGCGACAAAGATAGAATCACCAAAAGGGCAAATTAACCTGATTTCATATCCATGTGGAAGCTGAGATATGAAAAAGTGAACATTTAAAGTTTTCGCTGCATCCATGACCTCTTTAAAGGTGGCATTCTCTTTACCAAACAATATTTTTCTTTAATAAAAGTTGCAAACAGAGCTGGTTTTTGGCTTGCTAAGCCCATCTATGACCGAAGCCATTGTGAGCTGGTGTTTGGCAATGATTCTAAGCAGAACAACGATATTTATCATTTCTTCCCTGTTATTCTAGCCACTATTTCTTTTCAGTTGCCTCTGTCATGAAAGAGAAACACGGTGCTGCAACTGGGACTGTCATGAAACTGCTCCCTCTACAATGCAAAAGTGAAAAATACCACCAAGTGGATTTCCTTTGGTCTTAAAATGAAAAAATGAAAATTTGGCAATTCATACAATATTAGGGCCTTAAGCAATATGAAGGATAGGTTTCAGCCAAGTGCATTCAAGTACACTACTTACCTCATGCCGAAACTCAGCAGCAGTAGTTTGGGTTTGGACTTGCAAATCATAATCAATCAGGTGATACTTATGGAAAGCCTTCTATATAAACAATTTCATAGATGAGGTCGGAGGTTTATCTAAAATTGCACACCAGCTTCACAACATAGAACATTGAAACAAGCAACAAGCTAACATGAGGTGATAGGCTTGCAATAAACCAATGTTCTCCACTTGGGTGTTGGTTGACCTTAACATTTTGAGTTACATACAGGCTATAGAACACAAAACATAAAGTTAGCATAACAGGGGCTACCAATCAAGGTGTAAACTATGTACCGAAACTAAAAACATAAAATCTAAAAACATTATCTTATATGAAACTATGTACTGAAACTATTAAACTTTTCATTATTGATATCCATGCCATTGGGTGAAACACACATGGAGGATAAGGTAGCAGGGACTTATGGGTTCATAGACCCGGAGTACTGTGTTTCAGGTTGAATAACTGATAAGACAGACGTATATAGCTTTGATATGCTTTTGCTTGAGCTTTTGAGATGGAAAAGGTCTCACGAATTATTGCCGTTGGCACTGGAAGATAAAGTTTTATTAAGTATTATTGTAGACTGTTTATTGAACATAATCGTGTTATTGAGATTGTAGATAGCTGCATTTGGGGAGAAGAAGTGAAGAAACAACAACTACAAGCCTTTATAGAGCTTGCTATCAAATGTACAAAAGAGAAGGATATAACAAGACCAACCATGATTACTGTTATGAAAGAACTTCGACGGATTGAACAAATTAAGGTATTGTATTAATTGGGGCTCAAAATCCACAAACAAACTCCATTTAAACTCTTAAACACATTTACACAACAAGCCCTAACTTCGCATCATGCATTAAGCAATGCAAACAACTAATGCTTTAATTACGGAGACTGAGATATCATTGAAAGAGTTAATTCTAAGTTTGAACCAACAAGAAATTCTAGATTTTAACCTAATTTCACGCATTGAACCCAAGTCAACCTAGATCCAAATGAACAACAACAAGTAACCATAACAAAGGAAACTTTAAAGAAGTTTTATGGAATGTCGAACATGATCGAGAGATAGATTGGAGATGTAGACAAGATCTTGTTCAGAGCATCTACAGCGGTTCGCATTGAAGCTTCAGTGGGATGCGATAGAGCGGTGTCGTGGATTTGATTCATGAAGTTCACCATTTCATAGAAAATCCTTGCCCTAGCAATCCGTCCAACATCTTGATGAGCGGCTGGATTCTCCAAAACTGCAAAAACCCTTAGAATGGGACTCCAACTCAGCACCTTTTGAGATTTTGAGAAGAGTTGCTCGGTTCGAGTCCACTTATCTCCGACTCAACTCAGCGTGTCATTTAACGCTATCATATCCTCATTTATAGCATGCCAAAAATGCTATAACAGGATATGATAGCGTTAAATGACATGTTGTGACAGCCCCCATTGTTTAAAGTCTAGCCTCCATACTAGCGTTTTTAGACGTTGTTGTAACACTTTCAATAGCACTTAGAACATTTTGTTGTATAATTTTAAACATTGTTGTAACATTTCTCATAGCGTTTATTAAATGTTGTTACATAGCATTTTGCATAGCATTTATTAAATGCGTTTATACAACGTTTTTAGAGTGTTGTTATAACATTTTGCATAGCATTTATTAAATGTTGTTACATTTTTATGCAGTGTTTTTAAAATGTTGTAAAATTAGTAACCACAACACTTTAAAAGTGCTATTAAAAGTGTACGGCATTTTTTTACCCATTTGTTTTTAGCTAAATTGGTATAATTTGCAATATTGTACTTGCTATTGAAAGTGTAACAGTAAATAGAATCCGACAATGTAAGAAAATCATCATTTATAGCATAATCATACTAGTTTAATACATGGTAAAATCAATAAATCTCATTAGTTATTACAAAACATTTAAACATAGCATGAAGTCATTTCTTCAAAGTACATAAACTCATTTTTTCAGTCATTTTCTTTTTCTTCATCTGCGTCACTCTTCATCTTCATCCTGCCAAATAAACTTAAAGATATATCCAGAGGTTATAAATCTTGCTAGAATAAACAATGATCCCTCACATATGTAAAACCAATAAACCACAAGTAAAAGGGGTTTTAATGATAGTACAACACTTGTGAAGAGCCGCTTGGTTCTTATGATAAAGGGGTTTTAAGCCTAAGTTGCGTGTCACTACCAAACTTACATTTAAGAAATTAAAACTAAAAGACTCGTAATTGGTTAAGGCGCCCTCAGCTTCACTCAAACCCTGTGATTCATCATCATTCCATTATTCCATGGAAGTTCAACACATTATTTTACCTCTGCATGTAGTTTGTTCCTCACAAGTTTCACCAATCAAACACATCCTAAATAAAGTATTCAGAGATTGAAAGACTCAGATACACTGCCACAGAAGTAAAAAAAATATTAAAATTTAAAAAAATTAAAATTAAAATTAAATACTAAATGGTGCTATATAGTTGCTGATCAGGATGAATAAGGAAGCATCCATGAAGCTGTGATTTATGCTAAGAGGAAACTGAAAATGAAAGTTTTTGGAAGACTGAAACAAAAGTTCAGATATGGTATGATGCAATGAACCAACTTGGTTCCCCTGTAACCAGTGTTATACGAATCGGTCCAAATCGCGAATCAAATCGCCGATTTGACTCGAATCGGTACACCATCGATTTGAATCACAGATTAAATCGTGATTCTCCCAAATCGGAGCAAATCGCCCCCGATTTAAGGAGTAAATCGCCAAATCGCGATTGTTACAAATCGTCCGAGTGTTGTTGAAGAAGAATACATACAAAAAAATCAAGAAAAGATGGGGAAGAACTGAGAAAAAGCTTCGAACTGAGAAAAAGCTTTGATCCGCTGCTTCTGCTCAGATCTGAGAAAGATGGCTCAGATCTCTGCGTCTGTGGGTTGAATCGATCGATCTCTGCTGCTCTCTGACTCCATTACTCCATTGAAGAACAAAACCATTAAGTTGAAGTACACCACGTATAATCCCGTCCTGATTTCTTTCGCTCCTATTGCTGCATCGACTGCAAGTCTGCAAGAATACACAAAGCTGCTGCTACACGTCCCTGCTGATAAATTGCATACCCCAACACCTCCGACCTGCTGCAAAACTGACTTGAACAACCTGCTGATCCAAGCCGTTTTGACTCCAAAAACAGAGTCACGGTATCTCTGTTTCAAATCTCTCCTGTTACCTACAAACCTCCACACCCAAACTCTTCCATAACCATCAAACTGTCTTGCACTTTTAATGAGATTAAATGAGATTGAAATGAAATTTAATGAAATTTGGTTCCATTTGAGCTTAATTTAGTTTCATTATTTCATTTGAGCTTGATAATTTTCTTTTGGGCTTATTTCTTGTAGGAAGTTTTTTTTGGACTTACTAATGAAAGTGCACTCTTACATTTTGATTTTTTTTGGTATAAGTTATGAATATTTATTAATTTAAATACATATATTTATAATTTTATAAATCTTACGATTTACGATTCGATTTACGATTAAATCAAAATCTTACCCTTTCCGATTTACTATACGATTCACGATTCACTAACACTGCCTGTAACTACATTGTGATTGACACCAACAACAGAGTACTCAACTTACCATCATGTCAGATGTGAGCTTGAAATTTTGTTTTGAGGTTCATCGTTGTCTACCATTAGGAGTACCATATGACATGGAAAAAACCCCTTCGAGTGCCATCCATATTCCATACTCTTCAAGCCATTTCCTCCATTATTTGCCTCCACATTGCACTTTCTTCGCTTCCAAATCCCCAGATCCACTTGGATAGCAAAGCCTGGTTGAATTCTCTGATTCTTCTAAGGTCAAGGCTCCCTTCCTTTGGTCTGCATACCAATTTCCAATTAATCAGGTGGTATTTCCTTGAGGACGAAGTTGTTCCCCACATAAAATCTCTGAAGATCCTCTCTATGTTGTGCACTACTAAATCAGCTTCTTTTCTTTCTTTTTTCATCTATCAAAAGTTTGTATTAGAATGGACAAGTGTGATGGGTGGGGGTTGGGGCATCACTAACATCTGAAACAAAAACATTTGAGCATGTGCTTGTTGATCATAAGCTCTTAACATACAAAAAAAAAAAAATAAATTAGAAACAAAAAATCAAAGAAAATTTATTTCTAAATCCTATTTTTTCCTTGGTCTTTAGACATCATTCAATTCACTCAACTCGGCAAAAAAATAGGAACAACAACCTCCTCTACAGTTAGCGGGGGCATTAATCTCTGATTCCATCATATAGACCATCACAAAACCATGTACACTGTTGTGCTGTTGCTGATCAGTTGAGTTGGAGTTTAAAAGTAAGATGTTTACAAGAGTGACACTGTATCCAAACGACCCTTTTGACAAGATTACATTGAGATGGAAGGAGTGAAGCATACACAAAGTAAACAAAGAATAGTATTCCAACATGTATGCCAAACTGTTGATACTAATGGGCTAGATGATCATCATATCACACTAGTCAAGAGACCACACTTTGTATTTGTTTGTTATGATAAATTATGAGTGAAACAAAAGATGGGATGAGGAACATACCTTTTAAATGCATGCAGCATGTCAGATATTAAAGGCTTGCTGCGAAGTCATACTCAAAGCAACCACGAAGAACATTTTCAACAGCAGGAGGCAGTCCCCTGGGAAGGGGTGGCTTTTCTTGTTTTATAACAACTGACTGGTAGATTTCTCCAACTGATTTCCCACTCCATGGTTGAACCCCAGTCACCATCTCCACAATGCTGTCAGTCTCAAATGATATTGGACCTCTTATTTACGGTTGCCACTGTTCGGGAGCCATATAATTTGGAGTTCCAAATCTTAATGCTAAATCTGAGCTGGGTAATGAAATCCCAAGCATTAAGGAAGATATCCCAAACTCTCCAAGAATTACTTGGTCATGCTCAGTATGAAGGAAGTTGTAGGGCTTAAGATTAAGAATCATGATTCCCTTTGAGTGAAATTCTCATATTCCCTGAGCCAATTCAATCGCATATCTGCATGTATCATTATCAATTAGTACTATAAGGTCAGTTTCGTTCCATACCTCAAATACTATGCTCTATGAAAGAAAACGACTTGCTAAGCAATATGAAAATACCTATCAATTTCTCAATTTAATATACTAAAATTTGTCAATCACCAAAGAATCAAATGCATGTATAAAAGAGATAAATAAGAGAAAGATTGAACCATTAAACAACAGGTAATAAGCAAACCTATCAATGTTGGAGAAAATCAGAAAACCGTCATGAAATCATGGAAGCCCTCTTCAGTAGCTTCACTACCATCAAACCATCACCATCTTAACCTTGAACTGTGTAAGGTGTATTTGGTGATGTCTCATGTCTGAAACTTCTTCATATCGGCAAACACATAGCTACCACAATGTTTTGGCTAAAGTTCAAATATCCATTTCAAGACAATCTCAGCCAATGGAGCATTATGCTGAAGCCGACATGCAGATAGTAACGCTCTCCGAAAAACAGGATGCCAGGCTCTACCAAGCATATCCACTACACGAGCATAATGCTCAACAGTGGGAACCACCACATGGTCTAACTCCATCTGCTTCAGGATCTCACATCCAAGGTCCACGAGGCTTGCATGAAGTCATGAACTGAAATGATTGAATTCCAAGAGAATATATCCCTTTAAGGCATACATAAACAATTATCACTGAAGGATTGCTGACATAATGAATATCAGATCTTATTATAGACATAGTGAGAGTGATTCACGCCAATCAACTCACAGGGTCAACTTAAAACGACAAATTAAACTGATGGAGGCTGCCATTTCGGAGGATGGAACATTAGGACATACATGAAGAATATGAAGATCACAAATCAACAACTTTATTAGGTAAAACAGGCCTGTGAAACCAGCAACAAAGCGCATCATCTTTGCGGCTTAAGGGTCTAGAAAGTCAAGAAAGCAACAATGCCATTGACACACCAGACTGGAGATATGGCTCAAAACAGAGCTGAACAATGAATAAACTGAAATGGTCCTAAAACATGTATCTTAACTAATGTATACCACTCAAGTAGGAGTCAGCCTTCACCAATTTTTGCATCCACATCATCTATCTCCTTTTCAAGCTTTTGGAGCATAGCAACAACCTGAAATAAGAGTCCAAATGAAATAACATAAGCTAAAATGTTCTCCCAAATGTGCCAAATGAAGTTTTCTTCATAAAAGAAAATATTAATTCATAGATGAATGATGATTTTTTTTACCTAATTTATCAATAATGTTAAACAGCTTTCTACCTTTATTTCAATTAATAAATCATCTTAGAAATATATAATTATTTAGTACACTTTTGAGGAATATAATTAGTAGGACATCAAACACCTCTTACCGATATGCTCCTAGTTATCATCATCATCACTGCCACTAATGGATTCATCTTCTTCTCCAAAAACAAGTTCATCAAAATCATCATCTTCTTGGCTTTCGCTTTGACTGAACTCTTCATTTCTTGATAATGTTTTGAGTATTTTTCTGCCCAGCCTTGTCAATCTGTGGAAAGGGTTAAATAGGAACTTCCTAGAATTTAGAAACCATAACAAACAGACTACTAAACTCTTAATTGACCCCCTCACAAACAATGGGTTATAACCAACACCATATGTCAAAACATTTACGAAAAGCCAAAATGCCAAAGCTCTTTGTGTTGTTGGGAATATTGTAAAACTCGTAGTATTCATGTAGTGCTTCCTAGCTCAGGGAATCACTCGCTTGCCATCCATTTTTAATCTTGTGATTATAATTTCTAAATGGTTAACTTATTCTTGCTTATCAAATAAATACATAAATTTGCTCAATAGTTGAAATTACAGTTTAACTTTCAATCAATTGTACGCATAACACCATGACTCTGTTTCTTCAATTAATATCAACATCTTCCAAACTTAAACTATGTGAATTCACGTATAATCACAACAGAGAAACTTACCACAAATGTTAATCAAATGCTCTCCTAGCTTCAGATTACTTTAAAAGAGAGTGCCTTACCTATCAATTACATTGAAAAAGAAGAATATATTAAAAAAGAATCTTCCATTGAGGAAAAAACAAAGAATCAAATGCATGAATAAAAGATATAGATAAGAGAGAGATTGAACCATCAATTAGAAAGAAAAACAACAGGTAATAAACAATCCTATCAATGTCGGAGAAAATCAGGAAACCGTCTTGAAATCATGGAAGGTCTCTTCAGTTGCTTCGAAACTTTTATTCAATGGGTTGTTAGGAAATCATACCGAAATTGCTTGCAAAACCAGACATCGTCATCAACAGAGTCTTCTTCCGGGGCGGGGGGAGAAATCGATCCATTTGGAGGAGTTGATGTGCTCGTAGAGGTCGTCTTCAACCAACATGGATTGGATGCTGTTCCAGTCGACGTTGGCTGGCTCCATTTCTCGGAATCTCTAAGAAAAACAGAAAAAGAAAATCCCTCTCGATCTCTCGCACTCTCTCACTCGATCTCTCCCCCCTGGATCTCCCCCGCACTATCCCTCGATCTCTCTCTCTCTCTCCAATAATTCTACCCAGCCTGGGTTTCACGCCTGGACCTCCTGGACACGGGCGCCTGAGAGGGTCTTGGGCACGTGCCATCGTTTTGGCTCCAAAGAAATTCCATTTTCATTTTCATTTTCATTTTCATTTTCATTTTCATTTTTTGCTCCAAAGAATAAACCAAAGAACAAGAACAAATCCAGGTCTCGACTCCTCACAGACTCAGAGTTCGAACAACTCCTCCTTCTCCTCATTGACAAATCACTAGAACAACTCCTCCTTCACAAATCGCAAACTCCTCACGGACTCAGACCGGCCTCGCAAACAAGCGCATTCGGGTAAGAACAAGAACTTCTCAGATCTCGTCCTTCAACCAAAGAACAAGAACAAAACTCAGATCTCGTCCTCGCAAACTCACAGACTCGGATCTCGTCCTCACAATCTCACAGACTCAGACTCCTTCACAAGTTCCTTCTCCTCTTCACACACCCAGATCTGGTTTTTGGCTCAACATTTCGCAAGACTCACACTCAGATATCCAAAGAACCACACTCAGATCTCCTCAGAGTAATGCACATACAAGTCATCAGATCTCTTCAGAGTAAATGTTACCCATTTGTTGCTCAAGTCATCAGATCTGTTGCCGCTGCTTCGCTCAACACATTTGGATCTCAATTTCAAGTGAGTTTCTTCGATTCAATCTAGTGTTGTTGTCTTTGTTTCCTAATCTTGGGACCACACAGCATATGCATTGAGTTTAAATAATGTATAACATTTTGTTCTAGCTTCAAAACATTTCATAAAAGCTCTGTGTTTTGGATGATCCAGTTTATGGGGATCATGAACAAAGTATACAACCTATATGGTAAAAATGAAGAATATGTCGTAGTGAAGAACATGTAGTTAGTCATCCATTCAATTATTGAAGGCAACATTACCACATATTCAAGTCTGTGGGGTTCTAAGGTTTTGCCAAAAAGTCCTAGACCACATGACCAAGTGAATTCAGCTAGATAGGAAGACTTGTGAAATTTAAGATCCAATAGAGAAGTCTTTATACTGTAACACTTCTAGTTGCAAGAAAAGAGATTTAGAAATGATCCTACTGCCTTTGTTGTTCAAGAGGATATGGCTCTGTTAATTAGATCACACATTTTTGTTGATTTTTTTTGTTCCAGACTTTATAACAACAAAAGTATCTGGGAGATTTTGATGAAGTTTTTTTTTTTCTATAGTTTTTTTGATGAAGTTTGGATGGTTTTGGGTGATTTTGAAGCAAAGCCGTGAGAATGAGTTTTGGGATGGAGAAGTAGATATGGGAGAATGAATTTTGGGGTGGAGAAGTAGTGGATTTTTTTATGATTTTTTTCCAAATGTTGTGTAGATGATTGCTTTTATGAATTTTTTTTTAAATGTAGGAATGACATTTAGAGCATACGTCATGTATTGTGGTTGTAGACCCGGAGTATATCTGGATTGGCCAACATGTTTATCTGCGGTATCAGGGTATAGGGGTGTTGTTTATAAGGGGTTTATGTCAGCTGCCGAAGCTGAAGAATCATACGAGTTGTGGGTTCGCTCAGAAGCGGCGAGAGAAAACCGGGAAGAATTAAACATCAATGAAGATGTCAAAGTTGACGATCGTGTTTTTGACGATCAAGTCGCTCAAGTCAATGATCAAAGAAATGACACCCAAGGGAACAATGATCCTTGGGCTTTTACGAGGGACTTAATCAACACTCTAATAATAGTAATTATTATTTTAATTGTACTATTAATTCTTAAGCTCTTGACCGAATGATGTAAAGATGTGTAATGTAATATGTACATAAAGTTATGATGGAACTCAGTTTTTCTTTGTTCATTTTGTTTTGTGTGGTTTGGTTTTGAATGAAAAGGTGTTTGATGAAATTATGTGTGAATCTAGAAATAACAGAAAAACAAACAAACAGAAATTACAATGTTAGTGCAAGTTGTTGTTAGTTGTAATTTACTGCATAAGCATGTTCTATCCACTACTGTTGCTGTTAGTGCAAGTTGTTACTGCTGCTATAGAACTTGTTCAAGTTGTTTCTATAGTTATTGTTCAAGAAGTGAATATTCGAAAATATTGTGTGCAATATGAACATAGCAATAACAAACACAAGCAATTTTTCTAAATTTGTACAAAACCACTGATTCATGTTCACCTACTTCAGTAAAAACAATCCATGCTCCAAAGGAGGTAAACGATGCTCTAAAAGAGTTAACATTTACCCAGTGTATCTAGAAATTACAGAAAAATGATAGAATATTGATGCTAGCTAAGAGGAGTGTTCACTCAGCCTTCACAAAGTGACGATTAAGATATCTTGATATCTCCATCATCCCAATTGAGTATTTCCCCTCAAAATGGTCTTCAGCTTATCGTCGCAACATATAACCCTCTTGTCTGTAGCTTTCTGCAAATCATTGAAATTACACAAGTTAAATATAAGTCCCCTTCGAGTAGCATTCTAATTCAGCTCGAGCATAACTAGAAATATTATTTGTTTCACAAGATAAAGTCATAATTTTTAGCAGCTGCCATTTAATGAATGAAACAAAAACATGCAAGATAAAATGCTCAACTATAAAGTTGAGCAACCCACTATTTCTGCCGAGTTAGAAAATAAAGCTTGTCCAATAATCTCATATCGACATATCCACACAAGTTTGTCCATTCTTTGATTGAGCGAAGAGCATAATACACAAGAAAATCTAAGAAAGGAAAAAAAAAACTATATAGGTCCTCTGTTCACTTCCTGCAACTATTTTTCTTGTTATTTTACCAATTGAAAAGTTTGACAAGTAATCAAAATGGAAGTGGAGAACAGATATGTAACAATCAAGCATCAATTAGAATGTGCACCAAAAGAGTCTGATTTTGAACTCAAAACTATATTATGCTCTTTCTCAGAAGGCAGATGATTTTTCTTCAGATCTCTTTGAACTCAAAACTGATTTGGAACAATGATCAAAGAATCAGATGAAACAGCATAGCTCCTCTAAGAAGGCAGATGATTTTTCTCAAAGCATTGCCCCTGGCCAGGTAAAATCTTCACCATCTAGTCCCACTTCATGACTTTAGTTTTTTCAGTTTTATTCATTCTTTTTCTAAGGCTTGGACATGAATATCTGTTTGTTGTTCCTGACATCATGATATGCTTGATTTCTTATTTGAGTATTCAATATTTTTTCTTTTGGGCTGACCATTGCTGCTTCTGGGGTTGGGATAGTTGTGGATAGATCAGTCTGACAAAGTCTACTAAACATACAATATTAAGCCAGTCCTTCTAGCCGGCCTGGGTCTAGCGCCTGGTTTTCACACCTGACCGGCATTTTTACACTTTTGTCCCCTATCTTTAAACACTCTTTAAATATAACCACAACAAAGGAGGGGCAAAAGGGTAATTACGCCAGGCCAGGCGTGAAAACCAGGCGCCAAACCCAGACCGGCTAGAATTTCTGATATTAAGCATATATTTAAAAGCAAGCCATTAATAAACTTACAATGACTTCCACTGATCTGCAGCATTTTGAATTCATAACCACCTATAGTCTGGCAACTCCACGTCATTGTTTGAAGCTGGTGGCTGCAAAAATAAATAAATAAATAATTGCACTGCAAAAATAACAACAGTATTAAGAAATAGTGTGATCCCTTGGTTTATATACCTGTGATAGCAATGAATAAATATGATCCATTCCTGAGATTGGAATACCAAATTGTGACCCCATTGTTTCATCCTTCAAGTCGACAAATACAAATCATAAGTGAACAATCATAAGTGATAGTTACGCGTCAGTAAATATATTAAAAACAAATCTGTGTATTTGGATTTAATGAATGAGGTGTCAAATATTCTGAACCTTCAATTCCAATATGGGAACAACCCTACAAATGACATGTGTACATAAAATTTAACATTCTAGACTTAAGAAATTAAATATTCACAAAACACATATTGATAACACATACCACATTCTTCTCAAGGGCCTGATCTTTATTTGCTTGTTTTTTTTTTCCATTGTATTTTTTTACAATTTTTTTCAACTGTGGATTGCATCCTTGAATTAGAGCGTCAGCCTTTTCTACGAACCTGTAATGGACTATGAATGTTGGATTGCATCCCAGAACTAGTAGTATTGGAGCCAAATTCCAAAAACCCATGTGAATCAACACCCTCATCACCATCATCAGTTTTGAGTTGCTCCATTGTTAAAGTGATACATTCATGAACTTGGCATGTCTTCTTTTCATCCTCAGCGGCGTAGTCGGCCATTTCATAGAAATGACTGTACATCTTGTCAAACCTTTGATTTTCAGGCTTCATTCCCCAATCTGAATAAACAATCTTAACCTTTGTATGAGCCCTCTTCACATCTTTCCTCCACCTCCGAAGAACATATTTATTTGGTACAACATGAATATCTCTTTCAAACAACACTTTCAATACATGTCTGCATAAGATCCCCTTGAACTCAAAACAATTGGCAATTACACTTGATATTGAAGTCGGCAACGTTAAAATATACTATAAATTTGACTGAACGTTGTTTATCTCCTATCACCAAGTCTTCTCTAACATTGTATACCTCAAAGCCACTCTCATCTATAACTTCACTACAAATTTTACAACATATATTCCCCACTATCTCTTCTTGGAACTCCTTAAATTTATTTGTAGTGTAGGCAGTTTGAAAAGTTTTCTCTATTGCATAAGGAGTAATGCAAGGGATCTGTCGGTTGAACGATTTAAAGTCCTCTTCAGCTTCCTTTTGAACCTTACTTCATAGTGCATTTTCATATTGTTCAACGAATTGCTTCAAAGTGGTCTTCGAATTTAGATAACCATCAAAATAATCATTCATGCTTTCACTCCTTTGAGTTGAAGACATCCCCGCCCAAAAAGTAGATATTTGATATGTTGGCACCCAATTCTTTCTTTCAAGATATAATCCTCTCAACCAATCATTTTCTTGTAGACAATATTTCTCGATGAAACCATGCCAATTTACTTCAAACTCTTCATGAGACAAGGAACCGTAAACTGTTTTTTGCATTGCAAACTTGATTCCCTCATATTGATTGCAAC
This sequence comes from Berberis vulgaris, assembly GCA_963556465.1. Lineage (NCBI taxonomy): Eukaryota > Viridiplantae > Streptophyta > Magnoliopsida > Ranunculales > Berberidaceae > Berberis > Berberis vulgaris. The sequence goes on from OY747128.1 coordinate 40,855,321, forward strand.
TGAACAATTTTTCAGGCAACTTCTTCATAATATGCCACAAGCACCATCTGTGTCGTGTGTTGGGAAATACAATTTCAACGACCCTCTTCATTTCCCTATCTTGATCAGTGATTATAGCCGTCGGAGCATTGCCATTCATACACACAAGCCAAGTTTGGAAAAGCCAAACAAACTCTTCAATGGCCTCACCACATATCAATCCACATCCCAAAAGAATTGACTGACCGTGATGATTCACCCCAACAAAAGAAGCAAATGGGATCTCATACTTATTTGTTAAGTATGTAGTGTCAAAGGTAACAACATCTCCAAACTCCTTGTAAGCTGCTCTGCTCCATGCATCAGCCCAAAAGACATTTCTCAACCTCCATTTATTGTCCAAATCCATCATATAAAAGAAACCAACATTATTAGCTTGCATTTTTTGGAAGTAGTTATGAATGGCCTCCGCACCCCCTCTTCAAGTCTCAACCTCCTCATTCTATCCAGATAATTGTAACAATCTTTCTGAGAAAATGGCAGAATATCATGACCACCAGCTTCAACCACACATGAAAAAAAACTCTTATTTTGCCTAATACCCGCCCTATCATTATAATCCAGCTTCTTCTTCACATACGAGCTCATAACTCTATTTTTTGGATAAAATCTTGATTTTTCGGGGCTCAATTCATGATTGTGATCAAGTGTTACTCTTGTCACTGACACTGTTCCATCAGAGCGTATTTTACCTCTAACTTTAGCCAAACATCCACATTTAGCTGTACCCCGCTTTTTTACAACACTTTTTGATTCACTTTTATGCTGCCCAGACCGACCACATGCAAGCGTAATGAATATAGGTTATCCATTTTCATCTTTTTCCGTATTCTTTACTTTCACTGGAAATCCTATTTTATTACCATAATCATGATAATAACGTTGGTACTCATTAATGCTGCTGAATTCCATCCCTTCTGTAGGATCCCTTATCTCTTCTAAATTTTCTTCATTCTCCATCAATTCATTATCTTCTACACTATCCATTCCTGAAATATGTGTTATAACATACAACAACTGTAAAGCTTTACAAAAAAATATATATATTTCCAATAATTTGATCCAAATGTTACTTTGATAATGATCAGAATTTAGACTTGTTTACAAGCAACCACCTCTTCTCAAAATCCTATCTATCTATGTTTTAATTGGTTATATTCCAAAAGAAGCAAAAATTTACAGGTTGGTTACCTTTGATGTTAGGCTTAAATGAGATAGCTAATGAAAGGCATAAAAAAGCTTGGGTTTTTAATCCATCTTTGATGTTAGGACACAAAAACCAATAGTTTCTCAAGTCTTATGACATTTCGCTCACCTACCTAATTTTAGTATAAGAGTCGTGTTCACTGAACTTTAAACACTCTCTTATGCAATGTGTGTTCCACCTATGATTTCAAGATAAAATTTTGAATCTTCAACACTTGCAATTGGCCGAACCATAAAGCACCCATACTAATGAAACCATAGTGTATTAGTAGTATATTCTGGATAAGAATTGAATAATGGGAATTAGGAAAAAGGAGTTCATAAACAACAACTGGGGTGAGGAGAGCACCCAGATCTTCTCTTGTGTTGCCTTGGCCATAAAAAAATATTTACATTTTTTTAAGACACACACTTCCAATTAGAACAAAACCCACACTTTCAATTGTGGGGGAATAACTTCAAACAATATAAGTGCATAAACAGAACAACTAGAATGAAATGTTGAAGATGAGATCAATCACTACTCACCAGTTCCAGATTCCGACCTTGAAAGGGTCGGATCGTCAATAAGAACAAGGACCAAAGCTTTTGATTCTCCACTGAGCGAGCCGAGAAATTGTTTCCACCTTCGGGAAAAAAAAACATTGAAGTACCAGTCGAGCTTCTCCAAATGGATAGATTCTCTCAAGCACCCGTCGGGCTTCTCCAGATGGATAGATTCTCCAGTATTGATCGTCTTGAGAGTATTTCCTCGTCGAAATTTTGCACCCCAAATAAATCAAACACTCAAAATGGGTGGGTGAGAAACACAAACCCCAACTTCTCTTTCTCCAGTCTTGATAGTCCTCAGAGTTTCTCCTTGAGCCAAACAACCACTCTCCAAATCGAGCCTCTCAAGCTCCAGTCGAGCTTACAAACTCTTCACAAAGCAATCAAAATTTTGAGCCAAACAACCACTCTCAGATCTCGAACCCTAGATTTGAGCCAAAAACTTGAGAGTATTTCCTCGTCGAAATTTTGAGAGATTTCGCCCTAAAAAACCAGATCTGAAATGGGTCTTTGGAGCCAAAATATTTCACTCTTTGGAGCCAAAACGATGGCACGTGCCCAAGACCCTCCCAGGCGCACGTGCCCAGGAGTGTCCAGGCATCTACCCAGGCTGGGTAGAATTACTGCTCTCTCTCTCTCTCGCTTTCTCTTCCTGGAACTCCCTCGCTAGTGAAAGAAAATCTGAGTGGTGTGCCATTTGGTTAAAGAGAGCGTAGGGTTTTCTAAAATTTTAAGTGAAATTGAACGGTTTCAATTTTTTTTTTTTTTTTTTAGCTTATGTTTCTACAGTGTTTTAATGCAGTAATGTTGTTAAAATTTGGGTTTTTCATAGCACAAGGGCAAAAATGCTATAATTAAACGCTATTAATAGGCACTTGTGGCATAATTGAGGACTGAGTACTCCGATTTGAGCACCTCTCCTGCTCGACCCTTTCTCCCCGCCATTGAAGAGTAGAGTAGAGAGAGAATGGGAAGAAGAAGAAGAAGATGGAAGGTTTTGATCGGGTTTTCGCTCCTATGCAAATAAGGCGTGTTAGAGTCTCTGTTAGCTTGGTTTTTGGAGAAAGCAACGGAGTAATAATTTTTCTTTGAGCAAATGATAAGTTGACATTTTTTGAGATGTGTGGGAATGATATTTTAACATTGGGAAAATGATCTAATACAATGGCATAAATAGAAACATCTCTGTAATAGCATTTTTATGTGTTGATAGCATTTTTAATATGGAATGCTATGTAAAACCAACTATATGATAGCATTTACTTAGTAATGCCATAGAAAAATTGATGTTATATACTATTTTTGTTGTAGTGGCAATGCAGCCTAATTGAATTGAAAGTTAGATTGATACATAATGAAATGCGTTATGTATTGTTAGAACCTAAATGCACCACACGAACATAATTATGTGTAGATATGTAGATGTTCGTCATCATCAGGATTATTTAATGAGGTTGTGTTTGGTTGGAATTGAAAACACTCCATCGTATATGAAATAAGTACTTTTGATAGAATATAACTTGCGGAAAAAGATAATAATGGAAATCAAATAAATTGAACGACAAAGTAAATCTATGATAAATAAACAAAACGAAATAAACTTATTTTCATCAATCAACTAACTAACAATGGACAACTTATGTTTATTTTATAATTAACCTAACTTTTAAAACAAACCCTAAATCTATTAGGAAACCGTATGAGAATCCTAATTGGAATCCCTATTACAAAATAATAGAATTGTCTAATATTAATAAAATACTCTTATTCCTAATATTAATAAACATGTTAATTCTACCAACCTCCCCGAGTTGAAGATCGAAGCTTGTCCTCGAACTTGAAGCCAATGAAATCATACAAGCGCAAACAACAAGTGATGGTGAAGTGTTCATGTAGAAGTCAACCTCGAACTATGCCTTTGTGTTACTGGCATTCCAAAGAACTCGATACTAAAAATAAAATCCAATTTGAAGACCGAGCTCGAAGTAGATTTACTGCCAAAGTTGAAGTTGCGTAAACTAGTCCTAAAAAATGTATAAGAAATTGACCCCAATTGAATCATCAACACTGATCTGCGGTGGTACATGTCCATTAAAATATCTTTGTGGTGACACACATAAGTTCTAGGGGTGTTCATAGCCACAAGACATACGTGAAAATTTTGGATCGGGAACTGAAGTAGAAGACCCTTTCTTAAGAGCCGGGCCCCTAGCTCCAGGGGAGCCTCAAGACCCTCCGTCATCCTATTTTCTTCATATGTTCTTCTTCTTTTTTCTGTTATTCATTTGTTCTTCTGTTCTTCATTCTTATGTTCTTCATCATCATCACGTTCTTTAGGCACCCTGGCGCCGATCTAGCGCTAGGGGCCTACTTCTTAAGAATTGTTGGAAGTGGAAATGGAAGCATGGATCAAAGGAAAAAAGAATAGGGACTCAAGAAAGAAGAGATTTTCTTCCTCCCTTCGTCTGACTGAACTAGTGTGGGGCGAGGGGCTACTGGAGGAAGATGGGGGAGTAATGTCAAAGAAGGAAAAGGGGGAAAAGGAATGGAGTTAAGTGACATAGGAGGCGGCTTTGAGGAAGGACGAAGGGTATGGCGGAGGATGGGTGGTTTGCAAAGAAGGATGAACGAGGTGTTGTAGCAGTCAAAGAATGAGGGTTGGTCTGCGATAGGCTCTGTCGGTCCATGGAGACAAGAGGCGGGGGCTGGCTAAGTTTATTGAGGCCATCAATGGGTGACAAGGACCTATCGCTGTATGTCTTTGCAATAGGAGGTAGATCGACCTCACTATGGGTGCACGATGGGGAGTGCTAGCAGGGATTGGGAATTAGGGAACTAGCGAGAGGGTGAGTGGGGTTGGCGGAGGGGAACAATCTGATGAGGGGAAACTGGATTTGGCGGTTGTAGGGTGACAGACTGGTTGATCGATCTACTATGACTATTGTTTGTCGTCGATTTGTTTGTGGAATTTGTTTGGCTACAACTCCGCCGTCGATGATGCTGGGGCGTGGGCCCCTGTGGCGTTGCTATTTATGTCTGTCCCACAACCATTGCGATGCGTGACAGGTATTTCTAAAAAATCCAATCCATCATCTCCTTCTCTCTATCAAAGATTATATTCATCTTTTCCATCAATGCTCTTTCAATTGATTTTCCGAACTGGAGTCTTGTTTCTTCTGAAAATCAAATGAACTAAATTCGTTCGGCTGTGATACTAGCGGATAGAATATAACTTGCGGAATAACTAGAATCAAATAATTGAACGACAAAGTAAATCAATGTAAATAAATGAAACAAATTTATTTTCATTAATCAACTAACTACCAATAGGCAGCCTATGCCTTATTTATAACTGAGTTAACTTCTCAAATAAAGCCTAAATCTAATAGGAAACCAATTTGAGAATCCTAATTGGAATCCCTATTAGCAAAATATAATTGTCTAATATTACTAAAATAAATATTAATAAATATGTTAATTCTATAATTTTTTAGATGCCTTGGGTTAAATAAAGAAAGACGCAGCTAGAGGCTTGCTTTCTAAAACAATAATGACTATTACACTGGGAGAATATACCCGAGCCCTGAAAAATAACCAAAATATGAACTCCATCGTTGGACTTTCCTAATATCCAACTGGGTTGGCATCCGAGAGAAAGATAGAGACCCCAAACATGTACACTTGGTACCTTGGAAACTAATTAGACAAGCAACGTGCAAACACTCTTAATTTATCCTTTGTATTTTCTACAGTAGAAAACGATTCAAACTTCGCTTTCAAGTTTCATGTTTATACACTCAACCTGATAATCTTCACCAAGCCAATTGATTGTTTATTAGTTGTTGCTTTTTCACTAAATAAAAATGAAGAATAATTGATTAATGGACATTTACCATTTTCTTTTCTAAATTAACAATGAATGTAGAGTTATTAACAAATAATACAAGAATTTCCTCAAACCCGAGCAAGACCAAAAGAAAATCCCCAGGCATGATCTCATCAAACAAAGGAAAACGTAAATAGACGTAAAGACTCGATGAAATAAGTTAAGAAGAAAGATGAAGGGAACTTACAACCAATAGAAGGTAATTGAGTCTCCTCATATTTATGTCACATTTCCACCATCCAAACTTCAGATCTATGGAAATCTTTGGTTTTTGTTCCTTTTAGATGGACATTATCTGTATGTTTGTAAAAAAACAAAAAACAAACAAACAGAGTTGAATTAATAAATAAACAAGTAATGGACAATTTCTTTACCATTGTTGCTTGGCACTTCTTGAGGGAGATTGACAGATAGAGATGGGCGCTCTGAGTTTACATGTCATCTAATAAGCTTTCTAAAATTGCACTGGACATGGCCTTCCAAACTTCAAATAACTGGACTTGGAAGTAAATATGGCAATTAGTGACCAAAACGGTAATGATTATCTGACACAACATGACCCGCTCAGACTTGGGTTTTAAAAAATATGACACGACTAATAACCATGTTAGCATGATACGACATGATCCTTTAAATTTGTGTGTTGGGTTTGGGTTTGAGGTCTTGACACGATTGACATAGGACTGGCCTGTTGGTTATTTCGTATTTATTATTTTAGTAATATATATGGCTTTGGCATAGTTATGAACTATTAAAACAAATCGTGCCAAACTTGCGCATAGGGTACTACAAACTTTATAAAATGGCTTTGGCACGGTAAGAAATATTGTATAAAAGTTAGTAATCATGATAACAAAAAATGTGAAGGCATGTCCACCCGTCACGAAATAACTTATAGCCGTGTCGGGTTTGATCTTTGACAACTAAACGAGTCCGGTTGTGTTTGACTAGTTGACACAAGGTTTTACTTTGACATGATACGAAAACTCAATTTCTTATATGCAGTCAACAATCATTAATTGGGCTCATTGGTCGAGGTAAAAAAAAAAAAAAAACCTCAAGTCCCTCATTTACACTAATATGCACTCTATAGGGATGAATTTTTTTCTTTGTGTCATTGCTCAATGGGAGAATGACACGTGGTTTCAAATGCTTACATGCGCGATGCTGGTTGTAAGTAAAAGAAAATTCAAGTAAAAAACTGCAATAACTACCTGGTAATTATACTACGTGTCATGATATTTTTGGACAATGACTGCAAGGAGAAAAAAAAATTCCCTCTACAGGATACCCTACTAATTTTTGCAGCTCAAGTCCCTTAAACTACTCATGTTTTGCATTGTACAAAACACATCTTTTTATTTTACAATCTTCCACTCCTCCGTTAGAGTTGAAATTTTAACATATCAGAAACAACTTGTCAAACTTTTAGCCTGTTCCATTATGCATGTGTCAAATTGAAAATGGATTTATCTATCAAAATCATGAAGCGAGCGAGGGCCCACCTTGGGCGTGACACAGGCATGGTAGAAGCTAAGTTGTTTCCTAGGTGACCCCCCATGCTTCCTGTCAGTCTGTCACAAATCTCTCATTTGATTTCAATCCAAATTGAAATTAGAGACTCTCCAATCACCGTAACTTGAAGGTTGGAATCTCTCTCTCCATTTGATTACAATCGAAATCTCCATTGGACGCACCCTAATCATTGCACCTTAAAGGATCACCTCCTCTTTCATTGAGTCTAATTCTTTACTTCTTCCTCCAATCGATGTCTCTATCTTCGACTTTGGGTGTTTTGATTGATTGATTTAACAAGGTAAGAATGGTTGACAAATTAGGATGTTCTGATCTTAGATTTCGAAATTTGGGTGTTTTTCATAGTAAACATAAAAATAAAAAATGGTCGTTTTGGTTGAACTTACCATCGATTTAGGTGTTTTGATTACAAATCTCCAATTAACTACAACTACTACTTTCACAAGGCCTAATAGATTTTTATTGATTAGTAGAGATTAGTTGATTCGACAACAGACAGAGGTAGCAATCGTTTTTTCCCCTCTATTTTTTGTTGGATATACCTCTGATCAAGGATTGTGATTTCAGTTTTTGAAGTGATTTTGATTATTTGACTTTAAGAAAATTTTCTAGAAAAATTTGGTGTGTAAAGAAAAAACGTGAAAATTTTGAGGATACATGAGCATAAAACCTGAAGAATCAAAACTGTCAAACCCAAACAAAGAAAGCAAAATGATGCATTACTTTAGTCTTTGAAAACATATCTTTCATCAAATGTTGCCTAGAATCAGTTTTCCAGATTATAGTCATCCATTAAAAAAGGAAAAAAAAAACAACCCACATCTTTTTGTTAGAAGATCAGAACATTCTGAACCCTTGCATCAAATAAACCAAGTTCTTTTAATCAGTTTGATAATCATCGAAAAACTTAAGTTAGAATCAGGACTTGAAACACAAATTAGTAATGAAAATCTAATCCCTCAACAAATTGCGAGGTGGAGTTCATAACAGGGGCTGGGCTAGTGTCACATGGATAAATTCTTGCCTAAAATTTTCGTAAAGGATCCTGTAATGTCACTATCCCTCTACTTAAAGAGTATTTGTGTTAACAATCAAAATAAAATTATTGTCATCATACACGAGAAAAAATGTTAAATCAACAAATTGACAACAAAAGTATCAAATCCTAGTGATGGGAAAGAAGTGAGGGCTACAACCTACTTGTAAACCAGAGAGTTTGATAAATTAGCATAAATTGGAAAGCAATCCCATTCAGAATATGTTTCAGTGCTTAGGCCTTTGTTGTTGCTTCATGGGAGAATGACTGACATCCAATGTGTCTCCTATGCAATTTGGAATTGGCTTTACAGGCTTACAGCAATAATTGAGCGTCCCTTGCATGAAACACGAGTAAAACGCATGGCCAAGGGACAGACCACTAGCAGGTCTACCACTGCCAACATATTTGCAAAGGCAGAAATCTGACTTGGCAACCAAATAAAATCATAAAATATCATCCATGCCTTTTATCTTATATATTGTTTAGCTAGTGATATGTTGATAATTTTTTTAAAATATTGTAGATACCCAAAGGAGCAAGGTTTATTGGGATCCCAGGAACAGAGATTAACCAACCTGATCATAACGTATAGTTTGTATACTCCATCTCGTTGCTTGAACCTGGCGGCTGCAACAATAAATAATAAACAAGATTAATAAGAAACAAACAAACCCTACAAAGATAAACATACAAAGTACAAAATATTTACCTGTGAGAGGATCGAGTAGAATTGACCAATTCTTCCAGGTTGTAAATCGTGAGGCATCACATTGCTTTCACGAGGCATAACATAAGGCATACACTCTAAACCCTAAAAATGACAATTGTAAATAAAATCACTATTCTTGACTTAAGAATATATACATTCATAAAACACATTGCAAAACATACCAGATTTGTGTCAATGGCCTGATTCTTTTGTGTGTCATTCTTTGTTTTCCTTTGTATCATTTTACATATCTTTTCGACTTTGGATTTCAGCCTTGAATTAGACCGTCGTCCTTTGCTACGAACCGCTAATGGACTACGAATCTGGATGCCAGGACTAGAAGTAGTAGTGCCCACCTCCAAATAACTCTGTGAATCAACATGGTCATCACAACCAACATTTTTAAGTTGGTCCAGCTTCAAAGTGATCCATTCTTGAACTTGGCATGTCTTATTGTCATCCTCAGCAGCGAAGTCAGCCAATTCATAGAAGGCATTGCACATCTTTTCAAAACACACATTTTCAGGCTTCAATCCCCAATTTGAATAAACAATCTTAACCTTCGTATGAGCCCTCCTAACGTCTTTCCTCCACTTCCGAAGAACATACTTATCAGGTATGACATGAATCTCTCTTTCAAACAAGACTTTCAATACATGTCTGCATAAGATCCCCCTGAACTCAAACAATTGACAATTACACTTGATCGCGAAGTCGTCAACATTTAAAGAGACTATAAAATGGACCGATCGTTGGCTATCATTTATCACCAAGTCTTGTTTAATAGTGTGCAACTCACATCCACCCCCATCCATAACTTCACCGACAATTCTACAACATAGATTCCCTGTTATCTCTTCTTGGAACTCTTTAAATTTCTTTATAGTATAGGCATCTTGAAATTTCTTCTCTATTGCATAAGGAGTAATGCAAGGAATCGTTCGGCTAAAAGATTTAAAGTCTTGTTCAACTTCCTTTTGGACTTTACTTCGTAGTGCATTCTCATACTGTTCTACGAATTGCTTCAATGTGGTCTTCGAATTTACATAACCATAAAAAAAAGCATTCATGCTTTCACTCCTTTGAGTTGAAGACATCCCCGCCCAAAAAGTATTTCTTGGTTTACACTTGGGGATTAACTGTAAGATCAAACTAGATAGTTTATAAAATAAAAAATATAATAGAAAGATATGATTTATTAAAAAGTACAAGAAAAGAAAGATAGAAGCTTACAAGATAAAATTATTATATTTTTAGAACCTTGGAAGCAGTCCCATACATATCAAGCAGTCCCATACATATCAATTTGTGCTTAAAATACAGATTAACATTCGGTATTATAGTTCAAATAAACTTCAATATACAAAATGACACCCAGTTTTACAATGCATACAATTCATGCCTACAATTAACTAAGAATGACACCCAATTTTACAAAGCATACAATTCATGCCTACAATTAACTAAAAATGGCACCCAATTTTACAATTATACTATATGCTAAATACTGTCAAAGAACAGAAAGGGGTACTTACCAACTAACTAAGAAGTCTGGCTATTCCAAAAAAGCTTGGCAATTTGTTCGCACCAAAGATACAAAACAATAGGGTCAATACCTCGCGATTTCTTCTTTCCTATGAACTACCTCTCCAAAGTCTGTAACATGGAATGAAAAACATGAGTAAGGTTTTGGCCTGGTTAACCAAATGAAACAAATGATGAGCATCTAAACTCATAAGTAAATAATGAGCCACAAATTATATTTTTAGAACCTTTGTGAAACCAACTTCACGGTGTTCTTCAAAACAACCCAAATTCAATGACAATACAGAAAAACTAATTAAAAGAGATGAACAAGAGTAAGGGCAAAATCTTCAAAATTCCCAAATCTGATGAAGAATAGAGCATGAGTTCTACAGGGGAAACAAAACACATGTTTGATTTGTTACAAAATTATTGACAGGATTCCATCAAAATCGAACCAAACTGAATTATGAAGCATTGAAATGAAGAAAATGAAATCAAAATCAAATTTTTTTTGCTAAACACATAAATGAAGAATGCTAAAAAATCAAAAAAATTTCGAAAAATGAAGTCCCAACTCGAAATTTTTTTTTTTTTTGCTAATGAAGAATGCACCCCACAAATCTAAAACCCCATTTGTTCAAAATCTAGGATTCCCATCAACAATCATAACCTAAAAACTATAAATTTTCTGTGTTTAGCAAAAAAAATAAAAAATTGGAAGCTTTACATTTCTAAATTTTAGGTTCCCATCAATAGGGTTCACCCCATTTGCTCGATCTAGTGTTCCCATTTGTTCAAAATCCAGGATTCCCATCCACAATCATAACCTAAAAACTATAAATTTTCTGTGTTTAGCAAAAAAAAAAAAAAAAATTGGAAGCTTTATAGTTCTAAATTTTAGGTTCCCATCAATAGGGTTCACCCCATTTGCTCGATCTAGGGTTTCTGTTTCAACAAAGAAACCCTAGATCTAGTAGAAACCGTAGATGTAGCAATCCCCAACAAGAAATCACACACAAAGAGGGAGAGAATGAGAGGGAAAATAAACTAAAACAAAGGTAGAAACTTTACCTTTTGGGAGAGGGTATTCGTCTTCGAGAGGGAGGGCTTCGTCTCGGTCTCTGTCGAGCGGGAGATGAAGGTGCTTCGTCGGTCTTCGTTGGGGAAACATTGAGCTTGCTTTCTTCGACCAATTTGTCTCTGTCGAGAAGGAAATGGGGAGATGGAGAGGTTCCCTCCTTTTCTCCCCCAAATTTTCGATTCCCTCATTTTTTTTTTTTTTTTTTTGAAACGACAGCACGTGCGAGGGAGCATCCTCGCTGTTTTCCTCGACAGTTAGACAAATTGCTTGCATTAGAAGATGATGAAAGCTGTTTTCTTTATTCTATTTTATTTGTAAGGTTGAATATGCAATGGACAATTGGTGATCTGTGTTTTTTTTTTTATTGCGCTTAGTTGCACATCATGATGTTGCTTTTGTTTGAGTTAACTCACTGAGATATTTATGTTATTGCTTTTGCAGAATATAGTGTTAATCGGTATAGTATATTTGTTTGTGGAATTGGTGATAGGGTGAAGAAATATAATTGTTTTCTAAAAATCTTGAGCAATTCTAGCTGGCCTGGGAAAACCAGCCTGGTACATTTTTGCCCCCTCTTTAAATACCTTTTATGGATTGTGTGTTTAAAGAGGGGGGGGGGCAAAAATGTATTTTCGCCCCCTCAGGCAGCAAACCAGGCTGGTTTCCCAGGCTAGCTAGAATTTCTGAAAAATCTTTGACAGATAGAGTTATTTTGGAAATCATTTCCTATTTAGTTGGTATTGTTTTTTTTTTTTTTTTTTGGAATTTAGGGGATTTCATTTGGAGGGAGTTTATTTTTCACTAGCAGACTCCTTATGTAACCAAACTTGCTATTTCGTCGAATGGTGTCGTTTTTCTCTTCTTTTGTTCTATAGGTTATTTCAACCTTCCTCATGTTTGGTTTTCTATCTTTTAGCTATGTGACAACAGTACATTTGCTAAGATTAGTCAACAGAAACCTTACAATACAAGAACACATCTGAATGTGACAAAGATATTTATTTAGCTAATGTTCTAAGAATTTGTTTTCGAAGATGCTAGGTTGTTCTTCAAAATAATTGGATGATATTTTGGCTAATTTTTTTATGATTTGAATGTGTCAAATACTATACTTCCCCAAAAGAATGGGTCAATTTAATCATGAATGAAAAATGTCATTGTGAAATTTTTTCGAAATATCAAAAATAAATGATACTGATAAACTTTGTTTTTTTGAAAATTTAATACTTGAAATTGTATCACTTAGAACTATCATATCTCTTATTGTTTATGTTTTCACTCTTCTATAGAAAAACTAAATTACCTTCGGGTTGGGTCATGTGGAGTGGGGCACCCCTTTTCATATAAAGAAACTAAAGTACCTTCGAATTGGGTCTTGCGAAAAAGGGTGTGATTTTGAAATGCCTAAAATAGGCTCGATATTTATCCGTAAAAATGTGACGTGATTTATGCGCATTGATAGCCCAAGAGTGGTTTTTGTTACATATATAGTTAGGAGTAACTGGTGATGTATGCCTGTATGTGACATGTCTACACTTGGGCATGGATAACAGAGGCATACGGGCTTGTATGTTCTGCATGGAGGTGGTGCAAATGTGGTTCGTCTAAGTGATCAATTCGTTAAAAATGAATAATATAATCAAGTCAAATAATTTATGGTCACTATTGTTTTAATTGATAAAATACCAACTATTTTAGAAGTCATATTCATATTGTTTCTAACTTTTTCATGCAGGATGACAAGTCCACTAATATTTCAGCTGGCCAGACTTTTCGTAGTCAACATCTATAGTGTAAGTACAAGTAAATACATATTCACTTATTATGATGACATGATTGCCTCGTTGAGGAGCAAATTCTTTGAACTGTGATTTTCTTGCATGACACATTTGCCTCATTGAGGAACTACCTGTTTGTGTTGATATTTTGTTATCACTTGTGGACTTATTGATTTTGGGAATGAAGATTACTCAAACCAGCTTTATTGCTGACTCAAGTGAGTTGTTGCTTCTTGGGTACATTCCTTTGGAAATGTAGCCGATTAGTTTTTCAGGTGTAGAGATTTTTGGGCAGTGCCAATGGAGTTTCATTAATGGATCCAAGAACGTCAAAGAGTCGGTTATTGTTTTCTTTTGTTTCTTTCAATTTTTAAATTATGCTTCAGTTATTGTTGCTAAATTTTCTTTTATTATTAAATTTCATGTCCCGAGTTTTGGGAAAACAGATAACTTTACGTGAAAATAAGGATATTCATTTTTTCGAAAATCGGAGCGTGACAGTTTGGTATCAGAGCATTTGGTTAGCCTAGGCTGGGGTAGAGTCTAGGTGATCCTCGAAATGTGGATATGGGTAAGTACGAGTGTAGAAGTCTTGAGATAAAGTGACAAGGGTGAACCTTGAAATTTTAGTATTGTTTTTGTTTTGGGAAATCTAGTGATGAGATTCCTTAGACTTGAGTCTGCGCGAGTAACCCTATCTTTTTCTTAGTGTTAATATTTGCGAGGCGTTATTCCGTTTAGTTTTCTTTTTAGTGGTTTTGCTATCCGTAGTGTCCAGTTAGTTTTTTTTGCGAATCTCGGAACGAGATTTGTTTTTGAGTTGTATATACTGTAACATCCGTACTTTTTCAATAACAATACAAATTTATGTGCCAAAAGTTCATTTAAAATTTATTTTAAAATCTTAGTTCATTTGACAAATAGTATTTGTCGCAATTCACTTAACTCTCTTACATTTCGAACGTGTGTATGATGTAAACCCCTAAATTTCATAAAGCTAATTTATTTTATTTTGAATTAATTAAAATAGAGTTACATTTAATTGAATTTAAATTTCAAATATAGGGTTATATATTTGTGAAGTTATAGGGTGGGGTGCCGTCAGAAATTTAGTGGGGGCGAATAGCCACCCACAATACAAAAGAAAAGTTTCCCTTTCTTCTCCCCTATTACATTTTCTTCCTCCCTGCGTGTTCCTCTTTTTCTTCTGCGGCGACAAACTCGGCTGTGACCGAGTGTTGCGCAATAGCTCCCATCGGCGTTACTTCATTTCTCCTTCCTCTATCTCCCCTCTCCTTCCCATTTCATTTCAGAGCCAGAAAACAAAATTGTAGACGAGAGAGGGTGTGTGTATGCAAAGGGTACGACGGCGAGAAGGGGCGAAGACGATGTGGGACGATGGCGTTGGCGGGAAGGAGGCATTTTGGCGGAGAAGATCACAGTGAGATTTCCCATTCAATCACCTCTAGATTTGTTTCTTCACCATTTATGATTGTTTTGTTCTCTCGATCCAGATATGGTACTTATAGCGTGTTGAGCCTTTTTTTTCATCTAAACCGTGTTGTTTTCGTATGATATCGATTGATTGTGATTTTTTTTTCTCTGTTCAATGAGCCATCTTTGTTTTTGTTTGAATCATACATAACGATTGAAATATTTTTGGACGGTTCATGGGTTTCTCAGTGAATAGTAATAGAAAATTTACATTTGTGAGTTGTTTTCTTTTATAAATGGTGGGGAGGAAGCTACTATGATTTGTACTTGTTGTTGATAAGATGGATTGGGGTTTATGTTTTCTCTGACTTTATTCTGGATTTGCTTCAAATGGGATTCTATTATTTTCTTTTACACAGTAAAGATAAGTATTTTGGGATTTGATTCTTGGTTTGTTTTGTTTCAATTTCTTCTTCTTTTCTAATATCTCGCATTAGAAGATGGTGAAAGTTGTTTTCTTTATTCTATTTTATTTGTAAGGTTGTATATGCAACGGACAATTGGTGATCTATGTTTTTTTTTTACTGCGCTTAGTTGCTCATCATGGTTTTGTTTTTGTTTGAGTTAACTCATTGAGATATTTATGTTATTGCTTTTGCAAGATTTAGTGTTAATTGGTATAATATATTTGTTTGGGGAATTGGTGATAAGATGAAGAGATATAATTGTTTTCTTAAAATCTTTGATAGATAGAGTTATTTTGGAGATCATTTCCTATTTAGTTGGTATTGGTTTTTTTTTTTTTTTTGGAATTTAGGGGATTTCATTTGGAGAGAGTTTATTTTTCACCGGGAGAGACTCCTTATGTAACCAAGCTTGTTATTTCATTGGATGGTGTTGTTTTTTTCTTCTTTTGTTCTATAGGTTATTTCAACCTTCCTCGTGTTTGGTTTTCTATCTTTTAACTATGTGACAATGGTAAATTTGGTTAGATTAGTCAAATGAAACCTTACAATAAGAGAACACATATGAATGTTACAAATATATTTATTTTTTTAGCTAATGTTTTGAGAATTTGTTTAGGAAGATGCTAGGTTGTTCTCCAAAAATAATTGGATGATATCTTGGCTAAATTGTTCATGATTTGACAATGTGTCAAATGCTATACTTCCAAAAAAAAAATGGGTCAATTTACTTATGAATGACAGATGTCATTGTGAAAGAATTTTGAAATATAAAAAATAAATGATACTAATAAACTTTGTTTTCCTGAAAATTTAATACCTGAAATTGTATCACTTAGAACTATTACATCTCTTATTGTTTATGTTTTCCCTCTCCTATAGAGAAACTAAATTACCTTCGGCTTGGGTCTTGCAGAGTAGGGCACCCATTTTTTTTTTTTGTAAAGAAACTAAATTACCTCCGGGTTGGGTCTTGCGAAATGGTGTGGTTTTCAAATGCCTAAAATAGGCTTGATATTTATCTATAAAAAATGTGACGTGACTTATGCGCATTGATAACCCAAGAGTGACTTTTGTTATTTATATAGTGAGGAGTATTCGGTGATGCATGACTGTATGTGATGTGTCCCCACTTGGGCATGGATGACGGAGACGTCCTCCTTTAGATGAGAGACATACAGGCATGTATGTTCGGCACGGAGATGTTGCGAATGTGGTATCATCTAAGTGTTCAATTCATTAAAAATCAATAATATAATCAAGTCAAATAATTTATGGTTACTATTATTTTAATTGATAAAATACCAACTATTTTAGAAGTGATATTCATATTGTTTCTAACCATTTTCTTGTAGGATCACAAGTCCACTAATATTTCTACAGGTCAGAATTGCCATAGTCAACATCTATAGTGTAAGTACAAGTAAATACATATTTACTTATTAGAATGACATGATTGTCTCGTTGAGGAACTAAATTTCTTGAACTGTGATTTTCTTGCATAACACATTTGGCTCATTAAGGAACTACCTGTTTATGTGATTGTTTACTATTTGTGTTGATATTATGTTATCGCTTGTGGACTTGTTGATTTTGGGAATGAAGATTACTCACACCAGCTTTATTGCTGACCCAAGTGAGTTGTTGCTTCTTTGGTACATTCCTTTGAAAATTTTGCCGATTAGCCTTTCAGGTATAGAGATTTTTTAGCAGCACCAATGGAGTTTCGTTAGTGGGGCAAAAAACGACAAAGAGTCTGTTAGAGTTTTTTTTTTTTTTTTTTTTCAATTTTTAAATTATGTTTCAGTTATTGTTGCTAAATGTTATTTTGTTATTAAATTTCACGTCCCGAGAAACGTTTAGTGCATGTCTTTGATCAAAGGTTTGAAGTTGCTAATGATTATTAGACTATTATTATTAGTTTCTATTTAGTATTTAGAATAATTGTTTTAGCCACATTTTGCATATGATGAGCATTGGACATGTTTTGGCCTTTTTGAATGCCCAGCGTCATATATTTTTTGTCTATATTTGGATGCTTTGATAATGTAGTTCATTTTATATATAACATAAGTATACATGAATCAAAGTGTTTTTTTGAACTTTTTTTTGTTTAAATGTCACATTTGTGTCATTTATCTGCTTAAATATACATATAGTATTTATATTTACATATATATTTTTATTTATTTATTCATATCTCTTATGATATATGTCTCTTAAATTTAGGTTTATGTGATACGATACGAGAAACATTTTGAAAACTATGGGAGACACTGATACGATAAAAGATATAGTAGTTGGTACGAAACTTACTATAAAAAACTTAGTCAAAACACATACTCGTCGGGCAACAACCGACTACTAGGTGTTTAAACTTTGGGACATCAATAGGACACCATAACATGGAAAGCATGTCCTTTTACTCTATAAACAATCAGCGGAACCCAAAATCAGTGTTTTATTCATTGCATGCTCGTTATGAGTGACTGGAGATATAACCATAACCAACATGCAACAAGAAAGATAAGCATATCGTGTAGTTTCTCGAAGCACTTAATTGTCTGAAAGGATTTTAATATGTGAATTGCTTGCTTTAATTGTTTATTACCACTAAAAGCTTTTCACTCCTTGAATGCAATACTCTTAAATAACTACAATATAAACAACGAAAATCTACTTTGCTCACAGTCATGAATTTGTGAAATGTAGGAAGCTTCAGAAAAATCAATAATCATTAGGAAAATGTTGGATTCTAGGGCGGGAAACCTAGTTTCTATATCTAGAACTTGCGGTTTTATGGCATAAGCAATGGTGGCCTAGGAAGCATGGACTGGACATAGACACTGACATGACACAGATTCAGACATGGTGACGAGCAATCTAAAAAAAGTAGGACATGGACACAGGAATAATGAAGTCATTAATATAATAAGGTTATGTATAAAAGAGTTCTTAAATTCAGGTAAGACCTTAAGTAAATGAACAATGGTCCAAAAGCATATTAATATAAAGTTTAAGTAAAAAATATTCAAATAATTCGTCCTTTTTTTTTTGAAATGCAAATAATTTGTACTACTCAAACTTAAAACTCATGTCAACAATCGAAATGTTACTATAATTGGATTAACATTAAAATCTTAAAATTCAAGATTGATTGAGGATTTTAGCCAAATTTGCCAAGTACCATAGCAGGGATTTAGATTGGAATGTGCATGCTACAAGTATTTAGATTGTCTTTTAAATATATAGGGATTCTATCCCAAAGCCAAATCTCGATAGAACGATAATACCTCCCTTCCAAATGAGTGAGGCTAGGGAACCGGGTTTGGCAACCAGGTTCTGTAATCAGGTTCTGTAACCAGAATAATCTTGCATCGTTAGAGTAGGTTATTTATAACCTCGAGATACACATAAACACTTTGAGGATTTCATCGTTCTTTCAAGATCACGCCACGTCACCATGGTTACAAAACCTGGTTGCAAAAACATGGTTTTCGAGCATTTTCGCTTCCAAATAGATATCCATTCAGGAAATTTTCCATTGACTGATTTTCGTACAGTTTCTTGTGCAATTTCTAAACAGAGGTCAAGACAACATATGGTTATTGTGGGAAGGAAAAGAAAATGTTAATCATCGAATCAAACTAGAGTTCATTAATAATAAAAGGTCACCAGTCAAAGAAACAACAAAGCAAATATAAATTACAAGAAAACAAATTCTCCCATTCAAACATGCATGTGTTAAAAGCAATGTTGTGTAAAATCTCTTATGTAAGACCCTAGAACCAAACAAGAGCCTTGACTTCATTCCTATACTTGAAAATCCTATCATTCATCTCTTTCCAAATCACTCAAATGCCTGCAAACATAACTCCTCTCCACAGCTAGAGAACTTTTATGTACACTCACTCTTGTGCCATTTGGAAGCCATCACAAGAAACTTTGCATCACAAGGGTTGGGGTATTGGCTTCTTTACAAATATTTCTCCAAATCTGATGAGAAATTCCGCCTGAAGAAAAGGTGATCAATTGTTTCCTCATCCTTTTCACATAAACTGCATTTATTGGGGATTATCGTGCCCCTTCTAGTGAAGTTATTTAGGAAGTTTTGGGACTATTGGGCGGAGCTAGTTGGTTTATCCAAAAGGGGAAGGATAACAAGTGATCAAATAAAAGGATTCTGAGTGATTAGCTAATTTGTCATACATGTCAAATGAAAATTGTTGCCATGTCCCATCTCCATTTATCAAGTTGGTTGAGGAAATTGTGAGTTGGAGGTGATCAAGTTGCAAAAGTTTAGGGACAATATGTCACACCCCAATTTTTTGAGAAAACAAAATTCTTATATCCATGCAGGATTATTCGTTTCCCTCAAATTTGAAACGTGAAAATTCAATAACAACAAAAACATTTACACAAGAATTGAAGGAGAAAAAAAACTCTAACCAGGGAACTCTTTAAAGGTGATCACCTCACAAACTAATCTGCCAACAATGCCGCCAAAACTATCTAACCTGAGAAGCCTAATTGATTATGTTCCAATGAGAACGTACCCAAGAAGCAAAAACTTACTTGGGTTAGGGATGTAGCTAGTATGAGTATCTTAATATCTAGTAAATAAAATATTTTTCCTACGATAATATGCATTTATATGCAAAAAAGTCAATTAATTCTTTCAGTCCATACCTTACTTTTCTTAAACAGATTACTCATTTTAATGAATTGATTACCTTAGACTATACCATATTCGAACCACTTCCGCACCGAACATACATATCCGTATGTCTCACATATAAAAAAGAAATTCTCCATCACCCATGTCTAAGTGGGGACACATCACATATATAGACATGCATCACTGCATACTCATAACTATATGAGTAACATAAAAAGCCACTATTTGCCTATCAATGTGGATAAAATCTCATGTTACATTTTTTATAGATAAATAATCAAGCCTCTCCCAGGCATAAAAACACCTTCTTTCCAAAAGACCAACCTGGAGTTATTAGTTCTTTATAAGAAAAGGGGTGCCCTATTCCGCAAGATCTAACCCGAAGTTACTTTGTTTCTCTACAGGAGAGATAAATCACAAAAGAACAAGCTAGGTGTGGTAGTTTTAAATGATGCAATTCAATGTGATTAAAGTTTATGAACTCAAAATTATCCATATCACTTACTGTGATTTCTCAAAGGTCTTCTTTGGTGAAACTTTGTTAATCATAAATAATTCCACCAAAATATCCATCAATTCCAATATTAATATGACATGAGCACTGTTATATACTTTGCACAATCAATACCATCACATTTGAATGTCATGCTATCAATACATATGTCACGCCCCGCTCATAAGGAAAATCCCAACAGACGGGAATATTTCCTACAAATGGCACATGACATACAACCTAACCACATTCTCACATAAAGGTTCTCAGAAACGAAATCCCATTATATTACACAAAACTCCAAAATAATACAACCATTACACTGGCAATCTTCGCCACCAAATCCACACACCAAAGCAAAGACTCAAAACATAACTTGAATACAAAACACCAAAAAGAAAAATACAAAACATCTTACAAACCCTTGAAAGAACTAGGAACTACTTATGCTCGGCTTGATCAACAAACTCGCTTTCAGATACTGCATTCCAAACAGAGTACACCCAATTGCTACAAAACAAAGCAAAATGGGTCAGCTAAAGCTAGTATGAGTAGAATAAAAAAAATAGCAGCAATTAAAAATGAAAATATTGATCCACAGTCCTGATACGTTATTTATTTTTTATTTTTTTATAATAACCTCCAGTGGGGAGGGACAACTATGGGATGCCAGACTTTTATTACTTGAAAAAATCTTATACACTTGTCGGGGGTACATTACGACTTTACCCGAGAGAAGAATCAGTTCCTAATTCCCAAAAAAGACCTTGCAAATGCCTGTTTACCAAAACAAAACAAAAAGGAAATTATAATTCTAGACCTAACTCACCAAGGATAAGGCCAAATAAGGCTTCAACCAAGGAGAGAATGAGACCTAATAAGGCCTAAAACCAAGGAGATTTAGAACTTAAAAGATCTGATCATGAACTAGGCCAAAACACCAAAAGCTAAAGACTCAAAAAACAAAACCATTAATGATCAAAAAGACCGTAATGGAATTGCAATAACTGCCCAAAAACAATCCGCACCTGATGCACTTTGCCGATATTGAAACAACCTTGCAACCAACTTGCATAACCACTTTCATAACAACTTGCAACTTCCCAACCTAACAAAACTTGCCACTTGCACCTTGCAAATTGCAAGAGAATTATTGCACTTGTAAACATAAATAAAAAACTCCAAAAGCATGCTTCCATCAATAAGATTTTGCCAAGCCTCAGCGATAATTCCAGCCCCATTTCAAGTCTTTGCAATAAGCAAACTGACCACCAAAATAAAACGTGCCGCACCAGAAATGATCTCAAAGAACTGAAACCATAGACAGACAAAAACTGTCCAGTAATTCTAGGACAGCAAACCTGTCCAAGTCCTCGGCACCACCAGCACTGCTGCTCTGCAACCCGACACTTCATGAACCTCCATTGTTTTCTCCAGGACACAGCAGCCGAAACAGCAAACAGGGAAACAACGCGCATCCGAACATAGTACTCTTTCAAAACAGAGCACTCTGTCCAGTGCAATGCAGATCTGAAAAATTTTACAGCAGCGCCAAATCTTGTCAAAACGATTATAGAGAAATAAGCTGCTGTTACAAAAAAAACTTTCTCTATTCATTCCCATGACGAACATAAGTCGTGTGGCAACTGTCAAGGAAAACCAACCTTGCCAGTCGCCTAGGTAACTCATTCGCTCCATAAGTGACAGACCTACAATCTTTTTGTGCCTTGTCTGCAAGCGCATCCGCGACCGCGTTAGCCTCTCAATAGATATGTTTGTACTCTATAAACATTTTTTCTGCCAACAACTTAATTTCTCTAAAAATGTTTTCCAAATGCCACGGGATCTTAAAAGTCTCCCTAAACCAACCACAAATAAGTTTCGAGTCCGATTGAACCAGTACTTTTCTCAACCCCAATGAGGAGCATAGACGCAAACCTTCCACAAGGGCCAACACCTCAGCTTTATTGTTTGATCATTTCGCAAAAAAACAATTTCTTACCAACCACACAAATACCCCTAGGGTCTCTTATAATCACACCTCCTGTCGCTTTATTTTTTCGAGAAGAGCCATCAACATTCAGCGCCACAAAATCTGCAGGAGGAAAGAACCAATATACAATTCTAACCAAGCGTCTTCTAACCGGTATCTCATGTAACCCAAGCGCCCTTAGAGGGGCCTTATTCCGACTAATTTGCTTCGGTATGATAAATGTATTGGCTAACCTCAAATGACGCCTAAAGTTCAAAATAAAAAATGCATAATTTGGAGTAATATCTTCGTAGACAGCCTTGCATCTTTGCTTCCAGATTTCCCATAGAATAAACATAGGAGTGAGGAAGTAAAACACACCTGATTGCGTGGTCATCTTTGCTCTTTTGAACCAAATCTGTAACACTGTGGAGATCTCTGCTGGTTTCCTTACACGCACATCAAATAACCCATCAAAATGACTCCATACTTTTACCGCCAAGTTGCCCTCCAAAAATAAATGGTTCAAAGTTTTCGTCTTTGGATTAGCGCAGCACCTACACCTCGAGGCGAGGCTAAACTGCATCGATACAATTCCCCTTCCACTGGCACGCCTCTGTGCAAAAGTTTCCAGACAAACACTGAGATTCTTAACTGGATAATGTTTTGCCAAATTTTTTCCTTTATCTCATTTTTCACCCCCTGCTTTCGTAGCAATTCATATGCAGAATGAATGGAAAACATACCATTCGGTTCCGGTGCCCAAACACACCCATCATCACCATATTTCTTACCCCGCAACCTCTCTGCGAAAAGGTCTTGTGCAAGCAATCTTAGTTCAGGATTGACCAATTCGAAATCTCCCAGTATCACTTCCCTAATCGTGGGCCAAAACCCACGATTCATCAAATCCTCCGATCTTTTGAAAGAGGCCACACGATTCCAATTTTCTTCAAAGAAACTAATGTTTCCCCTGCCAATACGCCAGAAAGAATTGCTCAAAGTTGTAAATTTACAAGACATAATCTCCTTAAAGAATGGGGAAGCCCCACATTTCACAACCTGGCAACTCAACGAAACTCTAGACAACCAATATTTATTCCTCATAAAAGAAGCCCATAGTGTATCTGAAGAAATAAGTTTCCATAAAGCTTTAACACGAAAGGCCTTCATCAACACTGTCAGGTTTCTGACGCCCAATCCTCCTTCCTCCTGAGGCAAACAAATCTTGTCCCATGACACCCATTTTTTCTTCAGCCTACTTTCACAATCCCCCCAAAAGAAATTTGCTAACAAACTATTAATTCTAGTTATAACTTTCTTGGGTACACACATGGCGCTTAGAATGTAAACATGAATTGAGCTTAGAACATGCTTAATTAAGACCATTCTCCTTCCAGGCGATGATAGTTTTGCTTTCCATCCTTGAATACGTCTTTGAATTTTGTCAATCAATTCTTCAAAATAGGAGAGTTTTGCTTTCCCTTGAAACACTAGACCTCCCAAATAAGTCAAATGAGACCCTTTAAATTGGAATCCTGTAATCTCTTCAAATTCACAATTCTTTCCACTGTCACATTGTATTCCATCAAAAAAGAGCTTTTTTCTTCATTTATTTTCTAGCATGACGCATTGCAGTATTTTTTTCTAGAAAATCCATGCACCCCTGAACTGACGATTTTCTCCCATTTAAGAAAATTAAAGTGTCGTATGTATAGAGTAGATGCGAAATAGGGCTGCAGGCCCTAGGCGTATAATAATACCCTATTTTTCTTGTATTGAAAGCCCTTTGCAAACCCCTACTCAAAACCTCTGAGGCAATGATGAATAAAAAAGGTGAGAGAGGATCCCCTTGCCTTAGCCCTCTTGTGAATTTAAAAAAGCCTTTGTAAGCTCCCTGTAGCAAAATTGAAAAACCATAAGAAGCTATACAGTTGGAAATAATATGACAAAATCTGGTATTAAAACAAAACTTTTTGAGCACCCCGAACAAAAAATTCCATTCTAGCCGATCATAAGCTTTTTCCATGTCAATTTTCAGCACAACATTACCTCCAAAAACCTTTTTATGGATATCTCTCACCAATTCCTGTGTTAGGCCGATGTTTTCCCCAATAAACCTTCCTTAAACAAAAGCCCCTTGCTCCAAGGAGATCATTTCTGGTAAAACCAATGCCAATCTATTACAAAGAATTTTACTGAAAATTTTATAGATTACATTGCACAGACTAATGGGGCGAAAGTCAAAAAAGAAACCTGAATTTTCCTTTTTTGGGATCAAAGCCATGAAGTTAGGAGTAAAAGACGCCAGAAGAGCCTCCCCCTCAAAAAACTGTATAGCAGCTTCCCATATATCTATACTCACCAAATCCCAGCATGTTTGGAAAAAACCCGCAGTAAATCCATCCGGGCTAGAGGCACTATTTTTAGGAATATAAAAAACAACCTCCTTTACCTCCTCCATCGAAGGCCTTTTGGCCAATGCATCACACCTAACTGCTGTAATGGTCTTCGGAATGCAATATAACAGTTCTGAATCAAGCACACAATCACCCTGGGCAGACAAAAGACCATGAAAAAAATTATTTGCTTCTACAAGGATTTCACCTGGATTCGAAATGGTCCTACCACTTGGCAAAAAGATCTGAGAGATGACCCTTCTTTTTTGTTTGGATTTAGTGGAAGCAAAGAAAATTTTTGTACAATCATCCCCTTCACTGTATTCCTTTTCTCACGACTTCTGAATCCAGTAAAGCTCATCTTGTTTTAGAGCTAATCTGTACTCCACCTGACAACGACTCAGATTACAGCAAACATTAATGTCCCAGTTTGCATCAACATTAAGGCCATTATTACCAATATTATCCCAGCCCGCCACAAGAATAGTTTTCCATTGCTGCATTTCATCCTCTAGAGATCTCAGTCTGCTAAACACATTACCAAATACCGTCTTGTTCCACTGTATAAGAGCCCTTCTCACCATTTTAAGCTTAACATCAATTTTGCCAACATGTCTCATATCATCTAAATTAGACAACCATATTTCTCTGACCAGCAGTAGAAACCCAGGATGAGTCATCCACATATTAAGGAATCTAAATGGGATAAAACCTGTTCGCACCTGAGTAGGCATGGATGCCAGTAGCGGAGAGTGATCAGAAAAAGTTCTGGTGAGATGTTCCACTTTCGGGTTAGCCAATACTGTCAACCATGTCGAATTAACAAAAATTCTATCCAATCTAGCCCATATACGATCTCATCCTCGCCTATTGTTACAGTAGGTGAGTCTAGGTCCCGTGAAACCACAGTCAATCAATCCACAATTTTCTATACAATCTAAAAATTAGACATACTAGACAAGGACGGCAATACTCTCCCAATCTTTTCTTGTGAGTTTAAAATAGTGTTGAAATCCCCGCCAACCATCCATGGTAGGTTATGATTAGAAGCATGAGTAACCATATTTGACCATAGTTCCCTTCTCTCTTCAACCGAACATTTAGCTTAAACAAAAGAAATTAAGTAAATTCTTGTAGAAGAAACTGTTACCTGACAGTGAATGATCTGGTCCGACATTTTCACAATTGAGAGGTCCAGTGCAGCATCCCAAAAGATCCATATTTTACCACCAACTGTGACATTAAAGGCGAACCCCGCAAGCTTAAGTTTATGACCAACCTCCATATATCTTCTAGCTTAAATCCTAGGCTCTGCTATCATAAGAATTCTAACATTATTTTCCTTCACCATAATTTTTAACCATATTTTCGTGGACCTATTACTGACCCACGAGCATTCCAAAACATAAAGTTTTCAATCATCTTAAACGCGGGAGGAAGAAACACCCTTCTTTGTCTTACGACGCGTGACCGGAGGCACCGCCATTTTGACTTTTGGTTTCTTAGTTTCGTCACCTGATTGCGCCCTCAACTCTAAATCCTTGATAGCTACAGTTTTCGGCCCTACCTCCGAAGCTGACTAAGTTTCATCACTATCTTCTGAGGCGCTTTGAAAAGTATTGATATTCCTTGTTTTATTCTTTTTCCGCTTAGCGCGTCTTTCCTCAACCAAATTGATAGCATTATCAATTAGCAATCTCACCTCCTCTTGAATAACGGAAACCAATTCGTCTGGCTGAATTCCAACATCCCCGGGTTCTCTAGTCGGCCTAGAACTGCTACTAGATTCATGCACAATTTGGTTCATTTCGGTGAGGCCCAAGTTCACCGCTGACTGTAGACATTCTGCCCCTCTACCCGCGCCTCCTAATTGGTGTGATTTGAGCGCACAACCATCTTTGTTCCCTGCTGAAATAGAGCATGCAAAATCTGATTTGTTCATTGCTGAAATAGAGCGTGCAATCGCTGCTTTGTTCCCTGCTGAAACAGGGCGTGCAAGCTCTGTTTTTGGTGTCTCATTTAGTTGTTGATCTGTTGTTGGAGTCGCTGCTTTAGGATTGTTTAGCTGCTGCTCTTCATATGTTTCTTGATCAGAATTCAACAAAACTTTCTCATCCATTTGGCTCCCTGACTCGGGTAGAAAACCCCCGCATTCAACGTGACCAGGACAACTTCCCGGGACATCATGAGCTCCTGCTTCATCACCCTGAAGTGCTCTAGAATCAACTCTTTGTAGAACCTTAATTTGACTCAATTCACCCTTTTTTCCCACACCTTCCAGCCCTGGAGTTGGCTTCCCCGGGTTGCCAACACCAACGCTTACCATTGGATCTCCTTGTAGCATTTGCAATCTCACTAATTGTATACCCCGCCTCTTGTAGACATTCCTCCGTCGTTTCATGCGCAACTATATCATTGGCGCTATCCTTTTCCTCATTATCCGAAAAGATTTATTTTTTGATTATTCTCCTCTTTATCAATATCCTTTGTAAGAGTCTTAAATTTGTTTGTCAATACTACCGGTTCTTTGGTCAATAATTTCTTCGTACTCATTCTCTCATTGATTTCCTCCCCCATATTATTTTTTGCACCACTCGTGCCCACATCAGATTTTGCTACTTTGTTTTTATTGGCTACTGGAACATACTGTTGCTTGATAATCTTGGATTCCACCTTATGTTTCTCATTCTTCTCTTCTTTCTCCACATGGGTTGTGTTCACATAGCCCTTGAGGCCTAGTTTTTTTCTGCAAAATTCTTCATGATGTCCTAGCAAAGAACAATAGTCACAATATTTGAACTCCGGGTATTCAATTTTTTGCCAGAATTCACAATTGTTTGCCCTATCAATCCAAATCCTATTCGGTAAATTTTCTGCCAAAGTCATCTCCACGCAAACAGGGGCAGAACCCGAACGTGATAAACAACAAGTATGGTCATCCATGCGCAAAAACCACCAAAAGAATTCACAATAGCTTTTAATAGAGGATGATGAAATAAATGCAAAGGCAAGTTAGGCAACTCTACCCATAGTGGAATTGAGACCGGATCTTCTTTCAGACTGAAACCATCACACCAGCGAAAGGCTTTGAATCGCACTCCTCGAATCAAGAACGAGTCCATTGACAATACTTTCTTTGCTTCTGCCTCAGATTGAAGCTGGACGAGAACGTGATGTTGATCAAGAAAACCTAGGGAAAAGTCACTTAGTATCCCCCAGGTTCGATGAATCGAATCTCGAATATCTACCAATGTTGGCCTGTAGCTAGAGAACTTTAAAACTATTACGTGTTGTTCCATGAAAGCCTCCCCACGGGTTTCATCAGATGTCGTTATCCCAATGGCTGGCTCTCATTCTTTTCGGAATCTCGTTCTGTGAGACCCTGAGTGGGCGAACCTGAGGTAAGGGTGAGGGTTGGAGCCCAACAGGCCGAGAGAGGTTGGACGAGCTACAAGGGAAATCATAGTCCCACATCGCCTGGGTAGGGGAGGAGGACGATCCTTATATGTGCGGGGTCAGCTCCCCATTCTATCGACGTGTTTTAAAGCCGTGAGGACCGGATGGTAGCCCAAAGCTGACAATATTGATACAGTGCGGGAGGGGGTCGTCACAGTTTGGTATCAGAGCCTGACCCAGCCGAAAGTGTGCCACGTGGATGTGGACCCTCGGGCAACGTGGACGTTGTGCCTGTGTGGGCAACGAGGACGTTGGGCCTTAAGCGGGGTGGATTGTGAGACCCTGAGTGAGCGGACCTGAGATGAGGGTGAGGGTTGGAGCCCAACAGGCCCAATAGGCCGAGAGAGGTTGGACGAGCTATAAGGGGAATCATAGTCCCACATCGCCTGGGTAGGGGAGGAGGATGATCCTTATATGTTCGGGGTCAGCTCCCAATTGTATCGATGCGTTTTAAAGCAGTGAGAGCCGGATGGTAGCCCAAAGCGGACAGTATTGATACAGTGCGGGAGGGGGTCGTCACACATTCCCTCCACACGTGTCTCCTTAACATCATCCACAAGAATTTTTCCAATTATTTGGGCGAAAGAAAGCTTTGGAACCTCTTCCGCGGGTTCCTTACCCCCCAATGGGGGAAAGGAAGTGTTGACGGCTAGGGAAGCCGTCATACTACTGTTGCGGGTTTAACTGGCCTAAATAAACAAGCTAATTTGTTCCACTTGTAATAACCGCAAGTGCACGGTGTCTAACTGGTAGATAGCGGCAAGTACGGGTCGATCCCACGAGGAAAGTGGATGCAATTGAATTTTAGAATTTATCTAAACTAATTTACAGAAAAATGGGGTTACAGTGTTTTTAAAACTAAACTAAAAATAAATTAAAAATAAGAAAAATAAAATAAAAGGGAAAGATGGATTAGATGAATTTTGTGGGGTTTGAACTCTCCTATGAGTTAGCAAATATATTTAAATCTAAATTACTGAAAAAACGAGAAGCTTTAGGGATGAGGATCCTTTGCTTACACCGAAGATGTGATCATTAAAATTCAATTCCAATTCCAATTCCAATCAAGTTTCTGTCAAACATTAACAATTTATCTCAAGCAAATAAACTCTTACCAAGCATTAAGTGTCTTTTTAGGGCACACTTAATCAAAGTTCAAGCTCAATAATTTTTAGCACATGCTTTGAATATTGATAAAATGTGAATCTAACTACCAAACATATCAAGTTTTAATCGAACATGAAATGTGAAACAAATTTATCAAATTTCTGAAATAAAATTGTAATTAACAATTAAGCATTTAAGTCAGTAAAATAAATAAAAATAAATAGTACAACCCTTTTGGTTTGTCGCCGCCTCGGTGCGGTGGTACTCAGCAGTGAATCCAGGCGGTACACAGCAAGCTCGGGGTGGAATTCAAATCTGCACGAACACGAATCCCGAGAAAAGGATACAAACGCTTTGTGGCTGCTCTTACAGAATCTCGGTGTGCCAATAACCAACTGATTCGAAAATCAGTTGTTTCCCGCCCGAAAATCTTGCACCTTCGTCTCCAGCGAGCAGCGCCGCTCGCGCTGCCTCGTTTCTGCTCCTTCGTCCTCCAAACAGCTCTGGTACGTGCAAGAAGAGAGAGAGAAATGGAAGAACAGAGAGAGAGGTAAGATAAGAACAAAAAAAAAATGGAAGCACTGCCCCTGTTTATGCTCCTGTAGCAGTGGTGGTGTGCGAGCTGATGCGCTGCTTGCAACGGTGGTCGTGAGAGAGGGAGACAGGAAGGACGGCCGAGAGATGGCGATGATGGCGAGGCTCGGTGCTGTGGACGGTCTGTCTGGCTCTATCGCGAGGTGGAACAGAGTGGTGGCGGCTGTTGTTGGGCGTACGAAACAGGGGACGAGGTGATGGAGTGGTGTGCGTGGTTGTTTGCGATAGGGACAGGGTGTGGCGTGAAGTTGGTTTTGTGCGTGGTTGGTTGCGAGGGAGGAAAACAGGGACGTGCTCCCTGTTTCGCCTCTGTTTTGTGCGCGAGATGGTGATGGTGGTGCTCGGCGGTGTGGATGATGGACGGTGGCGAGGTGAAGTGAAAGATGGATGGTGATGAGATGGGTGTGATGAAAATCACTTTGTGAAGGAAAAAGGATTTGTTTTGGCTATTGAATATGGAGAATTAAGAAAAATGAATATGGACAAGTTAAGGGAAGGGTTCAATGAGTGATTTAAGGCTTAAATTAAATCATAATCTTGGATAATTGAGAGAATATGCCTAGGGTTGATTGGGCTTGGCATTGGGTTTGGGTTGATGGATTTGGTTTTGGGTTTAGGTTATGGGCTTAGGCTATTTTCACCTCCACTTCCTCTGAAGTCACCGTCTGAGATTTGTTCATTGCATTTTCTCTGATTTTTTCATTAGAGCTCCACATTCTACAACAACACAAAAATTTAATAATTAATCTAAAATAAGATAAAACAAGGATTAACAAAAATATAATAGGAGGTAAAAAATGTTATAATTATGTGATTATCAAATATCCCGAAACCTATATTTTGCTAGTCCTCGAGCAAAACAAAGAAAAGAAAACAACAAATAAAATCTTAACTCACTTTCGCAGGAATCGTCGATTGCACTTACCTTTGAAAGCGTGCAACAAGGCTTTGAACCCCTAGATTATCTCTAGGGGACGAGTTATAGTCTCGAGAGGGTTTCCAGAAAATGTTACCCACAAACATTACTGACTCAACAAAACTTGGTCAAACAGTGTTTATTTTAAAACTTCAAGATATGCAAGAAACCAACATTGTCATTTTAGTGTATCAACCAATCTCCAAATAATTTAATATTCTCCAAAGATTAGAAAAAATTCACAATCATCCTCAACTCAATGTGTGTGTGTGGATAGCACTATCAACATAACTTTTCATTTCAAAGTAAAATAATGACTAGATCTCCTGTAGAAAGTTTGTTTTGACTTAAAACCTCTCATGTCACTTACAATAAAGCACTCAGAGATTTGGTATTTTACTCAGTTTATATGAGAGGAAAGAGTAAATAATGGAAAACAATTATCTCACATATAGTATTATGAAGAACGAACTTTTTAAGAATGGAATGAACATGATCTCATGCACAGGAATATCAATTACTTTTGGGAATGTTGAATCAAACACCATAGGTCTTGGTTATTAAATCACCACATCTACGGAACCAACCTTTACCTAAGATCAACTAGGACTTTGTTGGGTTGTAACGGGGCTTGGGTAATGGTTAGTATGGAATGTCAAATGATTCTAACAAAAATTTCTAGGAATGTATACACCCATTCAACAAACAATTAGGGCTGTCAAGAATAAACCAATGTTGCGCACCATCAATTTTTTCTTCATTCTCACATCTTTATCCTCATTGAAGAATCATTTTTTTTTCTTCAACTTTTTTTTTTCACATAGAGGATTTATGAAATATCTGATATTTTGCTCTTTAATGCCCTTTTTACACAAGGTATATTCATCCATACACATTCCCAGAAAAGTTGGGTAAAGGTTAATGGGTTGTTAACAAATAAAAATTATTCTAAGGCTCAAAAGGCTACAAAAATGTTAATGTTATGGGTAAGTTAAAAGGCTAATTAATGGTCTAAAGAAAGAAAAGGAAAAAAAATGCCTAGATCATTTTCTATGTTCGGGTCAGTATTATGACATCTCAATTGAATAAGCCAAGAAGTTCTAGTGTAATAATTAAATTTTGATGTAATTCCCAAAGCAATTGATAAAAAAAAATGAGAATAATGAGATCATCAACGAGATAATACAGACTCAAGAAAAATCAGAGTTTATGTATAACCCTCGAAAAAATAGAAAAGTTCAAAACTTTCAGGGTTAAGTCTCCACTATTATTCTAAAGTTTTCTAGTATATACTTCACTCATCAACTTTAAGTTATGCTAACATGGCTCATGGTGCAAAGATAATCGAGTTGAAAAATCTTATGAACTAGATCTAACTTAAGGATCATACTAAACTTTCAGTCTTTATCAATATACCAATATGTCAAGTTGGCTCTTGCATTTTCTTGAGCATAAAACATTTAAAATTCATTTTCATAATCGCAAAAAACCAAGTTTTCTTGACAGAAAAACACAAATTTTTTTTTT
This sequence comes from Berberis vulgaris, assembly GCA_963556465.1. Classification (NCBI taxonomy): domain Eukaryota; kingdom Viridiplantae; phylum Streptophyta; class Magnoliopsida; order Ranunculales; family Berberidaceae; genus Berberis; species Berberis vulgaris. Next base: position 40,887,711 of record OY747128.1, read on the forward strand.
TTTAAGAATAAGAAAACAAAATACTACGAAAAATTCACCGACTCATGAACCCTACCCCCAAACCTAATCCCAACATTGTCCTCAATGTTTAACAAAATAATTTAGACAAATGAATGAAATAAGTACATGAGAGGAGGTTAGAATAGTATTACCGCGGTGAAGATTTTACCAATTCTCACAAGTAATCCACCGATGAGAGCTCAGAGACAAAAGAATTGTGGATTAGTTAATAGAGATAGATAAAATACACACTCAACATGCACTTTTACAATAAAAGTTGGGCTGCCTCCCAGTAGCGCTTGGTTTAACGTCATCAGCCCGACAAATATTCTTCCTAAAAAATTGTTTATCGAAAAGTGGAGAGGAAGAACATGACTAACACTTAGTCCATGGTCGTATATCAACAACCTGAACAGTTGAGGATCAGTCCACCCAAATATAGCAATCACATGGGGTACCAAATACACTAGGACATCCCAAAATTGACCAGTAGTCAAACACAACAGAGGTTTCTTGCGTGCTCCAAAAACTGAACATCCTAGGTCTGGTTCCAAATAAGAAGATTGAATAATTTTTACAATAGGATGGTGAAAACTGAAATCCTCACTACAGAACAAGGGATCGGTGAAAGTAGCCTCAGTAAATGGGAATGTGTTGTAAGTAGATGAGACGATGGATATATCAGGTGGTACAGGCTCATCACATGAATCACATAGAGATATTGGTCTAGACAACTCAATGACACCCATATCAGGCATTTCTACTTGATTTTCAACCAGTTTTTCATTTTTAAGGGTAGTAATGCATTGGACATCTTCATCATCTGGCTCAAATGTGCCACTAATTTCGAATTGACCCTTTTGATTAAAAATAGGTTGATTAGGGAATTTTTTTTGACTCTATCTCAGGAAGTGACTCAGCTATCTGACTCACAGTCATCTCAAGTTTTCGGATAGCTTGGGAGTTTTGTTGAGAAATAATTGTCAAATCTGTAATATCTTGAAAATTTTGCTCGAGCATTTCTCCTGTTCGCTCTATAAAAAGGTTCAAAATATCCTCTAACCTTGATGTGTTGGATGGAGGAACAACTTGATGAAATTGAGACTCATTATCAGGAATGAAAGCTTGAGGAGTCCGAGGATTGTCTAGAGGGCCTTCATGGTACTGACCATCAGCCCATGAGAAGTCAGGATGATAGGCTAAACCTGGGTTGTAATAATCTAAATATGGATCATAATCAGGTCGTCGCATGTCATAAAATGAATTGACTTGCTCGAAAAAATAGGCTGGATAATCCCTTGTGTTCATTTTATTTTATTTTATTTATTTATTTATATCACTAACTCTAAAAATATACACAGACTCACATGCAATCAGCAACCTATAAATGCACAAGAAACATGCCTCCCTAAGAAATCAACGTTTTTTAGATCAATTATCTTTTTATCTTTGGGGGACAATTATTTCTTATGTAATCTTTATGACAGAGTAATGCTACAAATTGATCTTAGGAGTGTACACTTTACACCGCAAAGTTCAAAATCAGTAGGCTAGAGTTTTATTTTAAAGAAACCGGATTATCGCACAAGAGAAGGAGGTCACAATGGTCCAATTAAGTACTTCCTTGTGCTATCGCTCTGTAAGCCAGTAGATGTGAGAACGATGTGACGTAGGATGTACACTTGAGGCTTGTGTTCCTAACGAAAACTGTTGCTTACACCAATTCTTTTTGTGGATCGTAGCTTACTTATGACACGGCGTACCGGGTAAATTACCCTTGTGGCAGTGGCCTCTCGGAGTTCATTGAATGATTAAACCCATCGTCACTTTTAGCTTTGGTCAAACACATAATTTATTTGATTCACTTTGGTCTTGGTTGTCTTATGAACACCGTATCTAAAAGATGGCTCTATCTAACTTGCTAATTGATTTTAATTATGTTTGGCTATTTGTTGCACACAGCTGGAGTGATGAGGTGGGGATATCAAGTCCCACTAGTTTCTATTTAGAAGCTGGGTCTGCTTATTATGAATTACTAAAGTTTAGCATCCACAATTACACAATTTAAACAACCAACACATAATTGCAAACAATTACATAAAACACCTCGTCGCTAATACGTTGCATGAATTAAAAGTACTTACAGTCTACGCATTCATCTCTGCACAAAGAGTTAACACAATTCAAAACAAATGTCCGACTTCTTTTTATCTGTTTCACTCAACACACAAGCACATGCAAAATAATTTACTGGTCTTGGTCTTAGAAGTCGGATTTCTAAATCACAAGAAATTATTGGGTAACAATTAAAATTGTTTCCCTATATTTTCTTTTAACTTAGAGAATTTGGGTTTTTTTTTTTGTGATTAAACAAAATGAAAAACAGTAGAGTTCTCAAAAATTATTACACAACACACTCGTAAAACAAGGTGAAAATAAAATTAAAACTCTCCTCACAAAAAATAAAATTAAAAAAAAATTTTAAATTTAAATTAAAATTTGCTTGATGTTTGCAGGATCGTCCAATTTCCTCGAGAAGCATGTATTATGCAAAATCAAACAAAAAATACGAAATGTGTGTAAAAAGAACTTAACAAAATAAAAATAAAATTTTGTTTGTTTATTTTTTTTTTTAAAATTAGTGAACATAAATCTAAAATTCAATTACACCGCTACCTTCCCCGGCAACGGTGCCAAAAACTTGTTGCGGATTTAATCGGGCTAAATAAACAATCTAATTTGTCCCACTTGTAATAACCGCAAGTGCACGGTATCTAACTGGTAGACAGCGGCAAGTACGGGTCGATCCCACGAGGAAAGTGGATGCAATTGAATTTTAGAATTTATCTAAACTAATTTACAGAAAAATGGGGTTACAGTGTTTTTAAAACTAAACTAAAAATAAATTAAAAATATGAAAATTAAATAAAAGGGAAAGATGGATGAGATGAATTTTGTGGGGTTTGGACTCACCGACGAGTTGGCAAATATATTTAAATCTAAATTACTGAAATTATAAACGAGAAGCTTTAGGGATGAGGATCCCTTGCTTACACCGAAGATGTGATCATTAAAATCCAATTTCAACTCCAATCAAATTTCTTTCAAACATTAACAATTTATCTCAAGCAAATAAACTCTTACCAAACATTAAGTGTCTTTTTAGGGCTCACTTAATCAAAGTTCAAGCTCAATAATTTTTAGCACATGCTTTGAATATTGATAAAATATGAATCTAACTACCAAACATATCAAGTTTTAATCGAACATGAAATGTGAAAGCAATTTATCAAATTTCTGAAATAAAATTGTAATTAACAATTAAGCATTTATGTCAGTAAAATAAATTAAAATAAATTGTACAACCCTTTTGGTTTGTCGCCTCCTCGGTGCGGTGGTACTCAGCAGTGAATCCAGGCGGTACACAACAAGCTTGGGGTGGAATTCATCTCTGCTCGAACACGAATGCCGAGAAAAGGTTACAAACACTTTGTGACTACTCTTACAGAATCTCGGGGTACCAATAACCAACTGATTCGAAAATCAGTTGTTTCCTGCCCGAAAATCCTGCACCTTCGTCTCCAGCTAGCAGCGCCGCTGGCGGTCCCTCATTTCTGCTCCTCTCGAGTTCCTTCGTCCTCCAAACGACTACGGTACCTACAAGAAGAGAGAGAGAGATGGAAGAACAGAGAGAGAGATGCAATGAGAAAAAAAAGAGATGGAAGCACTGCCCCTGTTTATGCTCTTGTAGCAGTGGTGGTGTGCGAGCTGATGCGCCGCTTGCTACGGTGGTCGTGAGAGAGGGAGACAGGAAGGAGGGCCGAGAGATGGCGGTAATGGCGAGGCTCGGTGGTGTGGACGGTATGTCTGCCTCTGTCGCGAGGTGGAACAGAGTGGTGGCAGCTGTTGTTGGGCGTGCGAAACAGGGGACGAGGTGATGGAGTGGTGTGCGTGGTTGTTTGCGACAGGGACAGGATGTGGCGTGAAGTTGGTTTTGTCCGTGGTTGGTTGCGAGGGAGGAAAACAGGGACGTGCTCCCTGTTTCTCCTCTGTTTTGTGCGCGAGATGGTGATGGTGGTGCTCGACGGTGTGGATGATGGACAGTGGCGAGGTGAAGTGAAAGATGGATGGTGATGAGATGGGTGTGATGAAAATCACTTTGTGAAGGAAAGATGATTTGTTTTGGCTATTGAGGCTTGATTCCCTTCTCCTCAGCCCTTCTCATTAATTTCTCTTGTATTTTTAGAGAATTAAGAAAAATGAATATGGACAAGTTAAGGGGAGGGTTCAATGAGTGATTTAAGGCTTAAATCAAATCATAATCTTGGATAATTGAGAGAATATGCCTAGGGTTTGATTGGGCTTGGCATTTGGTTTTCGTTGATGGATTTGGTTTTGGGTTTAGGATATGGGCTTAGGCTATTTTCACCTCCACTTCCTTTGAAGTCACCGTCTGAGATTTGTTCATTGCATTTTTCTCTGATTTCTTCATTACAACTACACATTCTACAAAAACACAAAAAATTAATAATTAATCTAAAATAAGATAAAACAAGGATTAACAAAAATATAATAGGAGGTAAAAAATGTTATAATTATGTAATTATCAAATATCCCCAAACCTATATTTTGCTAGTCCTCGAGCAAAACAAAGAAAAGAAAACCACAAATAAAATCCTAACTCGCTTTCGCAGGAATTGTCGATGGCACTTACCTTTGAAAGCGTGCAACAAGGCTTTGAAGCCCTAGATTACCTATAGGGGACGAGTTATAGTCTCGAGAGGGTTTCCAGAAAATGTTACCCACAAACATTACTGACTCAACAAAACTTGGTCAAACAGTGTTTATTTTAAAAACTTCAAGATATGCAAGAAACCAACAGTGTCATTTTAGTGTATCAACCAATCTCCAAATAATTTAATATTCTCCAAAGATTAGAAAAAATTCACAATCATCCTCAACTCAATGTGTGTGTGTGGATAGCACTATCAACATAACTTTTCATTTCAAAGTAAAATAATGACTAGATCTCCTGTAGAAAGTTTGTTTTGACTTCAAACCTCTCATGTCACTCACAATAAAGCACTCAGAGATTTGGTATTTCACTCAGTTTATATGTGAGGAAAGAGTAAATAATGGAAAACAATCATCTCACATATAGTATTATGAAGAACGAACTTTTTAAGAATGGAATGAACATGATCTCATGGACAGGAATATCAATTACTTTTGGGAATGTTGAATCAAACACCATAGGTCTTGGTTATTAAATCTCCACATCTACGGAACCAACCTTTACCTAAGATCAACTAGGACTTTCTTGGGTTGTAACGGGGCTTGGGTAATGCTTAGTAAGGAATGTCAAATGATTCTAACAAAAATTTTTAGGAATGTATACACCCATTCAACAAACAATTAGGGCTGTCAAGAATAAACCAATGTTGCGCACCATCAATTTTTTCTTCATTCTCACATCTTTATCCTCATTGAAGAATCATTTTTTTTTCTTCAACTTTTTTTTTTTTTTTTTCACATAGAGGATTTATGAAATATCTCATATTTTGCTCTTTAATGCCCTTTTTACACCAAGTATATTCATCCATACACATTCCCAGAAAAGTTGGGTAAAGGTTAATGGGTTGTTAACAAATAAAAGTTATTCTAAGGATCAAAAGGCTACAAAAATGTTAATGTTATGGGTAAGTTAAAAGGCTAGTTAATGGTCTAAAGAAAGAAAAGGAAAAAAGAAATGCCTAGATCATTTTCTAAGTTCGGGTCAGTATTATGACATCTCAATTGAATAAGCCAAGAAGTTCTAGTGTAATAATTCAATTTTGATGTCATTCCCAAAGCAATTGATAAAAAAATGAGAATAATGAGATCATCAACGAGATAATACGGACTCAAGAAAAATCAGAGTTTATGTATAACCCTCGAAAAAATAGGAAGGTTCAAAACTTTCAGGGTTAAGTCTCCACTATTATTCTAAGGTTTTCTAGTATATACTTCACTCATCAACTTCAAGTTATGCTAACATGGCTCATGGTGCAAAGATAATCGAGTTGAAAAATCTTATGAACTAGATCTAACTTAAGGATCATACTAAACTTTCAGTCTTTATCAATATACCAATATGTCAAGTTGGCTCTTGCATTTTCTTGAGCATAAAACATTTAAAATTCATTTTCATAATCGCAAAAAACCAAGTTTTCTTGACAGAAAAACACAATTTTTTTTTTTTTTTAAGAATAAGAAAACAAAACACAACAAAAAATTCACCGACTCATGAACCCTACCCCCAAACTTAATCCCAACATTGTCCTCAATGTATAACAAAATAATTTTGACAAATGAATGAAATAAGTACACGAGAGGAGGTTAGAACAGTATTACCGCGGTGAAGATTTTGCCAATTCTCACAAGTAATCTACCGATGAGAGCTCAGAGACAAAAAAATTGTGGATTAGTTAATAGAGATAGATAAAATACACACTCAACATGAACCTTTACAACAAAAGTTGGGCTGCCTCCCAGTAGCGCTTGGTTTAACGTCATCAGCCCGACAAATATTCTTCCTAAAAAATGGTTTATCGAAAAGTGGAGAGGAAGAACATGACTTACACTTAGTCCATGGTCGTATATCAACAACTTGAAAAGTTGAGGATCAGTCCACCCAAATATAGCAATCACATGGGGCACCAAATACACTAGGACATCCCAAAATTGACCAGTAGTCAAACACAAGAGAGGATTCTTGCGTGCTCCAAAAAGTTAACATCCTAGGTCTGGTTCCAAATAAGAAGATTGAATAATTTTTACAATAGGATGGTGAAAACTGAAATCCTCACTACAGAACAAGGGATCGGTGAAAGTAGCCTCAGTAAATGGGAATGTGATGTAAGTAGATGAGACGATGGATATATCAGGTGGTACAGGCTCATCACATGAATCACATAGAGATATTGGTCTAGACAACTCAATGACACCCATATCAGGCATTTCTACTTGATTTTCAAACAGTTTTTCATTTTTAAAGGTAGTAATGCATTAGACATCTTCATCATCTGGCTCAGATGTGCCACTAATTTTGAATTGACCCTTTTGATTAAAAATAGGTTGATTAGGGAATTTTTCTGACTCCATCTCAGGAAGTGACTCAGCTATCTGACTCACAGTCATCTCAAGTTTTCGGATAGCTTGGGAGTTTTGTTGAGAAATAACTGTCAAATCTGTAATATCTTGAAAATTTTGCTCAAGCATTTCTCCTATTCGCTCTATAAAAAGGTTCAAAATATCCTCTAACCTTGATGTGTTGGATGGAGGAACAACTTGATGAAATTGAGACTCATTATCAGGAATGAAAGCTTGAGGAGTCTGAGGATTGTCTAGAGGGCCTTCATGGTACTGACCTGAGCCCATGAGAAGTCAGGATGATAGGCTAAACCTGGGTTGTAATAATCTAAATATGGATCATAATCAGGTCGTCGCATGTCATAAAATGAATTGACTTGCTCGGAAAAATAGGCTGGATAATCCCTTGTGTTCATTTTATTTTATTTTATTTTATTTATTTATTTATATCACTAACTCTAAAAATATACACAGACTCACACGCAATCAGCAACCAATAAATGCACAAGAAACATGCCTCCCTAAGAAATCAACGTTTTTGAGATCAATTATCTTTTTATCTTTGGGGGACAATTATTTCTTATGTAATCTTTATGACAGAGTAATGCTACAAATTGATCCTAGGAGTGTACACTTTACACCGCAAAGTTCAAAATCAGTAGGCTAGAGTTTTATTTTGAAGAACCGGATTATCGCACAAGAGAATGAGGTCACAATGGTCCAATTAAGTACTTCCTTGTGCTATCGCCTGTAAGCCAGTAGATGTGAGAACGATGTGACGTAAGATGTACACTTGAGGCTTGTGTTCCTAACCAAAACTGTTGCTTACACCAATTCTTTCTGTGGATCGTAGCTTACTTATGAGTCGGCGTACCGGGTAAATTACCCTTGTGGCAGTGGCCTCTCGGAGTTCATTGAATGATTAAACCCATCGTCACTTTTAGCTTTGGTCAAACACATAATTTATTTGATTCACTTTGGTCTTGGTTGTCTTATGAACACCGTATCTAAAAGATGGCTCTATCTAACTTGCTAATTGATTTTAATTATGTTTGGCTATTGGTTGACATAGCTGAAGTGATGAGGTGGGGATATCAAGTCCCACTAGTTTCTATTTAGAAGCTGGGTCTGCTTATTATGAATTACTAAAGTTTAGCATCCACAATTACACAATTTAAACAACCAACACATAATTGCAAACAATTACATAAAACACCCGGTCGCTAATACATTGCATGAGTTAAAAGTACTTACAGTCTACGCATTCATCTCTGCACAAAGAGTTAGCCCAATTCAAAAAAAATTCCCGACTTCTTTTTATCCGTTTCACTCAATACACAAGCACATGCAAAATAATTTACTGGTCTTGGTCTTAGAAGTCGGATTTCTAAATCACAAGAAATTATTGGGTAACAATTAAAATTGTTTCCCTATATTTTCTTTTAACTTAGAGAATTGGGTTTTTTTTTTTTTTTGGTGATTAAACAAAATGAAAAATAGTAGAGTTCTCAAAAATTATTAAACCACACACTCGTAAAACAAGGTGAAAATAAAATTAAAACTCTCCTAACAAAATAAAAAATAAAAAAAATTTTAAATTTAAATTAAAATTTGCTTGATGTTTGCAGGATCGTCCAATTTCCTCGAGAAGCGTGTATTATGCAAAATCTAACAAAAAACACGTAATGAGAGTAAAAAGAACTTAACAAAATAAAAATAAAATTTTGTGTGTTTGTTTTTTTTTTTATAAAATTAGTGAACATAAATCTTAAATTCAATTACACCGCTACCTTCCCCGGCAACGGTGCCAAAAACTTGTTGCGGATTTAACCGACTTAAATAAACATGCTAATTTGTCCCACTTGTAATAACCGCAAGTGCACGGTGTCTAATTGGTAGACAGCGGCAAGTACGGGTCGATCCCACGAGGAAAGTGGATGCAATTGAATTTTAGAATTTATCTAAAATAATTTACAGAAAAATGGGGTTACAGTGTTTTAAAAGCTAAACTAAAAATAAATTAAAAATAAGAAAAATTAAATAAAAGGGAAAGATGGATGAGATGAATTTTGTGGGGTTTGGACTCACCGATGAGTTAGCAAATATATTTAAATCTAAATTACTGAAATTATAAACGAGAAGCTTTAGGGATGAGGATCCCTTGCTTACACCGAAGATGTGATCATTAAAATCCAATTCCAATTCCAATTCCAATCAAATTTCTGTCAAACATTAACAATTTATCTCAAGCAAATAAACTCTTACCAAACATTAATTGTATTTTTAGGATACACTTAATCAAAGTTCAAGCTCAATAATTTTTAGCACATGCTTTGAATATTGATAAAATGTGAATCTAACTACCAAACATATCAAGTTTTAATCGAACATGAAAGGTGAAAGCAATTTATCAAATTTCTGAAATAAAATTGTAATTAACAATTAAGCATTTAAGTCAGTAAAATAAATTAAAATAAATTGTACAACCCTTTTGGTTTGTCGCCGCCTCGGTGCGGTGGTACTCAGAAGTGAATCCAGGCGGTACACAGCAAGCTCGGGGTGGAATTCATCTCTGCTCGAACACGAATGCCGAGAAAAGGTTACAAATGCTCTTTGGCCGCTTTTACAGAATCTCGGGGTGCCAATAACCAACTGATTCGAAAATCGGTTGTTTCCCGCTCGAAAATCCTGCACCATCGTCTCCAGCAAGCAACGCAGCTCGCGCTGCCTCGATTCTGCTCCTCGCGAGCTCCTTCGTCCTCCAAACGGCTCCGGTACCTGCAAGAAGAGAGAGAGAGATGGAAGAACAGAGAGAGAGATGCGATGAGAAAAAAAAAGATGGAAGCACTGCCCCTGTTTATGCTCTTCTAGCAGTGGTGGTGTGCGAGCTGATGCGTCGTTTGCTACGGTGGTCGTGAGAGAGGGAGACAGGAAGGAGGGCCAAGAGATGGCGGTGATGGCGAGGCACGGTGGTGTGGACGGTCGTCTGCCTCTGTCGCGAGGTGGAACAGAGTGGTGGCGGCTGTTGTTGGGCTTGCGAAACAGGGGACGAGGTGATGGAGTGGTGTGCGTGGTTGTTTGCGACAGGGACAGGGTGTGGCGTGAAGTTGGTTTTGTGTGTGGTTGGTTGCGAGGGAGGAAAACAGGGACGTGCTCCCTGTTTCTCCTCTGTTTTGTGCGCGAGATGGTGATGGTGGTGCTCGGCGGTGTGGATGATGGACGGTGGTGAGGTGAAGTGAAAGATGGATGGTGATGAGATGGGTGTGATGAAAATCACTTTGTGAAGGAAAGAGGATTTGTTTTGGCTATTTAGGCTTGATTCCCTTCTCCTCCTTTCCCTTCTCATTAATTTCTCTTGTATTTTTAGAGAATTAAGAAAAATTAATATGGACAAATTAAGGGGAGGGTTCAATGAGTGATTTAAGGCTTAAATCAAATCATAATCTTGGATAATTGAGAGAATATGCCTAGGGTTTGATTGGGCTTGGCATTGGGTTTGGGTTGATGGATTTGGTTTTGGGTTTAGGTTATGGGCTTAGGCTATTTTCACCTCCACTTCCTCTAAAGTCACCGTCTGAGATTTGTTCATTGCATTTTTCTCTGATTTCTTCATTACAGCTCCACATTCTACAAAAACAAAAAATTTAATAATTAATCTAAAATAAGATAAAACAAGGATTAACAAAAATATAATCGGAGGTAAAAAATGTTATTATTATGTGATTATCAATTACAAAGAAAAGTGATCTTTCCAGCCCTTTAGATGACCAAGAAATCAAACACCAGTCAGAGATGGCGACTAGAAACGGCCTAGAAGCTTCGGCCAGGCAAAGATAACGCCTAGAATTAGCCAAGCAATGGCGACTAGAAGCGGCGACAACTAGAAGCCGTCAGGCATAGGCTAGATGCGTCCAAGCAGAGCTTAGATGCGTCCAGTCAGAGACTAGGTGCGGCAAGACTAGAATCGAACAGGCCGAAAAGCCACACAGAAGCGACGGCCAGGATAGGGGCGGCGACCAAGCAATGGCGGCTGCCAAGCAGAACGGCGGCCGATCAACCTAGGAATCAGTGGTGGCGGCGGTGGTTCTGTTTACAAACCCTCCTAATCAACAATTCAGATGGGTTCCAAAGTTCTTGGGATGGTTGAGATAACAAGATGTAAAATCTATAAATTTTACCTAGAATACCCCTCAAATCGCCTCTCTCAAATCTAACATGCTATAAGATTAGTTCTTTTTTATCTGTCCTGATACGTTCATATTTGCCTTACATCATATTATACAACTTATTTATAATGCAACAACCATATGATCAACTATTCGTATGCACAAATCATACGATCAACAAAGTCAAAACTTTTGAATAAACCAATCATTTCTAATGGCTGAAAATTTCCATAATCTCTTGCACATATCATTTTTCTTAAATTCTCACATACTTATTTTTAAATTCAGATCATACATTTTCCTATCACGACTTTTCCTGTTTTAAGACATCATAACATTTTTACTACGACATACTCTGCTTTAAGACATGCCCCTTACTATTGGTCTTCATAAATACCCTATCATACCTATCCATGTGCCGAATGTGTCTCACCCCAACACACTTTCATAGTGTACCAATACCCACTTTGAGTATGTATGCATTTCAAATGGGGTGCCGTCACTAAAATGCATACTCCACCTCAAAAGACTGGTCACGGGCCAAATCACAAATAAAATTGCGCGCTGGAAGATGACTAAGTTCACACTCTTCCCCTGACCCCTCTGGAACACTCCACTGTATCACGCGAGTCATGACTCGTATAATGGCTTAGTTTTATCCTTTTGGAGACAAACTCTATACAACTCAATCTGTACGGATTATACAAATATCATTAACCAAAGTCTCTAGGGCCATACTGTACCATTATGTACATTTCAAACGCCGTCGTAGGGTATTCATGTCAAAATCACGATTTCTCAATACTTATCCAATCACATCATTTTCATAGTATCATTAGATGAAACTAAGTTCTAAAGATCACAATCACATATCATGCACAATGATTCAATAATAAACAACTACTTGGAAACACACATCTCGAGTAATAATGTTGCTAAAATTAAAATATTTTATAATACAAAATAGATTTGTTCTATAATTAAAATTTGTCACGGTGATTGCAACGGGGAAAAAGGTACTCAAAACAAAGGTACAGTTCAAATTATATGATCAGTCAAAGTTCGGTCAAAATTGGAGTCAAATAGATGACATCATCTTCTTCTTCCTCGGATCAAGTTTTTTTTTTTTTCATTTCAACAGGGCAACTTCCACCACACACAAAAGTCACAATTGTTAACAAAAAACAACAATACTTATACCGTTGGAAAACTCTCATCTTCTACTTTCTAAAGATACAAGCTTTATACCTAATTTATTTCTTAGATCAAAGATACAATCCAGTTTTCATACCCTGTTCATCACGTTTTGAATTCATACTTAAATTTCAGCAAAACACAGTTGAACTACCCAACTTCCAGCACATATATCTCATTCAATACTTACTCAAATTAATTATATAAGATATCAATGGAAAGATCTAACACTCATCTGTCTAATGAAACCAATCACAGACAAAGATCTTTACCGAATCTGAAAATATCGTATTGCAAAGTCACCCAGTTGCACACATCAAAATTGAACTTAAATCCTCAATTTGCACATAAAAAAATGGTGAAAATAGGTAGTAAGCTCTCCTAATTGATAGAAATTGTTCAATTCGAAGAGATCTACTCATCTTTTACATCTTTTGTAGTTCTCAAAGCAAAAACCTTCTCCTCCACAACATGCACCAAGATCCTATATGTATTTCCTTTAGGAGCTCTCACTCAAGTTTTCTCCTATTTGAGCTTAACTTTCTTTCTCTATGAGAAACCAATAGACAAAAATATCTAAGGATAAGAATAAAGAAATGTAGAGAATTTTGTAAAAACTTGTAGAAGAATGGTGGTTATGTGCCACCACAAGTTTTCTAAGCACCACTACAAGGTGATATAGAAAAAGAAGAAAAAAAATCAAGTGTCACATACATGATATCCATATATATAAAATAGATATGCAAACCAATATATGATTTATGAAATGTTTAGTAACCAACACACACCAAATACTTATGCAAAGTCACTATGGATACATTGCACTATTGACATAATTTCAATATAATTTAGTCAGCACAAACATTCATTAAATGTTGATAGTCACATCATACTAATATTACTTACATAGGCATGAATGCAAGAAAGTTTATTGCCAATTGTAAATAAGTTGCAAATTCCAAAATAACTAGTTTAACCATGCCATAAAACTCATAAAAATATACTTACAATCACATAATAGCAATACAGAATTTTGTTTACTATAACATTTAAAAATATTGATATTTGATGACAATTTATATATTAATGTAGTATAAACTAAAATAATACACATGACATAGCTTCAAATATCACATACATCCATGGAATATAAATAATCTATTGACTTGATAAATCATTTTTTATCAATCAAAATATTATTATACGAGTGAGAAATATTCACTTCTACTAAGAGAAGGAGAAAACTCACAGATTCGGCATGCATTATACATAAACCCGCAAATGCTTACGCAAATCAACCCGTTCAATAGCGTATGCGCGTGCACGTGCTAAGCACATGTTTCTATTTAAACAAAATAAAGTCATCTCAAAGCCCATTTTAACTCAAAACTAAACTCATACCTTACAATTAAACAGTTCAACCAAAAGCCTCTGTTATCAATGATCCCATGAAATAAATTTTGCAAAAATCAATATTTTTAAAATTTGACAAGTGGTTGTTTTTATGTCTCGAGGGACATCTAACCTTTGGATGGACTCCAAACTAATGGTATATTTTTCATACGTGTGTTGCGAATCTGCAGATTTATTTGAAAGGATTTCGACCATTGGAAGGTTTCGATCCACTACAAAATTTAAGACTGCGTAGAGTTGTCTTAAATTACGGGATTTAACAAAAACTTGATGTTGAGTTTTCTCTTTAACTTAACCAATTTTCACATAAAATGCAATACAAGACTTCCTCAAAATATGAACTTACAAAAATATTTACAACTTACAAACATTTACGTAGTGAAATCTAACCCCAAGTTCATAGATTAATCTAAACAAAAAATAAAAATCAATGAATAAAAGATAATGAATAACTCACTAATTATTATTATTATTCTCCTATTTCCTCTTTTTTTATTCTTATTGTTTTTCTTTTTTTATTTTTCTCTTCAACTTTGTACAACTAGAGAATTACCTAGCCAACACAAGGAATAAATCCCCAATATAACTAGGGTTTAACATAATATATATTGTACCCTCAATATTACTACCTTAATCATTACTCTAAAAAAAAAGAAATAATTCAAGTCCAAATCTTAACATTGGGTTCAAACCCAAACTTAATATTTGCACCTACACGTATTCTAGAATAATTATTTAATCTAATCACCAATTACTAATAAAAATAAGTGTTTCAATATAAAAAATGTATTGTTTAGCTAAGAAATTTCTAGCTAGCATAGGAGTAATAATTTTATCAACCAACACATAATATATGAACCAGAAGCTTACTATGTGATATTATTTAAACATATAAAGTATTATTGGTTGAAGTCTAAATATGACAAAAATACAAATTTAAATAGTTTTGAAAAATAGGATTGTTACATTCTACATACCAAAATGGAATCTCATCCCAAGATTTGGAAGGTCAGAGAATTAGTGAATTTCAAAAAATACAACTGAGCAAACAAAATAAGATTTTGAAAATACAATTTCATATGAGAAATTATGTAGGTCTTATATTCACAAAAAAAAATTTCACATCATACAAATCTACAAACCAAACATGCATAGACACAATGCTACTTCATGCGTATATCTATATTATTTTAACAAGAAAACAAAAAATAATAATTAAATTGGAACTCTATGTACAATATTTTTGTTATTAAGGTCAATTGAAAAATACAGACGTTACAATATATAAACCTTAAAGGAATGTCATCCCAAGATTCGCTACAAAGGCTAACTAGACACTCAAGATAATAAAACCACTTAAAGGATAAACTACACAGAATAATGTCAGTAAATATTGACATGAAAATTAAGATATGATTACTCCCGCACACACAAGTCAAAGGAATCCCATCACTAGATTCAACAAAGAAAAGAAACGCGACTAATGTTCACCTTTGCTACTTTATCTCTAAACCTCTACACTCTTACTCACCGATATCAACATTTCGAGGATCACCTAGACTCTACCCCAACCTAGGCTAACAAAGGGCTTTGATACCAAACTGTCATGCCCTGACTTTTTGAGAAAACAAAATCTTTATATCCACTCAGGATTATCCGTTCCCCCTAATTCAGAACGTGAAAATTTAGTAACAATAGAAACACTTATAAAAGAATTGAAGGAGACAAAAGACTCTAATTAGGAAACTCGTTGAAGATGATCGCCTCACAAAATAATCCGCTAGTTGTTATGAGTATTTTCATCTCTAGCAAATAAAATAAGTTTTCATAAGATAATATAAATATACATGCAAAAGAAATAACAACTAATAAACATGTAGTTTCTCAATGAGGCAAAAATGTCATTCAAATAAGTTCATATCGTATTTAACAAAAATATTTTTTTACCTATACTTACGCTGTATAGTTTGACCATGGTAAATCTGACCTGTAGAAATGTAAAAAGACTTGCCATCCTGCACGAACGGTTATAAATAAGTAAATGAAAAATGCCAAACTTCTTACTAAGTAAGAATTTTGTGATTTCTGACCAAACCAGTCAGAATTTGGAAATTTTTCAAAGAATAAAAAGTGTTCAGAATGACGTCATTTATTATAAATCGCGAAACTAGGTAATTAGAGCAATCAAAAGGCTTCAAACACCCAATTTCCTACAGATTGTCTAGACTACTTAAAACTTGAATAACATACTGCAGGTTCAGAATTTCAAAAATATGCATTTCACAAACAGTGTTATTTAACTACAAAAATACATACCAAACCGACTTACCTATTGGTCATAATTTTATCAATTAATACTTTCAGTCCATACCTTATGTGTCTTAAATAGATTACTATAAATTGATCACTTTAGACTATACCACATTCGCACCACTTTCATGTCGAACATACATGTGCATATGCCTCTTTTATATATAGTAGAACATTTTTATCATCCATGTTAAAGTGGGGACACATCACATACAAACATGCACCACCGCATACTCCTAACTATATGAGTAACATAAAAGTCACTCTTGGACAATC
This sequence comes from Berberis vulgaris, assembly GCA_963556465.1. NCBI lineage: Eukaryota > Viridiplantae > Streptophyta > Magnoliopsida > Ranunculales > Berberidaceae > Berberis > Berberis vulgaris. The sequence continues at coordinate 40,904,201 of OY747128.1, forward strand.
AATGTGAATAAAGTCTCACGTCACATTTTTTACGAATAAATAATCAAGTCTTTTTTAGGCATAAAATCACATCCTTTCTGCAATATCAACCCAAAGGTTACTTAATTTCTCTATAACAAATGGGTGCCCTACTCCGCAAAATCCAACTCGAAGGTTACTTCAATGTGATTAAAGTTTATGCACTCAAACCTATCCATATCACTTACAATGATTTCTCAAAGGTCTTATATGATGACACTTTGTCAATCATAAACAATTCCAACAAAATATTCATCAATTCCAATGATAATATGACACGAGTTTTGCTATATACTTTTTGCACAATCAATTCCACTATTTTAAATGTCATGTTATCAAATATTTCTGGAATTTTATTGATAGACATCATCTTTTGGATCTCCCTCTGAATGGTTCTCAATTCACATGAAATAATAAACGTCAAGACCGGCACAAAGTAAAGGCAAAACTTGACCGGTATCTTACTACCAATGACTTGATGGATGTATTCCCCCCAGCTACTGCCAAAACCATCCACACCTTCTCCTATTACCACAAAGCCTTATCCCTTCAACTGGTTTCCTAGCTCCACAACAAAACCAAACCGTTTAAATTTTTTCATATGTGGACTAGAGACCCCAATTGTAGAAAGCTTATCAGTGATTCCAAAACAAAGAAGCTCAGTTACAGTTTACCTCACTAGAATAAACATGAGTTCAGGAACATTCAAAGGTGTATCTCTGAAACCCAACAGGCCTTGACTTCACTTCAAAACAAACCGCCCTCCAAAGATAATATCATTGTTATATCTCTTCTAGAAGAACAACTTTCGGAGTTTTTATAAGAGAGAAAATGTCCTGGCGCAATAATCAGGAGTTTCCTGACTTGGAGAGGGAGATAAAAATACCATATTCTTCTATCTCACAACTCAACTTTGCCGGAAAAGGAACCTTATCCTGCGGCTTAAGGACCAATCCAATAGATGGCACTCGGATCAGGACTTTGTGGGCTAGGTGCTCCAAGATTACTTCTCTAACATCTTTCAATCTTGAAACCCTGATCCCTATCTAGATATTCTAGGCCTCTTCAGCCATGTCATCTCTTTATAAGACAATGAGACCCTTCTGGCCATTTCTAGTGAAGAGGAAATTCGAACCACTATATGTCTTTGTTATGGGAGATTGTCAAGTTAGATGTAATTTAAGTGGTACAAAACCTATTCTCTTCAAAACTGCTTGACCCTAGGCTGAATGAAACATTCATCGCCTTGATTCCCAAGGTGGGAAACCCAGTTTCTCATGAAATTTTTTGACCTATTGGCCTGTGCAATGTTATCTACATGGCCATATCCGAAATCCTTGCAAACAAACTTACGCCACTTCTTGACAATATCATTTCCCTAATCAACGAGCTTTCCTTAAAGCCCAATCCATTGCAGACAATGTTGGCTTGGCTCATGAAACATTTTGTCAAATGAAACATTGTCGCAAAAGTAAAAAGGGATGGATGGAAATCAAGATTGATATGGCCAAAGCCTATGACCGGGAGGAGTGATTTTTTCTCCTCCAAAATTTCAAATAACTAGGTTTTGCCGAGAGTTGGATACTTATGATGGAGTAGTGTATCTCCACTACATCTTTCAGGGTGCTCCTTAATGGTACCCCCTCCCCTCAATCAAACCATCTTGAGGCATCAGACATGGTGACCCATTATCTCCCTACATGTTCATTCTGGTCGCAGAGGCACTCTCTCGACTCCTCACTCGCACGAAAGCCAATGGAGTACTCCAGGGAATCAAGCTCTGAAGATACTCCCCTTCCATAAGCCACCTGTTATATGCAGATGATCTCATGCTTTTCTGCCGAGCTTCACTGTCAGAAGTCCACTCTATTAAGGATGTTCTTCACCATTATTGTTTGGCTTTGTGTCAATTATGACAAATTCTTGGTCTTTATAGCTCCAATGTATCTGAAGCATGCTAAAATGATTAATAGAATACTGGGTTCTAAGTTCTACAATTTCAAATACAATTACTTGGGATCACCTCTTCTCTTTTCCAATAATAAAGCCAGTGATTTCCAGTTCATCATTGACAAAATTGCGACTAAACTTTCTAGCTGAAAATCTATGGTTCTCTCACAGGCAGGCATAACAGTGATAATCAAAGTTGTTCTTAATGTTATCCCTCTATACACCATGCAAACCTTCCTCATTCCCTGTGCCATTTCCACCATAATTGACAATCTAGCCAACTTCTGGTGGAATGACACAGAAGACAATCAAGCTAAACACCTGTGCACTTGGGACCAAATTTTTATGCCCAGATATCTTGGAGGCATTAATATTCCATCCAATAAGAACAAAAATCTTGCTTTGATGGTAAAAAACATATGGAATACTATTTCCATCCCTCAGAATACACGATCCCGTCAACTTAAGGCTCTCTACTTTAAATTGAAGAGTATTTTTCAACTATCTAAAACCCTCTCGTTGACCTCCTTTGATTGGCAGGCCATCTTAAACCCTTGAGCAAAATGCCGAGTCGCCTAATTTGATAAGTCATCTCGAGTGAACAGACTGACCTTTGGAGGGATTGTTGGGTTAAACCAAGTTTGCTGCTAGCTGATTGTGTCCATAATCCTCTGCATCCTTCTTTCTCTAATTCGATTTGAGATTTATGGACCTTTACTTAGGACTACACTATACACTGGAACTTGGATCTTATTAACTCCCTTTTCCCAACCCTAGTGGCTAAGGATATCCAGGATATTTTTCTCAGGCAAACTCTTTGTCCTGACAGACTTATCTGGCTCCCTGACAATAAGGTGTTTTCTTAGTTAAAAATGCCACTAAAGATTTAACACTCGAATAGTTTAAAAGCTCCACCTTGACTCTCTCCTTCCCCCGCTGAGACCCAATAAACTTCGTACCCTTCAGAGGATAACCCCCCCCCCCCCCCCCCCAATTTTTTTTTCTTTGGAAGGTTAGCCAAAATATTCTTCCTACCATGTCGAACCTGGTCAAACTGCACACACATATCCACGACTGTTGCATATTTTTTCATGATCATACGGAGGACGTTTTACACATGTTCTTCCTCTGCCCCATCGCCCCCAGACTTTGGATGCTCTCTATCCTACCAATTAATTAGAACAACACCAATTTCACTCATTTATCGGTTTCCTCTCTTTTGAGGTTTATGTGGGACACAACTACTGCTCAGTTTGACGAAGCTAATGAAATGTTCTCATAGTTCATAGCCGTGACCTTATCCATTTGGCGGCTACGTAATAAAATCATCTTTCACAAAGACAAAATTTCTCCACAATCCTTCAGATCATCCCTTCAACACACCTGGTCAACCTGGCATACCCATTGGTTTAGCACCCACTCTAAAGGCCACCTTTTGTTTCAATTTTGTTACCCATATTCTTCGCACAACCAGAACAGACAACCATAATACCTCCAATACCTCAACATCCCACCAGAACCTTGCAGTGACCCACCACTTGGCACCAGATTCCAGACGTATTACACTCATTCAGGCCTAGCTTCATCAGGCTTGCTATCATAGCCTTACCTTCATTTCAATCAGTTGCTCCCCATTCTCTTGATTTAGAACTTGAAACGATCTTTGTCAGTTTTGATGCATGTTTTTTTAACCACTCAAAGCAGGGTGCTATTGGAGTGATTGTGATGAACCTTCAGGGGCAGGTGCTTGCTACAGTTGCAGCCCGATCACTGGAAAAGTTTTGGACAACACCATGGCAAAATGTTTTGTAGGGGAGGCGGCGATGCTCTTGATCCAGGCTCAGGGATGGAAAATCGGGTTCCTTTTTGGCGATTCAGCAAGTATGATTGAGGCGCTTCATATAGAGGACACTAACAACTCTTTTGTTGTTGATTGGGTTTGGCGTCCATTAATATGTAATATAAAATGCATTTTATTTTTGTTGTCTTCTTGACATTGTAATTATATTAGTAGAGACCTAATATTGGGCTCATGACTTGATAGCTTCGACTGGCAAAATGCTATGTACTCAAACCTAGCTATTTATATTATTGGCTTTAACCTTTAACAAAAAAAAAAAAAAAAAAAAAAACCAACCAATATCAAATACTCATGCAAAGTCACTATGGATACATTGCAAGATTGACATAATTTCAATATAACTTAGTTAGCACAAACATTCATTAAATGCTGACAATCACTCATACTAATATCACTTACATATGCATGAATACAAAAAAATTTATCGTCAATTGTATATAAGTTGCAAATTCCAAAAAACTAGTTTAACCATGCCATCAAAGTCATAGAAATATGTTGAATACAAACAAATTTATCATCAATTGTTTAACAAATATGCTAATATCACTTACATATGTATGAATACAAAAAAATTTATCGTCAATTGTATATAAGTTGCAAATTCCAAAAAACTAGTTTAACCATGCCATCAAACTCATAGAAATATGCTGACAATCACACAATAGAAATATAGAAATTTGTCTACTATAATATCTAACGATATCGACAATCAATGACAATTTGTTTATTAAATGTAGTATAAAACTAAAACGATATACGTGACATAGCTTCAAATGTCGCATGCATTTATGAAATATAAATAATCTATTAACTTGATAAAATCATTATTAATCAATCAAATTATTATACGGGTGAGAAATACTCACTTTCACTAATATCTAACAACTAAAAAAAATACAATTTAATAATTATAATAAAATATAATACCATATAAGAGATGGAGAAAACTCACAGATTCAACATGCATTGCCTGTAAACACGCAAACGCATACGCATTCGCAAATCAACCCGCATCATAAAGCACACGCGCACCCGTATTTAGCATATCTTTCCATTTAAACAAAATAAAGCCATATCAAAGTTCATTTTCACTCAAAACTAGACTCGTACCCTTCAACTAAGCAATTCGACACAAAGCCTATGTTTATCAATAACATTAGATAAATTAAGAAGAACCCATTCTCTTAAAGTTCAAGGCTAATCGAATCTCACAAACCAAACAATACCCAGACTAAAAATCAATTTCAATCTACCCCATGAAATAAATTTTGCACAAATTAGGATTTCTAAAATCTGACCAGTGGTTGTTTTCTATGCCTCGAGGGATATCTAACCATTAGATGGACTCTAAACCAATGGTATGTTTTTTATACGTTTGTTGTGGATCTACAAATTTTATTGAAAGGATTTTGACCATCGGAAGGTCTTGATCCACTGAAAAGCTTAAGATTGCGCAGAGTTATCTTGAATTACGGGATTTACCTAAAACTTGGTTTTGAGTTTTTCTTTAACTCAACCAATTTTCATAAAAAAATGCATGCAACCTTCCTCAACACATGAACTTGCAAACATATTTATGTAGTGAAATCTAACCCCAAGTTCATAGATTAGTCTAAACAAAAAATAAAAAATCAATGAATAAAAGATAATGAAGAACTCACTAATTATTATCCTTCCCCTCATTCTTTTCCCATTTTCTCTTTTCTTGTTGTTTTTGTTTTTCTCTTTTTCTTATTCACTTCAAATTTGTATAGCTAGAGAATTTCCTAGCCACCATAATGAATAAATCTCCAATATAACTAGGGTTTAACATAATATATTTGCACCCCCAATACTACTACCCTAATCACTACTCTAATCAAAGAAATAACAAAAATTCAAATCTTAACAATGGATCCAGACCAAAACTTAATATTTGCACCTACACTTATTCTAGAATAATTATTTAAGCTAATCTCCAATTACTAATAAAAATGAGCATTTCAATGTTAAAGATGTAATATTTAGCTAAGAAATTTCTAGCTAGTGCTAGTGTAATAATTTTATCAACCAACGCATAATATAAACAAGAAGCTCACTATGTGATATTATTCAAATACTAATAAAGTATCAATTGGTTGAAATCAAAATGCGACGAAAAATACAAATTTAAGTAGTTTTGAAAAATTGGGATGTTACATTATATACACCTTAAATGGAATCTCGTCCCAGAATTCGAAAGGTAAGGGAGTTAGTGAACTTCGAAAAAAATACAACTAAGCAAATAAAATAAGATTTAAAAATACAATTTCAAATGAGAAATTACTCGTGTCTTATATTCACAAAGAAATTCTACATCATACAAAGCAATTCACCAAACATGCATAAACACGAGGCTACTGCTACATGTGTATCTCTATATTATTAAACAAAAAAAAATTTTAAAAATTTATGTACAAATATTTTTTATTAAGGTCATTTGATAAATATGGATGTTGCACTATATATCTCTAATAGCTATTCTAAGGCCAAGGTTCCAAGTAGCAGTTCCTCCTTCAGAACTTACAAACATTTTAGCTAGTTTTGGATTGCCCAAGCATTTGAGAGTTGTATATCTTACCAAGATGTCGTTCTAGAAATTGATTATGTTACCATCTCCTAACTCAAAAGATATAGCTAGATTGAAGCCTTCAGTTTCATTATTACTCCCCACCAAGTACACCAATAAGGAGCTTTACACATGCGCATGTTGGTGAACCACCTTCCATTTGAAGGAATTATTAGAATGAGAAAGTTGAGAAGATGTTTGAGACATAGAAATAAAAGTTTTCTTCAATCAAGTAAGCTTTAGAGGAGACATAACATGGCGAATAATGGAGAACCCAAGTTGAATCTTATGAGAATGTGAGACGAATGGAAAGGGAGATTGAATAAGGAAGCAAAGATTGAGGCAAGGATGAAGGAGATGGATCCAAGCCACCTCCAACTCCTATCTAACAAGGTAGAAACCTCCAACTACTGAACAAACCCCCTCTCTCCTTCGCCCTCCATACCTTACTAGTTTTGGTTCCTCCATGCCTATAGCCTTTTATAGCCTAGACATGCAATTTTTCTCACGCAACAGATCAAATCAGTCCATATCCAGTATATCAACCACTCCATGAACAGTTTGGGGAGTGAAACTGTGAAACCTTGAAAAAAAAAAAAAAAAAACCTTACACCGTACCTGTACCCCACCCCACTTTCTCAACACATGTTACAAAAATCAATAATGCAGGAGGATTTCTAGAGTTTCTAATTTGGGTTCCTAGAGTTCCTAATTTGCTCTAAAAGTTATTTACTAAATAACTTTGAGAAATCTTTCAATTTAATTAGGAGTATTTTTAGTTTCCTTTTAGGATTAGGCTTTACTTTTATTTTAGGAATAGATTACTTGTTATTTTAGTATTTGATTCTATTTTTAATTTTAGGAATATGCAGTTTCCTTTTAGGATTTACTTTTTTCTTTTAGGTAATATTTCTTTTATATTTTAGGAAGAGACTCTGAACCCAATTTGGGCCAGATTATTTCTTTTATTAAGTATTTTGTTTTAGTATGATTATTTGAAATTGCCATTTTTTGGTGAAATTCTAATAATGAGTTTTAGCTATAAAGTCCGGCTTGTGGGCTAATTTAGATATAGTTTTTATTTGATTAATTTTAATTGAACATTAGAGTATTTCTCTGTGTTTTGGATAATCTTCTTGTGTTCTTCCCTGTTAATTATCTGTTAAACTAGCCCGCAGGATAATCGCTATTCTGCCAGGCGTCAGTTGCTATCAGAGCTTTAGCATCTTCTTGAGGTGAGATTTTATTAGTTTCTATGACTAGTGGTCGTGGTCGTCGCGGGCAGGTTTCGAACGAGGAAGCCCCTCACCGTGATCGTAGCGTTCAAGAAGTAATGATTGAAGATTTACAGAGGCAAGTTGCAGAGCTAACCCAGCATCTAACATCGCATCAATTCGGTAATCGTGAGATGGAAGATCATGAATCTGAATCCAGTTTCAAAAAACCATATCACAATCGTGCTCGACTCTGGGAGCGCCGTGGTCGGGAGGATCGTCATGAAAATATCGGTTTCAAAGTGGATCTACCCGAGTTTTCTGGTACGTTATAGGGCGAAGGATTCGTGGATTGGTTGAATGAAGTAGAGCGTATTTTGGAGTATAAGGAAATCCCAGATTGTGTCAAGGTGAAATTGGTCGCCAAAAAACTCAAAGGTAGAGCATCTGCATGGTGGGAGCACTTGAAGCGATCACGCAACAGGCAGGGCAAGGCCAAGATCACTGATTGGGAGAAGATGAAAAAGAAGATGAAGGGTCACTTCCTTCCTTTCGGCTATACTCAAACCTTATTTCAGCGACTTCAATCGTTGAGGACCGTTTCTAAAACATACCAACGTGCACCTTCTATAGAAAAATAGCAAAACAGGAAGCCAATGATCAGAAGTGATCAAGGCAGTCTTCTAGTTCGCCCTCAAGAATCCCGTCCTGCCCAGCAGCCACTACATGGTAATTCTAACTCAAATATTAGATGTTTCAGATGTGGTAAACATGGACATAGAGCGGCTGAGTGCAGGAAGCTTGCTATTCAGAAGGGTAACAATCTCCTGATTGAGGAAGACATGGTAGACGAAACTGTAGAGCTTGGAGAGCCTGTGTATGACACTGATGAAGAGTTGGATATTGTTGATGCAGATGGTTTGAAAAATGGGAAAGTTGGAGTTGTTATTGAAGATGGTGAAGTACGCTCTTCACTGCCCTCAAAACACTTTTCCGCGGCAATGGATTATTTCAAATCCGTGGTCCCTTCTCAACTCATCAACGAACGAGACGCTAATCTAGTCATAATCAATCAAGGTTCTACCAACATTAGAATTGGCCTTGCAGCACAACAGGTCCCTTTGAATGTTCCTCATTGTATCGCTCGCCATACGAGTGGAGATAACTGTTATGAGATCATCGCCAATGCCAATGGGAAGCAGATTGAACGGATGTGTGCTCTCTCTGAAGAGATATATTCTGGCATTATTCAGCCTCACGCTGTACTCTTAAAGACTTTTGTTTTGGTCAACATCAAGAGTGGTCTTCTAATGGAAACATAACAAGCTTTCCTGGAGTTCAAAAGAAAAGGGCACTCACCTGACATAACTATTCTTACCACCATGATATCCATATATGGGAAGAAGCCGATGGTTGCAAAAGCGACAGAGATTTTTAAGTTTATGAAGGATAATGGGTTCACCCTTAGCATGACCACCTATAATAGCTTGATGTACATGTATAGTCGTTCAGAAAGCTTTGATATGTCAGTTCATGTCCTCAGATAAATCCAGTCCAAGGGATGATCTTATCTCACATAACACTGTGATTTTTGCTTGTGGAAGAAAAGGTCGAATGCAAGATGCTAAACGAGTTTTCTTGGAACTTAAAGCTTTTGGGCTGAGCCCTGATATAATCACTTACAATACCTTTGTTACAAGTCATGCAGCCAAGTCCATGTTTGTGGAAGCTATTGATATCATTAAATACATGATCCAAAGTGAATGTAGGCCAAGTCACAACACCACGAAAACAGGGTAGTCCCTGCTCCTTTTCGCTTCCACGCCACCGTCCAGCCAGCCGTCGCAACCACCCACTCCCTCGTCCGTCCCCCTCGTTTCCCTCTCTCTCGTGCATGTATTGGAAACGCGTGTTTTTGACGGGAGAAAACTGATTTACAAATCTGTTCGGCTATTTTCACCCCAGACACCTGCTCTTTGTACCACCACAGTTCACTTTTAGCCCTTCGCGTCGCGTGTTCGTGTAGGAATTGATGGATTCCACCTACACCAGTGTTGTGCCATCATCCACCATGATTTTCTAGTCCCTGCAGTCGTGAATTCAGATTTACCAGCAGAGGTGCAGCAGCTAGTAGAGTTTTTTTACCCGGTGCCATAGGATCTTCCTCCTGGGCTGCTGCCTGAAGATTCCGATGAAGCTGTTGTGAACTTGAGAACGAGTTCTTTCTACCCCGGGGTGACTGATGCAGGAGGATTTCTAGAGTTTCTAATTTGGGTTCCTAGAGTTCCTAATTTGGGTTCCTGGAGTTCCTAATTTGCTCTCAAAGTTATTTACTAAATAACTTTGAGAGATCTTTCAATTTAACTAGGAGTATTTTTAGTTTCCTTTTAGGATTAGGCTTTACTTTTATTTTAGGAATAGATTACTTGTTATTTTAGTATTTGATTCTATTTTTAATTTTAGGAATATGCAGTTTCCTTTTAGGATTTACTTTTTTCTTTTAGGTAATATTTGTTTTATATTTTAGGAAGAGATTCTGAACTCAATTTGGGCTAGATTCTTGGCAGATTATTTCTTTTATTAAGTATTTTGTTTTAGTATGATTATTGGAAATTACCATTTTTTGGTGAAATTCTAATAATGAGTTTTAGCTATAAAGTCCGGCTTGTGGGCTAGTTTAGAGATAGTTTTGATTTGATTAATTTTAATTGAACATTAGAGTATTTCTCTGTGTTTTGGGTAATCTTCTTGTGTTCTTCCCTGTTAATTATCTGTTAAACTAGCCCGCAGGATAATCACTATTCTGCACGGCGTCAATCAATCCTCAAACCAACCCCGTATTGACCCGAATGGTTGTATCCCAACTTTCTTCCCTATCACCAAACACAACCCGATATGTAACTTAACCTCATAACAGTGAAAACCAACTGCAACAACCTATCATGCATGCATACCTCTCCTACACCAAATGTGTTAGCGAAACAATTGGAAAACATGGTTTTTCTTCGCTTTCTTCATGTCTTTACAAAGGTTGCCTCACCTTTGTGAACTATACAAGGGTGAAAGAAGTTCACTAATGGCTTGAGGGATAAAATCAGGATCAACAACCTCCTTGTTTTCACCAAAAAATTTATTTTCTTACCACCACAAGGAAGTAGGCATGGAAAGTTGGCCCAACCCAATGGGTACCTACCTACATGGACTCGACCCAAATTAATGGTTTGGATCTAGGACTAAACCCACTCAGTTTCGGTTTGGGTCTATTTCTTGGTGTTCAGAATCGGATCCGAACCGATAATGTAAAATTATACATAGTTGTGCATAATATTGTATGATTTTACTCCACATCATCTAAGGTATCATGAAAATGAGATGCTACTATTGAAAACTACAAGATTTTCTAATTGTTTTAGTTTCACATTTAGTTTAAGTAGGCTTGATGGTTTTATAGGGAACCACTAGTAGAGCCAAATTGAACCTGCAAAACCCATGGGTAAATCAGAACCGGACCCGAGGACTATTTTGTTATGGGTCTAGCATACCCGCCCTGTTGCCTTGCCTACAAGGAAGAGGACGTGGAATAGGGCAAGGGAAAAATCAAGGGTTCTTGATCCACACGGAGCGACAAAAATATCAGCTTGGAATGGGAGAATTTGACACATTCATTGAGTTCGAAAACATGGTAAGTCAACTAATGACCTAGGGAGATTTTATTAACCTAAATTAATAAGTTAATAAACCCTACCTGTACTACCACAAGTGCACGACTGTCTAACTACTAGACAGTGGCAAATACGGGTCGATCCCACGAGGATTGACAGACAATCAAATTCTAAGACTTATTTGAACTAATTTAGAGTTGGGGGTACAACAGATGTAAAGTACTAAAATTAAGAGACTAAATTGACAACTAAAATTAAACTGATAGGATGATAAGAGAGGGGACCGAGACATCGAATCCACCACAGGTTCTTCGAGATTTGTGTAATCCAAATTATTGTTTTCAAGAATTAACATGACTAATCTAAAGATTAATCTAAGTTCGCAATTGATTTCAGCAAAGGTATAAACCCCTAGCATTGCGTGTCTTCTTACGGCACACAATCACAAGTTTATTTTAACTAATTCTAAACCCCTTGCATTGCATATCTACTTACGACACACACAATCAGAGATTCAGATTAATTGATTAAAGCAGGCTTTGAATATCAATAAAGGGTACTTCTAACTACCGACTAGTCTAGATAATTAATCCGGATATAATCGGTGAAAGCAAATTATTGAAACTCAGAAATCAAATGTGTTTAATGTTCAAGCATATAGAAAACAATAAATTCAAATACAACAAACTCTAGGAAACCCTGTGGTTTTATCTTCGCCTCGGCACGGGGCCTAGAAGATCATGGTGGTGGTGGTCACAGCATCAATGGAGGTGGAATTCATCTCTGCACCAACACGAATCCCAATAAAAGGTTACAAACGCTCTGTGGCTGCTCTTACAGAATCTCGGGGTGCCAATAACCAACTATTTGAAAAACAGTTGGTTCCCGCCAGAAATCGCGCGTCATCTGCGCCTTCGTTTCCAGTGAACCGCGCTCCTCGCGAGCTCTTTCTCCCTCCAAACAACTCCGGTACCTGTGAGAGAGAGAGAGAGATGGAAGAACGGAGAGAGATGCGATGAGAACAAAAAAAAGGGAGAGAAACAGGGGCGGTGCTCCCTGTAGCAGTAGTGGTGTGCGAGCTGATGCGCCGCTTGCGACGGTGGTCGTGAGAGAGGGAGACAAGAAGGAGGGCCGAGAGATGGCGGTGATGGCGAGGGTCGGTGGTGTGGACGGTCTGTCTGGCTCTGTCGCGAGGTGGAACAGAGTGGTGGCGGCTGTTGTTGGGCGTGCGAAACAAGGGACGAGGTGATGGAGTGGTGTGCGTGGTTGTTTGCGACGGGGACAGGGTGTGGCGTGATGTTGGTTTTGTGCGTGGTTGGTTGCGACAGGGACAGGGACAGGGGCTGGAAGTGGTGGCGTCTGATGGTGATGCTTGATGGTGTGGGTGCTCCCTAGCGAGCGAGGAAGAACGGGTGGGGGGGGGAGGCGAAGTGACGGCTGATGGTGGAGGACGAGGAGGAGGTGGTGATGGCGGGATGATCGCACTGTCGGTTCTCCTATCGAGCGAGGATTGCCGACAGGGTGGCTTCACGTGGTGGCTGGAAAAGAGAGGAGCAAAACACCCGTAGGAAAAGAGAAGAGATCTCTAAGAATGGGAAAAACCTAAATAGGGTTCTCTTATTTCCTTGGGCTTGGGTTTCTAGATTAGCTTTTTGGGTTTGGGCTTAGGTTAAATTAGGTGGACCTAGATATATTTGGGTTAGGTTTAGATATGTGACCCTCTACTTTGTACCACAGCTAGAATCAACCAATTGATTATTCCTTAAATTGTCACCTTAATGCGATTTCATCGTTCACGCTCAAATTCCTACAAAGACATGAAAACGAAATAATTAGAATAAAATATAATAATCGAAACACTAACATATATAAATTAAAGGATATATTATGTAATAATTACGTGAATATCACTGACCCAAACCCTCCTACATACTGGTAACTTCTTTATCTTTTGATCGCAACTTTAGGTGTTTGGATGTCATCAATCTTGTCAAATAATAAAAATAATAACAATAATAATAATTGATGATACATCAAAATAGACCGAGCATCACGGCCATGCACGTGGCATAAAACCTCATCACGAGAATACAACGCTCGATCCATTGGGCCAGCTCATAAAGCCCATAAGGATTGCGACCGATTATAGAGGCTTGAACTAGGCCCACCTCTAGGAAGGCGTAAACAGGATCCGAATCCAAGCCCAGATGAATCAAAGCTAAAATCCAAGCCCGTCACACATTCTCTAATTAAGAAGAAGAACGTTGCACCAAGAAAGAGTCGTGGAAGGACTTGCGCCTCCACGCATACATCTCCATTAAGGAGGATACTGTTACAGAAACATCTCCTTCCATTGCGTCTCACATGCTTAAGTCACGTAGAGAGTTAACTACGACCATTATAAAAGGTAAAGGGAACTTTCAACAAAGGTATGCAACTTTAACTGAGTTTTGTCCAGATTTACTTCTTTCTTCCAACAGAGTTACTGACTTAAGCATCGGAGTGCCTTCGGCCACCAAAAAGGTGGTCCTTGGCGGTCTAATAGTGGTTTTGCAGGTCAAACTCATAGGAGGACGACTTTTGGACGCATCAGTTTGGCGCTGTCTGTGGGAAACAACGAGTTTCCTTTTTTCCTAAAAATAAAATTCACTGACGAAGCTCACACAACCTGACAGAAGATCAATGGAGTACTCAACAAATCATCGGTCTAACAATGGCAGACATGACATGCTACCCAATACTGATCCAAAGACAACCATCAAGACAATTATAACTACGGGCAGAGAACTTCAACAGGTAACAATTCAGACATCTCTGTCGTCGTTGGGAATCCGCTTGGATCCCCGAGTGGAGACACTTATGGCTCAGATGGACAGCATGATCAAAATGATAGATAGGATCATCCAAAACTTACAAGGTAGTAGCTTTCAAAAAGAAATCGTCCAGCTTAATAAACATTAGGCTAATAACAGCTCCAAATGCAATCAGGAAACGCCCAAATATGAAATAACATTCTCGGCTTTGATAGCAAGTCAAAGCGAGATCCTCGAGGTGATGGCGAGAAGAGAAGATGTCAAGTGGCCACCAAAAATGAGAAGAAATCCAGATAAGCGGAACAAGGGCATACACTGTCTCTTCCACAATGACTATGGCCACGATACTGAAGATTGTTGCAGCCTAAGAGAAGAAATTGAACGCCATATCAGACAAAGACGACCCGAAGAGTTTTCCAAACTCAAGAATGAAGCAATCATTTCTAAGGAGAAAGCAAAGGAAACATACTACGCCTTGCATGGCACGGGCGGAGAAAAAAAGCAATCTAGTCGATCCAGAAAGCGCATAGTCAGGGATTTACACACAAAAAATCATATTCCAAGAACCATCCGCACAACGCGTAAAGACAATGCAATGGACTCTAACCTTCTCAAACGAGGATGCTGATGGAGTTAATTTCCCACACAATGAATCTTTAGTGATTTCGGTCATGATAGAAAAATGGGAAATCAAAAGAGTATCAATCGATATTAGCAGCTCAGCAAACCTATTATATCTAACAACTTTCAGAAGGATGCAGTTCACCAAGCGATTAGTCCATTGTAGGATTCAGTGGGGAACAATGTAACCCACTGGGAATAATCTGATTACCAGTCCAAGTGGGAGAAGCAGGGAAGCAGCGAGGGCTAATGACAGAATTTCTCATCGTCGACACTCCCGCTGCATACAACATGCTACTCGGGAGACCATGGATACACAAAATGGGTGCACTATCCTCCACGATGCACCAATGTGTGAAGTACCACACCGATAATGGCGTTGAAAGAGTAAAATGGGACCAACCAGCAACCAGGGAGTGTAATTTTGCTGCTATAAAGACTCCTAACAAATAGCAATTATCGCAACAACTGGAAGAGTCGTCACAGCGATCCGATGAAACAAGTTCGGATTCTCTAAACGACAACAGGCACTACACCAAAAATACCCATCAGCAACGGTTTGGGACCATGGGGGTAACCTATTGTCACGGCTTAGAGGCCTGGCCATTTGAGGCGTCGCCAAATCACCATTGACGGCTATAAACCGTGGCAACACATATTAGCAACGGTTTTATGTTCGAGGATGCTTGATGATTTTCTGTATTTAGCCACGGCTACCCGGCATGGCTAGATGTTCCACGTTCCATAACCGTGGCAACATATATCACTTATTTTGAATTGCTTTGGTCTCATAGTCGTTGCAAGCATAATGGCAATGATTTTAAGCCGTTGCAAGCATGATGGCCACGGTTTTAAGCCGTGGCAAGCATGATGGCCACGGTTTTAAGCCGTGGAAAGCATGAAGTACCACGGTTTTAAGCCGTGGCCAGTCAAAACAAAATTAAAAAAAAAAAGAAATCTGGTTTGTTGCGAGGGTTTGAAACCGTTGCAAATTAATATAATCGAAAAAAAAATTACATTTTTTTGCTGCTGCAGCAAAATCACAGCCCCGCACCTGCAAAATTAGTCCTTACTAAGATCGACCAGACACTTGCCATGTGGCGTGTACCCGTGCCTACGACACGGCTACCGTGTCATGCCTCCGGCACGAATAGGATTCCACAAACTATATGCAAGATAAATACAAAATCAACCGTAAAATGGAACCTTGGAATTGCATTCAAATGAAGCCAAGTATCTATTAAATTTGTAGAAGTCATGGACGCTACATTGCATGACGCTACATTGACAAGTCATGGAAGCATGTAACAAAAGAAACTTGTAGAAGAAGAATTCAATTAAAAAAATATGCTGAAACCCCAAGTGGTTTATCTTATCTCCCTGCTTGTGCACAGACAAATATATGTGTCTTGGTAATATTTGACTAAAACCTCTTTAGTTCTTAAACTCTAGAAATACAAAGTACGAAATAACAATGACAAACCTGTATATGACTGGTTTCAATCTTGTTGAGCAGTGGATTTAACAGGAATGAAGAAAACCATCGCCTGAGGCGGTCTCGCCATTGCTCGATCTGAGGATATATGCCCAAATTTTCAAAAGCTTCAATTGCTTCTTCTATTGACATGGCTGGCGGAAGCTCATTCTCTCCTTTCTTTGGAGGGGTACTAAATTTTTGGGAGCTGGGAGACATCCTCACAAGCCTAAGTGGTGTACTCCTTGTAGTTCCAGAAGCAGTATTACTTGAATTGGCAACTGTAACAAGACTAGCCACGCCAAAAGTATTAACAGTTGGTAGAGGAGTCATCAGCTTCTCTGCTGATGCTGCAATTTTCTCATCTACATCTACCAAGAAATCTTCAAGCATTTCCTCTGTTACAATCTCCTTTCCATCGGAACTTCTCTGCTTTGACCAAGGGCTTGACAAAATCCGATCTAGTCCAGGTGAGGTCTTAACTGATCTACTACATCCACATCCTCATCCTTCCCCGAAAAGTACAAATTTTGGATTAGAGGAATTGTGTAATTAGAACAGTTGACTTACATTTGGAAAACCACCATCAAAATTTAGGGATCAAACAGAAGTTTAATTCATTAGCTAGGACACCAAAAGGTCAGTACAGAAATATATACCAAAATTATGGTGTCGCCTTGTCATTTCTGTCATTCTCCTCTTTCAAAGCAGCCACCCAAAAAAAGCGTAAATCACCTGTTATGCCACAAGCATAAATCACCCATTTCAGAATCCAAACCGATTAACTTAATAAACTTAAAACACAACCCCAATAATCAAACCACAAAATAAGGAAATTTAAAGAAGAGTATGTAGGACTTGTAACCATTCTGTGAGTAGTCACTTCCATACTTCAAGCCACAGCCCACATGCATAAATCTGATAGTCAAAAAACCTAGACACGTCTCAGACTGCAATGTGTGTTGGTGTGTGTATATGTGTGGGTGACGAGAGTGGGGCTTGGTGTGGCAATGCCATCATAATGCAGTGATTGCAGTAATTTACCTCACATCAATTATTTCAAGTAACTTGCTCTGGAACTTGCTTCCAAGAACCTGGTAGGAAGAAACCTCTCATTAGTTAAGTGACTCCTTGATCAAAAACACCATCTCAAAGAAAGGAGATGTTTTACATGGATCTTTGACATAGTTTTCGGATCAAGGAAACCTTTCACAGTGTTCCATAGCATTCTAAACCCAGGACCCGCATTTATGATGAACATGCGGTTCAAGCTCTGCAGAATAGCAAAACCTCCATGTGATTTACGAAGTTGCACATTCTATCTAAAATCCAGAAACAAACTAAAACAATAGCAACAAACACAACAACAACAACAAATTAATACCTCAGGATAGTTATCACCGTCAATTTTCTGAAGACTTGCCAGAAGGTCTCTTGCAACTTTGTTGAAACTTCTGACTCCCTAGAGAAACAATTAACATGTTAGGCATGGTATAGCACAAAACTGTATGATGCAACAATTACATGCATGGATCACTGAAAATCTTTCTGTACTAAATACAAAAAAAAAATGTATGTCAACAACAAAGGCAGAGGAAGTTGACCTTGTACTGTTTTGTTTTAATTTTAAATAAATTTAAAAGGTCGATGGTTTCACATACCACACCCTGAACATCCAGAATAGTTGTACTATGATCGATGTGCTTACTTGCTGCGATTGAGCAAGTTGGAAACTTGACATTCAAAGTTCTTTCAGAAGAATTGTTATTACTAGGAGCAGGAGTAGTGGCATGGCCAACAGGCTTCTATTCAGTCACAGCTGCTGCCACCTTTGCAGCATTAGCAGGTGCTACTTTTCCACCATTAATAGGCACAATACACAGAAGCTGGGGTCTTATTCCCCTTCATCACTTTAACAAGAATTCCAAATTCCAACAGTATAAGGTGTGAAGATAAGAAAACAGGCCAAACATTCAATTCAACAAAAAGACAAAGATTACAATCTACGAGGAAATATAAAATGTTTACTGATCAAACCTACAATTGAAGCATATAACTTCTTAACCAGCATGTAAGAAAAATATAACAATAAAATAGAAATGCAATGAACATAACCCTTTCATATATTTATAGGTAAAACAGTTACAAATAACATATACTACATTATTTTATAACAACAAGACTAATCCAAAAAAATGAAACAACTAATCCAAATAACAACAAGACTAATCCAAAGAAAATATACCACATTCAGATATATATACATCCAACGCCGGTATAGAAGAATCAACGCCGGTATTGTTATCTCTTTCCCGACGCTTCATAAGACAAACGCCGGTTAAGGGTCATCTTTACCGGCGCTTCAACGAAAACGCCGGTATTGCTTGAGACTAAGTTTATTATCGCTAATTTTTGTTCTTTGCCGGCGCTTGGTATCCCAAACGCCGTTATTGATTATGTTTTACCGGCGCTTTCATTGAAACGCCGCCGTGAAAGTGTCGTTTTAGACTTCGTTTTTTGTAGTGCACCCAAGCTTTCCAAACTACAATATGCACTTCACCAGATTTAATTTATTCCATTATGCTGAAGGCAACAAGAAAAAAAATTATAAATTGCCAATGTAAGAAGTAAACACACCTCAGTTCCTGAATATGCCTTGAGAATAGTCTTTGCAAGTGGTCCTGCTGCAACTCTCCCAATAGTTTCTCTTGCTGAAGATCTGCCACCACCCTATAGTTCCATTTGCAGCCATATCAATTAGACCATAAATTAAATATTTGGTATCTATAGAACTGTATTAAGTAGAAAGCGGTAGCCTGATTGTAAGAGGTAGAGGACACCTGCACAGATCGCACTCCATACGTAAAGTCATATGTTGCATTTGCATGAGAAGGCCTATACGCAACAGCCATTTCACTACCGTCCTGACAAGATTTCAACAAGGTATGCAGTTTTTATAAGTTCAAACATAACACTAAAACCAACACAAGAAACAGGAGAAAACTTGAAGACCTTGACTGTGATAAACCAACCCACATTTTCATGTGTATGGCACAAATGCCATGTGTTCATGAACAGCGAATCAACTAGCCTGACTCTACGGAAATCAACTCCATAATCTATACACTCCTACACCTGAAAAACAACATAATAATGCACAACTCCTTAATCTATCCACTACTACACCTAAAAAAAACAATGTAAAAATGCACAGTATAATGAATACACAATATAGACTCCATCATGGTAATGAGATATCTACCATGTATTACAAGTTTTGATTGAGAGCTATATGTAAGTAAACATAACTTGGGAACTAAAACATTGGAAGTAATGATTTCCCTACTCACTCAGGATTGCCAACATAATTCTAAGTCTCAATGTCATCCATGTTTCTATTGACAACAAACTAATAAGAAAATTCATTTGGGGGATCTACTGGGAGAAGAATAAGTACCGATTGATTCATGGGAGAAGTTGCAACCCAGTTGATGAAGGATGTCTGAGATTTAGAAAGATGAGGTAAAACTAACATTACTCGGGAAATGGTTGTGGAGGTTTGGTACAGAACAACAACAGTACTAGATTGAAATCACTTACTATCATATCATATGAATTGACATTAGCAAACTAAAAAGATACAAATGGATGAAGATAATTAAGGTCAAAACAAAGATTCAGTGATTGTCTCACTGAATTAAATAATTACCGGAATAGTTATATGGATTGAAACCACTTCTGGCTGTGTCCTCGTTGTACCTCTACCGGGTTTTTATGCAATTTATGGACTACATAATAGAGGCTGAAGCTTAAGATGAGGGCCTGAGTTTGGTTGAGTTTGTATTTTATAATGATTGTTCCATAAGTTGTAAAATATAGACGATTTAGAATGGTTCTACAATTATAAGTAGAATGTTGGGGATGGAATATGAATCCATATGTGAATATTGTAGTTGTTTCATTCCCTGTTTCAGAAACAGTGTCCAAGTCCCCATTTTGAAAACATGCAATATAGGACATATTTGTGTTTACTATATCAACTCAGAGTTACTGACGCTTGACATATTTTCGCAGGCCAAACCAGAGACTGTTGATAAGGAAACAGTTGGCTTTACCAGCTGATTCTGCAGTCACTGGTAAATCAAAGTTTTCTGTTCTTGGAGCTGATTATCTGGATACAGTATTTTCAAAATGGAGGTATTTGATGTTTTGGATGAATGGTTTTATCATGATTGAACCATTGGTTATTGTTGTTATTACCATACCAAATCTAAAATTGCATCAATTTTGGCAGAATGAAGGGTTCCAATTGGTGTGGACAGAATACCAAACTCATGTAAGTTCTAAAATACTCTACACCATCACAAATAAAGATGTAAGTGTGACCAAACTCACTGTTGTGCAGCTTGTGCTTCAATGAGACTCCATGCAAATGCAAGCAACATTTTAACAATCAAATGCAACATGTATTTATTCGATATATCCTAAGATATAAAAAGGAGTCCTTAAAATCGTTGATATTAAACTTCCTTAAAAATAAAAAAAATAAAAATATTCAACTTATTCGATATATATATTTAACTTACTATGGTATGATGGCTTAACATGTACTTATTCGACATAAATATTTAAAAAGGAGTCCTTAACATGTATTTATTCCATGTACTTGCATGTCTAACTATATGACAAAAACACCAAAACCCATTTTCAATCAATTATCAAATGATACAAATTGAATAAAGCATAAAAATAGCCCATGAGAAATAGCTCGAGCCTCTTACCCTGCAGTGGTGATCAAATTCTTCAACACAACGGTTGCAAGTCCTACAATGTTTGTTGCGCTTCTTCACCTGAAAAAGATTTGAGGATTCAACTCAAACACCTTCTAATTCTATTTGAATAAACTAATATCGTTCACCTAAACACAATAAAGTTCCATAAAAGTTTCAATATGACAGAGTGAGCAAAATGTTATATCATCATCTCTCAAATCAGGCGAAACAGCATCGTCCTTAAAGGCAAATAGGAGTGGTAGTAAGGGTTCGACCTGAACATTTGTTTTCCATGGATCCATGTACTTCTTCCTTATAAAACACCTGGGGATCTTCCTTTCCATCCTCCTGAAGAACCTCAGTACTATCTGACTGAATATAGACCAATAATTCAGGTTTGTAAACATGTTGGATTTGGTTTTTGTTCTCTTCCTAAAGCTGGTTTTATCTGTTGGATCAATTGCAGTGCACCTTATAAATAGAAACATCACTGAAAGTGCCTGAAGAGTGAAAACCCAAATCAAACCAATATCCTTACTATAAAAAATTAGAACTTGGGAAGCAACTTATGTATCATACCACAAATGAAAAAACTGAGATTACTACGATCTCAACAATCTGATTTCCCAGGAAAGGCCCTAAAAATGCATAAAAGGCCACAACAAGAAAATTGTACACTCCCATCCCTACATTCTGCAATTCATAAGTGAAACAATAAGAGGATCTAAATTTCAAGACATCAAGGATTCAAAAAATTAAGTTATCAGCAATTTGGGTTTACAGTATAAGGCCTAGTGGCAAACCAACAGATGAAAAGTTCAAAATTTGTGGGGTTCAATTAAACAAAACTAGCTTCAAGACCAGATTTTGTGAAGTGGGTCTTGATGTTTTGTTAGTCTACAACCTATTTTCAAGTAACCTTAAAAGAAATTAGGGTTTTATAGTTGTAGATGCCAAATATGACATTTGGGGCTAAAGAAGTCTATGAAAAAATGACGAATTAGACATCTAAACCTAAAAAACTAAAAATTTGGTATTCAAAAACACAAATTTATACTGCAAATGAAAGATAATTAACAAATGGGTATGTGGAATTAGACCTAAAAACGCAGTTTCAAGCAATGGGGTTTGAAAATTTTCTCTCCAAATAATGAAATTTTGAGAAGTTTGGTCTCATGGGCATTGAAAGATAGGATTTTATGTCAAGAAGAAGTACCTGTAATGGGTGAAGAGGGCATTGCCAGCCATGGCGTCTCATGGAGCAGTGAGGGAGATGAAGATATGGAGGGAGCAGTGAGGGAGATGGCGAGATGGAGGGAGCAGTGAGGGAGATGGCAAGATTGAGGGGAGGGTGAAGGAGTTTCATCGAGCTCTACGTCGAGCGCCAAGTAAAACGAGAGAGGAAAGAAGCGAGCGCCAAAAAGCACGCCCAAGTTTTTTTACAGCGTTTTTCATTTGTGTTGTAGTGTAGCCACGATTTTAGGCTCTAGCCACGGTTTTGAGCCGTGGCAAATAAACTAACGGTTTTGAGCCGTGGCCATCTCCGTGTAGCTAATCAAGCCTTTTGGTGTAGTGACGGTTTTAGGCTCTAGCCACGGTTTTGGGCCGTGGCAAATAAACTAACGGTTTTGAGTCGTGGCCATCTCCGTGTAGCTAATCAAGCCTTTTGGTGTAGTGAGGGCTCCAACCAGTCCTCGAGATTGACCCAACACTGGGCAACCGGAAGAAGAAATGGTCGAGGTCTATTTAGACAATGAAGCTAAAATGGCAGTCCAAATCGGCCCAAAAATCCAACCTGAACTCGCCGTGAAACTGATCCAATTGCTAAAAGATAACCAAGATGTTTTCACATGGACAATGAAAGATAAAGTGGGAATAGATCCATCCATCATTTCCAACAAATTACAGGTGAATCTAAACAAGAAACCGGTTAGACAAAAAAAAAACCGGTGGCCCTGAAGCGCAATTAGGCGATAAACGAAGAAGTACACCGACTGCTCGGCGTAGGAATAATAAGGGAAACTCATTATATGGATTGGCTAGCAAACACAGTGCTAGTAAAGAAAAAAAAACATGAAATTGAGGGTGTGCGTGGATTGCACCGACTTTAATAAAACATGTCCCAAAGACAGCTTCCCACTCCCGTGAATAGACTAAATAGTGGACTCAACTGCCAAGCACAAGATGGTGAGCTTCATGGATGCATACTTCGAGTATAACCAAATAAAAATGTACCCCCGACCATGAAAAAACATCTTTCATAACGAAAAAGGGGACATATTGTTATCAAGTAATGTCATTCGGGTTGAAGAACGCATGAGCAACGTATCAACGGCTAGTAAACACAATGTTCAGATATCAGATCGGCAAAACAATGGAGGTTTACATCGACGATATGCTCGTCAAAAGCCCACATAGAACAAACCATGTTGCGAACCTCAAACAGGCTTTTGCATAGCTTCAAAAATACAAGATGAAGCTAAACCCAGATAAATGCACCTTTGTAGTGGAATTAGGGAAGTTCCTCAGGTATATGGTCAACTAGCGAGGAATTGAAGCCGATCCAAAGTAGATACAAGCGCTTATCAACATGCAGTCGCCGACAAACATCAAATGTGTTCAAAGTCTTAACAAGAGGAAAATGACTCTAAGCAGATTTATTTCCAGGTCATCAAACAAGTGTCTGCCTTTCTTCAAGATCTTGAAAGGGAGCAAGACATTCGAATGAAATGACGAATGCGAAAAAGCCTTTCAAAACCTTAAGACATACGTGGAAAGTACAAAGCTGCTAACAAAGCCAAACACAGGAGAAACATTGTATTTGTACCTGTCTGTGTCTAATCACGTAGTGAGTTCAACACTAATACAAGAAGAAAAGAGGGTACAGAAACCAGTGTACTACATCAGCAAAACACTCGCAGATGCTGAGATCAACTATCCGACCCTAGAAAAACTAGCACTCGCTCAAATCGTGTCATCAAGAAAATTGCGACCATACTTCCTGGCCCTTTAGAAATTGGTACCCGATCACGGTCATGACCAAACATCCGTTTCGATCAGTATTACACAAGCCAGACTTATCGGAAAGAATGGTAAAATGAGCAATATAACTTGGACAGTATGACATTACTTATGCCCCTAGAACTGCTATCAAAGGTCAAGCATTAGTAGATTTCATCGCCGAGTTCACAGGAAGCAACAACCAACCCGAGGACAAGGAAAACAAAATAAAACAACCTGAACCGATCCATGAATGATGGATTCTCCGTTGTGACGGGGCATATCTAACATATTAGGAAGCGGATCTGGAATAGTCTTATACAACTCGGAAGGCATCGCATTAGAAAAGGCGATAAAATTTAGTTTTGAAGCCTCCAATAATGAAGTCGAGTACGAAGCTGTGATAGCAGAGCTATAGTTAGCAAAACACCTAGGAATAAGAGACATTAACGTCTTTAGGGATTCCAAGCTAGTTGTCAATCAACTAAGCAGTGAGTTCCAAGTTAAAGACGCTCGAATGAAAGTCTACCACCAGAGAACCATAGAACTAATAGAAGGCTTCCGTAACGCAACCATTCGACAATGTGTGTGAGCAAAAAACAAAAGAGCAGACAATCCACTCGTCATGACGCAAGGTAGCTCCATACTGGAAAATTAGCCAGAAGAAGCATGCATCGTAAACCAAGGTGTTAATGGGATGACTCCAATCTTGGCGTACATTTTAAATGGAGAAATCCCAACAGACAAGATGGAAGCCAGAAAATTACGAAATCGGATAGCCAGATATATAACGATAAATGACAAGTTGTACAGGAGGTCTGTCACGAATCCGTTGTTGAGATACATTACACCAGGAGATGTCGAATATGTCCTACAGGTAGTACACTACAGCACATGCAAGAATCACTCGGGGGGAAGAACATTGGCCCATAAAGCTCTTACATTAGGGTACTACTGGCCAACGATGCAGGCGGATGCTCAGAAGCTAGTTCGTAAATGCGACAAGTGCCAAAGTTTCGCCCCATACACTCACATGCCGCAACAAAATCTGACTCCAATGAGCAGCCCATGACCGTTTGCACAAAGGGGAATGGACATTGTAGGACCACTCCCAGCGATCGACAAAAAGAAATTTTTCCTCGTATTAATAGATTACTTCACCAAATGGGTTGAAGTAGAACCTCTTACAAAAATAGGGGAAGTGCAAGTCGATAAATTTCTCTGGAGAGACATCATTTGCAGATTTGGAATCCCAAGAGTAATCGTTATGGACAACGGGAAGCAACTTGAGGGCAAAAGGGTCAGAGGGTTATGCAAGAGCATGAATATCCAACAGTGCTTCTCTGCACCAGCTCACCCGCAAGCAAACAGACAGCCGAAGTCACTAACAGAACAATTTTAGAGGCAATCAAAAGAAGACTCGAGGCAGCGAAAGGACTATGGACGTCCAAATAACCTGGTGTCCTTTGGGCATACAGGACAACAAAACGAACTCCAACAGAAGAAACACCTTTCGCACTTGCTTACGGGTCAGAAGCGATGATACCAGTGGAGGATGCCAACATTCCAAACTGAAGAATTACGCACCGAGGACAATGTCGAGGCATTAAGAGTCGAGCTAGATCTCCTTAAAGAAAAATGAGAAGCAGACTCGATTAAAATAGCAACATATCGACAGTGCATGGCAGGGTATTATAACAAGAATGTACGGATCCAAAACTTCAACGTCGGAGATTGGGTGTTAAGAAATGTTTAACTACACACAAAAGAGCTCGGCACTGGCAAGCTTAATCCAAACTGGGAAGGACCCTATCGAGTGACAAAAATTAACAGGTCAGGAACATACTGGTTGGAAGACAAAGAGGGCGAAACGATACCTCAACCATGGAATGTAAAGCACTTGAAAAGATATTATCAATAAAGTATTTCGCTCTCAATTTCCAAACAAACAAATACAACATAGACAAAAAGTCAAATAAAAAACAGACTCGAGAAGAACACTCAGCATGGCTAGATTATTGAGTAAACAAATATGTTGGATGAACGAGTCAGACATAAAAACTTATGGCCTGATCAACCATGAAGTAATAAAGTATTAGGACAAAAGAGCAGGACTTTTACGCCGACTGTAATGTATAACATCGTAATCTAAATGAGAAACAGGATTTTGTAAAACAAAGTTTTCGTATGACTAGAATGTCGAGTATCGAAGCCACCAAAATCCGGACAACAGAAGTCAGAGATCTCCCATAAATATCATAAGTATAAGCAAAACAAACTAGACATATGGGACACAAAAATGTGAAATAACAAATTTCCATTTATCTTCTAAAAAAGAAGATTACAAAAAGAAAAAAGAAAATGACAACAAAAAGGAATCACTATCATGAACAACATCTTCAGGAAGCATAGGGTCAACAGGCTCCTCAACATCCAGATCACCCATCGACTCCGGAACAACTTCCTCGACATCATCGAACTTCTGCTTAGCAAGGCTGCAGTAGGGAGACATGTTCAAACCCCGCGATTTCAGAAAATCTAGAAAATCATGGCGACCCTTGACCACTCTCTTAAAATTCGTGGTCTCCGCTGCCTTCCACTTCTTCCTAACAGTCGACAGCTCAGCTCAAGTAGACGCTAACTCTTTTGTCGACATCGGCAAGTTTGGCAGCGACCGCCGACTTGGTCTCAACAAAATTGGAATTCAGTTCAATTATACGGGCGGTAGCAGCCTTCAGCTCATCAAAACACTCATTGGCCGAGCGAACAACTTCATAACGTTCGACCTTTCGGAGAGACATCTTTTTCTCAACAACAACCAAACGGGAACGCAACTGGCCCAATTCCACCTCGGATGTCTCGAGGTCGAAAGCAAATCCGCAACAACCAAACGGGAACGCAACTGGCCCAATCTTTTTCTCAACACGTAGCCTCGAGTTCCCTCACTAGCACTCGCACATTATCCGCAATCCTCTCATGTTCCGCACACTGCCCCTTCAACAAATCCATTCAATGAAAAACATGAGAGATAATCAAAATGCGTCCCAAAAACTTCCGCTCGACATGAGCAGGCTGATCACGAGACGCCTTACTGTCTGGCCCCATAACGGCCGCATAAGTAAGATGTGTCATCCCCTCCATAAGATGTTGGAGGCCATCGTCAATATGATGATGTTGTTGACGCACGGGCATATGAGCTTTATTAGCCAACCGCCCGCGACATCCGCCAATAAGGTTGCGAGCACTATCCTGAACATCAGCCTTGGAGGGCCAGAATGTCTCGCCAAGAACAGGAGGAGCAAGGCGAGAACTGGAAGGAGCACGGCAAAAACCAAAAGGAGAAGGGTGGGAAACAGAACGAGCTCCCGAAGCACCAGCCACAACAGAAGAAGCGACAAGCTTGTGATCTAGAGAACGAACGACAACTTGATCCTCTACTGATGGATCATAATCAAAATCATCCAAAGTCTTAGTACCCTTCAGATTAGTCAACAGCCAAACACCCATCTGAAGCATATTTTTTTCGATGATGTGCAAATCATCAATCGACAAGCCGACAGAATTCGGCAAGCCATAAAAAGCAACAAACTTTTTTCTCATGATCATCCAGAGAGCGGGATACTCGTTTCTCACTTACCTCGAGGACTCGGTTTACCTCTTCCTCCTCATGAGCAGAAGAATCATCACCATAACCATGACCCCCTTCTGAAGAGAGGTGAGATGAGAAGGGGTCCTGGCGGAGTCAAGAACAATAGAAACAAGTTTTTTCCTCTTCAAGATACTACCAGAACTAACGACCGATATCTTGGAGAGGCTAGGAGGCCTAGGAACTTTCATTTTCTTAACAATGGGACTAGTGTTCCTAGGACCTCGAGCAGAAGAAGCAGAGACTCCTACGTCCCCAACATGCGCACAGTAACCTCAAAAGCAATGCCTGCCCTACCCTGCGAAAGTAGACCACCACGGTCGATGGCATCCAAAGAAAGAAAATCTTCTACCGATACTCGGGGAAGATCAAAAAACTGACGATGAAAATCCTGTTCTTCCAAAGACAGTGACAACTCAACCTTCTTAGGCTCCCAGAACGATTGCAGAATCTGATCCTCGCGGAACCTAAAATGGTTAGAAGAAATAGAGGCATAAAACCAGGGCCTCGACCAACCCACGTACTCCTTTCGCAAGTCCTCGAAACAGAGAGGAGAATGCAAGCGACAAGTATAACTAGGGTCCACACCAAACCCTACCAGGGAATGTAAAACCCTAACATTTATAGGGATGCGAACAACATCAACCCTCGCCAAGGTCAAAGTCAATACCTTCCAACCATTAGGAACAAGTTGAGCCGGAACAATTCCAATCAAATTCAAATACTCCTAGATGATAAAAAGAGTCAGAAACCTGAAACAAGAATGGAACATACCTGGATACAAAGCAATGTATCTAGACCAAGGACGACAAGGACTGTCATTATCCCCAGGGAGAACAATCTCCAAATCATCAGGCAATGAGTAGTCGTGACAGATGTTTTTCAGGGTCATGCATGTCCTCTTGGGCGTAAAGAAAGCTTCATAAACGGAAAGAGCATTACCACCCAAAACGCTGGAGTTAGACATAACTACGGGATGGATTCGAAAAATCAAAAGGTTAACAATAAAAAAATGAGAAGATGCAGAAGGAAGAAGAGCATACACAAAGCCCTTTCCTTTTTGTAGGAATGGGCAACGAAGGGACCACTATTGGAGAACGTGCAGAGTGTGACAACTGCATGAAATCCTAGAAATTGCGCCAAAACAAACAGGCAAATGGAACAACCGAGAGAAAACAACAGTGATAGATAGCAAGGGCACTAACCAAGCCGTAATGATGGGATCATAAAGCAAAACCTCCACACAGTTAGTGGATACTTGAACATACCCACTAACTAAGGGGGGTAGCTGATGATACATCAAAATAGACCGAGCATCACGGTCGTGCACGTGGTATAAAACCTCATCACGAGAATACAACGCCCAATCCATTGAGCTAGCTCATAATACTCAGAAGGATTGAGGCTGATTATAGAGGCCTTCTAAGCTCACTTCTAAGTAGGCGTAAACATGATTCGAATCTAGGCCCAGACAAATCAAAACCCAAATCCAAGCCCTTCACACGTTCTCTCATTAAGAAGAAGAATGTTGCACCAAAAAAGAGTCGTGGAGGGACCTACGCCTCGATGAACGCATCTCCATTAAGGAGGAGACTGTTACAGAAATATCTCCTTCCGTTGTGACTCACATGCTTAAGTCACGCAGAGAGTTAACTATGACCATTATAAAAGGTAAAGAGAACTTTCGACAAAGGTATGCAACTTTAACTGAGTTTTGTCCAGTTTTACTTACTTCTTCCAACATAGTTACTGACTTAAGCATAGGAGTGCCTTCGGCCACCAAAAATGTGGTCCTTGGCAGTCTAATAGTGGTTTTTCTGGTCAAACTCACAAAATGACGATTTTTTTACACATTAAAATAATAATAATAAATAATAAATAAAAACAATGGTTGATCTTGATTGACTGTTGGATATATCATAAAGAAGGCTTAAGCTTTTATAGCCTAGAATCATAAGCCTCATACACAAAAATGGTGCCTCATACCTGTACTATGGGGCTTAAGCCTCAACTTTAAATGGGGCTGCATCTATTTTAAGTCGATCCTTAATGTGAAAGCTTCGATAGCCTTTTCAACTACTCACATGGTGATAAGGCAATCCGCGAGGAAGAAAAGTCAAGATTTAATTAATATTTGATCTGTGTTTATTTTTATTTCTTTTTGAGTTTTATAGTTCTTTTTTATCAGAATCTAAAGTACTAATTAGCAAATTATTTATTGGTTCCATATATATGTACGTGCTCTTATTTTTATGAAGGATCCACTCGACATTTTACAGATGTGAAAATGGTTTCTGATGATACATCAAAATAGACCGTTACCATAGTCATACATGTGGCAGAAAACATCTATCACGAGGATCAAGTACCACACCTAACGGGCCAGCTCATAAAACCCAAGAAGGCAAAACAATCACAAAAGTCCAAACAGAGCCTACAGGAAGAAGTCGTAATTAAGGCCCAAATCCGAGCCCGCACGAGTTCTGTCATAAAGAAGAGCAACGTTACATAAGAAAATAGCGTGGAGGGAGTTACGCCTCCACGGACAGATCTTCATAAAGGAGGAGACTGTTGCGAGGAACGTCTCATTCCGTTGCGCCTCACATGCTTAAGTCACACAGAGAATTAAACGCGACTACTATATAACGTAAATGGAACAATCAACCAAGGTATGCAACTTTAACTGAGTTTTGTTCAGATTTACTTCCTTCTTCAAACAGAGTTACTGACTTAAGCATCAAAGTGCCTTAGGCCACCAAAAAGGTGGTCTTTGGCAGCCTAACATTTGTTTTGCAGGTCAAACTTATAGAAGGACAAGATTTAGATGTATCAGTTTGGCGTCGTCTATGGGGAACGACAAGTTTCCTTTCTAAAAAGAAGATCCAGTAACCAAATTCACTGAGATCTGATCAACGATCGACAGGCTATCAGAACAGATGGAACACACTACAGACCTTCAACCCAACGACAATCACAAGAACCCTCCTAATGGCGACACACTATTGCCAGCAGTTCGCGATCGAAATCCAGCGTGGCCACCAGGCCAATTGCACCCGTCAGTCAAGATCCACAGCATGCAGTAGCTCAGACAACCCAGACATCCGGCTACACTGCTACTGACCCTCGAGTAGATCTGCTTATGATCCAGATGAACCACATGACGAAGATGTTGAAAAAACTCACTAAAGAGCGATTCAGTCAATCGAACCTATCCAAGAGCTGCCTTAGCAAGACTCTACCAACCGAACCCAAGAAAACGATGAGGTTCCTACAGAACCTCAACAGGGAAATCTTGAAAGCAATGAACTTCCCCAGGGTAAAAATCCACATAGCGACAGAACACTTGCTAAAATCTCGTTCGGGATCGAATTCACGCATCCCAATGTATTGTACGAAATAGCCAAGCCATCATTTTCTGACGCCCTCATGATAAATCCCATGCCAAAGAAGTTCACCCCACTAAAGTTTGAAGCATATGATGGCACCACCGACCCAACAGATCATTTGCGATTTTCACCACATGATGGTGTTAAAGGAGGCTATGGAGTCTATCTCGTGTAGAACATTTTCAACTAGTCTTACCTCCAGAGCAATGAACTGGTTCAACAGCTTACCACCGAGGTCAATAGACTCCTTCCAGGTACTTGCCACCGCTTTTTATCACAAGATTCATCAGAAGCCAACGAATGACGAAAGGACCACACTACCTTCTTCACATCAAATAGAAGCCCGAGGAGACGATGAGGGAATACGTCACTCGTTTCACTAATGAGCTGACAATGATCGATGGATGCAACGATGACATGAACAATGCTAATTTCACCGCCAAGCAGAAAAGATGACCCTTTTTTATGCTCTCAACTTGGAACCCCCCAAAAAGCATGTCGATGCTGTTGAAAACCGCCCAAAAGCACATTTCTATCGAGAAGATGAAACCTGTCAGGAAGAAAAATGACCAAGAAAGAGAAAACCACTCAAAGAAGCAGGAAATGAGGGATGAAAGAATAAGAGACAACGGACCTCGAAAGGATAACATTCAGTCAAAGAGGCATCAAAATAATGGGAAGCCCGAATCCCACCAGCAAGAGTCCGGGAAGCTGCAGTTAGCAAGGCTCAAACTCGAGGGGGTAACAAGTGTAATGAAAAAGACATACAAACCGTAGACAACCTTGAAAACGAGTCGGGCCAATATATGAAACACATGACAAAATGGAAAGACGTCAACTGGCCACTCGATATGAGAGGTGACCCAGAAGGAAAAAACAAAAGAAAATATTGTTCCTTCCACAAGGATCACGCGCCCGATACCAAAGACTACTACAATCTGAAAGATGATATTGAGCGTTGGGTTCTGAGAGATTGACTCGTTGAATTCATCGGAATGCCAAACAAGCAGCTCAAAGGAAAAGAAAAAATAGATACTACTACGGGATCAAAAGAATAGCCCAGGGAACTAATAAATGCACTACACTGCATGGCCGGAGGGGACAAAACGATCAACCCAAATGAAAAACCAGCTAGAGCTCTATATATGTTTATATTTTTTTTTACTGTAAATCCACAATTTAATACATTTGATGCAAAGATTTATAAGACCAACTAGTGTAACATCACAAATGTTCGACAATGAAAGAGAACCACCGTAGCAGTCACCCTATTGTATAACTCAGAAGCACAACGGTCATGCATCTTATAGTGTAGAACTGACAGAAAAAGCAGCCGCGAAAACAACTATTATTGGCTTAGCTATTTCTAATGTGAAATGCTCGTAAAAAAATTGATGACATCAAGCTACATTTTGAAAGCATTGAAAATAAGAAAAAGAAGCCAGACAAACCATTTTACCGATGTTTTGTAAAAGAACATGGAAAAGCTTGCACCAATCAACTAACACAATTCAAGGACCCTACTGACGGATGCAAGCCCAACCTGAATAACTAACGAAGTGAAAGTTGGACGTACGAGTTAACTTAATTCAAAAAGCTTCAGGTCGACTAGTACATCAAACCAAAGAAGTAAAAGTTGGACAAACAAGTCAACTTAGTTAAAAAGAAACTTCTGGTTGACTAGTACGTCAAACCAACGAAGTAAGAGTTGGACGAACGAGTCAACTTAATTCAAAGAGCTTCGGGTCGACTAGTACGTTGAACCAACAAAGTGAAAGCTGAAAAAACAAGTCAACTTAGTTAAAAAGCAACTTCGGGTTGACTAACATCAAACCAACCAAGTAAGAGTTGGACAAACTAGTCAACTTAATTCAAAACGCTTCAGGTCGACTAGTACGTCGAACCAACGAAGTGAAAGTTTGACAAACAAGTCAACTTAGTTAAAAAGCAACTTCGGGTTGACTAGTACATCAAACCAACAAAGTAAGAGTTGGACGAGCAAGTCAACTTAATTCAAAGAGCTTCGGGTCGATTAGTACGTTGAACCAACGAAGTAAAAGTTGGACAAACAAGTCAACTTAGTTAAAAAAACAACTTTTGGTTGACTAATATATCAAACCAACGAATTAAGAGTTGGGCGAATGAGTCAACTTAATTCAAAGAGCTTTGGGTCAACTAGTACGTCGAACCAACGAAGTAAAAGTTGGACAAACAAGTCATCTTAGTTAAAAAGAAACTTCGGGTTGACTAATACATCAAACCAACGAGTTAAAGTTGGACGAACGAATCAACCTAATTAAAAAAGAGTTTCGAGTTGACTAGCACGTCGAACAAACGAAGTAAAAGTTGGTCGAACAAACGAAGTAAAAGTTGGATGAACAAACCAACTTTCTCATAAAATCTTCGGGACAACCAATACGAAGTAAAAATCGAGACGTAATAGTCAACTTGCTCGAATAAGCTCCAACACATCAGGAAGAAAGGATAAAGCCAACCCACTTCGAGGCAACCAATGCATCAAAGCATAAAAGTGGCCATGAAATTCAGACATGATAAAAAATGTAGCCGTAAAAGCCCCTTGGCCAGTCGAAAAAATCAAACTGGAGATACGTAGTACAACTTACTTCGACAACTATGACTGACCTAAAAAATGTACAAGCAACAAGCAACGAGTCAAGACGTATTATGAAAACATGCAAATAAGAATACCAAGAAGGGAAGTTATTTTCATTAATAAAATTATTTTGTTACATCCAGGGAAAAATATAAAGAAGTAGAAGATGAAATAGAGGTAACCACAACATCGTTGGCGACATCATCTGTAGGAGGGGGAAAGCTCTCTCTTCAAAATAGAAGGAAACAATGGTTCTTCAACCACTGGAGTGCTCGAAGGTTCCGGGGCACCTTCTTTACCGTCATCATCTTCGAAAGCTTGATCAACCAAGTGGCGGTACTTAGACAAATCCACAC
Source organism: Berberis vulgaris (assembly GCA_963556465.1). Classification (NCBI taxonomy): domain Eukaryota; kingdom Viridiplantae; phylum Streptophyta; class Magnoliopsida; order Ranunculales; family Berberidaceae; genus Berberis; species Berberis vulgaris. The sequence goes on from OY747128.1 coordinate 40,938,175, forward strand.
CGAGCCCCTTGATATAATCAAGAAGCTCAATCAGCCCATCAACAACTCGCTTCCAATCTTCAGCCTCCACAATGCGAAGCTTGTCCTTGGCAGTAGCAAGTTCATTTTTTGTCGCAACAAGTCATCCCTCAGCGGTGGTAAGCATAACAGAAGTGTCTGCCTTGACCTTGTCAAGCGCAGCTGTCAATTGTTCCATCCGTTTATCAGCAATATCACGATTAACGAATGCTCAATACTAGCACATGCAGCCTCATAAGCGGCCTTCTTGGCAGATAGCTCCTTCTTTGCATCACATAAACTGGCACAAACCCCATCCAACTTAGTCCTCAAGGACTTGAGCTCAACTGCAGACTTATCCCGCACATTTTCTGCTTCGATCAACGAGGCCCGAACAGCCTCGGTAGGTTTCTCCAACTCTGCGCATCGTGTTTTTAACATGTCGAATTGGGAAAAGATGTGAGAAAATATCAGCAACAACATTGCCAACTTTCTCTCCAAAGAAACCACCTGATCACGACCAACTTGATAAACCGAGTCCATCACCCTTGTGTAAGTAAGATGATGATTCATCCCATCCATTATTTGCTTAAGACCGTAATCAAGATGATAGCTCGGATCCAATACGGGCATCAAAGGTCTTTCCATTGACCGCCCATGTCATTCATTTATCAGCCTACGCGCACCATATTGCACGTCAAGATGAGTAAACCAGCAAAATTTTTCGTCTGATTTGATACGGATATCTTCCGAGCTAGGCTGAGTCCAGCTAACTTGTGGATAAATAACACGAGGATCTGAAAGCACAAGGGAACCACTCCCAAAAGCCGAAACGGCAGGCGGAATGGTGGTAACAACAGAAAAACCACTATTGCCTTCCCGGCACGAAGCAACCATAGCAGAAGCGAAGCAAGTTGTAGTGGCAGCAAGAGCAGGGGAGTCCAAACGAGCGGAAAAAAGAAACTAAAAATCATGTCGCATCACTGACATTAATGGAAGGAAACCGACGAGGAAGAACTTTGAAACTCTGACCACTACCGATTACCTCTTTAGATTGTTCCACCGCCAACTGGAACATCTTGTCATTGATAGCTCAAGGATCATCGTTAGACCATTTAGCAACGTTCGAAACACCATAGGCGAAAAGAAGCTTCTTTTCGTTATCGTCCAACAGACGAGTTGTCTCTTTCTCGCTCCTTTCCAGCACCAACCTCATCTCCTCAAACTCCACGAGGGATGCGCGATCCACTTTCGTAACATCGTTGCCAGAAGGACTCGGACAAAATGTAGTTTTCGTAACATCTCTGCCAGAAGGACTAGGATGAGACGCAGTACGAGCAGCACAACGAGTAGAAAGTCGTTTCTTCTTCAAAACCCGTTCAGGGTCTACCAACAATCGCTTAGACGGACTAGCGAGCCTCTCAAGCTTCTTTTTCCCCGAAGTTGGACCAACAACATTGACAGGAGCATCGAGATTTGTAACGCGCCAGTCCGAACTCACTTCCCAATCCATGCTAGTACCACTAACGCCAGTAAAAGCAGCGCGAGCGACAATTTCCTGAGCACGGGATTAGTAAATAAGGCCCGCTCCGCTTCATTCATAGTGTACAAACTGCTACGCTCCATGATGTCCTCGGAGATAAATGCCTCCACAAGGAACTCGGGAAGCCTCAAGAATTGGTTATTGACCCTCCGCTCCTCCGCAGTCAATTGTAGATCCTTCTGTTTGTTATGAACTCAGAACCACCGCAAAATCAGACAACCTCGCAATTGGAAGTAGCCAGTGTTAATAGAAGCATAAAATTAGGACCTCGACCAATCTCGGATGTCATCATTCAGCTTTGCAAAACGGGAAGGGGAACGGAGGAAGCAGATATACTTGGTCACCATTAGACCAACCACCGAATGTAGAACTCTAATAGTCAAATAAATGCCGGATAGAATAGCCCTCGCATAAGACGAAACCATGACTCTCCAACCATTATGACCCATTTCGGCAAGAGGAATGCCCAAAAAATTCAGATACTCCCAAAACAACTTTGGAACTAGGAATCAAACGCCAGAAGAAAACACGCACGGATATAGTGCAATATAACCCGACCTTGGACAACAAGAACCTGTCCAAGCAAAATAATCTCGAGGTTGGGTGGCAAATTATAGTCAGAATGAAGGTTGTCTAACAACGCTTGAGAAGCCTTTTTGGGAGAAAAATAAGCTTCGCAAGTAGCTAGCACCGTACTGCTTAGTTTATCACCACTAGACATCGCTAGAAAACAAATAAGCAATGAGAAGAAGAAGAAGGAAGAAGAAAATAACCCTAATTTCAAAGATAGCATAAAGAGGGAAAATAAACCCAACACGCCCCCCTTTTATAGAGCCAGGTAACGAAGGAAGTGATCATGGGACAGCGTGCGGGATATGATGGCTACGCGAAATCTAAAAAATGTGCGCAAAATGAACGGGTGAGCAAGATATCGAGACAACAACCCATCAAAAGCTGCTGACAACATTAAATACAAGGCAATAATGGAATTGAAAGACCAACCGCCACGAAGTTAGTGGCCATGTCAGCATACTCACTAACTAAGGAGGGAGTAGTTGATGATACATCAAAATAGATTGTCAACACAGCCATACACATGGCATAAAACATCTATCATGAAGATCAAGTACCCCACCTACCGGGCCAACTTATAAAACCCAATAAGGGAAAACCAATCATTAAAGCTCAAAAGGGGCGCCCATAAGAAGAAGTCGTAATTAAGGCCCAAATCTGGGCTCGCACGAGTTCTCTCATAAAGAAGAAAAACGTTACATAAGAAAAGAATCGTTGAGGGAGTTACGCCTCCATGGACACATCTTTATAAAGGAGGATACTGTTACGAGGAACGTCTCCTTCCGTTGCGCCTCATATGCTTGTCACACAGAGAATTAACCGCGACCATTATATAAGGTAAAGGGAACAATCGACCAAGGTATGCAATTTTAACTGAGTTTGTCCAGATTTACTTCTTTCTTCAAACAGAGTTGCTAACTTGAGCATCGGAATGCCTTCGACCGCCAAAAATGTGGTCTTTGGCAATCTAACATTTGTTTTGCATGTCAAACTTACAGGATGACGAGATTTGGACGCATCAGTTTCCATACAAATTTGCATTTGCAATCAAAACTTTCAAGTATTTTGTCTTAAATTTTCCAGTACAGTCTAGCAAGCCCAACCTTAATTTAATTTGGCACTATTCAAATTTTTTGTTGTTTTGGAAGAAAGAAAAAAAAAATGACCTCATCTCAAGCTATTATTGGGAGAGTGTGTTAAGTCGTTTTCTTCTTTTTCATCTTTTGGCAGAGACGTCTATGATTTTGGTGATGAATTTACACATTTTCATGTATTTCTGGTGGTTCTATACAGGGAACATGGCAGGCTGTGTAGGACATTGATTACAGCACAGCGATGACATAAAATTGTGAATGGGATTGTATTGTGTTTCTGCGGCTAACAGTTCTATAATCAAGCCCTTGCAGAAAGAAATATCAAGAAAATTCTCTCTTGATGAAATTTTTTTTTTTTTGGGTCAGTATTTAGATTTACAAAGAAATTAATGATCCAAAGTTATATTATCAATAATATATTTAAAGTTCATGCTTTCATCTAGCAGAAGACTCCAAACTTCTTAAGTGACACTGCATTCACTCTAAAATGAACTGCATTTTCCGAAACCTCTTATCCTCCCCTCTTCTTCTCCATGGTCTATACAAAGTTCTGTTGCATAAATACATAATGAAACCGAGCAAAAGAATTTTTAGTCGTATTTGACATCTACTTGAGGTGGACCTAATAGCTCACTGTTTGTCTGAACTGTACTCTACATCAAATTTTTTTTTCTTTTGTTTGATCATCTAAATTTAGATTTTTAGATAGAACAGGGGAGTGGAGCAGAATGAACATTCTTAAAACTGGCATTTCATGGTGTGGTTAAGTGGAGCCGGGCAGAACACGTCTTGCCTCCCTGATTTAGAATGGATCTTTGTGTGGGTAAAGAAGAAAAATACAAGACAGAAGACTAGACATACATGGTGGTCGAGCATACAAGAAAGGGGGTCGACATACACTTGTCTTGATAACTAGCCGGCAGCTGCAATTCTTTTTAGTCCTGTAAAAGGTTGTGATGAACCGAAGGAAAATCTATGATTGTTGTTTTTATTCTTCTGCTTTTATGCTTTTATTTTCTCTGTGTGGCTTCACATTTGCCCCATTGCATGGAATCAAACGTCATACACCAACTCTATCTGGCAATTCTATTTATAAGCAAGGATTAATAGAATCATCAGGTTACTATAACCTGGACAATCATTTTCATTTCAGTCCGTGAGTTCAAGAAGTCATCATGTTTGGTAGTCCGTCTCTTACATACTTATTTCTTGTATCGTAGTACAACTTCTGACCTAGTTTTGCATCTCAAATTTTCAAGATAAATAAAGGAAACCTTTTCTGCACCTGTCGGAAGAGGGAACCCAATAAGTTTTAGGTTCGGCCCTGCTAAATAACACCCCCAATTCCACTGAAGGACACCATAACCACTTTTTTTTTTTAATCTATTGAAGAACATCACCATTTTTTTAATCTACTGAAGACACGACCACTATATAGCAAAAAAATGTTTTTTTTTTCTTTTCTCCCAATTCAAGCGACTCCTCTCGCACTCACACTCACACTCCTATCACACCCTCTTCTCTTCCCAATCTCGCTAGAAAACTAACTGTCGATCACTGTCTTCATTCTCCCTTTCCCTCTCTTACTCGTCTTCATCCTCTCTCTCCCTCTCTACTGCTTCATTTGCTCACTCGTGCGAGAAAACATTTCTTCCTCCCTACTTCATTTTTCACTGATTGTCTTCCATTCCAAGTTTGCCGAACGACCCCAACACTAGCGTCTCTCCCTCTCTTCTATGTTTTCGTTGTTTGTCTCTCTCTTTATCTTCCATTGTTAGGGTTTTGGTGAAGTTTGTAGCTAAAAATGGATGAGTTTAGTGAAAATGATGTTGGTAGGCTTCAAGATGATAATGTTGTAGTTTAGAGTCAGCATTGCACTCCATTTATAGGTGCGAACAAAGAAGATGAACATTTTTAAGACAACAAACGACCCACTCCACTCGAGGTACACTCTCAACTTGAGATGAGCTTGCATCTCATTATCGTAATATCATGTTTAATTTCTGTTTTGGTTTATTTAAAGCAACATTATTATTTTTAGGGTTAGTTGTAACACTTGCTTATTTTTAGGGTTAGTTTGGTCGTTGTTGTTGTTGTCGATTGTTGTTATTTTGTGCATAGAATGTCATCGTTGATCTAATCGATTTTGAGATACCTTCACATAATCTAGATGACCCGGTGACACTTAAAACATATTTGGAAGGTACGAACCTTCTAAAGGTAAATTTTGCCTTAATGATTTTATTCATTACCTTACTTAATATATGATTAGAATAACAAATATTTTTATTTACTTATTGTAGAAGGATGATGATGATGATGATAATGTTGAAGGGAATGATGAACAAGCACTAGAAGAGGTAGTTGATGATGACGACTTGTTTATGACAGAAGAGGTTAGGTTAATTCTTGTAGTCTTGACATTATTTATCTTTTTTCACAAGTTCATTGATTGGTGTTCCAAATGTTAGTATGCATTTTTTGCAAGTATTCCCATCAAAATCATCCATAATAGCTTGGTGTCAAGGTGGTGGCAGGGAGAATAACATTGTTTTCATTATCACAAAGTTGAAACCTGCTGATAGCATAGGCAAAAGAAGGACCCACTTGGGATGTGAGAAGGGAGGGAAGATCAAGAAAAATCAAAAACAAAAGTTTGAGGTTGGTCGATCGACCAGTTCAAATAAGTGTGGGTGCTCATTCCAGTTGAAAGGGGTGTCACAAGTAATGATCATTGGAAGTTACAAGTGACCTATGAAACCCACAATCATCCATGATCAAAATCTCTTATTAGCCATTCCTTTGCTGTTAGACTAAATGAAGTTGATATGGCTTATTTGCATAGCATATCAACATCTGGTGTAGCCACTCTGTCTGTTTTGAAGGAGATGTTCCCAAACAATGTGTCATATTTGAAGACTATTTACAATGCTATTCAGTAGTTAAAGACACTCCAACTAAAAGGTATGACAACTTTGTAGGCCACAATGCACTTGTCAAACGAGAATGGTTATATTGAGTGGCATACAATAAATGATCAGAATACAGTCACAAATATTTTATGATCTCATCTCGAGTCAATTCTACTAGCTAAGTATTTTCCAACGGTGATGCTTATGGACTGCATCTATAAAACCAATAGCTACAAGATGACACTTTTTGAGGTTGTAGGTGTAACATCAACCGACATGAGTTTCAATGTTAGTTGTTGTTTTATGTCATCTGAAACTGAACATTCATACACTTAGGCATTAGAAAAGCTATTGGGAATGTTTGAGTCGGACAACTTGCCAAAGGTGTTTGTAACTGACAGATAGCTAGGGTTGATCAAAGTCATTGAGCGAGTCATTCCAGATGCAAGGAGGTTGTTGTGCAGGTGTCACATAAATACAAATGTGGAAAAAAATTGCAAAAAATAATTTGAAGATGATGAAGGATGGGACGAGTTTATTGAATCTTTCCCAGACTTGTTGAAGCATGAGGACCCAAGTCAAATGATGTTGAGCTGTCAGACAGCACGTTGTTGGCGCTGAGATACCTTGAGTTGGCAGATCAACGCAAAGATGGTAGGAAATCTTGATTTTTTCCAAATTGGGGCAGTTTTGGGTGCGTTTTAGTATTTATTGTCATAACTTTGGCTACGGGTATCATAATTGTGCACATGACCCCAATTCGGAAAGCCCTTTTCGGTGCGCACGTCATGGTCATCGTGCAATGCTCGATGCACATTTTTCGAGGCCAAAATCCACTATTTTCCCTTCCGAATCCACAATTTTAGTAATTTTTTTTCTTTTAGGGTAATATTTCATTCATCGTTTAGGAAGTGATTCTGAACCCGATTTGGGCCAAATTTTTGGCAAATTATTTCTTTTATTACGTATTTTGTTTTAGCATGATTATTGGGATTTTTCTATTTTTGGTAAAATTCTAATAATAACGAATTTTAGCTATAAAACCTGGCTTGTGGGCTAACTTTAGAGATATTTTTTATTTGAATAAATTTAATTGAACATCAGAGGTGTTTCTCTGTGTTTTGGGCGAATCTCTTGTCTTCTTTTTCCTGTGAATTATCTGTTGAACTAGCCTGCAGAATAATTTCTATTTTGTCCGGCGTCAATTGGTATCGGAGCTTCAGCATCTTCTTGGGGTGAGATTTCATCAGTTTCCATGGTTGGTGGTCGTGGTCGTCGCGGGCAGGTTTCAAATGAGGAAGCCCCGCATCGTGATCGTAACATTCAGGATGTGATGATTGAAGATTTATAGAGGTAAGTTGCAGAGTTAACCCAGCGTCTAGTTGCGCTGGATTTCAATGATCGTGAGATGGAAGATCACGATTCTGATTCCAGTTTCGAAAACCCGTATCACAAACATGCTCGATTCTGGGAGCGCCGTGGTTGGGAGGATCGTCATGGAGACCTCGGTTTCAGAGTGGATCTGCCTGGGTTTATTGGTACGTTACAAGCCGAAGGATTCGTTGATTGGTTGAATGAAGTAGAGCGTATTTTTTAGTATAAGGAAGTTCCAGATCGTGTCAAAGTGAAATTGGTCGCAATCAAACTCAAAGGCAGAGCATCTTCGTGGTGGGAGCACTTGAGGCGATCATGGGACAAGCAGGGCAAGGCCAAGATCACTGATTGGGAGAAGATGAAGGCTCACTTCCTTTCTTTCGGCTACACTCAAACCTTGTTTCAGCGACTTCGTTCGTTAAGGCAAGGCACGAGATCGGTTGATGATTACATGGAGGAGTTCTATCAATTGATGGCCCGGAATGACTTATCTGAAACGGGGGAGCAGAAGGTGGCACAGTATTTGGGGGATTACGATAGCCCCTGCAGGATGTCCTCAGCCTTCACTCGTTGTGGATCATTTTTGAAGCTTACCAGCGTGCACTTGCTGTGGAAAAACAACAGAACAAGAGACCAATGAACAGAAGTGATCAAAGCAGTCGGTCAATTCGCCCTCAAGAATCCTGTCCTGCCCAACAGCCACCGCAGGGTAATTCGAACTCAAATATTAGATGTTTAAGATGTGGTGAATAGGGACATAGAGCGACTGAGTGCAGGAAGCCTACTATTCAAAAGGGCAACAATTTCCTGATTGAGGAAGATGTGGTAGACGAAACTGAGGAACTTGGAGAGCATGTGTATGACGATGACGAAGATGGAAATGTGTTGTATTGGGATGGCCATGAGACTCTGGTGGTTTGAAAGAGCCTACCGACTCCCAAGGGCAATTCAGGGGACGATTGGTTGAGAACCAATATTTTCCACACGACTTCACAGTTGCAGATAAAGTCTACAAGATGATCATTGACAGTGGCAGTTGTGAGAACGTAGTGTCTGAAGAGGCTGTTCAAAAATTGCAGTTGAAGACAGATCGTCCTCCCAAGCCGTACAAATTGTCGTGACTGAATAAAGGCAGTGAGGTAATAGTAGATAGGTGATGCCTAGTGTCATTTTCGATTGGCAGTAAATATTTTAATAATGTTTGGTGTTATGTTGTGTCTATGGATGCTTGTCATGTATTGTTAGGCAGACCTTGGCAGTATGATCGCAATGTTATTCATGATGGGCAGAAAAATACATATTCCCTTAGCATCAAAGGGAAGAAGATTGTATTGGCACCTCGTCGGGAAGGAACCACTCCTACCCCGGTAGCCAATAATACTAACCTACTTTCTAGGTCCAGGTTTTTAGTTGAGATTGAGCGTGGAGACGTGGTTTATGCTCTATTGCCTTGTGGGAATAGTATAGCAAACGAGACATATTCAGCATCAGATCGACCTTGTTCCGAGGTCCAGTTACCCTAATCGACCGGCTTATCGCCTCAGTCCCAAAGAATCTGAAGAGTTGCAGCGACAGGTGGTAGAGTTATTGGAGAGGGGCTATATCCGTGAGAGTATGAGCCCATGTGCAGTTTCTGCTCTGTTGGTGCCGAAGAAAGATGGCTCTTGGCTTATGTGTGTTGATAGCAGAGCAATCAACAGGATTAGAGTGAAGTACAGGTTTCCAATTCCCCGCATGGATGATATGTTAGACCAGCTGTCCGGTTCTAAGGTCTTCTAAAAAACTGACCTTAAAAGCGGATACCACCAGATCGGAATAAGGCCTGGAGATGAGTGGAAGACAGTGTTTAATACGCAACATGGGTTGTATGAGTGGATGGTCATGCCTTTTGGATTGTCCAATGCGCCCAACACATTTATGAGATTTATGCATCAGGTTTTACGGCCTTTCATGGGGAAATTTGTTGTAGTTTACTTCGACGACATCCTCATTTATAGCCTGACATGGGCGTCACATTTTGATCACCTCCATCCTGTTTTTGATAAGTTGAGGACGGAGCGCCTATTCGTCAATCAGAAGAAGTGTTATTTCTTCACTACTTCTGTCACTTTCCTTGGTTTTGTTGTGTCTACTGATAGTGTTCATGCAGATCAGTCGAAGATAGATGCGGTCTTGGAGTGGCCCAAACCAAAGACCTTACACGATGTCAAGAGTTTCCATGGATTGGCATCCTTCTACCGTCGGTTCATCAGAAACTTCGGCACTCTGATTGCTTTTATCACAAAGTGCCTCAAGGGACGTGATTTCTAGTGGTCTGAAGATGCGGAGGCCAGTTTTCAAATGGTCAAGCAGAAGATGACAAAGGCACCAGTTTTTGGCACTTCCTGATTTTGAAAAGGTGTTTGAGGTAAACTGTGATGCATCTGGGGTTGGCATTGGTGGTGTTCTGAGTTAGGAAGGGTGCCCAATAGCTTTTTTCAATGAAAAGCTATCAGGATGAAAGAAGACATATTCCACCTATGATCTGGAGTTTTAAGCCATAGTTCAGTCCCTGAAGCATTGGCATCACTACCTAGTACAGAGGGAGTTCATTCTTCTCACTGATCATGAGGCCCTGAAGTACATCAATGGCGACCACAAGCTGAGTAGAGGGTTTTAACCGTGTTGCAGATGCACTGAGTCATCTTATGTTACTCCTCACCACCATGAACACTAGAGTTGCAGGATTTGAGGCTTTCTCTGATATGTATGTTGCGGATCTTTCTTTCGGGAGGATAATTCATAAGGTAACAGATGCTCAACGTCATGATTTTACTTTGCATAATGGTTATCTATTTCGTGGATTACAGTTGTGCGTTCCAGGTTGTTCACTAAGGCAGCAGATTATTCGTGAACTTCATAATGAGGGCCACTTTGGGCGAGATAAGACGATGGCCTTGATCTCTTCTAACTATTATTGGCCCAAATTGACCAGTGATGTGGCTCATTATGTGGAGCGTTGTTATGTGTGTCAGCGGTCCAAGGGAGTTCTTTCTAATGTGGGCATGTACACACCTTTATCTGTACCTGAAGCCCCTTGGTTTGATGTTAGTATGGACTTTGTGTTTGGCTTGCCCCTTTATCTGTACCCAACGAGCCTGGGATTCTATTTTGGTAGTGGTTGACAGGTTTTCCAAGATGACCCATTTTGTAGCTTGCAGAAAAACAATGGATGTTGCCCGGATCGCCCATCTTTATTTCATGGAGATTGTGCGTTTACATGGTGTTCCCCGATCCATTACTTCAGATCGTGACACCAAGTTCATGAGTCATTTCTGGCGGAGTTTATGGGAAAAACTGGGGACAAACTTAAATTTTAGCAGCGCTTACCACCCCCAGATGAATGAACAGACCGAGGTGGTGAACCGCAATTTGGGGTACTATTTGAGGAGTTTGGCATGCACTAAACTGAAACAATGGGATTTGGCGTTACCTCAGGCAGAATTTTCCTATAACAGGTCGAAGAACAGAACCACAGGAATGAGTCTATTTGAGATTGTCTATGGTCAGAATCCGTCCGGGGTACTTGACTTAGCCCCTAATCCACGTGTGGGTCGTTTGAGTCACAAGGCAGATGTGATGGCAGAACATATTCGGGGTATCCATGAGTAGGTGAAGCTGGCAATTCATGAGAGTAATTCCAAGTACAAGGATCAGGCCGACAATCATCGTCATCAGGTACTTTTTGATGTTGTTGATTTTGTTTGGGCAGTATTAACCTGTAATCGTTTTCCTGTTGGAGAGTATAATAAGCTTAAGGAGCGGAAGATTTGACCCTGTGAGATCTTGCAGAAGATCAATGATAACGCCTATAGATTGCGCCTCCCCAGTCATTTGAGGACTTCTGATGTCTTTAATGTAAAACACCTGAGCCCTTGTTTTGTGGATTCCGATGAAGCTATTGTGAACTCGAGGACGAGTTCTTTCCAACCCGGAGCGACTGATGCAGAAGGATCCGAGTCAGATGATGCTGAGCTACCAGATAGCACGTTGTTGGCGCTGAGATACCTTGAATTCGCAGATCAGCGCAAAGATGGTAGGAAATCGTAATCTTTTCCTAATTGGGGCAATTTTTGGTGCGTTTCAATATTTTGGTCACAACTTTGGCTACGGGTATCAGAATCGTGCATATGACCCCAATTCGGTAAGCTATTTTCGGTGCGCATGTTGTGGTCACGGAGCAATGCTCAATGCACATCTTTTCGAGGAAATCTACTGTTTCCTCTTCCAAATCCACAATTTTAGTAATTTTTTTCCTTTTAGGGTAATATTTCATTCATCGTTTAGGAAGTGATTCTGAACCCGATTTGGGGTAAATATTTGGCAGATTATTTCTTTTATTACGTATTTTGTTTTAGCATGATTATTGGGATTTTGCTTTTTTTTGGTAAAGTTCTAGTAATAACGATATTTAGCTATAAAGCCCGGCTTGTGGGCTGACTTTAGAGATACTTTTGATTTTAATAAATTTAATTGAACATCAGAGGTGTTTCTCTGTGTATTGGGCGAATCTCTTGTGTTTTTTTTCCTGTGAATTATCTATTGAACTAGCCTGCAGAATAATTTCTATTTTGTCCAACATCACTTGTATAGATATGTTACAGAGCAAGAATATAACAGGGGCATTATTGAGTTTGAGAGAAGATGGGCATCACATCTCAAGTGTTTGGACTATCTGCGGACTGTTTGGTATCCGCGTAATGAGTTATTTGGGAATGCATGGACCGACTATTTCATGCATTTTGGCCAACGGACAACTAGTCGCATTGAAAGCGCACACTCCAGGTTGAAGAAAATGTTGGAGAATTCTTAATGGACATTTATAATGTATGGACGAAAATGCATGACATGATCCAAGTCCAACTTGTAAAGATTGAAGCGTCCTTAAAAAAAGTTTCACAAAGGTAAAAAAAGAGCATATTGTTCCCTTATTTGGAAAACTTCATGAGTCTGTGTCTCACAAGGCTCTTAACTTGATGCTATCTGAAATTGGTAGGTTTGATGTTGAATTTTTGGGTGCTGACCAAGTTAAATGTCGATGTGTGAGAACCACTCATGGGTTGCCTTGTGCTTATGAAATGACACTATCTTTCACTCCTACTGGTCAACTTTCACTATCTATGTTACACAAGCATTGGATGCAACTTGGCAAAACACATTTTCGTGCAACTGCAGATGTGATTATTAATCCAGACGACATTATGCAAAAGTTCTTAGAATCCACTCCTGATCAACAGTTGGTGTTGAAGATGAAGATGTTAGATTTGAGTTGCCGTGATTCATGTGTCATGATTGAACCAACTGAACCTGTATAGGGCAAGGGGAGACCTAAAAAAGAAGAAATTGTTTAAGCATGAGAAATCCACGAAAAGGGACCCCTATGATCATGAGTACGCAAAGACACAATAGGAGCTTAGAAATCAAAATAGTGTTTCTAAGCCAAAAAGGAAGGCGTTGAAGTGGACAATATGGGAACCAGAGTAGTATATGTTTTCCATATGTTCCGTCTCCGTCAAACTTGAACGACGTACATATATATATTTCATATCACACCTTCACCAGAGTGAACATTTTGTCTTGCTTCATATGACACCAAGACCACCATTGCCTCGGACAATACTGACTTGACCTTTTCACATGTTTCCAGAAGCAGTATCATGGAAGACTTCATTCGATTCCCAACTGCAGATAGGTGAGCTGATGGTTAAGAAGTACAATGCATTTAAAGCAAAGAAGAAGTCAGAAAATGTCGTTTTACTAGTTGATTAAACCACATTTTGGACTTTTTGCACATTTTGTAAATGACATGTATACATACGATAATCAAATTGTAAGATAAGTCAACTTTTTGTAGTCTTGACTTGTATATTTTATATCATTAAATATCAACAAATTATATTTTACATTTCATTAAGATTTGTATTGGTTTTGCATTTTATGGATGACTAGTTGCATGGATGTTTTATATCATAGTAATGGATAAAAGTTAACGTATATTAATTTAAACATGAGCAAAAAATTCAGATGGCAAAATTGAATACAAAAGTTAAAAAGATTTTAGACATTAAAAAAATCAAACTGTTGTCAAAAAAATTTCAGACAGCAAATGCGCGAGCCGCTGCTAGTGTGACTCATAATCGCAGTAACCACTGCGAAAAGAGTAAACCAAATAGCAGGCTAAATTGTGTTTGGTGCCTGAAAACAAATCGCCAGCAAATGTAGCGGATCATTCGATGATAATTTTCACAATCGCGGCGGCTACTGCGATCATGAGAACAATATTCGCATGAACCACTGCGTTTGGATAGAAATCACACTCTGTCCAATTTTATGAATTTTTGAAGTTGAATCTTTTTTGTGTTTTTTCGATTCCTATGGGGTTGATGAAGTATTAGCCCATTTGATTTATTGCAAATCTTCAATTTAGACCGCTCCAACTTGAAAATGTCAAAAGCAGGATTTTGCAATAAATCAAATATGCCAATATTGTATCAAACCAATTGGAATTGAAAAAAAAAATAAAAACATGTCAAATTCAAAAAGTCAGACAATTGGACAGTGTGATTTCGGTCCAATTATTTCTATACCATTCGCAGCTTCTGCAGCGATTGGACAGAATGCATTCTGTCCAATTTTCTGATTTTTTGAATTTGAAATTATTTTTTATCAATTTCTATGAGTTTGATAGATTATTGGCATATTTGATTTATTGCAAAACCCAAATTTTGACCACCCTAACTTGAGAATGTCAAAAGTGGTGTTTTGCAATAAATCAAATATGCTAATATTGTATCAAACCCATAGGAATTGAAAAAAACTAAATTAAAAAAATCAGAAAATTAGACAGAGTGTGATTTTTGTCCAATCGTAGCAGAAGTTGCAATTATTTCTATCCCATTCGCAGCTTTCGTTGTGATTTGACAGAAATCACACTTTGTCCATTTTTTATATTTGAATCTTTTTTGTATCTTTTCAATTCCCGTTGGTTTGATACAGTATTGACATATTTGATTTATTGCAAAACCCAAACTGGAACCACCCCAACTTGAGAATTTCAAAAGTGGGGTTTTGCAATAAATCAAAATATGTCAATATTGTATTAAACCTATAGGAATTAAGTTTTTTTTAATGTTAAATTCAAAAAATCGGACACGGTGTGATTTATGTCCAATCGCAGCGGAAGCTGCGATTATTTCTATCCCATTTGCAGCTTCCGCTGCAATTAGACAGAAATTACACTGTCCAATTTTTGAATTTTTTGTATTTAAAAATCTTTTTCTATTTTTTTTTTCAATTCCTATGAGTTTAATACAGTATTGGCATATTTGCTTTATTGTAAAACCTCAATTTTGACCTTCTCAACTTGGGGTGGTCCAAATTGGGGTTTTACAATAAATCAAATATGTCAATATTGTATCAAACTCATATGAAATGAAAAAACACAAAAAAGATTCAAATTAATAAAATCAGAAAATTGGACAAAGTGAGATTTCTGTGCAAACACAGTGGTTCGTGCAAGTATTATTTTCATTATCGTAGTAGCTGTTTCGATTGTAAAACTTCTCTTCACATGATCTGCTGTGTTTGCTGGTGATTAATTTTCAGGCACCAAACGCAATTTAGTTTGCAAATGGTTTCAATATTGGCGCAGTGATTCATGCGTTTGCAGACAAAAATTTCAAATTTTACAAATAGGTGAGTTTGTGTCAAAATTTTCAGGTTATTTAATAGAATTTGTTACATTTACTTGGATTACAGTTAACTTCGTAACCAGTACTTAGATATACATAAATACTGATGAAAATCATAATTGATTGGATAAACGTTTAATCATTACATTTTCATTAACTAACTACAAAGATTAGAACAAACAAAATTGTATACAAAAATTTATACATCAAGTCCTCTTAGTCTTTTTCTGAGGTTCAGTTTTAGAGATATTTTTCTCATGCCTCTTTTTCGTTCTGCCTCAGCACCACCACCAACAATGAATTTTTCAACTGTCATTAGCACCACCACCCTTCCCTTACATATACTACCAGGACCACCATCACCCCTTCCTCCACTACCAACACCATTACCTCTTTCTCTACCACCAGCACCACCACTACCACCGCCATCAGACCTTCCTCTACCACCACCAGCACAAGCACCACCATCAAACCTCCTCTACCACCACCACCACCACCACCAGTAGCATCACCACAACCATCCCTTCCCCTACTATCACATGCAGCACCACTACTTGGAGCTTCACCACTATCACCAGTTCGACTAGTTTGTTGTTCTTCCTCATTATCTCTTAAGGAGGCGAAATGCGTAAACATATGTCTTAGCATGTCACCTACTTTTTCCTCATGAGCAACACAACCTTATCCAGATTCTCTCATTCTTCAATAGAGGCATCCACCAACTGAAGAGCCTTATCAACCAACTTGTTCTGCAAGGAAAATATTGATCTTAGTAAACAAAAAAAAAATCAATTATGTACTTCAAATGTGAGAAAATTTGTTAAAGTATAGATCAATTACCCGACTGTGAGATTTAAACAATTGATTTCTTAAGAGATGTGTCCTTCTAGTATTCAGTGGTTGGATGAACGAATGCTTAATGTCATTAAACCAATCCAAGTAGTTCTTACTGCAATCCCATGGTGGCACGCATTGGTTTTCAATTGACACGAGATGATTCTGTCGAGTTGCAGCAAAAGAAGATAGTATCTCGTGCTTCACCGAGTAGTTGTGGCAAGATTGACTTTCATTCTTCATTTGGCTTGAATGGGAGGATTTAGAATGACCTGTACCATTCCTATCCCACTACAACAAAAGGCTTGATTAGCTACACGGAGATGGCCACGGCTCAAAACCGTTAGTTTATTTGCCACGGCCAATAAACCGTGGCTAGATAATCTACCGTGGCAAATGTAAAAAAATGACTTTTTGAAATAGTGTTTTGAATGGCCAAGGGCCTAAAACTGTGGCTATAAAAAGAAAATGCACCTGTAGTACTGTGAATTGCGAAAATACTTTCGCGGTCTTGCGAAAAAAATTGGCGCTCCCGCCTCCTTCCAGATTCATTTTAGGGAAGGAAAGCAGAGGAGCAGGGAAGGAAAGTGAGAGAGAGGGAGTGAGGAGCAGGGAAGGAAAGCAAAGAATTGCTCCATTTTCGTTTCAAATCATGGTGAGGAGCAGGGAAGGAAAACAAAGAATCGCTCCATTTTCGTTTCAAATCAGGGTGAGGAGCAGGGAAGGAAAGCAAAGAATCGCTCCATTTTCGTTTCAAATCAGGGTGAGAAGCAGGGAAGGAAAGCAAAGAATCGCTCCATTTTCGTTTCAAATCAGAGTGAGAGAGAGGAGCAGAGGAGAGTGTGAAGAGAAAGAAGAAGTGAAAGAAAGCACAAACTCAAAGTAATTTTTGCTTCTTAGATGATTTGTGTTATTTGGGTTTTTTCTTTTTTTGATGTTGTTTATTATCTCGCTTTCAAGACTCTGCAAGAAAAACTGGAAGATTAGGCAACAAGGGATTTTGTCATTTTGAGGGTTGAAATCGTTGGTAGCCATAGATTTATAATCTGTTTGTTTTGTTGTTGGTGTTGATTTCAATTTTTTTTCCTATTATTATTTGTTTCTTCTCTTAAAATCAGGAGAGATTTGTTTTGAAGATAACGTTGATGGTTTCTAGTTTGTATCAAACTAACAAAAGAGATAAAGTTGATGGTTTCTAGTTTGTATCAAACTGAGAACAGATAGTAAAAGATACTATAATTGGTTGAATGAGAGAGAGATAAATATGGTGAGAGAGAATCCAAAGAAGGCTTGCCAGATTAGAAGAACCCAACAGCTAAAGTTGGCAAGTTTGTGTCAAATGAATATCAGACCCCATTTGATTCTTGGAGATTTTCTTGAATCTTCATCAAGGCAAACTTTACATTTGGTAACCATTCATCTTGGCTTCATCTCTATATAACCATCCATCAATTCCATGTTTTCTTCTGTGTTGCTTCTTCCCTTTTGTCTTCATTGTGTGTTGCTCAGAGTGAAAAAGAGGATCGAATGCTTTTTTTCTAAGGAGATGGGGAGTGAGAGTATTGAGTCTGGGCCTATGGAAGATGGCAATAGAAGGCTGCATTCCACCTTCTTTGTCACAGCCAATTCTCTCTCTAAATTCCATAATCAATCAGTGGAGGATACCCAGAGGATCTTTCAGGCCGGGGAACAGCATGGTCTGGTAATGAATTTCTTTTTTACTTCTTGGGTTATTGAATGTTTTTTTTTTTTTTGAATTTTTTCAAGACATGTTAGATTGAAGTAATGTTTTAGCCCTTTGTTGATGCATGATTCTGTTGATTGTTTGAGAAACCCACAATATTGATGTATTTGATAATTTTAGTATAGTTCACTTGAGAATGTGTTTATGTTTGATGGTTTAGGTAATCAGCATTTGATTTAGGTTTTCTTTGACATGCCAATGTTGATAGTAACTTTACCTCCTTTTACTTTCGGAAAGTAATCTTGTGTGGTTAGATGGTTAAACCTCTTTTGATTTTTGAGATATAGTGTTTTTTGTTTGTGTTAGTTTTGATTTGATATATAGCCTTTCCTGATTAAAGTGGTTCATGTTCTGTTGTCTTTTCAGGATAAGGTTATCTGAATCTTCAAGATTGCAAGTAATTTATCATTAGATGATTTGGTAATAAACTCCTTGATTTGTTTAGTTTATGATCGATTATGAGATTAGCATTTCCATTGATACTATATTGGATTTCGTCATTTGGCAGACTAGCTGTAATTGATGGTATTCTCTGATTGAAGGAGTTCATGCTTTATTCTCATCATATTCTGTTTTGGTATTTTCTAATCTCTTTGTTGTTTAATGCCTAGCTGTCCAAAATTGATTAGGTTGATCAGAGTGAACAAATTTAGAACTCACTAACTATTATGTAAGCATGAATACTTTATGTTTATTGATGCACATTTGCATAGCCCTTTTTACCAACGAAAAAAAGGACGAGTTGAAGTCTATTGCAAATTATTGCTTGAATCATAAACTAATTTATTGAATAATACTTTCCTTGGAAATTTTCCTCATTTATCTGTTAGAAAAATAGATCTTTCACATGTGAAAAGAATTAGTGGTAGATGAATGACTAAAAGGACGGCCTTAATATCTCATGGATTGTTCGAGACTTGATATTTTGTTTGACTAGTTTTAGACTTGATATCTTATCAATGTTCTAGACTTATGTTTTGAAGTGTGAGCTGCCTTCCTAATTAAAGAGGTTTATGTTTGTTGTTATCATCTAGTTGTTTGCATTACTCTTAGGGTGTGTTTGGTTGCATGGAATCCCATGCTATAACACTTATTTTGGTTTCTTTTGAAGATGCCACTGTTAGTTTTGGAAAATATATGTTAAGAATTTTGGCAAAAAATTGGTATCAGAGCCATGTTAAGAATCTTGGAACAACTATTTCAGATTGAACTACTTAAGAATCTATTGATCATAGAATCCAGTGTTCTAAAAAGCGGCCTGGGCGGCCGCCTAGGCGCTAGTAGGTAGAGAAACGCCTCGACTAATTGCTGGGCGGAGGAAAAAATCGGACAGGGCGCCTAGGCGGGTCTGGGCGGGTCTGGGCGGACCTAGGCGGATCTGGGCGGACCTAGGCGGGCTGGGCGGGCTGGGCTTTTTTTTTTTTTTTTGCTGGTTGCAAATAACTAATAAAATAACCAAAACCAAATTCAATCGACCATTACGAAATTTTAGGTTTTGCTTTTGCAAACAAAACAGATAGAAGAAAAGGGGAAGAAGCAGAAGAAGAAGAAGAAGGAGAAGAAGAAGAAGGGGAAGAAGGGGAACACGAAGAAGAGGAAGTGAACCAATCGACCTTTTTGCTTCTCTGCTGCTGCGCTGCAAGCCTGCAAGCGAAGCTTTCGTTGATTCGCTGCATTTTTTTGCTTCTCTGCTGCAAGCCTGCAAGGTAATATCAAGATTCAATATAACTTCTCATCTTCTTTCTTACCTTCACATTTACGGTGGATGCTCACTGAGTCACTGTACAGCTGCCGAGTTTATTTCATGAGGTTTATTTCAGTTATTATAGATAAATCAGTCACCACCTTGGTATATATTCTAAAATAATGAAGAAATTTGTCTTCTTCAGACAAACTAATTTTCGTCAAATTCTAAACAAAAAGATTTGTAAAATGAGTATTAAGAGTATAAAGCAGAGGAAGCTAATTTGGTCGTCTTCATAAAGGACTTATAAGTATTGTTAGGATGTAATGCTTGTAGGCTTTGTAGCTGTTTCAAATCTTTTTCTTTTTTAGTTGAAAGTACTTTTGAGTTTGAAGATATTTGAGAAATCTATCAGGTGTTTTTATTTTGAATCCATTCATTATCTTATTAATACTTGTTAGAAGATAGAATATGAAATTTCCGCCATATTTGTAACTTGTAAGTAAACATGATTGTTGCCCTCAGCATTAACTAACCAACATTTCATGTGCCCCTTTCTCTTGTATCTTGTGGGCTTGTGTATCAGGGGACGAATGTATTGGATTTCTCACTATGATTCTTATGAAAAACGAGCCTATGTTAATGTTCAAATGGATATTGAATCTCACACACTGATTTTTTGGCCCAAATAAGAAACAAGTCAATGTTGTTCCATGATTATAGATTCAATGGCAGCTTATTCTAAACAATTGGTGGTACCTCTGAGGACAGTGTTTTTTCACCCATCATTGAAGAATATGTGGAATTTGCTGCTGCTTATGTACTCCTATACAGGATAATGGTAAAGCTTGAAGATTCTGCATTCAATAGAGTGCATCAAAAGGCCAGCAGGAAATTCAGGAGCACTTTCAAGTTTCAACTTGTTTGGAGACATTGAGAACAATGGTGGCAGTAGAAGTCTTCTTTACTATTTATCTTAAACAAACTTTCAATTAGGTATATCTGACCATTATAATTCAGAGTTGCTTCATTGCACCAATGCCCATCTTCTTTCTCTCTTCAGATATGGTCCTTTGATCAGTTCATTTTGTCTGATGATGCAGCTATTTGCAGGATTTGTGCTAACTGTGCATTTGGAGTATTGTCCATGGATCCCAGGCGCAAACTAATGTCAAAAGTTGTGAGTACACTACTATCCCTGACCTTTCTTAATATGTGTTTGTCATTCACATTACGCATTCATGTTTGACTATGAGTTGTGGAATGTTGTAAGGGAATTAATTGATTGAGTCTCTTGGGCTTCATCATAGAAGGATAAGATTTGTGAACCATCAAGAAGATTGTTATGCATTTTCTCCCTTTGGACAACTTGTTGAAGGTAGCAGAACTAGGTTTTGTCTATTTCTACTTTCACTGACATTTCTGTTTATCACATAATTATTTTTTGCATATTGTTTTGCAGCGAAAGTTGTAGTTGATAGAGCAATTGCCATGGTAAAATGCCAAGAGACTGTTTCTTTCTCAAGTAGCTCCTATTTCAGGCCGCTTTTTAGAACACAGGTTGGTATCATCAACTCATCAAGTATGTAATTCTTTTTTCTCTCTAATCTCTATGAAACTCTATGTTATGCAACTTATGCTATTATAAATTTTAATGTAAGCTTAATTTTTCATGTTTATAAATTTTTCATATGTATTCTGGCATTAAATTGGAAGTAATTGATAAAATATTAATGTATTATGCTAAATTTTTGTAAATTATGAAAATTATAATATAAAATCTAAAACCGCCTAGGCGCCCGCCTAGGCCCCTAGGCGCTAGGCACCTGCTGGCCGCCCGCCCACCGCCTAGCGATTTTTAGAACATTGATAGAATCAATGTTATCTAAGGACCAGTCAATTCTTAGTATAGTACTTCCCGACCCTTTTGAAACGAAATCACCGGGAACTTTTCTAGTACCTCCTCACGGAGCATCAAGAAAAGTTCGAACTTAGGAAGTCTAGACGATAATAATGTCTGATCTATATCAAATAGATTCTGATGTGGAACAATGTGAAGAAGTTGAAATTCATGAAGAACATGGAAATTTCAAAGCTGATGTTTTCATAGAAGAATCTAAGTTAAAAATGATAGCTTCACAGCATCTAAAACTTAGTGCTGAACAAATCTTCAGGACTTCAGGAGTCTTAACGAAGATAGCAAAATCTTTGATCACTAGGAAAAATCATGTTTATCTTGGTGTTTCAACAAAAGAATTTACTTTGGATATTAAAGATACCACTGGTAGAATAATATACCACTAATAACAAAATAAGATATTAAGCTAAAAATGGCTAAAATACCTTCTGACATAAGAAAAAAGATTGATTACATTCACATAGGTGGTGTACAAATCTGTATAAAGTCTACATTTAGACAAGGAATCAATAGTCCTATTCTATGTGCCTTACTAGATAATAGGATTAATGATCATGAAGATTGTATTCTAGGTACCTGTCAAGGAAATCTTGCTTATGGCAAACTGATATTTACAATTTACCCTAAGTATGGTGTGCCACTCAGCACCAAGAATATAAATGAAATCCTAAGTTTTGTTCATAAGTTTGAACGAAGCGACTTGATGAATGGAGACAAACCATTCTCCCTCACTTATCTTGTAGGATATGCCTTAACAAATTCTCATCATAGTATGGGATATAGAAAAACTGAGAACATAGAACTTGATGATGTATTCTCATATGTAGGTCGTGTCCAAGACATACCTATCAAAGACATAGAACCCCTAAAGTCAGTATGGTCTTTAGACGTTTCTAAAAAGAAACCTATGCTTGGAGCAAATCCAACAAGCATGATTAAGAACAATAGATTCATCTGCAGTGAGTCTAGCTCTTCTAAGGAACCCAAAAAGAACCTTATGGAAGAATCCAGAGAATTGCTAAAGAGCATGTCTCAAAGAATTGAAGGTCTAAGAATTGATATTCAAGGACTTCATTAGGATGTCATTCAAAGAACATCCTCACATATATTATGAAGGCAAGCTTTGTAATATTGAAAAACAGTATAAAGTAGTAGTAGAAAAAATTGTTGACTACAGACATAATGCCACTGGATCTGGAATCCAGACGTGTGTCAATATGCTGAACAATGTCAATGAGATCTTAGGATGTAATTTAATCCTTACTGATCACATTGCCCAACAACATGGTCTTACAAATTCCATTACAAACCATGAGGACTTATATAAACCCACTTTCAAGGATGGGGGTTTTATAAATATCAAAAATCAGCTTGAAGAACAAGCAAAAGAGTTTGATAAATTTATCAAACAAAGCACACATTACCAAGAAAAGGTAATAACAAAACTGCTGAAAATAAATGCCATTACTAATTGCTAGAATCGTATATATATATATATATATGTCACCTAATTTTCATGAGTGTTTGACTAAAGTTAATCTTTTAATTTTTGGTTTGTAGAAATGTCAACAATTCCTTTAGATAAGTCATGGATGAACAAACGGGGAAGTGCAATGTATATATACGGCGTTAGACAATTCCAAAAGTTTGTTGAGGATAATGCAAATGGAGATAGTCTTTTTCCTTGCCCATGTGTTCAATGTAGGAACTCGAGGGGAAACATTAGTGTTGACGACATAGGTGTTCATTTGTTAAGCCATGGCATTGATACCAATTATGTCACGTGGATACATCATGGAGAGAATATAAACAAGCAGGTGATTGATGTACCTATGACAGAAGTGGTTGAACCTGATGATTCCTCTTTACAAGGTACATATATTTCTCTAGTTCAGTTGTTTATTAAGGTTTTATGTTTGTCTTCTCATCTGATTGATTCCTCTTTTGATGAGGTTACTGGGATTAATCACAGTAAATGCATGTATGTATTCGTTGTTCAGAGATGGATATTTGATTTGACAATCTAAGATTTCTTTTGCAGGTATGGTTTCTTGGAGAAAATGCAAATTTGAATACCAGATATTTTTAAGTTATTTTTAGCTTTAGTTATTTTTAAGTTCATATCAATTTGAATACCATAACTTTCATTAGTTATTTTTAAGTTCATATCAATTTGAATACCATTGTTCCAATTTTTTTGTTTCTCATGTCGATTATTTTTTTTCTTGGTTTATGGTTTGTTAGGCAACTCCAGATATGGATGTCACTCTTCTTGAAGTTGCAAGAATTTTTGCAATGAAAGTTCCAGGAAAGATTGATGCAGACGTATTACAGCTATTATGGAAAGTGCATTCATACCATCACATGTAATATAGGATGATCATTAATTTGTTTTTTTTGATAGACCCCCTATCAGGTTTACGTATACAAGGAAGAAGTATAAGTAAATGCAAAGTTGTCTGTGGGAAAAGAATGGGTTAGAATTGCTGTTAGAGTTGCTCTGTCAGGTTGTTAGCTCTGTTAGAATGGCTGTTAATTGCTCTGTTAGCATTGCTGTCAGTATTGTTAGTTGTTATGTTGCATATTGTATAAATAGGAGAACAGGGAGAGACACAAGGATTCATTCATGCATTTGTAAACAAACTGTACACTGAGCAATTGCTCTACAGGAGATTGGGCATCTCGAATAGCCCTCTTGTCATTCAATACAACTCATTTCAATTGCTTCTATCGATCTAGTGTTTACAATTGCAATTTCAGCATTCTTTATCTCATTTCCTTGCCAGTATTGCTAAATCTGCAAAGACTACACCATCTATTGCTTGGAATCTGTCAGTAGATCTGAATATGACTGTTTCCATTCTGCAGAACATAGCAACAGCAAATCAGTTCATAACAGTTTTATAACTACAATATTTTTTTATTTGAAAATATTTGTATTTTTTCTTTTCCAAACATGCCTTGTTGGAGCTGGACCCGATGGGAAACACACAGCTTTGGAAGCGGTTACAATAGTCCTTGATTTACCACCTCCGCAGCCTGGGTCTACATTAAGATTTACATCTGTTGATAGAGTTTCGGCATCTGACCCAAAGTCGGCTCTTGCATTACAACGATTAGTGCAGGCACAGTAAGCATATTTTTTTAATTGAATTCTTCTTCTACAAGTTTCTTTTGTTACATGCTTCAATGACTTGTCAATGTAGCGTCATGCAATTTGCATCGATTGGTGGAGCACTGCATGCAACAGACGTTGTTCTTTACTTACCTGAGCTGCTTTAGGCTGGCCTTAGGCTTGCACAATTACACTTAACCCATATCAGATGAACCTAGTTTCTACTAAGAACTTTACAAAATTCCATTTTGACAATCTAAGATTTTTTTTACAGGTATGGTTTCTTGGAGAAAATGCAAACTATGCTGCATTTGAGTATGCTTGGGAATCTGCGACCCCACCTGGTACTGCATTGATGATGTTAGATGCAGATAAAATGGTTGTCGCTGCCAGTTCACGAAATCCTACTCTAGCTGGTGCATTGACTCGACTCCAAAGGTGTGCTTTCAGTGGGAGTTGGGAGATAAACTTTTCTCTTGTCACTCTTTCTTGAGAGCTAAGTTTGTTTCTCATGTTGTTTGAAAACATTTTTTGTATTCTTGAATATAACATCACAGCATCATCTTTCTTGTTTTGCCTATAAGCGAACGAAATTTCATTTTCAGGGGTATTTTATTTTGAAAATTATTAAGATTTTTATCCCACCCTCTGTTCATGTGGTGTTCACTTATATTAGGAATCACGTTGTCTCCCTTTGATATTCATAGTTGTGCATTCTCTAATAACTCGTCTGGGATGTGTGATATCACTTTTCTAATCATTCACTGGGGATCCCTTTGATATTCATAGTTGTGCATTCTCTAATAACTCGTATGGGATATGTGATATCACTTTTCAAATCATTCACTGGGCAGTATTCTGATTTATGAAGTGTGGTTGTTGATCATATTCTGTATGCAATTTTTTTATAGGATTAGAACAATATACACACGTTTAATTATTTTTTACAGAACATAGTATTAAATATTTAAGACTTCTCATTTCTTGATGATGCCATCGCAGGTGCGCATTGTGGCTGCTCAGGCTCTTATCACCATCGCTATCAGATCTGGCGAGCCTTTTAGGTTACAGATTTATGAATTTTTATATGCCTTAGCTCAAGGTGGAGTACAATCTCAATTTTCAGAAATGTATCTTAGTAATGGAGAAGATCAAGGAGCCAGTGGCACTGGTCTTGGATCTTTGATAAATCCCATGTTAAATGTCCTTGATGAGATGTATAAAGCACAAGACGATCTGATTAGGTAAGGTCTTAGATGGATATTTGATTTGGTTGAATATTGAGCTTCCTTTTAACTCTGATTTCTTTATCTTATCTACATGGATGTACAGAGATATTCGAACACATGATAATGCAAAAAAAGAGTGGACAGATGATGAACTAAAGAAGTTATATGAGACCCATGAGAAGCTGTTTGATCTGGTCTTGTTGTTTTGTTTTGTTCCAAGGGCTAAGTACCTACCTCTTGGACCAACAAGGTATCAGTTCTTTCGATGGTAGATAGAAGCTTGAAGATGGATATTTTGTTTTGTTGTGGCATTGATTTTTTTTTTTTCGTGCCCCCTTTAAAATACGGAATGAGAAACAATTCCAATGTGAATTTAATAGATACTTGGCTTCATTTGAATGCAATTCCAAGGTTCCATTTAACGGTTGATTTTGTATTTATCTAGCATATAGTTTGTAGAATCCTATTCGTTCCGGAGCCATGACACGGTAGCCGTGTCGTAGGCACGGGTATACGCCACATGGCAAGTGTCTGGTCGATCTTAGTAATGACTGATTTTGCAGGTGTGGGGTTGTGATTTTACTGCAGCAGCAAAAAAATGTAATTTTTTTTCCATTATATTAATTTGCAACGGTTTCAAACCCTCGTAACAAACCAGATTTCTTTCTTTTTTTGAATTTTGTTTTGATTGGCAACGGCTTAAAACCGTGGTCCTTCATGCGTGCAACGGCTTAAAACCATGGTCTTTCATGCTTGCAACGGCTTAAAACTGTGTCCTTTATGCTTGCAACGACTGTGAGACCAAAGAAATTCAAAATGAGTGATATATGTTGCCACGGTTACGGAACGTGGAGCATCTAGCCATGCCGGGTAGCCGTGGCTAAACCGTGGCTAAATGCAGAAAATAATCAAGCATCCTCGAACATAAAACCGTTACTAATAAGTGTTGCCACAGTTTATAGCCGTCAAGGGTGATTTGGCGACGCCTCAAATGGCCAGGCCTCTAAGCCGTGACAATAGGTTACCCCCATGGTCCCAAACCGTTGCTGATGGGTATTTTTGGTGTAGTGTCTGTCTCCTCACTCGATCTGGGTGATAGGGTTCTTCAATATCAGGGCATAACAAAGAGCCTTAAAAACCATGTAATGTTGTGAAGTGGACTTATTCGCTTGGATTCCACATAAGGGTCTCAAATAACCTAACAATACAAACATGAACTCATTAAATTACCTGAGATGAAACATGACCTTAAATGACTAATTTTTACTTCTTTAGGAGACATGCCATCATGATTCTCCCTAAGAGTCAACATTTCTTCACTCACAACCCAGCTAAGTTGGGGGCAATCCCACTTAGCCATGGTGGGGAGATTGCCCTTCAACGAGGCTCATGCAGTACCCCAAAGCCAAAAGTGATCGTATATCCAACACTAAAAAAATTAAACATATTGATATAAAAAATCAATATCTGAAACACTAAAAACTGAACAATTAACCTGAAAATTGTACCTTTACAAGCGATAGATATCCAAATATTTGTTTGGTACCCACTCTCATTACAAGAAAAGTCCTCATTTATAGCATATGTTTATAGCGTTTTTGTCCAAAATGCTATGATTGACTGAATTCATGAACAATTAAAATTAAAAACGCTATAGACCAAAGCCTCGCGCGGGAAGTGAAAAAAGAAATGTGCGTTGTGCCACAATTGCTTCTTAAAAGCGCAAATTTTAATAGCGTTACATTGATAAAACACTATGAAAGAGTAGGCGGGAAATAAAAAAAAGCTCGCTCGATCGATTCCACTTCAACTTTTAGAAAACTTCTCTCTGCATCTACGTCTTTTTCCCTCTCAGTCTCACTCTCCTCCCCCGTCAATTGCAGCAGATCGGAAAAGCATTTTTCTTCTCCAAGGGTATGTCGCTCTACAAGCGAGAGTGGGGGAGAGAGAAATCTAGGGAGAGTGAGAGAAATCGAGCGAGAGTGAGAGAAATTGAGCGAGAGTGAGAGTGAGGGAGAGAGAAATTGAGTAAGAGTGAGAGAGATCCAGGGAGAGTGAGAGTGAAAGAGATCCAGGGAGAGAGAGACGTCGTTCTTTTTCAAACCAAAGGCACGCCGTTCAAGCGAGAGTGAGAGAGATCCAAGGAGAGGGAAAGAGTGAGGGAGAGAGAAATCGAGAGATTGAGAAATAGAGATCTGGGTCCAAAAGCTCGTCCTTAACATCTCTGTCGGCAAGAGCAGAGATCGTCTCACCAAGGCCTCCAAGGTATGTATACTAAGTCTATCTCTCTCTTACCTCGTAAACCCCATTGCACATCTTTTCCTCCTAAACCCCCATCGTTTTCACTGATTTTTATTTTATTTTTATTTGTAGGTGTTGGAGTAGTTGAGTGGACGAACCCCAGTTTTCTCCAAAGGTATGTATCTAACAAACAAAAAGGGTTTCTTTCTTTTATGTTTTTTGTTCATTTTCATTTTACATTGATTTGGTTGATGGGGTTTTTGACCCTTTGATTTTCTTTGTGTTAACAAAAATCTTTCAGAATTGGATGTAATGATAAGATTTCTTGCTATGTCACCGTCGAGGTGACAAGGGGATGCAACTTCTTGAGAATGGATTGAAGGTGAAGGAGTACGACCTGTTGAGTAGGAACCTCAGTAAGACTGGATGCTTTGGTTTCGGTATCCAAGAGCACATCGATCTTGGCAAGTAATTTATTGTGCCTTTTATTTTTATTTTTTATTCATTCAATTATTCAATACTATCTTCTATGGTGATTTTTTACAAAACCCCATTCAATCATTTAATATTGTCTTCTATGGTGATTGTTTTATAAAACCCCCTTCTTCTAGTTCATCTTCTACTTTGTAGATTGAAGTGTCCATCGCAGTATTCATCTGAAAGTTTATCTACAAATGATTGGGAAGTGTTATACTCTTTTCCTGTATTTAAATTAACTTTGAGAATAATACAGTTGTTGGTTCTAGTGTCCATTCATTCATTTTACGTTCGTTATTGTGAACAGGCACATGTTTGGGAAGGATATCTTTTCTATCCATTTTCAGGTTAATGGTGGATAGCTTTGTTTTGGTTAGGCTTTGTCTTTACAGTTTCCAACTTTATAGCCATAGTTCTGCTGGCGCCTTTAGTCGCCCTGGGCAACATAAGAGGGCCATTTGTTTTATGATTCATCAAGATATGTTATGCATAAAGAATAAGGAATTTGTAGCAGTACCTTGTAATATAGGAAAACTTACAAATCAATAGAACAAAAGCTATAGAGATCCCTTGAGATTGCATTGCATCACAAAATTTCCTCTCTGACCTTGCCTTTGTGGAGTGCACTTTTAGAACCATACTGCAGCATTTCATGGGAATGGAGAAAGCTGTGTTTGTGGTGAGGATCCTTTATCTCACTTGTGCAATTCTATCCAATAGATGGTAGTGTGGTTAGTTGTCAGAAATATATAGACTATGTGGCCAGAAGTACATATCCAGTGAAGGAAGCACTTTCAGTAGCTTTGGAGTCTTGGTTATAATGTGGAGATTCTGCTTCTGAGGTTTAGCTTGGAGGCGATGCCTCTTGCTAATGTATCAAGTTGGCAACATATTTTGATATATAACATGCTTCAGATATTCTGTAGCTTCCACAAAATTTTGACGTTCTACATGTTGCATGTGCCTTTTCTTGGTATTGGGACCTTTCTACTTAACATGTCTGGCATCTTAGGGGAGGGATTTAAATGAATCCTCTGACGGAGAAATTATTGGCTTTACAGTGGTACAAGCATCACATCCATTTTCTGTATTGCACCCCTCTCATCTACAAAAAATTTAATGATGCTTTACATGCTTGAGGAAGTGTCGCAATCTGATGAGATAGACTAGATTTTTATAATATATTTACATGGTGCATCTATTAAGTGAAGATTACGCATTTGGTGAAGCAAGAAATGATTGCTAGGACCTGGAAGTTGGATTTACCACGAGAAATTTGCTGGGGATTATGAAAGTATAATCAATTACATATTGGAATGTGACTCAAGGATTTATGCCTTTTGAATTGTTACTGAGACTGACCAGCTGCCTATAAGATCTGTGAAAGGCTAACAAGTTCGAGTAAGATGCAGTTACTGAGATAACAATTTCTACTGTAGAGGTAGTTGGTGGGTCTTGTATTTGGTAGGAATAAGTTCTGAGAAGATGCAGGGATATTTTTCTATTATTACATGTTATAAGTTTGTGGAATGTGTTAATTTTCTTGAAGCTTAGCCAATGAAGGTTTCAATTTATTTGCAGAAAATGTAGTTGGCTCGGTTTGTATCAAAGGGGATTTGCTGGTGCAAAGGAATTTCTCCATTGTTAAATATCCTCTATATATGATTGATTTCCGGAGCATGTTACTGTCGTGTAGAAGGGCTTAGGATGGTTTCGATATCTCTCAACATATTTGGCATTCAGAATTGTCATAAGTTTATTTTTACACTTCAGGTAAGTGTTAACTATTTCATCTAATGGCTTGTATCAACAAGTAAGGGCTTTTGGGTTTTCGCTAAGACTTTTTGCTTTTGTAATATGAGGCAACTAGAAAATTCTAAAAAAAAATACAATAATCATAAAAAAATGTTTTTAAACTTTTGAAGTACTTGTAGAACGTAGTAGGAATGCAACGGTGGTGGTGTTATGATCTTCGGTGTTTCATCTAGTTTTCAGAAATTTTTTACCTACTTGGCTCAGACTTTTAGTTAGAGGCATGATACATCATATATTCATGCTGACAATCACACTTAGGCACTTAAACATGGTTTTTTTTTACTGCCTTTTTAAATATATATTTATTTATGTGCATGTATATATTTTATGTATGTGTATGTACGTAAACATCTTATGTATGAATCAATAAATAAGTCCCCTTCCCAAATAAAACTATTTATAATTTTGAGTGAGCAGATTAATTTGCAAAAATAATTGTCTGAGCCATTGATTTTGAAACCAAGTTTCAAGTGGCAGGAGAGCCCAGATGCACATGAACAAGTAATATAGACTAATTTGATCCTCATCATATGCATTTTCTAAGCTGGAAAATCAGAAAGGAGTCAACAAGTTACAGTTACAATCAGCCTCGGCATTTTTAATGCCTTTAGTTGCACGATCTGCACCATTATACAATGCACTTTATATCCATTTTCCTTCTGCACCTTTATACAATGCCTTTTATATCCATTTTCCTTTCTATTTGATAATTAAGGTTATTACTCTTCAATGTCTTTTTGCCCAGGGAAATTGTCTGATTACTAAGACATATTTGTTTTGGTCAGTCATGCATATTTTTTCCTTCTATGCATATAATAGTGGTCATCACAAAATTAATGTTCTTCATTCTCACTTTTGGCAAGCATTCTTTAGAAAATTTTCCTATGAAACAAACACACCCTTAGAATCCATAGCTTGAGTGAGTACTTTCCCCTCATCATTACTGCAACTCCCTTTCCTTTTCATTCCCAACTCCAAAATATATATTATTTATTACCATATATGTATTCAATTATTTGATTTCTAACTTTAACACTATAGGCGTCGTCTTTAATGTGAAGTGAAACTTCAATAATAGCAGACTTCTCATTTGTTCCTCCAAGTAATGAGACGTAACTGGTCAAACAAATTGTAATTTGTAACTGATCTGAGATACCTGGTGAATCTACAGTTGAACCCTGAATTTGTACCTCAAGTGACCCCCATATGAGGGGGTGAAACCACCAAAATCTAGGTACAAATTTAAATCATCTATCAATTGTTTAGCTGCATATATTTTGTTGTTAGTTGTTAACATGGGATGGTCATTGCAAAGTTCACCTTATTGGCTATGCTAGTTAGTTCTAGTGGAATGTTTTCAATTGCAGTTGTAAATTTGTTATTCTCATTATCAGTTTCAACTCTAGCAACAAGGCTTCTCTGGATAGCTAGTAATGAGGAAACCTTCTTCATGGACAAATTTTTCCAAGTTTCTTGTGTGTCCTTATTTTTTAGCAAGA
This sequence comes from Berberis vulgaris, assembly GCA_963556465.1. Taxonomy (NCBI): domain Eukaryota; kingdom Viridiplantae; phylum Streptophyta; class Magnoliopsida; order Ranunculales; family Berberidaceae; genus Berberis; species Berberis vulgaris. Next base: position 40,969,954 of record OY747128.1, read on the forward strand.
GCCTTTTTCCTTAAAGAGGGCTTAGTAAATGGAGATATGTTGTGATTGCTCTCCAACTATAGGTTTCCAAACATTTAATGGATTGTTCTCGAACTATGTTGTAAAATCTGAACTGTGCTGGCTGTTTTCTTATATGTGCAGGTATTTTATTTTCTCCGACTAATAATTCTAAACTAGTGAGCACTGAGGTTAAGTTGTTATGGGGCACAGACACCTGTTCGGAACATCCCAAATGTTTGAGAACCATGATCAGAACTGAAACAATACACATGAGCAGCCTCACTTGCATTTGTGAAAGATATGAATATTGATGATGCCTTGGGAGAGGTAAGTAATGACAACCATGAAATTTTTTTCCCTCAGTTATGTTGAAAAGATTACATACTTTGCCTCAGGTCTCATTCCGGTTGGAACTCACTACACCAGCATGTCCAGTCAAACCATGACTGTAAAGTTGTGCAAACCATTTATTTTTTTTTTTTTTTTTTTATCGACCAAAGTATAAGACCTAGTATGTTAATCTATGGCTCAGCTTTTGAACTATGTTTACATGTAATATAAACCATTTTGCATATACTACAGGAACTGAAACATTGTTTGCAGATCTTGGACATTTCTCAGTCAAATCAATTCAGATAAGTATGTGCTCTGTGGTATTTCCATCACTTGTCTTAGCATATACAGGGCAAGCATCATACCTCCGTTAGCATACAGATAACGTTCAACATACCTTCTATAAGTCCATACCAGGTACCAACTCAAATACCATTTTGTTGTTAGTTTCTTCCCATTCTCTGTAATTGTGTATCTGACAGTTTTATCAGTTAACATACATTGATTTTACTGTTGTGAAGGTTCTCTATATTGGCCTATGTTTGCAGTGGTTGTTATGCTGCAATTATTGTGAGTCAAGCCATGATCTCCGGCACATTCTCAATCATCCAACAGTCTCTAACCCTCAATTGCTTCCCTCGAGTCAAGATCTTTCATACTTCAAACAAGTATGAAGGACAAGGGTATATACCTGAGATCAACTACCTCCTCATGTTAGTGTGTGTTGGTGTTACCTCAAGGTATGTCTTTCAGTTTTTTTTTCTTAGTTTTGGTTATTAGAAAGAAATCTTGATTGGTTGTATGATATTGGTTTTTTATTTTTTTTATTGGTGGATTGAGTTTTGATTTTTGCATGAAATCCTTAATGAGTAGTATGTATACAGATGCTACTTATGGAGTGGGATTATGTTCGTATTAGCTTAAACTTAGACTTGTACTTTTCTTTGAACACAAAATTCCATATGAAATTTTCAACTAATTGCCTAAGTATTCTGATAATGAGTTGCACAGAGTGTCAAACAATTTTTTTTTTCAATTGCAAATATGGTTGGTAATATCTTTTTTGGTAACTCTGCTTGTGTCTTTCCCTTCTGCTTATGATAGTTTAATATTGTTGTATGCAGCATGTTGTCTCAGGTTTGTCTCAGGTCTGAACATGTTGTTTTAGCAATTTCACATGCCAGTTATAACCTGGGTCACATGCATAGTCATGTACAAGGAAAAATTTAGATATTCTCCAAGTGTTTGTGATTTGTATCTATCAGTGGGACTTAACTACACCATTATAATAAACAGTGCAGTGTTAACTACATTCAAAAAATTGTTATTTGTGGAGCTAACACTGTGGGTCTCATACTGTTCACTGCACTATTAATCGTGTTGTCACTACAACAAATGTTTAACCCCCATTCTATAATTCTGTTGCAATTTTCAATTCAGACTAGCAAATTTGTCAATGTACAGATACAATAAAGATTAAATTCATGAGTTGCTTTTGTGATGATCTTGGTCACAAGGGAGGTGTTCGCTTTTGCCTCTTAATTTAGCTAGAGGTCTGAACTCTGAAGTTATTGGCAAAACATGCAATATTTTGCAAAATTCAGTCTTATTTGGGAAAGTGACATGATTAAGATAACTCAGTACAATATCAAATTCAGTCGCTAACTAATTTCTTCTTTAACTACAAACTTGAATGGTGTTACTTGGTTTTTGGACAGATAAACGTTTGGGATACAGAGAAAAAGGAATGTGTGGGTATTTTGACAGGTCATACTGGAAGTGTGAAATCATTGAGTTCACATCCATCTAATCCTGGTAACCTTAGGTTTAGCTTGGAGATGTCCATTCTTGCTCTTCAAGAGCTGTTGAGTGTTTATAGATATCTAATTGCTTAAAATACTCTTTATTTTTGTGCACCAGACGTTTTTGTCTCTGGTTCAAGAGATGGATCTTTTGCACTTTGGGACTTGAAATGCAAGAGCCAGACAGACTTGTCATTGTTGTAAGTTTACTCAAACTTTCAAAAAAGTTCGTACTCTGTCACTTCCCACTTTATGCCACTTTGTGTGATGGGTTCTTATTATTTATACTAGATGGGAACTTACACTATGTTCTTCAGTCCATCTGCTACAGTTACTGGGGCTAAGGGTGGGCATTCCATCCCGCGATTCCGTTCCCGTCCCGATTTTTTCGGGTCTTAATGGGATTGAATAATTTCATCCTGATCCCGTCCCGTCCCGATCTAGAATGGGATGGGATGGGATGGGATGAAGATTTTCAATCCCGTCAATCCTGTCCCGTCCCGAACTAATTTATTAATATTAATTATTAATATTTTTATTTAATTATTTATTTTAGATTACTAATTATTTCTCCATATGTTTCTTATTTGATTACTAATATTTCAAATAAGTTTAAAAATCTATCTAATGAATAAAAGGAATGAAATTGGTCTTGCTTCAAAATATTCATCATGAATTTATCAGGTATGTCCTTTTGCATTTGGGAATGAGTCTGAAAAGAAAAACAGAAGATAGAAAATTAAGTTGAGAGGTTTAGGAAATTAAAACTTGCATATTTAAGGCTTCGAACAGGGATCAGTGAGAATCATTAATGTATCACAGACAACATTATACTTAATCTGTCTTGCAGATAAATGTATGTATTCACAGTACATATCCATGCATTAACAACCTTTCTTTGACATTTATGGTTTGTAAAATGTTCCAAAACACTTTTTTTTTTTCAAGAGGTTCAGTGATAGTTCAGGATCATACATTAAGATAAGTTATAGCCTATATGTATATCTAACTCTGTGATAAGCTTTAGTTTACATAAAACACAAAGTATCTATAAGGGGGAAAAAAGCCTAGCTAGTAACATTGGAATTGTATGACTAGTGATTGAATAGCTGATCCCGTCCCGTCCCGAACCCGTTTGGGATGGGACGAGGTCGGGATGGGGTTTTTCCCATCCTGTCAAGTCCCGATCCCGTATGAACGGGATGGGATAGGGATGGGTATATCTCGTCCCATCCCATCCCGTGCCCACCCCTAACTGGGGCTCATACTGTGTCCCAAAGAAAACGAGTTCGTCATGGAATGGTGTGAGTACTATACATGTTTTTTGACCTGGTGAATAGTCAACTACTTTATGTTTACTAAGACCAGTTCTTACAGGGGGCTTCCAATAGCATTACATCAGTTCTTTATCTCAAAGATGAGATAACTATTGCGACTGCAGGAGTAGTGGACAGGTTTGTTTGATGCTTGCATAGATTCTCCTTACATGAACAATCAGTTAATATACATTGATTTTACTGTTGTGAAGGTTCTCTATATTGGCCTATGTTTGCAGTGGTTGTTATGCTGCAATTATTGTGAGTCAAGCCATGATCTCCGGCACATTCTCAATCATCCAACAGTCTCTAACCCTCAATTGCTTCCCTCGAGTCAAGATCTTTCATACTTCAAACAAGTATGAAGGACAAGGGTATATACCTGAGATCAACTACCTCCTCATGTTAGTGTGTGTTGGTGTTACCTCAAGGTATGTCTTTCAGTTTTTTTTTCTTAGTTTTGGTTATTAGAAAGAAATCTTGATTGGTTGTATGATATTGGTTTTTTTTTTTTTTATTGGTGGATATTGAGCTTTGATTTTTGCATGAAATCCTTAATGAGTAGTATGTATACAGAAGCTACTTATGGAGTGGGATTATGTTCGTATTAGCCTAAACTTAGACTTGTACTTCACTTTGAACACAAAATTCCATATGAAATTTTCAACTAATTGCCTAAGTATTCTGATAATGAGTTGCACAGAGTGTCAAACAATTTTTTTTTCAATTGCAAATATGGTTGGTAATATCTTTTTTGGTAACTCTGCTTGTGTCTTTCCCTTCTGCTTATGATAGTTTAATATTGTTGTATGCAGCATGTTGTCTCAGGTTTGTCTCAGGTCTGAACATGTTGTTTTAGAAATTTCACATGCCAGTTATAACCTGGGTCACATGCATAGTCATGTACAAGGAAAAATTTAGATATTCTCCAAGTGTTTGTGATTTGTATCTATCAGTGGGACTTAACTACACCATTATAATAAACAGTGCAGTGTTAACTACATTCAAAAAATTGTTATTTGTGGAGCTAACACTGTGGGTCTCATACTGCTCACTGCACTATTAATCGTGTTGTCACTACAACAAATGTTTAACCCCCATTCTATAATTCTGTTGCAATTTTCAATTCAGACTAGCAAATTTGTCAATGTACAGATACAATAAAGATTAAATTCATGAGTTGCTTTTGTGATGATCTTGGTCACAAGGGAGGTGTTCGCTTTTGCCTCTTAATTTAGCTAGAGGTCTGAACTCTGAAGTTATTGGCAAAACATGCAATATTTTGCAAAATTCAGTCTTATTTGGGAAAGTGACATGATTAAGATAACTCAGTACAATATCAAATTCAGTCGCTAACTAATTTCTTCTTTAACTACAAACTTGAATGGTGTTACTTGGTTTTTGGACAGATAAACGTTTGGGATACAGAGAAAAAGGAATGTGTGGGTATTTTGACAGGTCATACTGGAAGTGTGAAATCATTGAGTTCACATCCATCTAATCCTGGTAACCTTAGGTTTAGCTTGGAGATGTCCATTCTTGCTCTTCAAGAGCTGTTGAGTGTTTATAGATATCTAATTGCTTAAAATACTCTTTATTTTTGTGTACCAGACGTTTTTGTCTCTGGTTCAAGAGATGGATCTTTTGCACTTTGGGACTTGAAATGCAAGAGCCAGACAGACTTGTCATTGTTGTAAGTTTACTCAACCTTTCAAAAAAGTTCGTACTCTGTCACTTCCCACTTTATGCCACTTTGTGTGATGGGTTCTTATTATTTATACTAGATGGGAACTTACACTATGTTCTTCAGTCCATCTGCTACAGTTACTGGGGCTAAGGGTGGGCATTCCATGCCGCGATTCCGTTCCCGTCCCGATCTCGTCCCGATTTTTTCGGGTCTTAATGGGATTGAATAATTTCATCCTGATCCCGTCCCGTCCCGATCTAGAATGGGATGGGATGGGATGAAGATTTTCAATCCCGTCCCGTCCCGAACTAATTTATTAATATTAATTATTAATATTTTTATTTAATTATTTATTTTAGATTACTAATTATTTCTCCATATGTTTCTTATTTGATTACTAATATTTCAAATAAGTTTAAAAATCTATCTAATGAATAAAAGGAATGAAATTGGTCTTGCTTCAAAATATTCATCATGAATTTATCAGGTATGTCCTTTTGCATTTGGGAATGAGTCTGAAAAGAAAAACAGAAGATAGAAAATTAAGTTGAGAGGTTTAGGAAATTAAAACTTACAGATTTAAGGCTTCGAACAGGGATCAGTGAGAATCATTAATGTATCACAGACACCATTATACTTAATCTGTCTTGCAGATAAATGTATGTATTCACAGTACATATCCATGCATTAACAACCTTTCTTTGACATTTATGGTTTGTAAAATGTTCCAAAACACCTTTTTTTTTTCAAGAGGTTCAGTGATAGTTCAGGATCATACATTAAGATAAGCTATAGCCTATATGTATATCTAACTCTGTGATAAGCTTTAGTTTACATAAAACACAAAGTATCTATAAGGGGGGAAAAAGCCTAGCTAGTAACATTGGAATTGTATGACTAGTGATTGAATAGCTGATCCCGTCCCGTCCCGTCCCGAACCCGTTTGGGATGGGACGAGGTCGGGATGAGGTTTTTCCCATCCTGTCAAGTCCCGATCCCGTATGAACGGGATGGGATAGGGATGGGTATATCTCGTCCCATCCCATCCCGTGCCCACCCCTAACTGGGGCTCATACTGTGTCCCAAAGAAAACGAGTTCGTCATGGAATGGTGTGAGTACTATACATGTTTTTTGACCTGGTGAATAGTCAACTACTTTATGTTTACTAAGACCAGTTCTTACAGGGGGCTTCCAATAGCATTACATCAGTTCTTTATCTCAAAGATGAGATAACTATTGCGACTGCAGGAGTAGTGGACAGGTTTGTTTGATGCTTGCATAGATTCTCCTTACTTGAACAATGGAGTTTTTGCATAATATAAAGTACTGAAGTCCCGATCTGTAATTTAGTTAAACTGATTCTTCCATGTGCATTTTTGTTTCATTTCAGTGATGTGAAGTTCTGGGATACCCGAAATTTGAAAGGCCCCATATTTCCAGCATCTTCTCACATCGAGCCATCAAATGAAAAGGTCAGTTAGCTCCCAAGATGCTAATTCTTGTATGTCCGCTCAGTGGAGACTAGTTTTCATCTACTGCAAAAAGACTAATCTGAAAAAAAAAAAAAATTTATAGATTATAACGAGATCAAGGTTCTACCAGTTTCAAAATGTTTAACATTGCGTCCACCATGTGTCAAGTGTTCGAGTATTTTGATCTCTAAATACCATAATAGCTTTCTAGACTAGTCAGGTACTGTATAGTGTTGAGTACAATCTTACAGCATCTAAAATAGAGATGGAAGTATCCATCTTTTCTAGTGTTTTATTATGCAATTATACAAAGGCTTCTTTTCTATTCAACCTGCAAGAAATCTGTTGGAAATCTATTTTGACATTAGGAGAAGGCGAGCTTGAGAAACAAACTAGCAGGGACGAAATGCTTCCTTTCCTCCATCAATATCTGGGAAAACTGAGATCTGAACCAACCGTAAGTTTTAGTGGATTATCTCTTAGTTGACTCTATCGCTAACAGAATATCCTAATCTTCATTTTTTTTCTTTTTGGTAATGCAGCTCAATATTGCATGCTTTCTCTTGAGATATAGTCTTGTTTTCTTTAAGTTCTAAATCTCTTTTGTTGTCTTCGATCGGTTCTCTCGACTGTAGTTGTGAATATTTTTATTGGTAATTGACTCTTTTATTTCTCAAAGTAAATGACAGAACACCTTCCTCTCCTGTGCCTCCCCTGGCACTGCAATGTCCAAGTTTCTCTGAGGTTATGTAGCCTCTTTCCAAGTTCTTGTGAATTATTTGATTAACAATCATAGAAACATGTGATAGATGTTAAGTTGCAAAGTCTGCAAAATCAAAGGAAAGACCTGCCTCCATTTATTCGGTAAAATAGATGAATTTTAACAATTGTTATTCATCATAGTAATGAAATTTAGAAGAGATGAAAGAACTTGATCCATTGGCCACATTGGTATCACCTTTCCAAACATCTGGGTCTTCAATTCTAAACCTTTGCCTTAAAAGAGATTTGTATCTCATGTAAACTTGCTTGTTTAAGGTTTATCATGCAGTTGTATATAATGGCGTTACTTTGAATAACAGCCAATACTTTCGAATCTGGTGTCTTTCATATCATGCATATTGTTTACAAATTTGCTTACACTTTTTGAATTTATCCGCAGAATTGAGGTGGCTTGTGCTACACATCCAACTACTGATGTTTTCATTAACTTTGCTTCGTTCAGAAGGTTAGAGCCTATTTTCATACTAGTGCGCTGAACTGGATTACAAAATTTGTTATACAGAGTAGTAATTTCATTTGATATATTTCCAGTGCGGCTGCTTCTTCCATGGCTGCTTTGAAACAACCAACCATTAGAATCATAGCTATCATAGCCGAAAGTGTACCAGAATCATACACAAAGCAGTTGATTGCTTTTGCAAAAGCAAATAATAAGGTAAGCGAAGTTATAAGTCAAGCTGGTCTAACAGTAAATGCTTATTAGGATCATAAGTTCTAAAAATGTTGCTGCTAGGAACCATTGTTATTCAGAACTCATTTGCTGCGTTGATAGTTGCACTCTGCCTGACCTAGGTTCTCAATGGCAATTTCAGGTTGTTATTGGCCCTGCTACTGTTGGAGGCATTCAAGCCGGAGCTTTTAAGATTGGAACAATTGACAATATCATCCAATCCAAGCTTTACAGGCCTGGATCTATTGGATTTGTGTCCAAGTCTGTAAGTCACTTATTCTTTACGTACAACTGGTGTTACTATTGCTGGCCCTTGTCGTTGTACCATGGATGTTGTTGCCAAAGCCTTTTCTTTTGAAGAAACAACATCAAGAGGTACATCCTTGAACCAACATCAACAAATGAAGGAAAGGGATAACCAAAGCAATGAAGTTGGAAATTGGAAAGGATTGTGACTCGATGTAATACATTATCTTTATTATTCAGCTGAAATAAATGTAGTCTGATCTTGCCTTTCAAAAAAAAAATGTAGTATGATCTTTATTATTTGATAGATTTTGTGACTCGATGTAATACATTATCTTATTAATTACAATATTACTTTGCCTCCATTCATGGAAATGTTTAAGTTTGGCACATTTAGATTTTTATTTTCTAGAAATAAAACTTATAAGATGTTATAAAAAGTCATTTGATAGCAAAAAAAAAAAAATATATATATATATATATATAAATAGTCAGCTTACAATAGCGTTTTTAAAAACGCTATAATAGACTTACTATAGAGTTTCAGAAAAGCTATAAATACGATAAATAGTCAAATTACAATAGCATTTTTAAAACTCTATAAATAATGTTACTAAAGCGTTTTTGAAATGCCATAATAGTCAACTTACAATAGCGTTTTTATAATAGACTTACTATAGCGTTTTTGAAACGCTATAGTAGTCAACTTACAATAGCGTTTTTAATAGACCCTGTATCTATTATAGTTCTGGCAGACACAACATTTGCTAAAACGCTATGGTAGCCTACCATAGCGTTTTTGAAATGCTATTAATGACCTTGTTCTTGTAGTGTCTGCTAGTACAACCAAGTTGACGATACAAGAATGCCAAAGTACCAACTCCCCATGCGAACTTTCCAACATCATCCACCTTCATCAACAACTTCAAAATTCAGTACGAACCTTGATTCCAGTCTTATTAACGAAGATAGTCATGCCTAGAAGAAATAACAAGTAACTACATGCAACTTGTTGTTTATTTTGAGAGAATCACTTGTGCTCACTTTTCCACAACAATGATCCTTAATGAATTTCATCTCCGCGAAACTCTAATACTTCTAGACATGTTTTTGTGTTTCGTTCCATTGAATCTTCAAACTATTCACCAAAAGGTGAATACACTCTTCTACCTTCATTTGAGTTTTCTTCGCCATTACTGGCTTACCAACAATCGGCAAATGAGTTATACGATAGACATATCGATGGTGATGGTCATTTCTCCAAAAGGGACGTGAAGGTTGGTCGTAGGTTACCAACGCTTGATGAAAGCAAAAATTGCCACCCTATCGATATGATCCTTACTAGTGTCGTTAAAGCCATGGATTTTCACCGCTTAAAGCCAAAAGCGAACTAAAGCCATGACATCTAGCTTCACCTTGGCCAAAGCAAGGCCATTACATGAAACGACGAAAAGGGACCATTTTTTTGCGCCTTTTGTTGAAGTGTGAAGCATACTAAGCGGTGGCTTCATGTTACAAAAGCATCTCCAATTTTTTTCGAATTATCGTACTGAGGGAAAGGAAGCATCCTAAGCGGTGGCTTCATGTTAAAAAAGAACGAAAAGGGAGAGGGAAGGAAGAAGAGATGATAAGATTTTAGGCGAAGAAACCAGCCAGATTGCTCAGACGCATGAGGAGGGGGGAGGAGGAAGACGATGAACAGTACGTGCTTATCTTACTGATTTTCTTTGATTTTGGCAGGAAAAAAGAACATAAAGGGAAAAGGAATGAAGGGGAATAGAAATGAAGAAAAGTGGAGAAGATTATAGGCAGAGAAACCCGTTGGATTGCTTGGACGAAGGCAGAGGAAGACAATGAACAGTACACAATGGAGGAGGAAGACAATGAACAGTACGTACAAGAGGAGGGAAATATGTTTTAAACTTGGGTGGCTACTCACACCCACTGCATTTATGAGGGCACCCTACCTAGAAAATTCAAAAAAAAAATTTAATTCAATTAACATTAACACATAATTAAAAAAGAATTAAAGAAATCATGATTTTATTTTTTCAGAGCACATACTTCCATTATGCATTTGAAAATATATAATATGAATTATTTTTTAAGGCCGCTTTACTTTCGTAAAGTCACCTCTTTACATTTCATTTTTTTTAAAAAGCCAAGCCATCGGATTTCACTTCGACTTCGCTTCATGCTTTGACTACCTTGATCCTTACAATGGTCTATCAACGATAGGATACCATTCTTATAGAACATTAAAATTACTTCTTTCGGCTTGTCACTCAACCTCTAAACTATAAAATTCTTGTACTGATGCAGACATCAACTCGCCTTGTTCCTACACAATAAGATAAATTAGTCAGTGTCCAAATAATGTAAAAACATTAAGTATTGCATATTTTAAAAAACTTGAAAATATTATAAATACTTCATTACCAGCTCAAATGGAGTGAGAAACATGGCCATCATAATCCTCTAATATGGATGCATCTTTGAGACCACCAGGACAAGAAACTTTGCTAGGTTCTAGATCTTCATAGGGACCAAGTTTGACAAAATAATTGGTGACTTTTGATCCTCTGCATCCCCCGACCCTACTCACCTTCCTCATCCCCCTCACCCTTATCCTCTTCCTCAACCTCACGAACCACACTACGTTGACTTTGCGATAGCAATAGGAGTGTCACCACTTCATCCGCGTCAACCAAATCACTCCCCATTTCATCTTATCTCCTTTCCCCCCCCCCCCCCTCGTTGTTGCATTTTTTTTCTCTTCCATCTTTTCTTTATTTTTTACGGCTATGATCTTTCTCAAAGACGACGTTATTGGTCATTTTTGAGCTGGATGATCCCCATTACTAATACCAATACCACCACCAACACCGAAGGGCAGATCTACCCTTTGGCTAAAGGGGACAATTGCCCCCTTATCTTTTTAAAAATCCCCACTAAGGTATTCGTATTTTCATATTGCCCCCTATAAATTTGTAGGTTGCCCCCATCACATTCAAAAAAAACTTTCATTCATTGAATTTCTGAACTTTTCATGGGCACAATGATTCATTTTGAATCTTGTTCATTATACTTCCCTACGACCATATTCAAGAAATTCCATGGACGTCTCCTATTGTTGCAAATCGACCAATTTTATGCCTAATCTGGAAGCAAATTTCCACGCTCTACACTGGATCGCTTGATGACAGGTCCGATGCAGAAGCCTCACTTGTTTCGCTTCCTCGTGACAACAATCGGTATGGGAAGCTAATAATTGAAGAAAATGGAGTTGTGCCACTGTTGAAATTGGTGTAGTTGAATAGTTGTGTACTTTTTTCCCCATTTGTCTGCAATCTTCGCTCCGACCCTGCCAACACCAACACTAACATTACCACCACCAACCTCCAACACAACATCTTTATTTGTCTTCGCCATACTAAACATTTGAAATAATATGAAACAATTAAAACAAAACAAGCATGGACATTTATAGTAATGGAAATGGAGATTTAGAGTTTACCTGAATTCATGGGTTTGGTTGAATGCAAAAATGAAGTCTCATAGCAACAATAGAATACAACGAATCAATAAAGAGACCATGAACCAAATCGACACTAAATTAGAGAGAATCGCACACCAACATACTAAATCGCATCGAAAACCTCAAACCTTTATATCACACAGTGACGATAGAGGGAAAAAGAAAAAATGAGAGCAAGAGAGTAGAAAGTAAAGGGATAATAAAGGCTGGAAGAGAGTGCGAACTTAAAATTTGGAAGAGGGAAATACCATTTCGTTTGGAAGAGAAAGGGAAAAAATTTGAGTTTGGGAGGTTAAGAGCTTATATTGATGGTGTCTTCAGTAAGTGATGGTGTCCTTCAAAAAGGAAGGTGTTGATGGTGTCCTTCAGTGGATTTGGTGGTGTTATTTAGCAGGGGCCTTAAGGCTCCCTTGTCGATTAAGTTTTCTTTTTTAAATTTAACAAATTCTCAATGGTATATTAGACTAACCCCCTTTTTATATAATTTTCCCTTCTACTTTTGACAAAATCAGTTACCTATGTATTTCTTATTTTTTGTAATTATTTCTCTACCAATAAAAACATGTCTTCATCTTCAACCTGGTTCTGCCTTCCAAAGTTTGGTGACTGTAATTTTATTCTTAATCATTTTATTGGTTCATTCTCGTCAACAAAGCAATTTTACTCCTTCATTAACAAAACCTTTTAGGGTTGAAAACCGAACCGATTCCAGTCGGTTTCAAAAAATTTAAACCGAAACTGAACTAACCATTAACAAAATCGAACCGATTCTAATTTATGCAAACTGTAATCGAACGATTAAAACCGAAATAAAACCGAACCAACCGACTATTTTAAACATATTATATTATTTTTATATAAAATGTATATTGTTTATTATATATTTTCGGTCGGTTTGGTTATGTCGGTTAAAAGCACATAGAAATCGAAAATCGAACCAACCACTTCGGTTTTGAATTTTTTTAAATTGAACCGATCGGTTCGGCCGGTTTAATAGATGTTTTGTTCAGCCCTAAAACCTTGGATTCATTAATTAATATGATGATTAAAGAAGGCATTAACCACGTTTGCACCCTGTGATGAAGCTTGTTTTTATGCTCCATTAGATATTGGGTTGGGCTTGAAGTTTCATAGATGCATTGCTGCACCATGTAACTAAATAGATCTGGCCAGTTGAAATATCAACTTTCGTAAAAGTATATGGCAAGGGGCCGAGTACTCACAATGACGTCCAGATCCAGGACCTTTTCATCTATACATGATTGCCGACTAAAGATAAATAAGGGGAAGAAAGAGATAAAAATCAGGAAGGTAGTGAAAATTGAAAGCAATTATGGGAGATATAATTAGTGGAATTTAAATTCTTTTTTGTTTATATTTTTTTAATCCAAAACCCAAAAATTAGAGATTATGAAATTAACTAAATATCTAATATCGATTGGGTTCCCTCATCATTTTGTGAGTTTAAATAAGATTTCCCCAAATAAATTAGAAGACGACCCTACATGACCCTTAGAGCATTCCAAAGGATCCTCTAAATGAGCCAAAAAGCTATTTTAAGGGTCTATGGAAAAAGCCTTGCTCCAAGGGATTCCCTGTCTAAGCTTTAACTTTGTCTCTCCCTCCCCATATATTTGGGGACATCCATTTTGATGATATATCAAAATAGACCAATCATCACGGCCATACACATGTTATAAAGATCCATCACGAGAATACAACGCCTAGTCTATTGGGCCAACTAATGAAGCCCAAGAAGAATAAAGCCAATTGCAGATGCCTGGACGAGGCCCACCAATGACGAAAAACAAACAGGGCCTAAATCCAAGCCCAAACAAATCAAATCTCGGATCCAGACCCAACATGAGTTCTCTCATGAATGAGAGGAATGTTGCGCTAAAAAGAGTCGTGGAGGGAGTTACGGCTCTCCAAACGCACCTCCATAAAGGAGGAGACTGTTAGAAGAAACATCTCCTTCCGTTTCGCTACACATGCTTAAGTTATGTAGAGAGTTAACCACGGCCATTATAAATGGTAAAGGGAACATTCGACAAAGGTATGCAATTTTAACTGAGTTTTGTCCAGATTTACATTCTTCTTCCAATAGAGTTACTAACTTAAGCAACGGAGTGCCTTCGACCACCAAAAATGTGGTCCTTGGCATTCAAATAATTGTTTTGCATGTCAAACTCACAGGAGAACAATTTTTGGACTCATCAGTTTGGTAACGTTTGTGAGAAACGACGAGTTTCCTTTTCTAAAAAATAGAACACACAGTAACAAAGCTCACACAACCTAACAAAATATCGACAAGTCATCGGAGAAAATAATGCAATCTGTAGATCATACCGCATCCCTCACCGATGCATCACCGACAGCTAGAGGAGAAGAAGCAGCCCGAATCACCGGACCAATAGCGTCCGAGAATGCGGATCTGCAACACACAGTAGTCCAAACAGCCTAATTATCTGACGACTCTGCCACGGATTCTCGGGTAAATTTGCTCATAACCCAGATGGATCACATAACAAAGATGCTGAAAAAGATCACACATGAACAGACTCATCCTGTTCAGGCACTACCACAACAGAACTCCGCCAATCGAACTCAAGGGAGCAACGAAATCCCAGCAGAATCCCAATAAGGAAACTTCGAAAGCAACAAGCTCCCTCGAGGCAAGAATCCGCTGTGTGAAGGGACGCTTATCGAAATCTCGTTCAGAATAGGGGTCACGGATCCTAACATACTATACGAGTTAACAAAACCTCCATTCTCCAACACCCTCATGAAAACGGCAATGCCGAAAAAGTTCACTCCGCCAAAATTCAAGGTCTATGATGGCACTTCTGACCCAACCGATCATTTGAGGCACTTCCACCACATGATGGGCTTGAAGGAGACCACGAAGTCGATCTTATGCATAACAGTCCCAATTAGCCTCACGTCTACAGCGATGAACTGGTTTAATAGCCTACCACTGAGGTCAATGGATTCCTTTCAAGCTTTTGCCTCCGCTTTCATCACCAGATTCATCGGAAGCCAGCGTATGAGGAAATGGCCACACTACCTCCTGCACATCAGACAGAATCCCAAACAAATAATACGAGAATACGTCACCCGCTTTACCAATGAATTGACAATGATTGACGGATGTAGCGATGACACAGCCGTTGCAACCTTCGTGATTGGATTGAAGAGAGGCCCCTTTTTGACGCTCTTAACCTGGAGCCTCCAAAGGGCATGACAATCCTGCTAAAAATAACACAAAAACATATCTCTCTAGAGGAAATGAAGGCAGACAGGAGGAAAAATGACCAAGAAAGATAATTTTTTCCCAAGGAAATGAAGAAAGAAGGCAGGACAATGGACAACAAAAAGGCAACAACCCATCAAAGAAGCATCGAAGTGGCGGATGGAGAAATTCGCTACGACAAGAATCCAGGAGGCTACAACCAACGCGAACTCGACACGAACGGGTAACAAGTGTAATAAAGACAACATATAAGCCAAATACAACCCTGAAGACAAGTCGAGCAAATATACTGAAACACATAGCGAAGTGGGATAACATCAACTGGCCGCTTCGGATGAGAGGGGATCTGAAAGGGTGAACCAAAAGCAAATATTGTTCACTCCATAAGGACCAAGGCCATGATACCAAAGAATGCTACAACTTAAAAGACGAAATCGAGCATTGGGCTCAGAAAGAACTACTCGACGAGTTCATCGGAATACGAGACAAACAGATCACATGGAAGGAAAAAGCTGACAATGTTGCAGGATAAAAAGAACAGTCCAAAGAGTTGATATATGCTACACACTGCATAGCTGGAGGAAGCAAAACACACGAAGCAACTAGGCAAACTCCTCATTCGAACCGATCTATATCAAACAAGGGTACTGGCAGCAACACACTCATGCTTGACACCAGACACAACAACAACATCAGAATGATTGGACAGTTTAGTGTTGACAAAAGCACGGTTGGACAATTTGGTAATGACATAAGCATGATCAAACAAGCCAATATTTCTCATCCATCAGAAAGAAACACCTCGAGCCTGCCAGTCACAACATACGAGGATGAAGCAAAGAAAAACAAATCGACAAAAGCACCAGCATCCAATACGAAGGCTAACAACGAGCAAAGGAAGACGAAACAAATCGTACTCCAAACTAGCGTAAATGCCTTAATGGCAGATGAAAACATCAAGGAAATATCAATAAGATTACGAATTCAGAAACTTCAAATTTTCGTGCGAACAGAAATATAGATACGTCAATAAATTAGCCATACAAAGCAATCAAACGATCAAAGTCGGACATACACAAATTCTGCTCTGATCAACCAAGAAGTAAAGGTTGGACACCCGAGTCGACTAAACACAAAAAACTTCAAATCGATCGAGATGTCGAACTACCGAAATAAAGGTTGGACACTCGAGTCGACTAAACACAAAAAACTTCGAATCGATCGAGATGTCGAACTACCGAAATAAAGGTTAGACACTCGAGTCGACTAAACACAAAAAACTTCGAATCAACCGAGATGTCCAACTAATGAAGTAAAGGTTGGACACCCGAGTCGACTAAACAAAAAATACTTCGAATCGACCGAGATGTCGAACTAACGAACTAAAGGTTGGACACCTTAGTGGACTAAACACAAAAAACTTCAAATCGATTGAGATGTCGAACTAAATAAGTAAAGGTTGGACATCCGAGTCAACTAAACACAAAATACTTCTGAGTCGACTAAACACAAAAAACTTCGAATCGACCAAGATGTCGAACCAACGAAGTAAAAATTGGACACCCGAGTCAACTAAACACAAAAACTTTGAGTCGGCCAAGATGTCGAGTTAACAAAGTAAATGCTCAACACAAAGTCGGAATTAAGGGAACAAGTCGATGTGATTCAAAAAAGTATAGGCAAAAGCAACTCTTTACGGCAAATCGGGAAAGACAACAGTGACCTATCATTAGACGAGCGATGAGCCTAAGCATGAAAGCAATTATAGAAGAATTTGACGCAAAAAAAGCTACGATAGCTACAACAAAATTGAAAAGAAAAAGAAAAACAACAAAAATCAATTTTTATTGATAACACTACTCTGTTACGTCCGGATAAGGTGATAAAGAAGTAGGAGAAGAAACAGAAGCAATGGAAGGATCAGTACTCATTGGAACAGGAGAAGAACTCTTTTTAGGATAGGAGAGTGCTAACGGCTTCGAGAAGCTAAATGGTAGAAGAAGCGATGGCTCCTCTGCTGGTGAAGCAAATTCCTCAACATCGTCATCCTCAAAAGCTTCACCGACCAGGTGACGATACTTAGACAAATCTTCGCCGAGCCCTTCGATAATCAAGAATCTCAACCCGCCCGTCAACAACTCAATTCCAATCTTCAGCTTCGACTATACGAAGCTTATCCTTAGCAGTAGATAGTTCATTTTTTGCCGCGGCAAGCTGCCTTTCAGCGCTAGAGAGCATACCGGAAACATCTTCCTTGACATCATTAAGCGCAGCAGTTATCTGTTTCACCAGTCTCTCAACGGTATCACACATAACGGATCGCTCCAATTCAAGACGAGAAGCTTCATCGAAAGTCATTTTCTCAGCGGATAACTCTTTTTCCACATCACGTAAACGAGTGCAAACCTCATCTAACTTGGCTTTCAAATAGTCAAGCTCAGGAAAGGACCTATCTCGCATATCCTTTGCCTCCATCAAAGACTTTCGAGCAGCCTCTGCATTTTTTTTCGAGTTCGCACATAGCATTTTCAACACATCAAATTGAGAAAGAACATGAGCGAACATCAGCAATAACACCGCCAATCTCCTCTCCGACATAGCCACTTGATCACGACCAACTCGATAGACCAAGCCCATCACCCCTGCATAGGCGAGATGATTCATCCTGTCCATTATCTGCCTAAGATCATGGTCAATGTGATCAAATGGATCAAGCACAGGCATCGAAGGCTTTTCCACCAACCGCCTGTGCCATTCATTTACCAACCTACGTGCATCGTCCTGCACGTCAAGCTGAGTGAACCAGCAGAACTTGCCGTCAGACTTGATACCGGCATCCTTCAAGCCAAACTCAATCCAACTAATCTTTGGATGAAGGATACGAGGATCCGAGAGCATTGAAGAACCACATCCGACAGCAGGTAGAACAAAAGGAATAGCAGTAACAACGAAAAATCACGTTTACCCTCCCATCGAGAAGCGTCTGTGGCAAGGGCAGGGCTGAAGGTAGCAGTGGGATCAAGAGAAACCTGTTGAACAAAAGAGGTAACTAGGAACTTGGCTGCTTCGCTAACATCAACAGAAGGAGAAAGAGAATAATCCCTGAAACTCTGACAACCACCAATGACTTTAGACTGCTCCACCGCTAGTTGAAGCATTTTTCATTAATGACCCAGGGATCATCGTTAGACAACCCAGCAGCGTCTGTGACACCGTAAGTAGATAGAAGTTTTCTCTCAATGTCATCCAGCAGCCGAGTAGTCTCCTTATCGCTCCTTTCCAACACGAGCTTCAATTCCTCAGCCTTTTCGAAAGAATCATGATCTCCTTTTGTAACATCGTCAAGAGACGAACTCGGGCGAGACACAACCCTCGTAACATCCCGAACAGGACTCGGACGGGACACAATCTAAGCGGAACCACGATTAGAAAGTTGTTTCTTCCTCGAATTCCGACCAAGGTCTACCGACAATCGCCTTGACAGACTCATAGACCTTGCAAGCTTTCTTTTTCTTGAAGTAGGTGTTGTGATGTCAACAGGAGCATTGAAATCCGTAATGCACCGATTCGAGCTCACTTTCCGATCAATGCTAGCATCACTAATGCCAGCACGAGCAGTGCGAGCAATTGAGGTTTTAGCACGAGAATCGGTGAGTAAAGCTCGCTCCGCTTCGCTCATAATGTACAAACCACTATGCTCCAGGATGCTCTCGGAAAAAATGCCTCCATAGGAAAACGATGAAGTTTCGAGAGTTGATCACAGATATTCTGCTCCTCAGCAATCAAGTACAAATTAGTTTATTGGGGAAACAAAATGATCAAAAAATTGAACGACCTCACAATTGGAAGTAGCCTGAATTCACGGAAGCATAAAACCAACACCACGACCAATCACAGATGTCATCGCTAAGTTTCTCGAAACACTCTGGAGAACGGAAAAAGCAGATATCCCTGTGCACCAAAAGATCAACTACTGAATGCAAAACCTTCAAAGTCAGAGGAATATCGGATAGGATAGCCCTCGCGTAAGAATACACCATCCCCTTCCAACCATTGGGACCCATTTGGGCAAGAGGAATACCCAGGAAGTTTAGATACTCCCAGAACAACTCCGAAATCGGAAATCGGAGACCAGAAGAAAACATGCACTAATACAGTGCGATGTACCCAGCCTTCGGATTACAAGGGCTATCATCCTGTCTAGGCAGAATAATCTCGAGTTCGGGCAGAAGATTATAATCGGAACGAAGACTGTCCAGGGTCGACTGAGAAGCTCTGTTGGGAGAATAAGTAGCCTCACATAGAGTTAGAGACTTCCACTTAGCTTATCACCAACGAAAATCGTGAGAAATAACAAAAACGAAGAAGACGAGGGGATGAGCAAACCCTAAATTCAAAGATAGGGTGAAGAGGGAAAATGAAGTCATCACATCTCCTTTTATAAAGCCAAGGAATGAAGGAACAACTCGTGGGACAGCGTGCGAGACATGATCACTACGCGAAATCCCAAAATTGTGCGCAAGAACGGGCAAGCAAATAATCGATACAACAACTCGCGAAAAGTTATTGACAACATTAAATACAAGGTAATGATGAAATTGAAAGGTGAACCGTCACAAAGTTAGTGGCTACGTCAGCATGCCCACTAACTAAAGAGGGCAGTAGCTGATGATACAACAAAATAGACCGATCATCACGGTCGTACACATGGCGTAAAGATCCATCACGAGAATATAGTGCCAAATCTATTGGGTCGGCTCATGAAGCCCAGGAAGAATAAAGCCAACTGCAGAGGCCCGGATGAGGACCGCCAACGATTAAAAACAAACAGGGCCTAAATCCAGGCCCAAACAAATCAGAGCCCGGATCCAAGCCCAACACGAGTTCTTTCATAAAGGAGAGGAACGTTAAGCCAAAAAAGAGTCATGGAGGGAGTTGCGCCCCAAACGCACATCCATACAGGAAGAGACTATTAACAAAAACATCTCCTTCCATTGTGCCTCACATGCTTAAGTCACACAGAGAGTTAACCATAATCATTTAAAAGGTAAAGAGAACATTCGACAAATGTATGCAATTTTAACTGAATTTTGTCTAGATTTACATCATTCTTTCAACAAAGTTACTAACTTAAGCATCGGAGTGCATTCAACAACCAAAAAGGTGGTCTTTTGTAGTTTAACAATTGTTTTGCAGGTCAAACTCATAAAATGACGATTTTTTGACTCATCACATTTCATCCCCCAAATTCTAATAAATATTTTTAAAAAATCACTTTTTTTCTTCTCTCTCCTGCAATCATTAAAATTTCTAATACTAGGGAAATAGATATTTAACTAATGATGAAAATGTTGAAATGGGGAATGTGATTGGAGTAATGAAGAAATAGAAAAATCCCTAAAATTAGTTTTTTGATTAAAATGGGGGATGATTTTAGCTTTTACCCTTGAAAATGCTCTTACAATTAACCTCGCAAATCAAATATTAAGACATCAATTAATCTCTTTTATCGTATTATACTTACTACACAATCTACTTCTAGACTAATGTTACATAATACCCCATAATCTCTAATACAAACAAACAAATCAACCAACCAGAGTAATAATAAAATATTGTACAAGATGAAGTGTATTACGGACTATGGAATATAAAACTCTTTATATATATATAATTATGGACTAAAATATATAGATAGAGTCGAAGGGAAACCCTTGAACTGGTTTTATAGTTGATTCAAATGAGAGCCAAAGAGTACAATATGAAGTACATTTTGAGTACATAAAAAGGGAGTCAATCCAATTGCAAGCAATGAAAGCAACTTCCCACCAATTTTGATTGAAAACAATATTCAAACAGTATCGTAGGAAGAAATTTGAGAGGCAAATTAATATCAAAATAAGTATTATATTGTACTTGGTCATACCACATATATCTTCTATTTGAGTTCCAAGTCAACATTTTTTTTTTTTTTTTTTTTTTGTCTTTTAAGTCCATCTTTCCTGATAGATTCTCATCAACATTGTGTATATCCAGATCATAGACTTTTTGGCATTTATTTCCTGGAAAATCACATTCAGTGTTATTTATTAGCTTCGATTTTTCATTGCAAATTTGATCTTGAAGGGTGTATGTCTGAGTTCTATCGACTAATGGCCCAAAGCTCATCAAATTTGAGTTTTTAGTCCAAAACTTTATCATCAGAAAAGAGTATGGACCCGGGTGACATTCAGGTGCATGGAGTCACACACTCTAAATAGTTTGGAGCACGCGAGATTGTCTTGCTCGAGTAACTTATAACAGAATTCGAAAATTCTAGCCGGTCTGGTATTCGCGCCTGGTTTGCAAGCCTAATCGGCTAGAATTATTCTTTTGTCCCTCTTCTTTAAAGTGTTTGTAGTTATGTTTAAAAGAAGAGAGACAAAAAGTGTAAATCTACTGACTAGACATGCAGACCATGCCAGCTAGAAGTACTCAACAGAATTTATTGCATGCCACTAGGGTTAACTATTTGACTTTAAAAATTTGTTCTTTAAACTGAAGTCTTATAATAAAAGGTATTATTGAAAGTTTATATTGATTGCTGAATCCTCTTTTCTGGATTAATTACGTTTTAAAGGGCCTATATAGACCCAATTATTATTATTTTTTCTTTTCTTTTCCTTTCTGGTTGCAAGTGTATAATGAAAAATAAAAACATGTAACACTTGTAATATTGGGGCGGATTTGAGCAAATCCATCCCCGATCCGTCAGGAATAACGGATCTCCGATCCGCCCCGCCAATCCGTTTGCAATTTTTTATTAAAAACCATAATCGCCCCGTGCGGATTGGCGGATATCTGCCTCGCCCCGCCAATCCATTTAGGGTTATCCATCTAACTACAGAAATTATAACAAAAATAATATTCAAGTACAAACTGATCTCTGATATCTGGGATTACACTGTCCAAAAAAAAATCGATCATAGATCTGATAATAAAAATAAAAAATTCGAACTGATGGATTACACTGTCCAAAAAAAAATCAATCATAGATCTGAAAATAAATAAAAAATAAAAAAAATAAAAATTTGAACTGATCTGAAGATTTCAGATCTGAGAAATGTTTCTTGATCTCAGATCTGAGAAGAAGGGACCTTCGCTGTGAGAAATGTTTCAGATCTGAGAAATGTTTCGCCCTTCGCTGTGAGAGAGAAGAAGGGAGGGTCGCTCGCGGCCTTCGCTGTTTTGAGAGAGAAGAAGGGACCCTTCGCGGCGGCCTTCGCTGTTATGAGGGAGAAGAAGGGACGAAGGGACCCTTCGCGACCTTCGCTGTGACGACGGAGACTGGAGACGAGAGAGAGGCCGAGGGGTAGGAGGAAGACTGGAGACGAGAGAGAGAGGCGGCTGGGACTCTGTCTCTGCTCTGCTTTCTTTTGCTCCTCTGGTTTGTGAGAGCTGAAAACAAAAATGAATTAGTGAAAGTGATTGAGAGAGAGAGGTGAGTGGCAGATTAGATGAAGATTGTTTTTTTTTTTTTTTTTTTTCAGGGTGAGGATATTTTTGTAATATCAACACTTAAACGGATATCCGTGGGGCGGATATGGCCAAATCCGTATCCGCCCCGAATATTTAATGGATGTTGTTAGGATATTCGTATCTGCTCCAAAATCCGCCCCACTGCCATTCCTAAATATTACTCTAATACGTGGCTTAAGCATCCTTCACTTATCTTGTTTTGGCCTTTCCGGATATATTAATAATTTGACCCAAACTCTGATCCAATCTAATACAATTTATTTAAATTCACTAATGTACGTCATTCCAAAACTTCAGTTGCTTCACCTGCTTAACTTTTTTTTTTTTTTTAAATTTATTTATTAGTTTATGGCTAATTGTTTGAAACGTGGTGACAGTTTACCTAGATCAGCGATGAACTAAAACATAACTACGTGTACATGGACCCACCAAATTAATTTAGTCTCTGTTGCTCAGTAATTAAACTATAACAGACGATGGAAGTGCCATTGTTTCCTTAATCTAAAATGGCGAGTGGTGACTGTGTTACATTGATATATTATTGCTAAGTGTTTTCATGTAAAACTGCATGAATCATTTAATCCATGTTCATCATGTTATGGAAATGAATGACAAAACCTTCAAATTACTCTACTTTAATTTGTCTGGTAGTTTTGTCCTGTGGTTTGCTGATCAAGTTTTGAGTGATTTACATGGTGTTTAAAAAAGGAGACTAGAAGGCCATAAATTAACATCATTTTTTCAGTACTCACTAGTTGCCAATGTTGAGTGTCTTTGTCAAAATTGTACATCAACTACGGAACTACACCAATTGATTAATAGCGTTGTAATTAAGTAGTTATTGAGTTGTTTTCTTTTGTGTACATAATTGAAAATTTTGCAGTAGGCATCACATTAGAAAGTGATTAAATACGTTATAGACTCTCGCGATGCTCTCATCCGGCCATCCCTACCAACTAGGCAACTACACACATTTTTCATGCCATAAACCCCAATATATATAAACCAACCATGCACACGCACACACAATTTTCATGCCCTAATCCTCACGGTTGGCATGGTGCATTCAGTCGATCTCATTTTCTTTAAGGAACTGATTTCAGAAAAGTATTGTAATCTCCATCAGCTCTTGGTTTACCACCAATTCAGCCGACGTATCAATTAAGACTGTGTTCATGTTAAGATAACCTTAATGCGTGTTTAAACAACAATAATATATTTTAGTCAACGATTTTCTCGCCTACATGTGATTTTATAACAAAATATTATATCTATCATATTCCATAACAGTGTAGCTCAATTTGCCAACTGTTTGCTTGTCATGTTGATAAGTATGTCCGTACTCCTGATTTAAATAAGAATTGAAATTTACCCCGAAACACTGGGGCCAGATTTGGTCAATTATTTAGAAGCATTGAGACAATTAACATATAATTAGATAAATTAGACAAGTCTAAACTATCAATAAATAATTGTTGGATTCATGTGTTTGTCGAGGAAACAGAACAGCAGTACTTGAAAGTGCCAGGAAAATAAAGGACAAATGGTAATTTGTGAGTTAAGTTTGCTTGTCTTGTGCTTACACTAAAACTGGAATTTTATCCACAAGTTGCTCAAGCAAAATCTTGATTTGTCTCATAAAATTTGTGGTTTTAATTCATGAATGAGAAATATGAATAAGTGGTTGTTGGCCTCGTCCTTGTCCAAGTTTTGCAATCTATTACGTAAATCTAAATCACAACGCCAAGATTTTATTTGAGTGTGTGGAAGGGTCTGTGTCGGATGTACTTGTTGTTTCAACTTCAACAACCCAGTTGATTCAATGCCTCGGTGGCCCATCACATCGAGCAAAAATCTTCTCATCAAATGGGGTCGTGTTGTGCATAAAGCCTTTGTAATTGTTAAATTGTTGTGGACCTACACTACAAAAAAAAGACGTTTCAGCAACGGCTAAAAATTGTTGTTAATTGGCAAAAAATTGTCGCTACAATGAATTAGCCACGGCACAAAAACCGTCGCAATATCATTGTTAGTTTAATCGTCGCTAATTAACCACGGCAAAAAAACCATGGCTAACTCAAAAAATTTCGTCGCTAAAGCTGCTGAAAATTTCAACGAAAACTGTCAATAATTGTAAGATAGCGACGGTTTTGTTGCCGTAGTTATTTAGTGACGGTTTTTGCTAAATAGCGACGGTTTTTTGCTGTCGCTATTTAGCGATCGTTTTTGTGCCGTGGCTATTTAGTGACGGTTTTTGCTAAATAGCGACGGTTTTTTTCCGTCGCTATTTAGCGACCGTTTATTTGTCGTCGCTACTTAGCGAGGGTTTTTTGCTGTCGCTAAGGCAATATAGCGACAGTTTTTTGCCTTGGCTATTTAGCGACGGTTTTTTGCCGTCGCTAAATTGCAAATATAATTGACAACACAGCCACGGTATTTGCCGTAGCTATTTAGGGACAACTTTGTTGCAAATCATATTGACAAATGAAATTTACAAATTATAAATTACAAATTATAATTCATTTTTTATAATGAAATTAGCTATTAATGATTGTCCATTTTGAAAATTAATATCAACTACCAGAACTAAACTTAATTGATCAAAATTATAACAAAAATTACACAGTCTCTAGAATATCATACAAAAAAAAAATTTACAAAGAATCCATACAAAAGTGACAAAAAAACCAAAAAAAAATAAAAAAATTCGATCTATAGAATATCAGGTCTCCGAGATTAGAGATCTCAGATCTCCGAGATCAGAGATCTCAAATCTCAGATATCCGAGAGAGAGGCGGCGGAGGAAGGGAGGGGAGAGAGAGGCAGCCGGGATCAATGTCGAGGGAGGCGGCCGGGATCGGTGTCGAGGAAGCGGCGGACTTCTCCTCTGTGGGTTTCTTCTCTAGAGGTTGAGAGAAAAATTTTTGTTGAAAGAAATTTTTTGTTTAAGTTGGTTTGTAGAAAAAATTGAAATTTATATAGAGAAAGGTAATTGAAGAGGATTGGTTGTGTTAGTTTCACGCGGATCGATGACGTGGTTTGGTTTAGTGCGTTGGATTGAGCTAAATTTTTGGGTGTTATTGACGGTTGAGATGAGGTTTCACGCGGATCGGTGATATTTTTTTTTAACTATTAGCAACGGTTTTTTGCCGTCGCTAATATAAAAAATCAAAAACCAATTAGCCACGGCAAATTGTCGCAGCTAATCTCTTTAGTGTTTAAATTTTTTTTTTTTAAAAACCAATTAGCGACGGTTTTTTGCCGTCGCTAATATAAAAAATCAAAAACCAATTAGCCACAGCAAATTGCCGTAGCTAATCTCTTTAGTGTTTAATTTTTTTTTTTTAAAACCAATTAGCCACGGAAAATTGCCGTAGGTAATCTCTTTAGTGTTTAATTTTATTTTTTTAAAACCAATTAGCGACGTTCTTTGCCGTCGCTAATATAAAAAATCAAAATCCAATTAGCCACGGCAAATTGCCGTAGCTAATCTCTTTAGTGTTTAATTTTATTTTTATTTTAAAACCAATTAGCGACGATTCTTTGCCATCGCTAATAAAAAAAATCAAAAACCAATTAGCCACGGTAAATTGCCGTAGCTAATCTCTTTAGTGTTTAATTTTATTTTTTTTGTAAAAACCAGTTAGTCTTTTATCTGATCTGATTTTCTTTTATCTCATCTTCTTTGATCTGATCTTCTTTGATCTGATTTTCTTTGATCTTCTTTGATCTTCTTTGAACTTCTTTGAACTTCTTTGATCTTCTTTGATCTGATCTGATCTTCTTTAATCTTATTTGATCTCATCTTCTTTGATCTGATCTTCTTTGATCTGATTTGATCTTCTTTGATCTGATTTGATATTCTTTGATCTCATCTTCTTTGATCTTCTATGAACTTCTTTGATCTTCTTTGATCTCATCTTCTTTGATCTGATCTTCTTTGATCTTCTTTGAACTTCTTTGGTCTGATCTTCTTTGATCTTCTTTAATCTCATCTTCTTTGATCTTCTTTGAACTTCTTTGATCTGATCTTCTTTGATCTGATCTTTTTTATCTTCTTTGATATTCTTTGAACTTCTTTGATCTGATCTGATCTTCTTTGATCTCATCTTCTTTTATCTGATCTTTTTTGAACTTCTTTGATCTTCTTTGAACTTCTTTGAACTTTTTTGATCTTCTTTGAATTTCTTTGATCGGATCTTCTTTGATCTTCTTTGATATTCTTTGAACATCTTTGATCTCATCTTCTTTGATCTGATCTTCTTTGATCTTCTTTAATATTCTTTGATCTTCCTTTTTATCCCATCTTCTTTGATCTGATCTTCTTTTATCTTCTTTGAACTTCTTTGATCTTATTTGATCTGATATTCTTTGATCTGATCTTCTTTGAACTTCTTTGATCTTCTTTGATCTGATATTCTTTGATCTGATCTTCTTTGATCTTCTTTGATCTTCTTTGAACTTCTTTGATCTGATCTGGTCTTCTTTAATCTTCTTTGATCTCATCTTCTTTGATCTGATCTTTTTTTATCTTCTTTGATATTCTTTGAACTTCTTTGATCTGATCTGATCTTCTTTGATCTCATCTTCTTTTATCTGATCTTTGTTGAACTTCTTTGATCTTCTTTGATCTTCTTTGAACTTCTTTGAACTTCTTTGATCTTTTTTGATCTTCTTTGATCTTCTTTGAACTTCTTTGATCGGATCTTCTTTGATCTTCTTTGATATTCTTTGATCTCATCTTCTTTGATCTGATCTTCTTTGATCTTCTTTAATATTCTTTGATCTTCCTTTTTATCCCATCTTCTTTGATCTGATCTTCTTTTATCTTCTTTGAACTTCTTTGATCTGATATTCTTTGAACTTCTTTGATCTTATTTGATCCCATCTTCTTTGATCTGATCTTCTTTGATCTGATCTGATCTTCTTTGATCTTCTTTGAACTTCTTTTATCTTCTTTGATCTGATCTTCTTTGACCTCATCTTCTTTGATCTGATCTTCTTTGATCTGCTATGATCTGATCTTCTTTGATCTTCTTTGAACTTCTTTGATCTGATCTTCTTTGATCTCATCTTCTTTGATCTGATCTTCTTTGATTTGATCTTCTTTGATCTGATCTTCTTTGATATTCTTTGATCTGATCTGATCTTGTTTGATCTTCTTTGATCTGATCTGATCTTTTTTTATCTTCTTTGATCTTCCTTGATCTCATCTTATTTGATCTGATCTTCTTTAATCTGATCTGATCTTCTCTGATCTTCTTTTATCTTCTTTTATCTGATCTTCTTTGATCTGATATGATATTCTTTGATCTGATCTTCTATGATCTGATATGATCTTCTTTGATCTGATCTGTTCTTCTTTGATCTTATTTGATCTCAAAAAAAATAATATAAAAACCAATTAGCCACGGTAAATTGCCGTAGCTAAACTCTTTAGTGTTTAGTTTTAAAAAAAACAAAAAACCAATTAGCCACGATTTTTTGCCGTCGCTAATTAAAAAAATCAAAAACCAATTAGCCACGGCAAATTGCTATAGCTAATCTCTTTAGTGTTTAATTTTATTTTATTTAAAAACCAATTAGCGACGGTTTTTTGCCGTCGCTAATATAAAAACGCTAATATAAAAAATCAAAAAGCAATTAGCTACAGCAAATTGTCGTAGCTAATCTCTTTAGTATTTAATTTTTTTTTTTTAAAAACCAAATAGCGACGGTTTTTTGCCGTCGCTAATAAAAAAATCAAAAACCAATTAGCCACGGCAAATTGCCGTAGCTAATCTCTTTAGTGTTTAAATTTTTTTTTTAAAAACCAATTAGCCACGGTTTTTTGCCGTCGCTAATAAAAAAAATCAAAAACCAATTATTTTTATTTGTAAATCTTAGCGACGACTAAATTACCGTCGCTAATACAAGAATTAGCGACGGTTTTAAGCCGTCGCTAAATATTTTGCGACGGATTTTTATAATTATGGGTTGAAATAGTATTGAAAGCAATTAGCGACGGTTTTTTGCCGTCGCTAATCGTATAATTAGCAACGGTATCAAAAAACCGTCGCTAGTTTCTGTAGCTATTAAAGCTTTTTTTGTAGTGCTATATTCATTTTTTTCCTAATAAAATTCTCAAGCTTGAGTCGCTAGAAATTGCAAATTCACATACAAACATTGTGGAGCCTGAATACTTCTAGTCCTAGATTGATATTGACATCTGGTACGACGAGCCAAGCATGGTGTTCTGGACACGGGTTGAGTGAGGAGTCTACTAAACAGTAGCGAAACCAATATTTTAGTCAAGGAGGGGCGAAATGGTAATGGATTGTTGGTCGATAATAGGAGATATCAGGAGCAAAAATAGAATTTTTTCTATTCCTAACCAAGGATTATGAATTCTAATTGTATTTTTCATGAACTTAATCTAGTACTATGTATTTTTATGTATAACTATAAAAAGTACATTTTATATATCAAACTGAATAGGGTATAATATTTTAAGCCAAATTGTGGTTAAGTCGATGACAATTTAACGAATGCAAAAAAACCTAATAACTAGTATACATGATTAAAATTGCAAAATAATTAAAATAAATATGTAAATTTAATCTGAAAAAAAAATGTTCAAGCATAATTAGATCCTAATTACAAGTTTATCGAAAAAAAAATGGGGGGAGCTTTATGAGCTAATCCAACCCCTAAATTTTATGAGTTTAATAATGATATATATTTTCACTCAGTTTAATTTTATTCATGTAATTGCATTAAAACATCTTATGAAAAACAAAATTCAAGGAGGGTAACTTAGAGAGAATAAAAAAAATGTTAAAAACTTTTTACGCTCCGATGGAATCGAACTTGGGTGATTATCAATGGATTTTAAAGATCAACCACTATACCAAAGAATTAATATATCTTTTATTAAATACAATTGTATCATAACGTGTTTTTATATTAATATTAAAAAAAATTAGAAATCTAGGGTTTTTTTTCGGAAAATTGAGGGGGGGGGGGGGGGTGCAGCTGCTCCCTCTGGTCCTTTTGTAGTTTTTCCCCTGCTACTAAACCTAGGGTTTGAGTGAGGTTTCAGTTATAAAATATCGGATAAAGATCAATTAATTAATTGTATGCAAGATAATAAAATATTTAGTAAATTTGATTGTAAATCTTGATTTTGATAAGTTAAAATGGATAATGACTCCATTCCTTGGATGACTTTCAGTTACCCCTTGAATTTGTAAATAATGGTATTATGGAAAGTAAAAAGACAATATATATAATTATGTAAAGAATATATCGACTTCTAAGGGATGAGAATAGGAAAAAAAAAAAATTAAATTACAAGATCATTTAGTCAAAAAATATTAGACTATCCAGATAAGATAAAAAATACTAAACAATTACAAGCACTTGGGAATTCGAAATTATAGCAAAACGTACATAAAAGATCTCGGTAAAATAATAGGACCATTGAATAGCAAAACTAAATTAAGAGGACAAAAATTATTTAATAGTGAAGATATTTGATGCGTCCAAAAATCGTCATCCTATGAGTTTGATCTGCAAAACAATTGTTAGACTGCCAAAGACCACCTTTTTGGTGGGCGAAAGCACTTCGATGCTTAAGTCAATAACTCTGTTGGAAGAATGATGTAAATCTAGACAAAACTCAGTTAAAGTTGCATAACTTTGTCGAATGTTCTCTTTACCTTTATAATGATCGTGGTTAGCTCTTTGCGTAACTTAAGCATGTGAGGCGCAACGGAAGGAGATGTTTCTTGTAACAGCCTCCTCCTTAATGAAAATGCGTTCGGGGAACCGTAACTCCCTCCACGGCTTTTTTTTGGTGCAACGTTTCTCTTCTTTATGAGAGAACTCGTGTTGGACCTGGATTCCGGCTCTGATTAGCTTGGGTATGGATTCAGGCTATGTTTGCGCTTCCTCATTGGCAGACCTTGTTTGGGACTCTGTAGTTAACTTTATTCTTCCTGGGCTTTATGAGCTGACCCAATAGGTTGGATGATGTATTCTCATGATTGATATTTATGCCACATGTACGATCGTGATGATCGGTCTATTTTGATGTCATGGAGTCAATGCATTTTTTGTTCGACTTGACAGTCAATTCACGGCTTGGGACTAATACCTAAATAGTATTATTTCTTGAACTAAAGTCGAAAGTATCCTATTATTGTGGGACCAACCTCTAAAACTCCCCAAACAATGTTAAGGGGAACAAACATAACTACAAGAAAAAATAAAATTAAAACAACAAAACACAATTTTGTTAGCAAACAATCCAATCTATTGACAATGTTAACTTGTCCTTCTGGTTAAAATCGTCATCTAAACGGCATAATATTTTCGTATATCAAACCAAAATACACGTGGGACTACATTGTTATATTTTTAGTGAGTGCCAATGATATCGGTGCACAAATAAATTCACACGAAGAGTGATGTGAACAAATACAATATAAAACCTTATTGATTTTAAATTTCACACTTCTTCTAACTCCTTATCCAGCTGTAATCTGATGAGTATTTCTAGTGCAACACTTGCAACAACTCTCACGAAATAGAGTTTTCTTGTGCGATAAGCTTATGACGCTTAAATTAGTAAAGAAACTGAGAACTATAAGTAAGAAATAAGGGAAAGTTGAAATTTCTCTAGGATCTAGCCCATTCTTGACTTCTATTTTTAATAATAATGGGTATCTCTATAAATGTGATCGTTGTAATTTAGTTAAGTTTCTATCTAGTCACCTTGACTCAATCGGCTTTGTACGACCATACTATACGTTCTCAATTGGTTGGTTTTCTTGACGTGCAGAGACCACTTTCTTACATTCTCATTGCCCCCCTGGATTTCTAACTTTGCTATATTTTTCTCTGGCCACGACTCACCTGCATTTCTTGTATGAATTACACATATCCTAAGTCATGCGCTTCCAATGTGAGACTCTTGCACAATCCACCATGTGTTGCCCGGTCATGTGACCATAATTTTACGCACATAAACACCCATGAACAACATAGAGAGTGAACATCTTTTTAGTCTCAATAATCTAGCATATTTAACTTAAATTGACTTGTATAATGCCCAAGTTTTTGTCTCAGTAATTATATTTTATCATATTTGACTTTATTGACTTGTACAATGCCTAGGTTTTTGTGTCAGATAGCTGAATTCCTTATCCGTTTCACAAATATTAATCTGTCACTGGAATACATCAAAGCTGCCAAAATCTTTTCAAAAAGTGACTGCTGAAGTAGAAGAGGCTACCAAGAATAACAAAAATTTATGACTGATCATTTCAGTGAGCTATAATGAACAACAATAATAATAATAATAAAAATAATAATATTATTACTATTAATTAATTTAAAAAATGTGATACTCATGACTGCATTAGATAAGATTTGGAAAGTGAATATAGAAATAAAATGTCAAAAATCATCAACTTATATAGTCTAATCCAACCAGTGAAAGCAATTGGTTAGTCATAATTAATATCATTAATTAAAAAAGTCATTATTGGTCATAAAAGTGTAAAAATAGTTTTTATATTTGTTTAGGAATGGTAAAGATGTATTGTAACTTTATGAATTAATCCGAGTTAATACAATAATCTTTGTTGGTCATAAAAGTATTAAAGCAGGGGCGGATCCAGGATTACAGACAAAGGGGGGCAAAAAAATCATAGATAATTTAATTCTTAAAATAAATAGATAAATATGATTAAAATAGAGTTTTAAAAGTATTACAAGAGAAACATACATAATGAGTCAATGTAGACGCACAGTAGATTTAGGTAAAAGCTCTCTGCGGGTTCTCATGTTCTGGTAATGCTGCATAATCACCTCGTCATCGATGCCATTAAATATATCTTTCTCAACGTATGTAATCAAACTATCTGCCATCCATTGATCTCTCATTCGATTACGTAATCGATTATTGATAATCTTCATAGCAGAAAAAGCTCTTTTAACACTTGCAGTTGCAACTGGTAATATTAAGGCCAAAGTAATAAGCCTATAGATCAAATGATACCAAATGTTTTTTTTTGTCCATACCATCTTCTCAGCAAGATTGCTAATTCCTGTCAAATTCAAGAACTCGCTATTCGACCTTACATCAATGATAAATATCTCCAACTGATTATCAAGAGCATCAAGTTGTACTTCTGAGAAATCATTTGGATAAAACTGAGCAAAACGAATCAATTTTTCCTTATCAAAATCCGAGAAGGAATCATTTGGACTCAGGCATGAAAGACATAAAAGCAATTCAGTATTCACTTCATTGAAACGGTTGTTGAGCTCTTGAAGTTGCAAATCAATAACAACATTAAATAACTGAACCCGATAACGATGCATGTTTGTCACCTTTTCAACATTACGTCGTGACCGTCCCCGAGCAACATAAAATTCATCAAGGTTAGGCATTTCTATAGCATGTTTGCTACAAAATAAGGAAACTTCATCTAGCAAATTGTTCCATCCATCATCTCGCATCAACTGTAAGCGTTTCTTAGCTACTATGACCAAACCCATGGCATTCACAATATCTTGGTCTTTTCTTTGCAATGCTTGTGACAATTCATTCGTGATTCCTAATGTACTTTTCATCAAATGAAGTCCAAATGCAATATCAAAAGATAGTAGTGAATCTAATAAAGTGCACGCTTCAACTCTTTGCTCAGCATATTTTGAGGTCTCCTTAATGCACTCGAGCACATCGATGATAGAATTGAACAACTTAATCAAGCTTATCAAAGTATTGTAATGTGAGCCCCAACGTGTATCTCCGGCTCTTTTAAGAGTTGATTGTTGATTTTGGCCACTTCCACTTGCAAGTTCACCACTTTCAAGTGCTTTTAGAGTGTTAATAGATTGTGCTTCTAAAAGAATATCATGACGCTTACATGAGCCACCAACCACATTCACAACACTCGTGACCAAAGAGAATAATAAAACAATGAAATCTTCATTCTTTGCAACGGCAATAAGTGCTAATTGAAGTTGATGTGCAAAGCAGTGAATATAGAATGCACTTCCATTCTCCTTTAAGATTAATGCTTTAAGACCGTTGAACTCACCTTGCATATTACTTGCCCCATCATACCCTTGGCCACGTAGTCTTGAGATGCTTAACTTATGCTTTGAAAATAAAGCGTCAATTGATGCCTTTAGGGATAGAGCATAAGTGTCAGAAACGTGTACAATACCTAAAAGTCTCTCAATCACATGCCCGTGTTTGTCCACATAACGGATCACGGAAGCCATTTGCTCTTTAATTGATATATCACGAGCTTCATCAACTAATATGGAAAACAAAGAATCTCCAAGGTCTTGAATGATAACATTTATGGTTTCGGTTGCACAAACATTTACAATATCTTTTTGAATTTTCGGTGCTATTAATTTAAGATTCCCAGGACATTTATCCAAAGTTACCCTTTTGATGTCTTTACTGTGGTCACCAAGAAAATGTAACATTTCCAAGAAATTTCCTCGGTTGTTTGAATCACAAGATTCATCATGACCACGGAAAGCTAATATTTGTCAGAGTAAGAATCGAATACAAATGACAGAAGCATTTAGACGAACCTTGTAATCACTTCGAGCTTCATTTGTTTGCTTATTCACAACAGTTCGAAGATGTTGTTGTTGATTCATTAAAGCTTCACAATTACTTCAAGCTTGATTGTGATCACTGTTAGACCCTCCAACATGTGTTTGTAACTTATCCTTTTTCTTCCAATTGGTAAATCCTTCAACGACAAAAGCATCACAAGTACCCACATGCTCTTTACTCTCAGATCTGAAAAGGTAGCAACACAAGCAGTATGCAGCCTCTTTCTCTATGCTATATTCTAACCATGTAAGAAATTCATCAAACCAAGAAGGATTGAAACGCCGTAAGACTTTTCCTTGCAAAGTTTGCTTAAAATTATGTGTCTGAGGTTGGCAAAGACCTTTTTGCAAGTATGTTCTTCGAATTTCATCCCTTATGTTGGGATGCTACTCCTTGATTGGCTTACGTAATCCAGGATCTGCTAAAAGAGTTTCTGGATCAAACTCAGTCTCAATACAACTCCTTTTGGAACTAGGAAGTTCCTTATCAGACCTATCAGTGACAACCCGAGCAGTAGAACTAGAACTCACATCATTTATTCTTTTAAAGTATCTATCCATTACTCGTAAGCACAAGTGCACAGCTATTTAACTACACAAATACAACAGATAATCCCAATATTCATATTAAAAAATGCTATCACAGGTTCTCAAATTATTAAATTTGTAATGTAAATAAATAATTAACATATGAAAGAGAAGAAACCTCACCAAATACCAAGAACTTGAGATAATGACTT
Organism: Berberis vulgaris; assembly: GCA_963556465.1. NCBI lineage: Eukaryota > Viridiplantae > Streptophyta > Magnoliopsida > Ranunculales > Berberidaceae > Berberis > Berberis vulgaris. The sequence goes on from OY747128.1 coordinate 41,004,944, forward strand.
TTTCAGCAGATGAAATTAAATACCCACTTAAGCTTCAAAGATCAAATACCCACTTTATTAAAGCCTAAACAAATAAACAAATTAAATTAAATTAAATATCAAATATAAAACTCTCCTTTATAAATAAAGATGATAAATCAAATACTTAAACAAACATAAAATACCCTATCAAAACTTAAACAAATATAAAATTCATCTAAAATTTAAACAACTAAATAAATACTCACCAATCTAAACATAAAGGTGATTAATAAAGTATGAATTTTTTTATCTCTTTGTTAAAAAAAACTTACATTGATCAATAATTACAGTAAAATAATTTTGATGTCTTTTCATATCTCCCTTATTTTTTCAATCATTAAAATAAATTGTTTGATGTATAAATGAAAGATGGAGAAATGTGAATTCTTTATTCTCTCTTCTCTTTTCATATCTCTCTTTTCTTCTTTGACTTCTATCACTGAGAGTGAGAAACACAGAAAAGCAAGGAGATCGACTTCATCAAAAGAGAGATCTCCATCAGAGATCATCAGAAGATCACTGATCGATCTCCATCAGAAGAGAGTTCACAGTCATCTGAGTTCAACACTGATGGAGAAGAGAGTTCACAGTCACAGAGATCTCCATCTGAGTTCAACACTGATCGATCTCTCTCAGAGAGTTCACAGAGAAGAGAGTTCACAGAAGAAGAGAGTTCACAGAGATCTCTGTTCGATCTCCATCAGAAGAGATCTTTGTTCGATCTCCATCAGAGATCTCTGTTCAATCTCTGTTCGATATCTGTTCGATCTCCATCAGAGATCTCTGTTCAATCTCTGTTCGATCTCCATTAGAACTTCATAAGAGAGTTCACAGAGATCTCTGTTCGATCTCCATCAGAAGAGATCTTTGTTCGATCTCTGTTCGATCTCCATCAGAGAAGAGATCTCTGTTCGATCTCCATCAGAAGAGAGTTCACAGAGATCTCCGTTCAATCTCTCTCTGAGATCTCTCTCCATCTCTCTCTGATTTCTCTCTCGAGTTTCTAATTTAGGTTTTCGATTCATCAGAGAAATCCAAGGTAAGAAGATATGTTAAGATTAAAGGTGATTTTGTTGTTCAATTGTCGTTGATTTCATTTAGAACCTTATAATCAAATAAACTTACCTTGTTTTATAGGGATGGAGAAGAAGACATTGTTGAGGACTGAAGGCGTGGAGGCGGAGATAAGCGGCAACTCAATTGTTTTTGTTTTCTTCAATTGTAATCTGTAATTAGGGATTGTAAATATGATATGTGAACTGCAATTGCGATTCTTGTTATTATAAGAGGGGCAAAATAAAATTTCTAAGGGGGGCAAGATTGAAGTTTTATATACTTTGGTAGAGTTTTTTCAAAACCTAAGGGGGTCAATTGACCCCCTTACCCAAGCTGTAGATCCGCCCCTGTATTAAAGTAGGCACATATTTGCAATTACATCACATATGATATCTAAATGGTCTATTTTGTGAAAAAATAGGTCTTAAAAGTCATTTTTCAAATATTTTATTCTAAAACAAAATTGTCATGTACCTGATACATGATTTCAACAATATATGTGATCCGGTTTTTAAGGAAAATATGGATGACTTAAGTCAGTCAATGTCTTTGGCCTATTAGTCAAGACTCAAAGTGGATGTGTGACTGGAATATACAAATTTTTTAGTGCGAAACAAAAATAGCCATAAACTAATGAGATCAAGTGGGAAATAACTCTAAATTGAATTGGGGGATCTTGTTGAAAATGATAAGTGGTTACTAGTAATGACCATGAAAGTATAATAATAATAATAATAATAATAATAATACTCTCTTTCTCTCTCTCTTCGCAGCTGCATATTGCCCACTAATATTCTATTTTCCACATTTACAATTGATAAATAGCCCACCCTTTTGGAATTTAGTAGAACAGTTAATGAATGTAAGATGCATAACAATGTAAATTTTTTTTTACATTTTTTTTTTTTTTTGGAGTTAAGAGAAAACGAAAATTCCCAGATTTTTCACACATTGAATGGGGACGAGTAGGGCTGAAAACCGAACCATCGGTTCGGTTTTTCACCTAAACCATGAACCGAACCGACTTAGGTCGATTTTAAAATTTTCAAACCGAAACCGAACCGACCATTAACAAAACCGAACCGATTCTAATTTATGCAAACCGTAACCGAATCGAACCGACTAAAATTGAACCAAAACCGAAATAAAACCGAACCGACCGACTATTTTAAACATATTATATTATTTATATATAAAATATATATTATTTATTATATATATTCGGTCGGTTCGGTTTGGTCGGTTAAAATCACATAGAAACCGAAAACCGAACCGACCACTTCGGTTTTGAATTTTTTAAAACCGAAACCGATCCGAACCGAATTTAAACCGAACCAATCGGTTCAGTTTTGATCGGTTCGGTCGGTTTAGTCGGTTTGATCGATTTTTTGTTCAGCCCTAGGGACGAGAATGAAGTTGAGTAAGAGGTTAGTGTACCGTACGGGTCAACACCAAACTTCTTCTTCTCCTTACGTTTTCTTGTTGATGACCACTGGCTTGGCCTGGCCTGAATTTTCATTTTCATTTTCTGTGTAGAGAGAGAGAGAGAAAGAGGTGGTGAATAATCAGAGTGTGGAAGTTGGGAAGATCGTTGCTAAAGTTGAAACGTTTTAGAACAACCCTTGTCGAAATTGATATTGTGTAAAACAGTGATCCTTAGCGAGGTTGGGAGGGCACGGCTCACAAACCATGACTTTTCTTTCCCCAACTCCTTACAGCTTCTCTATTTTATTATACATAGTTGACTACTGATGCAGCATTTATTTTTCTTTACCCGGTTATTAAGACTTTCTCAAAAACAATATGCATCTTTTTCATAATCCAATAATTTAACATCCATCTCAAGCTCACCAATGTTGCATCAGCCGAAGCTAGTTATATATTGATGACATTAGTTAACATCTTATTACAGAAAAGAAATTTTTTACTTGAATTTGACTCTGTATTCTTATTATGGCAGCTAATTTCACATTCTTTTATTATTGCACATATATTAAATCTTGAAAAGGTACATGTGACGATTTTGGAAAACTATTTATGTAAGGGGGGTTAACCCGTCCCGTATTTACGTAAAAATTGCTCCCAGTAAACCATGTTATTTCCTTTCAACTGATCCATTTCCACTTGGAGCTAAAATAGTGCAAGAAGATTGAATCCAAGGGGGTTCACACTGAAGTGTCAATAAAACATGAACAATGTATATAAATGGTCCAAGAATGGCGGGATACGTGTAAAAAATAGGAAAATTTGCAGGAAAGCTGAAGCTAGTGTGGCGAGGGCATTAAATAAAAAGATGTGATTGATATGTTGTTTACATAATAATCAAGAGAGGAAGCGAGTAATTCAGTTAATAAGATGGTGTGGGCGCGCTAAGTGGTGAAAGAAACCACCAGCGTTGCCTTCCGTTGGGTTGCGTTGATTGAGATTCAGCTGATGACCATTGACCTTCTCACAAACCCAAACCCCAACCCGCTCCATCTTTCTCTTGTCCCTTTCCTCATTTTTTTTTTCTTTGACACAGCCGACGCGGCCACCACCACCCATTAATGTCTCCCTCTCCTCTCCTCTCCTCTTCTCTTTTCTTATAAAAGCGAAGCCACCCTGATCTGATATCATCCCCCTTCTTCTTTTATTCTCTCCTCTAGTTAGCAATCCAAGAACAACAATCTCCCCCCACCCCTTCCAAATTCCAAAATAACACAATAACAAGAGAGATAGAGAGAGACTCACAAACAAACTCTAACTCTTGGGGATCGATACCATCTCTATAAAAAAAAAAAAAAAAAATCTCTTTCTCTTTGTGCCAGAGAGCAAGAGAGAAAAATCGCATCGCAGGGAGGGATGATATGTTATTGTAGTAGCTAGGTAGTATGTCAAACAACAACATCCCAACTTGTCTCTCTGAGAATTGTCTAACACTCTCTCGTCTCACCATGTCTGTTGTCGACCCTTGGCCTTTCTCTTCCTCTTCCTCTTGAACCCTAACACAACCCATATCACCAAATATTCTCTTGTTTCACATCTTCTTCTTCTTCTTACCCGCTTTCTTGTACATAGATAGATAAATACGATGATGAGGAGGAAAGGAGGAGGTTTTAGGTTGGGCAGGAAGCTGGTCCGGATCTGGAAATGGGTCATCAAACCCAGCAGGCGATCCACCTGCGCCGGCTACAAGCGATTGTCTAACCACCCGGACTCAGTACACTACAAAACCAAGATGATGACCAAACTTTGCGATTGGGTGAAGCGAGGAGCCAACTCCATGATCTGCTCTTCTTCTTCTTCTGCTTCCCACCCCAAACCCCCGGCGGTTCAAGTGCCCAAGGGTCATTTGGCTGTTTACGTCGGTTCTAAAGACGATGACCCGCACCGCTTCCTCGTACCCGTTTTTTACTTCAATCATCCTTTGTTTGGGGACCTCTTAAGGGAAGCTGAGACAGAGTTTGGGTACCACCACCCCGGTCGGATTACAATCCCATGCCCAGTCTCCCACTTCCAAAACGTCCAGACCGAGATCGCCGCCACCGGTACCAAGAAGACCACGCTTCTTTCGAGACGTTGATTATGATGATGATGACGACCACAACCACAGTGATGATTTTTTTTTTTTTTTTCGAATTTTGTATGATCAACCATGATTGATGGTTGAATTGTTACTGCTTGATTTAGTTGTTGTTGTTAATCAATCGGGAAGGATTTTTAGTGATACACACAAGTTAGTCTTTGTCAAATGCGTGTGGTGGGTGCTATTTAACTTTGATGGTTTTGTGAGTGGAGTGAAGAATCTACAGGTGTGTGGGTCAAAAAATAATTAGAATTCATTGAAAAAAGGGGTCCATTTATGCAAAAAACTTTGTCTGTCAAAAAATTCTAATTTAGTTGGCTAGAAAGGGCAACTACGCTCAGCCAACCAAGTCTCATCCCCTAACGTACGTGAATATGAACAGTGTGAATGATATAGGGAATGTGTCACTATTACTATGAATTTTCAAATTTCTCGATCGACTGTTATTCTAACATGATGTTTTTGGATGGCTAGTTTGCATGGGACACTTTCTCTTTGTTTAAGGAAATTTAATTGTCCAAAGGACAACCCAAGACTAAAAAACTCATAATTTTTCTGGTCTCAAAAACCTTGATCCCGCAAAATTACCGTCTGTCACTTAAATTAAACTCCACTGTTTCAAGTGAATCAAGTATTAACTTACGAAAACCAGGAAAACAGGGCTCTTTCTATACATATTATTCTATAAAGACCCTTTGCTTAAAATCCAAGTGCTTGTTGAAAGATTTAATACCTGAAGGTAGAAGAACAGAGAAACAGGTATAACCGCCGGTTCATCTTCATAAATCAAACTCCTACACGTATAACCTTGGAAGGTGCCACAGGTCAAACCCGCCATTTGGTGTTTGTGCAGGAATTATTCAAGGTTAAAGATTTGTATATCTTAACTATTAATTTAAATAAAAGGTGAGTTTTGACGAATCCAGGCAAATCATCACCTAAAATGCATAACGGATACCAAAATGATATCACATTCATTAGTATTATCATAGGCCAAACCTACTATAAACTTTATAACTACCAGTTCCAATTCCAGATTAATTGTGAAATGCCTCATATTTGTTTAGTCTCAAATGCATGTGAGCAGCCCTCTTTGACCGTATGCTATTTTGCCATGGTGACATTTCTAAAAACAACAACCAAATTTAATTAAGAATGCATTTAAGGTTCAAGTCACCTATTGCCATCAAAGCCTCTGTAAGTTCATAACTACATAAACAAAATATGTGATTGGGAACTTGGGAACTCGTCACCGAAAGAAGGATAAGCCATGACGTGACTGTTAAAATGATACCAAAGATGCAAGAAAACGTCCTAATTGTATCAAAGCAACTGGGAGGAGTCTCGACAACATCACCAAACAGTTTGCAAATAGAAGTTTGGTACCGGTTGAGCTCAATGAAGTAGCAATATGAGACCCTAGCTTGTACAAGCAGACCGTGAGATAGGGCAAAGGAAGAGGAGGGCCGACCAACTAGGGAGGGAGGCATCTTATGACTTGGCAGTGGCACGTATATTTAATGCTAACAGGGAGTCAACTCTATTCATTTTTACCCATGGAAGCCTTTGTTACGTGTTGAATGTCGTGTTTTTTAGCACAAAAAAGGCAAATATATGGAAGATGTTAGTGTCAATGTCCAACAACAAAAGGAGAAGATGTTGAATCGTAAATAGGAGTACGAAAGCAGTTTGGACCAGAGGAGTAAGAAAACAATTCAACAAAGTATTACTAAGAAGAATTCTCAAAAATGGGTAGAGATCAAAAGGACAAATGGAAAATTGGTAAATGATAAGGAGAACCTTAAGTTGAACAATAATTCATTTAATGTCCTACAATGTGTTGATGAGAACAATAATATAGAAGGGATTAACAGTATAGAGGTTTTGCGTCTAGATTCAGAGACAGAAGAAAGCGAGATTGAACATACTAATCATTTTTTTTCTTAATCCCTCTCACCCTAAATGTTGTCGGCTGGGTTCGACACTGTGACCTAGTGATACTATCTGCCACTGCTCAACCACGGAGCCATGACACTTTTGACTCTCATCATTCTGTTTAAGAAATCGTGCAAGGAGATAAAGTCCAAATTGACAACATAGACCAGTCCCTGGACGAGGTTGCTAGCCTTCAAAACTATGATGAGGAAGATGTCATTGTAAACCAACATATACTAAATGAGGAGCAGTTAGGAAAGGAAGACAAGATTTTTGATATTCGAGAGGTACATAATGAAGAGCTGTTGGAAGAGCAGGAATGTGACATTGAACCATATGAAGATAATCAGTCATTGAATGAAGTTTTTTCATGAGTCAAATACGAGCACATGGGTTCCTCAAGAGACTATTCGGGACATAAATGGAGATGATGACGAAAACCACTCCAACAGATTTGAAGCAATGAATGTATCTAGTGATGATATAGCGGAACTAGCGAAACCTGAGGAATTATATGATATTGGAACCGGGATGGTTGGTCGCAAAAAATACAAGCGTCTCAAGGCTCTAATAGTAGAAGCTGAAGCAAATTATGTACCAAGTCCTCATCGATTCAATAGACGTAGGAAATGTAACAAAAAATACATGGAGCATAATCCAAAGCATAAAAGGTGGTAATAAACATACCAATGTAAGAGATTCACGGGATGTGTAAAACCTTATAGTGGTGTCTCTTTTTGGAAGAGGCGAGGTATTGTACTTGATTTCTTATTATTATTATAAAAGTTAAGGGGTCCTTAAAACCCTGTTTTTTTTTTTTTTTTTTTTTTAATCATTTTTTTAACAAGTGGTTTCAATTAAAGGACGAGAAAACAACAAATAAAAAGCTCTTTTTTTTGCCTATGACTATGAACAAGCGTTGCCTACACACTATAGAGAATGGTAAGTTGATGGAAACCCACCTCATAAGTCATGACAAAAAATAGTAACACCTACAGCCTTTACCAAAAGACAACGACTACTCCACACCACTATAAGTGCTTTCTCACAGCATTCTATTCTCTCACACCACCTACTTTCTTTCTCACACCACCATACTTTCTCACACCACCTATATAAAAAAAAAACTCAACTTTTTTTTTTCCAAAACAAGTCGTGTTTTGGTTCCCATAACAAACAAAGATGCGTTGGTAACGGTTCGCTGCGAGCTCTAACATATCGGGGTCCATAAACCAACTTTTTCAATCTATCCACACCTGGCCTTCTGGAATTAGCCACAACTCTTCATTACTCGTGCCACATTGCAAGCCACAACTCTTCATTACTTTCAAGCTTCATGAGTAAATCTTTCCGTACTTGTTTCCAACCGCTTTCGTCGTCATAATAAAGGAATTTGGCTATACATCGAAAGCAACAATTTTTTTCGCCTGGAACGTTGTAAATATAATCCCGTATCCAATACGGAATCTGGCTCATCAATCTATTGTTATGAATTTTCGGCTTCTTTTTTTTATTGACAACTTCTTACTTTTGGCTTTCATTTCTTCTTATGTCATGGCGCATTCGTGTCCCGAGGGATCCTTTTTTGTGGACCTATCGTGCTTAGCCAACTTCTTCTTTTTAGGTTTTCCCTTTCTAGCCAAAAGTGTTAATGGTTCAATCATCATACTGTCAACCGGGGAACTCAACTCTATAAGCTTCATCACCAACTTCTGATCACGAGTTGACTCATTGAACCTATTCATAAGAGCGTCGACTACTGGGTTTATAATCACATTGCCACATTTACGAATAGGTGTTGTCCCAAGTTGAAGCCAATTCTTGTCTATTGTGCGTACTAGAATTTGTCCTGTGGGAGTTAGATAACTTGTAACTTCATGAGAGCAAAGGTAATCCATGAGTCGTTTGGAGCACACAACCACACTTGACAGGGTCAACCCCTATATTTTCACACCTCCGAATTTCTGAATTGATCAAATTAATAGCTCTGTACACCACCGACCCATGAAGTAAGCTAAATAAACTGAACATATGGTCAGTGTTCACCTTCGTCAGACTATGTTGAAATGACGATTCTATCTTGAACAGTTGGATTTCGATCATATCATGCATCTTTTTCCAGACATCAAGGAATGTACCTTGTGAATTTTCCAACAAGTGCTTCAACTTCGAGTGTGTACCTTCAACTCTACCGGTTGTCCGTTGGCCAAAATGCATAAATGTATCGGTCCATGCACTGACAAAGTACTCCTTATGAGGATACCAAACTGTCTTGAGATATTCCAAACATTTTGGGTATGATGTCCATCTTCTATCAAACTCAATTGTGGCTTGTTCCATTTCTCTTCTGTGCTTGATTTATACAAATCTGAAAAGAAATCTATAAACTCGGCCCACCGGTTATTGTCCTCAAAGTGTTTTTCGCAGTTTTCTCAACATTTGTGTTGATGTGCCATGTCCACAACAACCTCTTGCCTTTGAAAAAACTCGTTCAATAGCCTTGATCAAACACAATTATCTATCAGTCACAAACACTCTGGGCAAGTTGTCTGGCTTGGAAATTCCTACAAGTTTTTCCATTGCACAAGCGTATGACTCTTCCTTCTAAGAACACATAAAATAAAATGCAACATTGAAGATCTTTCCGATCGACGTCACACCAACAATCTCAAACAACGACATCCTATAGTGATTCGTTTTATATGTGCAATCCATAAGCATTACTTGTGGAAAATACTTTGCCAACTAAATAGATTTAGGATGCGCCCAAAAAAGATTAGTGACTTTATTCCCCTGATCAACAGAATGTCACTCTATGTACTTGTGCTCCCTCAACAACTCTAGAGTGTGTTGCAAAGAGAAAAAATGACAAATAAATAAAATATAAATAGTAGACTGACTATCAATATAACAAAAATAAAAAGAAGATTACCATTTTATACAAAACTAGGAAAAAGAAAGACTATAATCTTTTAAGAGTCGATATAAGATTCTAAATCAGACCATAGAGTGACTGATTTGATCGGGCTTCCCCCCCTCTCACAACCAAAATGGATCATTCTCTTTCATCTTTGATTAGTCGGTTCCGATTTAGTGATAATAACAACTATGTTATTATCCCTACTGATGCCTTGGACCGAAGCTATCAACGCAGACCTTGATAAGAATACCTAAAAAATTTAAAAACTTGTTAATAACAACATATCTATAAAAATGGAAAATTGTGAAAATGAAAATAAGTAAAATCTTGATTACCTCGTCTGTAACAAATAAGTGACTATCATCGACTACCAATGCCAATGATCTTTCTTCATTGTTATTGTCACAACTTTCATCAACATTTTGCAGAAAAATTCAATTTATAATTAGTTTCATATATTAATTACAATTTTAATTTACTTAACAACAAAATGGCGGTTACTTCTAAATGGTTTTTTTCGAGTTCTCAACATCGTTAAAAGACATCTCCATATCTATTACATCCATTAGAAATGCCTATGCATCATGCATCATGCAATAATCAATCAATTATTTTGAAAAAAATTATATGCAAATTAGATGAATTTTTTTTATGCAAATTACCTCAATTGAAATGGATTGTCCTTGCTCTTTAAATTGATCATCTTCGTCACCCTCATGTTCACCCTTAAAATCTTCATTTCTAACATCATCAACTTCACTGAACCCTTTCATTTTCATCTAATGAAATCAAATAAGTTCTTCCAAGTGAAATGTAGTGGAATGCAACCGAGGAGGAAGAGATAGGGAAGCGGAGGAAGAGGACAACAAGGAGACCAAGGGTTTTTGCTATTTCCCTTTGCGATTTTGGGGTTTTTGCTAAGAGATAGGAAGAGGACGAGGACAAGGACGACGAACCTTGCAAGGAAGTGAAATTTGATCGCCGAGTTTGGGACGACACGCAGCAAGGAGTGCGAGAGATCAAGGGATGGTGAAGAGCTTTTTGCGTTTTTTGGGGGTTTTTGAGTTTTTTTTTATTTCCTTTTAGGTTTAGCATATTTATTGTTGGTGTGAGCGAGTAAGAAGAAAAAAATGCAATGGTGGTGTGAGAAAGTGGTTATGGTGGTGTGAAATAGTTGTTGCCTTACCAAAAAGACAGACACCTACAACTACAATAAAGCTTAACAAGAGATCTTTCGACATGAGCCATCTAAGTTGGGGAGAAGAAATCTTTACATTCTTGTCTTAAATAATCAAAGTGAGGACCACCATTTTGGTTAAGAGTATTAATAACACTTAATAAGGACATAATATATCACTACCACAAAAGACTTCATTTCTGACCGAATATAAGTGCCAAATAAAACCTATTTCTGGCGGAAAAAACACTTAATCTGCTTGAAAAACCATTGAAATGGTGAATTAAATAAATGCGACAAAAAAGGTCTTTTCTTGCAAATATGTATCTTAATCCGCCATAAATAACTTTAAATCCACCATATGCCTGAAATACTTCATTTGTGGCGGATTTAAGTGCCAGAAATACTTTTTGATATAAGTGCCACAAATGAAGTATTTCATCCGTCACAAATGAAATATTTCTGGCGCTATATCCACCCCAAATGAAGTATGTCCGACACTTATATCCTCAACAATGAAATGATATAATTTTATATATTATAGCTTATTTTGCTAATGCAGCATGTCATTTACAAATATAACAAAAAAAAAACACACACACACACAAAAAACAAAGATAGCTCATTTATCAAACCAATAAAAACATGGTACAATCGTACAAACATAAACATGCCAACGTTACATTTTGTATAAATTTTCATCAAGAATATGATTAGCAGTTTATCACCTTTACATTAGTCCTATCCAAACTATGAGTTCTCATCAGGATAGACAAAATACAAAATGCACATGACTAGTATCTTATCCACATTTTTCTATTACATGTATATCTATTAGGGGTGGGCATCCCATTGTGCGATCCCGATCCCGATCCTGTCCCGATTTTTTCGGGTCTTAATGAGATTGAATAATTTCATCCCGATCCCGTCCCGTTCTAGAATGGGATGGGATGGGATGGGATGGAGATTTTCAATCCCGCCAATCCCGTCCCGAGCAATTTTTTTTAATATTTATTATTAATATTTTTATTTATTTATTTATTTTTATTCATATAAAGTTACAGATGACTGACAGAAACTCATGGTAAACTATTATGAATATGTTAGAGTATCACCAATAAGTTTATATTTCTTCCCTAACAAAAGATGAAATGTCATTTTGTCAAGGAACCATGAATTTTGTTTCCCACAGTAATGAAATTGTAAAATCAGTTGGGAGACCATCACAGCGACACAATACTCTTAGTGGGTCCCATTTATTCATTTTTTAAAAGTCAAGCTCACTCGACTTCATTGTTAGGGGATTTAGTGCCTACCCTTATATTTGCATGCCACATCTATATCTAATTATAAGAAAGTTATTTTTCACACTCTTATATGATGATAATCTTCGCGGCAGTCACAGGCAGCACATTGATCCCGTCCCGTCCCGAACCCGTATGGGATGGGACGAGGTCGGGATGAGGTTTTTCCCATCTCGTCCCGTCCCGATCCCGTATGAACGGGATGGGATAGGGATGGGTATATCTCGTCCCATACCGTCCCGTGCCCACCCCTAATATCTATGATGCATTCAAATCTCGTTCTTATGAGAATTTGACCTGCAAAACAGATGTTAGACTATCAAAGACCACTTTTTTGGTGGTCGACGATACTTCAATGCATAAGTCAGCAACTCTGTTTGAAGAATGAAGTAAATCTGGATGGAACTCAGTCAAAATTGCATACCTTTATCAAATGTTCCCTTTACCTTTTATAACGGGCGTGTTTAATTCTCTGCATGACTTGAGCATGTGAAGCGCAATAGAAAGAGATGTTTCTTGTAACAGTCTCTTCCTTTATGGAGATACGTCCGTGGAGGCATAACTCCCTCCATGAATTTTTTTTGTGCAACGTTCATCTTCTTTATGAGAGAACTCGTGTTGGGCTTGGATTTGGACTTTGATTTATTTGAGCCTGAATTTGGGCTTTGACTATGTCTTCTTATAATGGGCCTTGTATGATTGGCTTTAACCTTTTTAGGTTTTACGTGCCGATTCAATAGATGAGACACCATATCCTCACGACGAATATTCTCTGCTACATGTATGACTGCAATGTCGATCTATTTTGATGTATCATCAATCTCCGTACCAATAAACCTGGAGGAGTGAGATATGAGGCATAAGCTTTAGTCCAGCACACCTTACAAGTCAGCAGCAACGCCTTCAAATCCTTGTTTTCCTTGCGAGCAATTCTTGCAACAAGAAGCTGTATCATCCACCTTGCTATCCCCACACCCTTCTTTGCTGTCCCTGCTCTGTGCAAGGACTTCCTGTAAATTATACTTGAGAGTTGCAATCATGTTCTCATTATACTTGGCTCGCTGCTGCCAAGTGCCCGCTTCAAGACTCAATTGTTTCATTAAACCAACAATTTTAAAACTCATTAATTCAACATATAAAATTGAATGTACTAGAAACCATAGTTGAATCATGCCTTTATGTGTAAAGAATTGCTCCATCCATTGGGACACCAAAATGTACCAAATAGGGGTGGGCACGGTCCGGGATTGGGTTGGTCCCGGTCCCGATTCTACAGTAACAGGACGGAACGGTCCGGGATTGTGGATTTTTTGGGGCAGAACCGGTTGGTCCCGGACCGGTAACGGTCCAAGATGAAACCATACCATCCCGGATAAGAAGAAGGTGGTGGATGATTCCCTGCTGGCCTCTCTGAAGTGTGATTTGGTTTGATGAAAGACGGAAACATAAATATCATATGGTTTGGAGAAACCAAACAAAGCTCTATGTTTCCTATTTGGAGTACGAAAATAAATTATAGAAAGAAACCATAGAGATCTCACTAGCTTTTAATTTTTTTTTAGCTACAGGAAAGGTTATTCTTTTCATCAGCATCATCGTCCACATTAAACACAAACTAGATTGGCCAAAACACCGGATCTGATGTCAACATAACATAAACACCCGGATCTAATCTCAATATAACAAAAAACACCCAGATCTTATCTCAACATGACATATATGGATGGGTTTAATTGATTGAATCGATTGATAGAAGCCCTCCATAAACACTTGCGCCTTTGCATCCCTCGCACCAAAAACCAACACCACACACAGAGAACGAAACAACCTCTCTCGTCTATGCTCTGGGTTTAATCGGTCGTCTTTGGCTTTGGGTCTGCCGTCGTTCATTATCGTTGCCCTTTCCCGATCCCTGTCTCTGGTTTCTGCGACTCATCCTTGTCAACTCAATCAAAACTTGACGACAAAGAAGAAGAATCTGCGGACTGTTTGATCGAATTGAGGAAGATACAGGAGAGGTGAAAATCGTTTGATTTTTAGGGTTTCTTGCAAGTTGCTATGGTGGGTTTCACGATGAGCAGCAACAACACCACAACATTTGAGAGAGAGAGAGGAATGACTCAAATCCAATAATCCAACAGACCTTATCCTTCTCACTTCCTTTGCCTTCGAGCTTTGGGCCTTTGGAGCTTTGGGCCTTGGGTATTAGGGCCTTAGAGATTATGCTACACCAACGGGACGGTTTGGGGTGGACCGGGACTGGATTTGTGGAACCGGTTCCGTCCCGATTTCAACCGATCCGGGATAAAAATATCTGAAACTATTTTGGCATGGGTTAAAACGGTCCGAAACTATACCGGTCCGGGTCGAAATGTGATGGATAGTGATTTTCGCCCAGGCCTAGTACCAAATGACAATTAATTTAAGAGCAAATGTTGGCAAATTTGCTTTTACAGAAAATAATATAAGACAATAGGGGTATGTACGTGTGTATGCTCACCTGTGGGTTAGATAGTGAAGTATGAGTTCCAATACACATTGAAACAACAACACTCAAATTAGAAACCCAATTTCAGAAATTGAACCAGGAGAGATCTACAAAACAACGGGAGAACAAAAGTGACCCATTATTGTTCAACTCTTCACAGAATTGTACATAGAGACTATAAGAGTGACAAGGGAGAAATATCAAAATCAAAATTCCCAACTTCACTCACAAGCACAAGTCAATCAGTGTGATAGAGTATTGAGAAAGATACAAATCACAGAGTACAAAAAGATTTTGATTTGATTTGATTTGTGAGAACCATTGCGTGCCTATGATTTATGAGAGAAAACCAGAGAGATCAACCCACCTTCAATCACTACGTGCTTGTCTTGGCCAATTTGTTTACCTCACGCGTCAATGGAACTTAAACCCTGTACAGAGCCCATGAATTTATTTTTTCACTATTATTATTATTATTATTATTATTATTATTTTACAATTGTGATATCGTCTTGAAACTCTCTACAATGGAGTCCTGAACAAGTAATTTCGAAGTCTTGACCAGTAAAGAAGTGAAATGAGAGAGAGACAGAGGAGAATAACGAACATGTGCATAAACCCTAATTAAAGCTCAACCTCCTACAATTCGATGCAAATCCCCCGATTCGATTTAAAAAACATAGGGTTTTGGAATCGAAAAATGACCAAGGAGACGATGAAACCCACAGAGAGTTGAAACCAATCTACTTCTAGCTATTGGCTCGATAAGAAGAGAAATTTGGGATTTTAGTTGAAGATTCTCACCGCTTTTGGTCTCTCTATGTGTTGTTGGTGCGGAGAGTGTGAGCGAACTGTACAGTTTCTTCAATGCTCTCGCTCGCCTTCTCCACTCTCCCAGGGGTGTATTGCATGGGGTTTTAGTGAGGACTTTGTCGCTGACAACATTGGCTGTGAAAATGACTCAGACGATGAAGATGAAAACAAAGAAGAAGAAGAAATGAACTTGAACTTGAAATTGAAACTCATAGAAGACCAAATACTCACTCATAGAAGCATAGATGGAAGCCATAAATAGCGACAGAAAGAGAGTTGAAGATCTGATGTGAAGAAGAAGTCGTGGCGAAGAAGGAGCAAACTGATGTGAAAAGAGCTCACTCTACAGAGTACTCAAAGAAGAAGATCAATGGATTTAGAGCTCGTTATAGTGAATAAACCATGAAGAAGATCTTATGCGAATATCTTGCGTTTTAGGGTTTTAGCGTGACGAAGAAGTATAGTGACAAAGAACTAGTGACGAAGAAGGAATAGGACGAGATTTGGTCTTCTAAGCTTTAACAGAGTACTCAAACCTCAAGGAGCGGGACGAGAGATAGACAAGGACAAGAGTCTCCAAATGAACAATTTTGGCGGATAAGGAGATATTGTGGCTGATGACATGTTCACCAGAAATAAGTTGTGGCTGATAAGAAGCTATTATGGAAGATGACATGTCCGCCAGAAATAAATCACATTTACAACGGAAATAAGTGTACTATGGGGGGTTTTAAGCTCCACAACACTATTTATGGCGGAAGACTTTATCTGTCCATAATGACAATAAGTCAGCCACAATCATTTGCCACAAATGAATCATTTTGTTGCAGTGGTTCTTGTAGTCTACATTTCATCCACAAAGATAGTGGATATAAATATTCTCCACCCTTAACCCATAGAAAATGTAGATGGATATTCTAAATCCATCAAATTGTGGTCTTTACTAGATCTCCCATCTCTGTCACACTAATTTATCCAAAACACACAATTTGTATAAAATGGGTGGGCATCCCATCCCGCAATCCCGTCTCGGTCCCATCTCATTCCATCTTGTCCCAATTTTTTGGGGTCATTTTGGGATCGATCAAATTTTTCCCGATCTAGAGTGGGACGGGATCGGGATGGAGATTTTTAATCCCGCCCATCCCATCTCGAACTTATTTATTTAATATTTAATATTTATTATTATTAATCTTGAAGGAAGATAATTCTCTGTCCCCTTTTCATTCACTGTTGTCAGTTTATATACAGATTTACAAACAAGATCCTAGCCTATAATTAAGGAAACTAATTATACACCTACTAAATAATAACAGACTAATTATACACCTACTAAATAATAACAGATTTGCAGACATTTGCATATATTCTATCACACCCCCGCAGTCGAAGCGGGAGGTTGTCGTACGCTGAGACTGTCCCGAAAATCCTGAAACAAAACCAAAGGAAGACCTTTTGTAAAAATATCGGCAATCTGATATCGCGACGGGACATGTAGGACGCGTACCTGTCCACGAGCTACCTTCTCGCGAACAAAAAGAATATTCATCTCGATATGCTTAGTACGCTGATGTTGAACCGAATTTCCCGAGAGATATATCGCACTAATATTATCACAATAGACCAATGTAGCTTTCTGAATAGGACAATGAAGCTCCAGGAGAAGGTTTCGTAACCAACAAGACTCAGATACCACATTGGCAACCCCACGGTACTCGGCTTCTGCACTAGAGCGAGACAAAGTAGCCTGCCGTTTAGATGACCAAGAGATCAAATTAGCACCAAGAAAAACACAATAACCAGATGTCGAGCGTCTGGTATCGGGACATCCACCCCAATCGGCATCTGTATAAGACAGGAGAGTGGTTTTCGAAGACGGATATAGATGCAGGCCATGATCCATGGTGCCCTTAATGTAGCGCACAATGCGCTTGAGAGCATGCATGTGTTCCTCCATCGGGTTATGCATGAATAAACAGATCTGTTGTACAACATAAGATATGTCGGGCCTCGTGAAAGTGAGATACTGCAGGGCTCCGGCAAGGCTGCGATAATGTGATGGATCATCGTAAGGTGTGCTAGAGGTAGCACGCAGCTTCGGTTTAGTATCAACCGGTGTGGGAGATGGCTTACAAGACGACATGCCAGCTCGTTCTATAATTTCTTCGGCATACTTCCTCTGAGATAAAAATAGACCACCTGTATGACGAGTTACCGCTATACCCAAGAAGTAACTTAAAGGCCCCAAGTCTTTCATAGCGAATTCTGAGGCAAGAAGTGTCATGATAGACCGGCGAAGAGCATCTGAGGAAGCAGTTAAGATAATATCGTCCACATACAGAAGAATGTAAGCCATATCAGTACCGTGACGGTAGATGAAAAGGGAATGATCAGACTTGCTGTGAGAGAACCCAATAGTAGAAACATAATCAGCAAATCGCTTGTACCAAGCCCGAGGAGCTTGCTTGAGCCCATACAAAGATTTCTTCAGTAAACAGACATAATCTAGATATGTCGGGTCTCTAAAACCCATGAGCTGATGCATGTATACAGTTTCTTTGAGTTCGCCATGCAAGAACGCATTTTTCACGTCAAGCTGGTGAATGGGCCATGCTTTAGAGAGAGCCAAACTGAGCACAGTTCGAATAGTAGCCGGTTTGACAACCGGACTAAAAGTCTCGCCACAATCCATGCCAACCTGTTGAGTTTTACCATCACCTACAAGACGGGCTTTATGCCTCTCAAAAGAACCATCAGATTTAACCTTGTGCGTAAAAATCCACATAGATCGAATTACATTAACATCAGGCGGACAGGGCACCAATTCCCACGTCGTATTTTTAATAAGAGCAGAATATTCATCATCCATAGCCATTTTCCAATTCGGGTCACGAAGGCCCGACACGAGGTTACGAGGTAGATGAGACTTGGTAACGTGGGTATGGAGGTCGTACTTTTTGTTTGGTTTAAATATCCCACGTTGACTGCGAGTAACGGGCCTTTGGGCCAAAATTGGATTAGGCGGAACTGGAGAGTGGGTAGTGGGCTGACTCGTGTGTGGGCCTGATGAATGTGGACCAGCAGTAGGAGAAGACACGGAGACTGGCTGGGTGTGCACTGGGCTGCCAACGAATGGGCCTAGCGAACTGGGCTGAAGAGGAGGTTGGGCCGGATTGTGTGGTGGAGTCTGGGGAGGAGAGCCCAAGGTAGGCTGTATTTGTGTTGGGCATGTTTGTGAGGTCAGATGATGGACCAAATAAGGAGACAACCCGTCACCCAAAAAATCATACGTTGGAGACTTAGGTGTATGCAGCTTAGCAAACGGAAAAGTTGTTTCATCAAATATGACATGGCGACTAAGGATGATTCTATGGGACGATAAATCATAACACTTGTAACCATGATGATGTGATGGGTAACCCAAAAAGACACATGGAGTTGACCGGGCTTGGAGCTTGTTTATAGTGGGAGAGGGGAAAAGAGGGTAGCATAAGCAACCGAACACTCGAAGATGAGAATAAGATGGGTCTTTTTTATAGAGAATTTTGAGAGGGGATTGATAGGCCAATAAATTTACTTGGAAGAATGTTTAGAAGGTATGTTTCCATTTGCAATGCATGATGCCAAAAGGAAGGTGGTACGGAAGCATGGGCAAGTAGAGTACGAACAATGTTGTTAATTGTCCGAAATTTTCTTTCGGATTTGCCATTTTGTGAAGAAGTATATGGGCATGAAAGGCGAAAAGACAGTCCATGAACTTTACAAAATTCCCAAAACGGCTTATTATCAAATTCCCTACCATTATCACATTGAAAATTTTTAATTTCCCGTTCAAATTGAGTACGAATGAAAGCCCGAAAAGCAAGAAATGTGGAATAAACTTGAGATTTCTTGGATAAGGGAAACGTCCACAAAAAATTCGAGTAATCATCCAACAAAAGAACATAATAACGGTGACCCGAAGAGCTCAAAACGGGAGATGTCCAAAGATCACTATGGATAATATCAAATGGCATAAAAGTGCATGAATTAGAAGCAACAAATGGCAAATTAACATGTTTGCCAAGTGGGCAAGAGTGACAAACATGAGAACCACTAGTTTTAGTACACTCAATAAACTTATTTAGCCGAATGGAGTCAAAAACAGGTGCTCCCGGATGACCCAACCGTTCATGCCATAAAGACGGTGCTAAAGCTGCAAAAGTTGATGGTGAGGTGGTTTGAATTGTGGAAATGGAGGTGGTGATGGGATAAAGCTCGCCCCGACTATCACATCTCATAAGACGCATCCCCGTCTGAAAATCCTTCACAGAAAACCCAAAAGGATCAAACTCAACAGAAACCGAGTTATCAGTAGTAAATTTCCGAACAGAGACTAAGTTTTTAATAAGTTGAGGCGCATGAAGGACATTTTTTAAGGATAATGGCGGGTTCGGGGGAGACAAGTGTGTGTGACCATAACCACGAATTGGAATTGAATGACCATTTCCGACAATTATATCACGATTATTGCTCATATTAAAATAAGACGAGAGATTACCTTGCGCGGATGTCATATGAGAGGTGGCGCCGGTATCCATGTACCAGTTTGCATCCGGAGGATTGAGCCCAAGTGTGTGCATCGCGGCCTCGATGTCTGTGGGAGTGGGCTGTGCTGCTGCAGAATACGCCTGCTGTGGGCGTGGTCCAAGAACCCCGACCTTCCTGTGCGGTGTGGTGGGCCTGGCCCATGGAGTAGTGGGGTAAGGGCAAGGGGGAACTGCCCACGGCATGAAAGGCCAAGGCCACTGCTGCTGCTGACTGGTTCATGGCTGCCACTGCTGCTGCTGACTGGTCGGCTACTGGACACTGCTGCTGCCACTGCCGGTCCGGCCACCGCCGCCGCGGCCACCACCGCGGTTTCTACCACCATTGTTGCGATTATGTCCCTTTTTACCACCATTATGGTGGTTATGAGAGAAGTTATCCGAAAAATGGGGAGTGTCTTCCGACTCCCTAGTCGAGGCAGCCACCATAACAATACCAGACCCGGTGGCGGCTTTCCTTGCAAAACCCGCTTCTTCAAGGGTTAGCATAGATCGGGCTTGGTAGAAGGGTGGGAGAGGATTGCTTTGGCGAATAAGCGTTCCAACACCGCTATAAGCGTCGGTGAGCCCCACCACCATCTGAAGAACAAGCCGGCTGTTAGAGACCGGCGCTCCGACATTCTTGAGTTGATCCGATAAAACCTTGAGCCTTTGACAATACGCCGAGGCATTTGGAAAATCCTCCATGTTTGTGTGTGAGAATTCTTGCTCAAGTGTTACGGCACGAGAATTCTGGTTGTCTTGGAAAATATCACGCATTCTATTCCAAGCCACCATTGCCGTTGAGTCGGGTTCAAGAATGGTGTGCAGTAGATCATTAGAAATTGTGGCATAGATCCACTGAAGAACCGTAGCATCTAGGGTCAACCACAACTCCTTTTCTTCATCGGTATCCGACACTTTTTCGTTGCCTTTTTCCGGTGGAATAATGTGATCGAGGACCCTATGAGAGCGTGCGTGAATTTTGAAGAGCTCCGCCCATGTCGCATATTGGACATTTTCCATCTCAAGAGTAATTGAGACGTGGTTCTTGATGTTTGAAACAGCAAGAGCAGGGTGAAAAGAAGACTTTGTGGCAGACATGATGGCTGTTAGGAAGAAAAGGAGGGTTGACGTGGGAGAGTTGGGCAGAGATACACTAGGGCGGAGATCCACTAGGGGATGGCGGAAGATCGTGAATAGGAGAGGAAGAAGGTGCCCTAGGCTCTGATACCATGAAGGAAGATAATTCTCTGTCCCCTTTTCATTCACTGTTGTCAGTTTATATACAGGTTTACAAACAACATCCTAGGCTATAATTAAGGAAACTAATTATACACCTACTAAATAATAACAGACTAATTATACACCTACTAAATAATAACAGATTTGCAGAGATTTGCATATATTCATGAACAGATTTGCAGAGATTTGCATATATTCTATCAAATCTTAATCAAATTACTCTTCTAAAAGAAAGTATAGGATGTATTGAAATTAAATCAAAACATATATTGTTTGAAAACTTACTTGCTTGCCAAAGGTGCATCAGTTGAGTTGGTAGAGGTGTGCTGGATGGAATCACACGTCATGGGTTCGAACTCGGTCGACGACATGGGGTGGGGAGGGTTAAGGGTAAAAAAAAACTTACTTGTTTGATTGGTACTCTTAGTTTGGATAAAACTTTAGTTTGAATATTTTAGGTCAAATAGAATTCATGAAATTTTTTACATTTTAGATCGGTTATATGACAATTATTCTTGTATCACATAGATGATGCTTAACATAAAAAACTATAAGTTTATTGGACCATAAATTTTATATGATATTTAATATTTTTATGATGAAATTTATATGTACATAAATTAAGCATTATTTGTGTGTGAGCAGTGTGAGATGATATTTTTTGTTATTCTTCATTGGATGACTATTTAGTATATGCTCATACCGTCTCGTCTCGAACTCGTTTGGAATGGGATGAGGTCTATCTCGTTTCGATCCCAAACGAACGAGATGGGGTTTATCCCATCCCGTGCCCATCCCTAGTATAAATGAAATAAGTACAGAAGTCATATTAAGAAGTCCACAATCTACCGAAACTAATTTGCACTGGTATAACGTATCATTTAAAAGCAAAGAAATGAAACAATGGGAAGGCAAAACAATATCATAACATTGGCATGGCCATGATTTTATTCTTTTTGCTTGTTATTATTTGAGCTGGAAAAATAATAACAATAATACTAATAAAACAAACTAAACCACAACCAAATGGAAGCGACCAATTAGTTTGGCTTTGTTTCGATTTCGCTTCAGCTTGTATGATTTTGAATTGATAACTATTTTTTGGTTGAAAAAAAAACCTTATACACAAACTTTTGTCTATTAAGTTATTTTAGGTTTAAATTGAATGTTATTTCAGCTTCGTTTGGTTCGGTTATGTTGTGAACTTGGTTTGGTTGGTTCAATTTGATTATGGTTTGTTTTTCAGTATCAACTTGAAACCATATCAAACCGAACAGTGAATAACGTTAGATCATTTTACAAGCTAAGGTACCGATACAAGACTACACATGCATAAGGAGCTCAAACCTCCCAGTCTCCACTGAGAATAATGCTACACCTCTCAAGCTAACACCTGACAAACAAAACATGTAAAAACTCATTTCTTTAAGTGAAATAGCATTTGGGGCCCAATCCCTCAAATTTGAAGGTTGACAAACCCCCAATTTTGGAGAATAGATATCCCAACTTTGAAAAGTCTCCAACAATATAATTCCATCAAGATAATCCAACCCCAGGTGTTTCCTCAATCCTTGGCCTCCGTAGTTGGTAATATTTGGAAGAGGGGGCAGAATCGTCCAATTCCAATATGGAATATCTTATCAAGAATAATATTCCATTTTGGAAAGAACATAGGCACTCACAGGTGCTGGGAGCATTATCAATTTCATCTCTTGTTCATAGAAAGTTGGTTTCATTACAGTGTCAAATTGTTGTATACTCTAAAAGCTTACAAGTATTAGAAGCGATTGACATATAAATAGTCATCATGGGTGCTACAACACTTTTTTTCTTTCTAAGAATAGTTGTGTAACCACCCATTCCCATACCATCAACCCACTCAACTGCCCACAAGGATATGAGGATTTTAACTCAAATCAATTATACGAATTGGTTCTGGCAGGGATGAAATGACTTATGGCACCATCCATGTTGAACTAAGGCCTTGGGTGTGCAAATCCACCCATAAGAACCTCCCCACGAATGAGAGGTTACCTACGTATGTGGAACACAACTTAGAGCAATCATCAACACTCTATAGACTAGGACATTTCCAACACACCACCATCTTCCCCTCCTCACGATTTGGGATGTGACAAGGTGGAAGAACTCACAAGGAAAATGTCGATCCACATTGTGGCTCAACAGAAAAAATAAGCTCAAGTGTAAACAAAGTTTTCACGAGTTAATTTTGATCCATCCACCCTACAGAAGAATACAACAAATAGGGTTAAGCAAAAAAAAAAAAAAACCAAACAAACGTAAGGCATCATGTGTATAAAAAGTAGAAACAAGCACTTAAAAATGCTTTGTTCGTTATATAAGCTAGAAACAAGCATCACATTGTTCGTTATAAAAGTTACATCAATTTCTATTCACATTAGTATCCTAATACCAAAGCATGTTTGAACCCTGTCGATAGTAACACTTAGCAACGCAGAGAAGTATCGGTGGTGTTAAGTTGGGGATAATATCAATGCTCTGATACCGGTTATTACGGATTAGTGCTACTACTAATGTCAGGATCTTGGGATTTAATGCAACAAATTAACAAACCAAACAATCTAGATGAAGGCAAACAACCAAACCAATTCAATAAATAAAGGAAACAGAAAACAAAGAACACAAGAATTTAACATGGTTCGGCTAAACCTGCCTACATCCACAGAGTGCACTACAATCCACTATGAATCTGAGAATCACTACAAGAAAATTGGGCTTTGGTAAAGAACGTTGTTCCTCACTGAAACATGTTAATTCGTCACGTTTCATCAAAGGTGAGGAATTTCAGTCGTCATAGCTTTCCTCACATAAGGCGCGTTAAGGAAAGTGTTATGTGACGAATTCCTTACTCAACACAAAAAGTCAGCTTATGTGGCGAGTGACTCCTCACATAAACTTAGCGCATGAGTATACAATTAAGCACGGGTAATGAAAATTTCGCCACTCTACAATGTTATGTGTGAGAAAGGCAGGAGTCACGTATGGTGACTTTCTGAGATGGATCGTTCCTCACTTATGTGATTTATATGTGAGGAACAGTTTGTCACGATAGTGATTTCATACATTAAAAATATCTACCCAACTTTCTGTGAGAAAATTTTCCTCACTTATGTAACTTATACGTCAGGAACAGTTTGTCACGTTACTGATTTCACACATTAAAAATATCTACCAGTGATGAATTTTTCCTCACACTTTCAGTATATTTGTGACAATTCATTCTTCACCTATTTATTGTAGTTGTCTATAAGCATATATTCTTAAATATGACCACCTAAATTTTGGGTATAATACATAATCTAAAATTAAAATAGTAGGATTTCCATTCATCATAAATATTGCATTCTTTCATTGCATATGTGAAGTCACATAATCAAATACAACATATATATCATTCTCAAATAAGCTAGTCTACAAAAAAATTTAATAGTGATATCAAGTGACACTATGTAAACGTCCAAACAAAAACATATTCTACTATAGTAAAACTAGGTTCCTTAACTCATCAATATCTATTCATACCCACAACCTCCTTTAATCATTTATCATCATCACTGATGGTACACCAAACCGTCCTTTAATCTACGCCATACATTTGTCATGATAATCTTGTCAGCAGAGCAAAGCGGTTCTGATTGCCCACCCAATATAGCAGAGCCCAGACAACACTAAGCCCATTTTGGCAAGGTCCAGAAGGTTGGACCCAAGTTGTGGTGCCATATTAAGCCCATACGTCATATGGTAAAGCCCAATACCCGTGAGACCTAATAAGGCAAGTATCTGGGGGATCGACCTAAGAAGGGCAGACCATCAATACATTGGTTCCGACTAGAAAACAAATACCGGAGTATAAGTCATGCATGGAAAATGCCTTGCATGGACAACACTTCAAAATGGAATAATCTTCCTCAGATCTAGGAGCATAAGTTGTGTAGGGAAACTCTCATACATTGATGATTCCCAACAAAGAAAGGATCTCCAGCAAGATATATTTATCTAAACTACGCCACCAAAAGCCTAACCGAACAAGGACTCTCGCATTATAAATAAATCACAAGGTTGATGAACAAAGGTACACTACATAACCTAATTTACACCTTTAATCCTTTCTCAAACCCTGTCTAACTTTAGCATCAGAGTTCATCAGTCGCCACAAAGGTGGTCCTTGGCTCACATGTGTTCCTTGTGCTGGTTAAGGTCAAGGCCAATGAGAACATAATTCGATTACATCAGTTTGACGTCATCCATGGGGAATGACAAAGTTCCTTAAAAAAACAATGATATCACTATTCCTTACAGTCCAGAAAGATTATGACCACGAGATCTCACAATAATGGAGACATTGCTGAGCCCTCAAACGCTCGAACTGGAGGAACGTTGCCTATTTCGGTGGCACCGACACCACTGGGAGAACAACCTCGAACCCTTGCGTTGGCAGTAGCTACGACGAACCTTAGGAAAGATCTATTGTCAAACTAGATGCAGCAAATCGCACGAGCGGTGGAAATACTTACTCAGCGGAACCCTCCACCGTTCGAAGGAGACGAGGAACAATGAAGAGCCCCGTCCACAGAAGACACCAGAGAATACGTTCACCCACTTCGCTTCTGCGAGCTCTCAGTGTACAAGGGGCAGATGAGCGGCCAACGCAGGCCCAACGTCTATGGCCGACAAACCCGCCTCATAGAACCCCCTTCGGCTTAGGGCCACCATTCCTGACATACTATTCAACCTCACTACCCCCGTTCATGGATCACATCATGAATGAGCCACTGTCGAAGAAATTCACCCTGCCAAAGCTGGAGTTTTACGACTGGACAACGGACCCGTTCGATCATTTACGCCAGTTCCAGCATGTAATGGCACTCAAAGAAGGATCCGAAGCAGTAATGTGCATGTCATTCCCTACCAGCCTGAAGAAGTCAGCACTGACCTTGTTCCACAACCTCCCTCCGGAGCCCATCGACTCATTATGGTCGCTGGCAACAACGTTTCTCACCCGTTTTGTCAGCAGCAAACGGATCAGGAAAGGCCTGCATTACCTGCTCACCCTCAAACAGAAGCCAAACGAGACATTGAAGGAATATGTTACACGCTTCAATAATGAGTAAACTCTCATTGACAGCTGTAGTAGCAACACCTCGGTCACAGCCTTCACCGCGGGTCAGAGGAGAGGCAAGTTCTACGATTTCCTTACTCTAGAGCCTCCAACCGATATGGAAGACTTGTTGAAAGGTGCCTTGAAATACATCACTCTCGATGAGATGTTGGCTGCCAAGAAGTAGGCTGAGTCTGAAAAGAAATCTTCTGGTTCCAGAAACAAGAAGAAGGGAAAGAAACAGCAAAATGACGACGGAAAGAGGAAACGCAATGACAACAAGGCAAGATAAGGCCTCCAACTTTGTCGGGTCTACTCCCTTCAACTCCATTAAAAATTGGAGAGAATTGAAGTGGCCCGCCAAACAACGAGGAGATCCCTCCTAGCGCGATAACAACAAATACTACTCCTTTCACAATGAAGGCGGCCACGACACTGAAGACTGCAAAAGTCTTAGGGGCGAGATCGAGTGCTGGATCAGAAAGGGGAAGCTCAAAGACTTCCTGAGCCTAAAGAAAAGCAAGACCAGGCAAAGGAAAGGGAAGACGTCGTCAAGGAGATAGAGAAAGAAGCTCCTGGCATCATATATGTACTTCACGGAGTCGGCTCGGAAAGAGAGCGCTTATCGAGATGCGGATGCAACCCACTTGCGAGGATTGACAAGTGCAGTACGCACATATTCAGAGCCAAATCCCACCACTGACATTCACGGACAAGGACCTCCAAGGCGTCCATTCTCCTCACAATTACACCCTGTTCATCTCGGTCTTCATGGCAAAGTGAGAAGTAAAAAAGGGCCTTGGTGGACACAGGAAGCTCTCTAAACGTCATGTTTCTCAACGCATTCCTCAATATGCAACTCAAGAAGGAGGACTTAACACTCGCCAATCACCCCATGATCGAGTTCGACAGAGAGAAATGCTTTCCAATTGGAAAGATCGGTCTAATGGTAGGGGCGGGAGAGCCACAATTACAGAGGTTTCTTGTCCAGGAGTTCATGGTAGTCGATGCCCCATCCGCCTACAACATCATCCTAGGAAGGCCTTGGCTTCATCATATGGAGGTAGTAGTTTCCACTATACACCCATGCATCAAGTACATTGCCAACCAGGCCCAAGAAACTATTCAAGGAAACCAACCTTCATTGAGAGAGTGCCACTATGCAACACTGAAACAACTAAAATGTTAGCAATTGCCGCTCAGGCCCGCGAGACATACATTTCAGACACCTAACCTAGATAAAGGGTAAGAATCAACCAGCATGGACAAAGACCAAGCTCCGACAATCGACGCTCAACTATGCGACGAGACAAAACTCAGCACTGGAGACACCATCCAGTCCGATACAAAGCTAAGTAACAATACTTCAACAAACATGTGCCTACTACAAAAGCTGGTAACCAGCGAGGAACGACCCGCCCGCACAAAGTTCACTTTTTATGACTTCACTAGCATTAGCGAAATGTGACACTTCACCGAGAAAGCTACATAGTCTGAGCCAGAACCATGCGCGTTTCCTTAAGGGGCCAGATTAGCTTAGTCCCCGCTCAGAGTCAAACTATCTTATTGTTTTGATTTCTTTTGTTTTCTAGTTTAGAAGATTTGTTCGCACAAGCCTATATGATACAAATTCATTCAAGGAATAAAACACGAGTTATAGAAAACATACTTTACTAATTACTAAGAAAGTTGTTTCAAAGGTTGCTTGACTAACTAGTACAAAAGTCTGCCACTACAAGTATCTAAGTCCGGTGTGAGTATGGATTCACTGAAATGCACGTCAAGACTTCGCTCCGTAAATCTTCCTCCAGAAGAAGATTCAAAAATGAAAGAAAAAGTAGCAGCGAAGACACTCGAAGTAGACTGCATAGACCTTGCTCCGCCAATCTACCTTGTGAAGAGGGTTTTGAAGTGAGAGCAGAAGAAGGCAGATGAGAATGTCTCTCAAATGAGGGATGTTTGGGGTGATGCAGGGTTAGCACCCAAGAACCGCAGGTCACGCCCATTAGAGCCTTGCTCTACTAATTTTCCTTCCAACTGTGGCATCATGAATGAAGCCCAATAGATACAGTAGGAACAACCACCCCAAAACTAGTTGCGAGTATTATCTCCCGATGGTGGGTGGCAACTGGGGAGCAACAGAAGATGGAAGACAGACTCGTCCCCGGAGGGGGAGTCTGTACTTCATCTACGCAATGTTAGAAAAAATTACAAGGTCCCATGGAACCAATGGGCACTACAACACAAATGCTCATTAATAGCGTTTTAGAAAACGTTGTGTCTGCCGTAGCTATAATAGATACAGGGTTATTTATAGCGTTTTAGAAACGCTATTGTAAGTAGATCATTTATAACGTTTCTGAAACGCTATTGAATATTATACAATAGCATTTCAAAAACGCTATTGTATACTATACAATAGCGTTTTAAAAGTGTTATTGTTTAGCTTGTATAGTTACCAATAGCGTTTTTGAAGCGCTATTTCAGAAACGTTATTGTCTTCCCTCACGTAGCATTTAACAAATGCTATTGTATTAGTTTCTATAACGTTTTTCAAGGCCTTTTTTCTATAGCACTCATCAAGTGCTATCAAATGATAAGTTTTATTTCTAGAAAATAAAAACTAAATGTGCCAAACACTTGAACATTTCCATGAACAGCGAGACACAGTAATGTAATTAATAAGATAATGTATTACATCGAGTCACAAAATCTATCAAATAATAAAGATCAGACTACATTTATTTCAGTTGAAGCATGATAAACAACTAAAAGAGGCTAATGGGATCATTGCAGTGATCATTGCAACCATCATGGACACACTCAAATGCAGAGATCATTGCAGTGAGGCTTCCAATACATTCAATGCTGCGGTCCACTCCTCCATTTGTCATCTCGACAATCACCTGATAATGAACAATCACAACAAAACTCCAATCAATAACAATATGTTTGGGGTTCACAAATTCAGGTTTGATATGATCTCTGTCACAAATTCAGGCTTGCAATAACTGTAACCATGCAATTGAGAGCTATCAAGTAGTCATCTTCTCAGGTTGAAACAAACTTTTGAAACCGTGCAGGAACGCAAAGTCAGGGTGGCTGCACTTCCCCAGGTGTTCCAAGCTGACTACAGGCTGCCATCTGATCATCCCCTCTACTCGGAATCAAGAGTACAACACACCCAGCTTCAGTTAGAACATTTCGGAACTCAATCATCTTGTTCCAAGCTGGAGCTTGTGAAGTAGCTTTTGCATTGACAGCAGGTGCAGAAGCAGGTGACAGAACAACGGGTGAGTTATGATTTTTTAAACTTTGTGCAGATATCCTCCCATCAATTACTGCTCCTTGTTTTGCTGAGCTTGATGGTGTTTTAATCTGAGGGATAAGACCAGTCTTTGAGAAGATTCCAGGTTGCACTTCAGGATAATCCGATTTGCCAGTATGAGTCACTGAAACCCTTGACTTGTTAGAGAACGAATATGAACTGTCATTCATGTTCAAGATTTTGTCAGGATATGATGTGGATTGCACAAATGACAGAAGAGTGTTCGTCTCCGTGACTTGCGCTGTAGAAGATTTGGACTCTATAAACTGTGAAGGTCTTGAATGCTCAGTAGTCCATTTGAAGAACAAAGTTGGAGTGGTTTGCTTCAAGGATTTATCTTCAATATCTACACAATGTATTTAAGCAAATGTGGAATGTAAGGTTGCTAAAAATGGTCAAAATCTCAATGATAAAATAGACTATAGCACATTACTGAAGTACCAGGGTGTTACCCCCCATCCACCAAAAAAAAAACACCTCTGAAAAAGAAAATCACCAAATTACCTTGCCTCGCTTAGACTTGAGATTTACTTGACTCGTCATTCTTCAAGCCTGAGTTTATTAAATGCAAGGGAGTCGTACGATCCTTCAGGCTAGCAACTGCAAGTCCCTGCTACAACTGGGAACCAAGGCCTCTATTTGTAGATAAGGCTGATTTATTTAGACTAACTGATGGGTAATCTTCCTGCAGCAGCATCCTTTTCATAGTTGTTTTAGGAGGCTCAAAAGTAGTTCGACTCTGCATTCAGTTCAACCAGATAATTTAATAGTATTAATTCGGCTGAACTATGCTAATTACAAGCAATAGTAATGAGCTTGGCTAACTGGCGAGGAAACCAGCGAGGGAGGGAGGGAGGACCCTCCATCTCCCTCGCGATGCGTGCGTCCCATCCCTTGCACACATCGCGAGGGGGATGGAGGGTCCTCCCTTCCTCCCTCGCTGTTTTCCTCGCTGGTTTCCTCGACAATTAGAATTCCCCAATAGTGACAGACCAGAACATTGTATTATCCCCTAAGAGCATAGTTGTCAATACCCGGTGTACCAGACAATATATACCATATCGGTACTCCGATAGTATAAATAATATGTGGCAGTCATAAGTTCAGAATACTTGATTCTTCAGTACCTTCTCAGAAAATGAAACTTCATTTAAAATTGATAATGCTAATGAGAAACCCAAAGCTTAAAACATATAAGCTAATGTGATATCTAACTTATGATCTAAGAAGTGCCAATTTCCATGAGCGGAGCCCATATCAAATACATATGCTCATCATATATCTCAAATAAGTGAACATAAACATTCATTTGTTGGATGCTACTTGAATATGACTAATACATTCTGATACTTGCACAAATACTTCTTGAATATGAGATGTCTTACAAAAACAAGTCCTTACAATGATCACAACAAAAACGTAGAGCCATCTCTTACGATTAAATTTTAGGTTTGCAACGTAATCTCGAACAGTAAATCTAATATAGTAGATGTAGAGTTGATTCTTTTTTCTATGGGGTTTTGTAAATATTAAAAAAATAGAATAATAATAATAATTAATAAACTAAAAGGTGACAAAAGGCAAAAAGAAATACAGAAAACCCAACGCAAAAAATTCTTTACAAAAAAAAGTGGAGGTCCAACATAAGACCCCATTCCATGACGTATTGATGTTGATGACCTAAATTTTCAACACAATATATTGTGCTGAAGTTCATGCCAACCAAACGGAGCAACAAAACGTACAGTTCATGCCAACCAGGTCATGTTTTGATGCATATCTCGAGAAGCGTTAGTAGAATCCAACTGGACCTTTAACAAGTTATTCTTGATGCTAATCCGCAAAATACATCAAAATTTTGGATGAAACTGATTAGCGAAAAGCAAAGTTCATACAAAAATTGGTGCTTGAAGTGCATATACTTAAGTATTAGTTGGCTTAAAACTAAAAATTAATTGGGGTACCCAGAATGATTGGGCCATTAGCTCAATTTCATGTTTTATATTATTGTTCTCAAGCATATAAATAGCGGCTCATATCATTTGATACACTGATCATTAGATAATTGAATTTGGTGTTTCCTCACATTATTCCTTGTAAATAAGTCAGAAATTACTACTATAAATAATAATAAAGTTGATTAATATATACTAATAATTACTTGGAATATCAACTTTTATGCAAGTATAAATTACTGTTTATCACTTTATTGTT
Source organism: Berberis vulgaris (assembly GCA_963556465.1). NCBI lineage: Eukaryota > Viridiplantae > Streptophyta > Magnoliopsida > Ranunculales > Berberidaceae > Berberis > Berberis vulgaris. The sequence goes on from OY747128.1 coordinate 41,036,715, forward strand.
TCTTCATCATAGTACAATTATTCTAATGTTCACGATTTGTCGTATCGCCTAATCTGTATTGCATCAAATACGATACACATGTGTCTTATAGGTGTATCTTAGATTCTATATGACAATTAAGAGCTTATGAAATAAGAAAATATAACCAGTGCATAAAGTAATCATGAAGAAAACCTTGGTCATATCGAGCACCAAGACATGCACATGTTCTTGCATTTATTTACATGTCATCAATAAGGCATGGATTTTGGAAGTGGCTTCCTTTCATTGCACTGCTGGGACTGCATACTTTGAAATGTTGTAGACGTTCATAACCAAAAAATACCATTAATAAAGGTAAAATCATTTTTGAAAACTAAACAATAAACATGCACTCTAAGACCATACAAGGAGAAAAAAAATTAGTGCATCCTTAGAGCTCTCAAGATATAGTATTTTAGGTTTACTAGACCTCTTCATGTCTTCAAATCACATGTATCACACAGTGAATCAAAGAAACAAGTATTCCTGTGAAAATATCATTTTTTTTTTTTTTTGGAGACATCACAATTGTAGAAAAGCATAACCTAGCAAGATACTCGAGAACTCAAGACGAGTTAAATAGGAAGTATAAAGTAGAAGATGCACTTTCAAAATAGCCAGTGTCTTATCTCAGATCGTTTGTAGGTATCAAAGAGTACGGTAACAAAATTTTGATACTCTTATACAGGTTAGAAGGCTTTCTTATAGGCAAAATTGAGCAAACCTGGCGAATCAAGCTTTCCTTTTTTCTTCCTCACTTCCTCTCCAAGCTGGCACTTATCCAAAGCCTAAAACATCAGATGAGTATTATGCAGTCAACCATGAGGTAACTAAATTCACAAAGCATCATTAGAAATGAAGAAATGGTGATAATGAGTTGATTATTCATGTAACTATAGACAATCAGACCTTCCAAATATGTTCATCTGTGTACTCTTCAAGTGGATCCAAATTACTTCGTACAGTCCCCTCAAACATGGTCGGGTCTTGCGGAATTTTGTTTAATCTAGAGCGCAAGTCGTGCAATCCAATTGTTGAGATATTGATACCATCTATCAAAATTTTACCTGCGGCATGTTCAACTATGCAGAAGAGTGTCTGAATGAGTGTTGATTTACCACTGCCTGTTCTCCCAACAATCCCAATCTTCATCCCTCCGCAAAAAGTGCATGTCAAACATCGCAACACTAGTGGCATTTGTGGGGCATAACGAACCTGCATTAAAAAACCTGGATTATTAGACTGGGATGCATATAACCTCTTGAATATAAATTCAGCTTTGATTGGGTGATCCAAACTCAAATCTTTTTGTTTAGGTTTGTTTTTCCTTTTGTGTGTGTGTGTGTGTGTTGTCCTGTTTGTATATTATTTACATAAGCTAAAATTGCATTGGGAGATTCAGCATAAATAACCGCAGTTTACTTGTAGATCACGAATATCAACTTCTCCGTTTGATGGCCAACTGTTGTCCGGCTTATTATCTTCTATCACAAGAGGAGGTTCACTGGGAATGCTCGAGTACTGAAATATTCTCTCAACAGATATAATTGTGTTCCCGAGCTTTGAGATATTCCTTAACAATGATGATTGTGACATGTTCAAATTAAGTCCATATGTAACTACTAAACCTGCAATGCCTACAAAACAAGATATAAAACGAGTGCTTTCCAAAAAAAAGATATAAAATGAGTGAGTTCCTCATTGAAAAGTTTAACAATAGACACAAATGGTATCCACTTACCAGGATCAATGAGTCCCACAGGTATGGAGATCAAGAAAATCAAACAGGAGGCAAAAGTGATTGATGATAACATGTTTAAGCGAATGCATAACCACACCATTGCAGCACCAGCATGAAACTTGGGTCGTGTATAACTGTCATTCAACTGCAGGTTTGTTCCATGAATCTCGATTCTTGATCAAAGCTCCTGATTGTTGTTGACCCCGAGATAGATTCAGAGAAATGGTGTATAAGTGGTGCTTTGCAAACTCCAATCAGCCTTGCTATTTCTCGTGCTGTTGATATGTAGTATTGCTAGAAACAAGAAATTTAGAAACTCTAGTAGTTTAAAAACTCTGATGTCTAACATGGTATTCTCCGAGCTAACTCTCCCATAATTTATAAATATGACAATGATTTATTTGAGGCTCTTGATCCCTCAGAAAGGTGTTGGGGCATTACCTGATAGTAGATACAGATGGCAATCACCGGTACAAAAATAAGGACAATCTTCCATGCAACCTGTGTTATCACTAAGATAATTCTGATGATTTGTATAAATCCGGAAGCAACTCCACTCATTTGGTATGGGATGTTCAGATCCACTGCGCTTTGATCAGTAGAGGCCTGCAAGAGAAAAAATTTGCACATTAAAAACATTAATTAATTAAGTACATTTGCTTTCAAAATGTGATTAACTATGATAGGTGAACCCCGCCAGAGCACATCAATGTGTGTCAGAAATGGGAAGTACCAGAAGGTGTTTGACACAAATTTCTTATGATATGTACCTTTGTTACAAAGGAAAGTTTAATAAAAAAAAAAAGGTAAATGTGTATGACTCACTCTATTTAACATGCGTCCACTAGGAGTGGAATCAAATAATGACATAGGAGCACGAAAAATACAGGAATGCATATTCGTGAAGAGTACTATAGCAGTCTTGTATCCAACAGTCGGAACAGGAGTGGTTCCCACAAGCACACACAAGGAGCTTCCTATCGCTAACGCAACATAGACAATGATGAAAGTAGAACTGTTGACGAGAGGTTTCACATCTTTTGACACAAGAGTCGACAAAGCCATCCAGTAATTGCTCACAATCTGAAGGGATTGAAAGAGACTCTGCGATACCAAGATGAATAGCACGAGAGCTCCTCCATATGCCGTGGTCAGATATTTCCAATACACATGAAGACCAACTCTTCCTTTCTCTCTCTTTTCTTCCTGGACAAGTTGTCCTTTGGGACCAACTATTTCATCTGTTTTACCATCTTCTTTGTGCTCAGCATTTTGATCCTTCTCCATTTTACCATCTTTGGCACTGTTCTCAGAAGTTGGTCCTGACTATACAGAATCAAGGGCCGATAAAGCCTTCTTACGGGCACCCACGAGCTCCAAAAAGTCGGCTCCTAAACTAATAATATCATCATAATTGCCTGATTATGTAATTCTCCCATCTTTCATTATCTGAAAATAAGAAAAGGAAATTAGTCTTCTGGCAAATTAATATTCATGGAACTTTAAAAAAAATAAAAATGAGAAACAAGTTCACACCGCTTACTAGGATTAGATCTGCAGATGGTAAGAACTCTACTTGATGAATAACGAAAATCACTGTTTTGGAATCCAACGTGCCAAGTAAACATTCCTGAAATGTGGAAACTGTTATACATAATATCTTTCTTGAATAAAATTATACATATCTTTCTTGAATAAAAAAGCTAATAACTATAAACTAACAGCAAGTAAAACTAATGAAGCAAATTTCATATCAAGTATGTATGACTCTCACAGTGAAAGTATGTATGTTCTCATATCAATGATTTTCTGATTGAGATGGTAAAATTCCTATAAGAAATGTTTTAGTTGGAATAGTAATTCCAAACTAATATCATGACACTTCTCATCATACCCAAATGAAATGCATGAAAATTATTGAATCTAAAACATTTGATCGGCCAAAGAAGACCAAAGAAATCAAGTTCGACATTCACAAAATCGATTTCAAAATTCACCTCAGGAATTTGTGAATTTCTCAAATAACAACGAACAAACATTTGACTTGATAAACTAAAACCTCAACCATAAACACTTCAAAAACGATAACAGTTGAAGAGAAGTACCTCTAAGAAACCTTCAGTATCAGCAGCGATAACCTCCAAGGCCAACTGCGCCTCATTCAACTTAAGTTCAACCTTACTCACCATATCTCCAATCGTAACTCTCCCACCACTTGAATCCACCGAGAAGCTAGAGCCATTGTCGAATAATCAATAATCAAATTAAAGATAACCAAACATACCCATCTCCCAAAATCAAACAAGAACCAAAACCCAGATTGTAAATCTAGCTTAAAAGCAACCCAAACCCTAAAAACCGAAAAACCCTTCATCAAATTACATAAACCCATTTGTCCAAATAGAACATGAACCAAAACCCACATCTCAAAAACACAAATTAAACAGTGCAAATTATAGAAAACCCAAATCAAACTTACCTCCATGGAATGTAGATACCAATAGATATCTGAAGCATAGTTCGCTCACATCTGGGGATCATCTGAATGTGCTTCTTCTTCCATATCCTTCACCAAGAACAACTTATGATGTTGCTTCTTCTTCTTCGCCCAGTTTTGGGTTTTGAACCTCAGAACCACCCCAATTCGCAGCGGCAGCAACAAATGTAAGCTCCCCCAAGACAACCCTTTTCTTGTTCAGTTGATTATCCCCTCCGAGCATAGAACTCGTCGCCCTCTTCATTGTGGCATGAGTGACCCTAACACAGTTCTCCTGCTCACCCATAGAATTACTTAAACAGGGGAGGAGTGAACAGAGGAGAGGTGAAACAGAGATAAGAGAGAGATTAGCAGAGAAGAAGAAGTGAAGAAATCACCTAAAGAAGAAGATGTGCGCAGAAGATGACGATGGCTGGATCGAGTAGAGGCGACTGGCGAGTGTGATGAAGGGGGAGAGGAGGAGGGTTGGCGTTGAGTCGTATTTTAGGTTTTTAGTTTTATAGTTTTGAAGGGGGAGAGGAGGAAGGTTGGCGCTGAGTCGTATTTTGGCGCTGAATCACGCTATCTGAAATATTTGGCGAGGCGCTCTTGCGTTTTAAAATCCCGCCAAACTTAAGATAGCGTTTTTAGATTTCAAAACTTTAATAGTAATTAAACTTAACTTTTGATAGCACAAATGTAAAAAACGCTATTAATAAATGCTATAAAAGAGGACTTTTGGTGTAGTGGGGATGCTCTTCCAAACAAGGTGGCATCACATAACATCAGGTCTTGTCAAGACTCGTCGCCGCAAATGTCAGAACATTCGAAGACTCCAACGAAGATCTTCTTTTAGTCTTTGGAGAACCCAAAACATATTTTCTTAAAAGATGCATTTGAAGGACATGCACTACAACGTTCATGGCCATGCTTGAAATGGTAAAGACCTGCCTATATATAGGTGTGACGGTTCATGAAACGAAGTCAGCCAATAATTATGTCACCATTAAATGTTGTACGGGAAACAAGGAGGTGACGGTTTCAATTCAACTACACTAGTCTACATAAATCAAATTAATGGCACTACACGCAGCCCCATTAACTAGGGGGAGTAACCGATATTAAACCGCCTCGCAATTCACGTTGTACAAGTGGCACAACGATCTTTCCAATAGGCCCCAGCCAACCAGCGGGCCTAAGCGAATTCTTTGCCAGATCCAGCCTAGAATACGGATAACGACCCAGTACATGCAAAAACACAAATGACAAATGCCTTAAGCGCCCATGGAATGCAGAGCACGCCTATAGTGATATTATCAATAAATCTAAGTTATCCGCTCTATTAAAATTCCGCTGCAGTTCATTAAATCTGGATGAAATTTAGTCCGGTCAATCTATGGCAATCCGACTCAAGAATCAGGGTTATTGGTCTGACCTCTATGTCAGACTACTAGGCGAATTAAGTAAGTTAGGACCAACAAATCAAACTCACATGGCCAAGGCCATGTGGAGGCCTAACCCGACCAAAGCTTAGTTAGTTTCGGTTGATGACGATAGCTTTTGGTATGCTCTAAGATCGTAATTCGCCAAGCGCAGATGACGATGGCTTATAAAGTGGGAGCCTAGTTAGTGTTCTGATGTCTGATCACGATGTATTTCCAGGGATCATTGTCCAACCACAGACAATGATTGTCAAACCCATCATATTGATTATGGCCTTCTCTAAGACCTAGCTCACCAAGCGCAGGTGAAAATGGCTTAGAAAGTGGGAGTCTAGTCAGCGTTCTCAATGCCTGGTCTCGATGACTTGCCAGGGATCATTATCCAACCACAAATAATGATTGTTGAACCCTACCAAAGCTTAGTCGGTCCCTACTGATGACGTTAGCGTTTGGTGTTCTCTAAGACCGTAGTCCACCAAGCACAAATGAAAATGGCTTAGAAAGTGGGAGTCTAGTCAGTGCTCTAAATGCCTGATCGTGATGACTTACTAGGGACCATTGTCTAGCCACAGACAATGGTCGTTAAACCTAAATAAGTTTAGTCAGTTAGGACTGATGATGATAATTTATGGTCCGACTTAAAGCCTAGCCAACTAGAAGTGGATAAAGATGATCTAAGAGTCCAGTCCGAGCTCAGGAAGCTTAACTCGGATGACTCGCAAGGATCACTATCCGACCACTTACAGTGATGCACACGCTTGACCACAGTCTGACCAATTCGCTTATATTAGCAACAACACTGTTGGTCAGAACTCTCATCAACAGATCAACCCCGCGATTTCCTGACTCAGCAAAATCTCTTGTCTAAAGGCTAACACCAAGATAAGGTAGAACACGAAAAATCCAGCAGGAAAAGTCAAAGAGTAAGTACAAAGTGTTACTCAACATATCATCTTTCATTGATAATCCACAAAATACAAAATTCACTTCTCATCAGGAGGAGGTTAAGTTGGCAGGAGAAAAAGTAGGAGATGTGTCCGCACGGGCTGCCGCTCGGATGCCCTAATTTTGATCACCATCTTCTTCTGATTGATCGGAGGCTTCTCCAAACTCCGCAAAGGACACCTCTCTGTAGTAAGAGAGTTCCCAATCAGCATGCTCCTCCTTCATCAGTTGCAACAACTCCAGTCTTCATTGCACAATTCTACTTAACTCGAACGTGCCTTGGGCTTTGCGGAGCTTCTCCTCACGTACTCTTGACTCAACGAGCTCTCGCTCCAACTTGGCCAACAACACATCATTTTTGGACTACTTGGCAACAACACTAAGTTCATTTTGTGCCAGAAAGAACTGTTCTTATGTTGTCCTCACACTCTTGGCATTGAAGTCAACATCAGCCTCTAACTGCTGACATCGGACAGTCCACTCAGACTTCTTCTTGGCATTTTCCTTATTCAAAGCCTGCATCTCAGCCTGCGCCTTTGTTGTGGTCTCCTGAGCAAATCGTAAGTCACAACGAACAAGGTAAAATTTCTCCTAAAACCTGTCCCTCACGGACAGTGCCTCTGCCAAATCAGACTCAAGCATTTCCAAGCGAATCCTCTAAGCCTGCAATCTTGCTTGCCAACCCCCCGGATCAATGACCATTTGGGCAAGCCTCCTTTTGTCAAACTGATTCTTCAATGATTCAATTTCATGGAGAGCATCGGAATATGATTTCTGCAAGTTTGTAAAGATTTGCTCCATGGTATAAACTCTCTCACGAGCAGCCTCAACTTCTGTCCCAGTGACGACAACTTGGTTCAGATATGATATCCCTAGCACGAGATATATCTGCCCATTGTATTGTCCATAATCTTTCCTAGCGTATAGCCTTCTATCTTCGAATCACAGTTCGCCAGCCAGTCATTCCATTTACTAATATGCTTCCTGGAGGCATAAGAAATATCAACTTCCTAGTGCCAGGCTTGGTTAATCATCTTTACCACATCCGAGGGAATAGGCTGATCCACACATCCGGATAGAAGTCATTTGGGATCAGAATCACTCCAACATCGCCCTTTGCTGTCTACACAGCATTAGGAGACCCTCCTCCACCGCTTTCTCATTACTCACAACGATATGCTCTCTCTCATGAGCTGATTTGTAAGTAGTTGACGGGGAATTAAGAAGAAGCGAGTTATCTCTCGGACCCGTCGTCGCCTCAATGTGAGGTCGAGAGTAGGACGAAGAACAATACGGGCGACGTGGAGGGGACCTTTTGCCATAAGAACGACAGTCAACAACTCTTCAACAAGCTGAGAAGACTCGCCCAAGGATGGGTTATTCTTGAAATCCTTCAACGAAAAAGGACCAGTTTGACCCGCATTGGACGAAGTTGCCTTTCCTGCCTGCTGCAATAGGTTGTTCATGACCTACACCTACTCTGTACTCAGCTCTGTTGCATCTTTGACTTCCATCATTTGCAAATACTCCTTTTCCAAGTCGGGAAGAGAAATAGGGGTTTTTGCCAAAGCATCATGCCTCTCAGACACAACAGCTTCCACCCCAGCGGACGAATCAAGATCTTGCCGCACATTTTTGCATCCCCCTCTGAAGGGGCTGAACGCTCACAAGCAGACTTAGTTGTAGCACGAGGCTTATTTGAACGCACAGAAGAAGAAAGTACCTCATTCAACTCCTCCCTCCTTGATGGGTTCCAAATTTTAACTTTCAAAAACTTCTTATTCTTCAAAAAGGGTTCGTTTTTAGATTTCGGTTTCAGAAATCTAAAAAGAGTGGGAGCCTCATGCGAGTAAGCCCACAGTCCATTGTGTTTAATGTTAAAAGGCTGGACGACATCCTCCACCCGTATCTGAGGCATGTCACAAAATTTATCCATGGATGCTTCGTCCTAAAAAATGGAGGGTAGTTGGAAATTTCCATACAGAAAGCACGAATACGACTCAATATACAATCAATATTGGCAGGATCGAAAGCGGGATCAAACTTACTCAGTTGCCTAAGCTCCCGTTCGACTAGACAACCAACAAGCTCGAAGTACTTCGAGTCCGCAGAAGCCATGAAGCAGTATTTCAGCTAAAACTTGAAATCATCAGGCAGTCGCAAAAACAAGCCGGCGATGCCAACACACATACAACATGCTCATTTATCCAAGGAGAGGTTAGCAGTTGGATCACCCTCGTAGACACACGGGCACCAGCATCATCCGCCCTAATCAAAATGAAGATTATCGGCCTATACCCGTTCGCCACCAGATGAGCGGGCAAAATGCTCAGGTACACCAAGAAACTCCAAATCTCCTTGATGAAAGGAAAATAGACGCCCAATTGAAGCATACCTCAGTGCAAACAGATACATCCTTCTGGAGGAGATAATGGCGTCTGACCAACGCCCAATGTGAAGAACACCAGATCATCAGGGATCCCATACTTCTTGTGAAGACTTTCCAAACTCGACTTGGAGATTGAACTCTCCTTGAAGAACTTACAGCCTTTAGCAAACAGATCATCAAAAGGCTGATTCTGGCTCGCCATGGAAGAATATACAAACTTTCGATTACGAAAGTTAAACAAAGTCAAAAGCGTTGAAAGCAAAACAACAAAGCAGAGTCTCTGAGGTCGAAAGAGTAAATAAGCTAAACTCTGCAGAGAAGGGGATTTATAGAGAAAGTAGAATTCCCGCCTTATTTTCTGAGCAGAAGTGCGCCGCTTGAGGAGACGATTCAGACTCAAACATCATGACCGCTCAGGCCCTTCATGACATGACTAGGTGGACCGACGAGTAGGCTCACCAACTCAAGGAAAGTAGCTGATGAAACACCAAATTGTCCTTTAATCTGCGTCGTACATGTGTCATGATAATATTGTCAGGAAAGCAAAGCGGGCTTGATTGCCCACCCTATCTAGTTTAGCCCAGACAACACTAAGCCTATTTTGACAAGGTCCAGAAGGTTGGACTTAAATTGCAGTTCCCTATTAAGCCCACACATCACATGGTCAAACCCAATACACGTGAGACCTAATAAGGCAAGTATCTGAGGGATAGACTTAAGATGGGCAGGCCAACAATACATTGGTTTCGACTAGAAAACAAATACCAGAGTATAAGTCGTGCATGAAACTCCCTTGCATGAACAATATTCCAAAAGGGAATAATCCCCCACAGATCTAGGAGCACAAGTCGTGTAGGGAAACTCTTCTACATGGATGACTCCTAACAAGGAAAGGATCTCCAGGAAGATATCTTTCTCTAAATTACGCCACCAAAGGCCTTGCTGAATAATGACTCTCGCATTATAAATAAGACACAGAGTTGATGAACAAATGTATGCTACAAAACGCAAATTACAATTTTAAGCTTTTCTCAAGCCTTGTTTGACTTTAGCATCAAGTGTCACCGGCCGCCACAACGGTGGTCCTTGGCTCACGTGTGTTCCCTGTGCAGGTCAAGGTCAAGGAAAATGAGATTCGACTACATCAATCACCATCATGGTCACCAAGCTCATCAAAATAAGGATTATCTGGATGTACACCACTACCATTAAAACTGCTTGAATCGTGGAGGGAGGAACAACTGTTCATATGACCTTGTATTGCAGTTGCCAAAAAAGCCTGCATTCGACATTAAATAATAAGAGTCAACACAAATATACGTACTAATTAATCTTTAGAACACATTCTTTGAAGTTATGATATCTATCCCAGTACTATATCATGATTGCATTTCAGCTTACAAATCCTCAAACGACATGCACCAATTGTTATACATGCTAAATGTCCCCACAGAGATGGATAAAAAAAAGTGTAAAAATGATTTGAGGATGTTTCAGACACCGAAGACAAAAATAAAAAGAAAATAAATAAAGTGTAAAGATAATTTCAGGATGATTTGAAAGAGGGATAAAGACGATTTGAGGATGTTTCAGACACTTGAAAGAAAATGCTAGAAAAAAAGTGCGTACGGATAAGCATAAATCACGCACAACTTACATGATTCAAGAGTAGTTTGTCCTTAAGTGCTGCATATTTTGCTTGTCCACCTCCAAGTTCATTGGAGACTCTCACACTGTTGTTTAGTAAAAAAAAAAGTGTAACCGAATTAACAAAGTGTTTCATGGAAGCAACTGTAAATAGAATTGGCTCGGTTTTCAAAAGAGAGAGATATGATATATCTAACCTCACGACTACTTGAAAACCAAAGGAAATTAGCATTGCCCATATAACAAACTACCTTATTTGTTCGTAGAACATGGTGTTTAACCATCAAAAGAGAGAGACATGATATATGCAAACTACCTTATGTGCTCGTAGAAAAGGTGTTTAACCATCAAACCCAACTGTTTCTTCATAAACTTAAATACAAAAGGAAAAAAAAAAAAAAAAAAACCATCTTTTATAAGTTTGAGATTGCCTAATGCCAATAGAACAATTTACCACTAATGTGAAACATATAAAAATACATTCGGCAACGAGAAGGGAATAAGTTTGAATATGTGGTTTGCACTACAGATTATTTGGTAGCTCATCATCAGTGATTGAAATTTAAGAGAAATGATTGTAAATCAAATCAAAACACAACTTATTTTAGAATTTACTAAGTAGGGTCATAAACATGGGAAATATTAAAGAACAAACCTCAGTAACAGGGAATTCCACAGTTTGCATAGTAGCGGGCTTGATTAAGATCCTAGCAAAAATTCTAAGTGTCGAGGGGAGCAGCGAGGGACCCCACAGGATGGAGGGGGAGCCGTCCATTCCCCCCGGGATGCGCGTTTGAATTTTCAACGCACGCATCCCGGGGGGAATGGACGGCTCCCCCTCCCCCCTGTGGGGTCCCTCGCTGTTTTCCTCGCTGCTTCCCTCGACAATTAGACGGCATCAGTAGTGCTAAACTCCTGATCCTCCTCTTTGCTCAAACCACCATACTGAATTGGTACTTGTTCAGGTGAAATATACTTTTGTTGAACACAACATGACACAACATAAATGAAACAATCAATGAAGAGTTCAACAAAACCACATGAAATGAAATCGAAATCGCAGACTTACTTGAAAAGGGTCTCAGCAGATTTTGATGATCCTGCAAAAACAAACTTGCTCTTGGTTCTAACAGTGAGGAATGGGCTGATCATCCTATTGAAGTCAAGGTACCACCATGGGACACTGATAAAGATCTAAACAAACAATCAAACGCAAAAAAAAAAAAAAAAAAAACCCAATTAATAAAACCAAAATCATAAACAAAGAAATTCATCTAAGTGAAGCTAAAAGCCCCAAAGTCGGACTTAAAATTTAAACATCACAAGATATGGATCTTACCTCATGAATTTCTTAGAAACGTAATCACGCATTGAGTAATTTGAAACATGCTTACTAGTTGCCACTCTCCTGACAAGTGGTGAATAGGATTCATGAGCGTAAGCCAAATCCTGTAACTCACACCAACTAAAATACAAGTCTTAAATTAAAATCATCTTACTCAAATCTCATTTCTTAAAGGTAAATCAAACTATAATTCTATTAAGTATACCTGCACCATGCCAAAGTGGGAAACACTTGAAGCCTACCTCTTCAAGACAAAAGGGTCACCTTTTTTTTTCCTAACCACAATGAAAGCAGTTACCACAATGAGAATGTTCTACTGCAAAATAATAATGATAATAATAAATGCTAGAAGATGTAAGAAAAAACCTTAAAAACATACGAGCTTTAGTTTCAGAACAATGTGGCAGCTGATTATGCAATAACATTCTTATGAGCACAAAATCCCCATGCTTTCATATCTAAACTTGGGTGAAACTTGGTACCGAACACATCCATGAACTTCATTCCATAATATCAAAACAACTAACAAAGAGAAATCAATCTATATAGAAACTTATATACTACCTTGTTTCTTATGTGAGTAGCAAGCAGAGAGCATGGAAACAATGAAGTGGGATCAAAATTTGGGAAAAAAAACCAATCATTTCTCCATGTAACAATACATAAACAAGAAAACAAATATAACTTTTTAAAACTTTGGGAAATGGGTGTGAAGCTGTAATGGGTATTGAAGGTAACCAATATCCATTTAGAGATGGCAACGGGGTGGATTTGAGCAAATCCATCCCCGATCCGTCAGGAATACCGGATCCCCAAATCCGCCCCGCCAATCCGTTTACAATTTAAATTAAAAACCGTAACCGCCCTGTGCGGATTGGCGGATATCTGCCCCGCTCCGCCAATCCGTTTACGATTTGCGGTTCAGTTACTGATTTTAGTTATTCCTCTTCCATCTAACTACAAACTACAATAAATTTAGTTATTCATCTTCCATCTAACAGTAAATTATATACTTCATTCATCTAAGATTCTAACTACAATAAATTATACTTCATTCGTCAGATATTATACTTCATTCATCAGATTTAACACAAAATTACAAAGAATCTGTACAAAAATTGCAAAAAACATATAAAAAATTACAAAAAAAAAAAAAAAAAAATCGATCAAAAGAATCTCAGAGATCAAATCTCATCTCAGATCACGAATCAGATCAGATAAGAGATCATCTCATCGCAGATCAGATTAGAGATCACCACGGATCAGATCAGATCAGATCAGAGATCATCACGGATCAGATCAGATCAGAGATCATCGCTGATCAGACCAGATCAGATCAAATCAAAGATCATCTCATCGCAGATCTCATCTCATCTCATCAGATCTTATCAGATCAGAGATCAGATTTCACAGATCTCAGAGAACAGATCTGAGATGAAGGGACGAAGAGGACCAAGGGAAGGGAGGGGAGGGGAGAGGACGCGGCCGGCCAGGATGGGTGTCGAGTGAGAAGAGAAGGACCCTTCGTCTTCGAGTGTCTGTGAGAAGGAGAAGAAGGGACGAAGACGACCCTTCGAGCTTCGGCCTTCGGCCTTCGACCTCCGCCTTCGCTGTGAAGAGAGAAGAAGGGACGACTCTTCGGGCTTCGACCTTGGCCACGGCCACGACCTCCGCCTTTGCTGTGAGAGAGAAGGGGAGAATGTGAGATGAGGGGGGAGAATGAAATGAATCGAATAATACGTTTATCCCCTTTATATAGTAAAATTATTTTTGTAATTTCACTAATTAAACCGAGGGTATTTTTGTAATTTCACTAATTAAACGGATATCCGCGGAGCGGATATGGCTAAATTCGTTTCTGCCCCGATTAATAAACAGATACAGATTGAAAATCCGTATCCGCCCCAAAATCCAGAAACCCTTTACCAAATCCGCCCCAAACGGGGCGAGTGGGGCGGATATCCGTGAAAATCCGCCCCACTGCCATCCCTATATCCATTACATTGTTTGTTGCCTAGCCAGGACACAAAGTTTCAATAACAAAATATAATGAAAATAAAATCACAAATTACAAAACTATAGAAAATTGAAGAACTTAAAAAATAACGCTAATAGGTTCTAGTGGCGACATTGAACAAAATTGAGAAATTGCATATCCATGTTATTGCTTGAACCAAACAATAACCTCGATAAAAATTTGCAGCTAAACACTCCAATATTAAAACCATCAAACAACATTTGTTAATATCACAATACCATTTCATTTTTTACATTGCCTTTCAAAAAAAAAAAAAACATCACAATACCATACTTGCAAACCCAGCAAAAAAGTAAAATCTCTGCCAATTGAAAAAACAATGTAATGCACAGTGTTACATACAAAGTGTCACTGCTAATTGTTTCAAAAAGATTTGTATACATAGAAACAAAACTACCACAAAGAAACAAATGAAATGAAAGAGGCATTTCTTCAAATACCTTATTTGCGCCAATCAACGTCATTGTTCAACCACGTCGTTTAGCACAATATTTGTAAAATCTATAATTGGGTACAATCTAAAAGTCCAAAAAATGGTACGCAATACCATGGAAGAAAATTTCTTTTTAAAGGAACAATAATAGAATCTAGAGATTAAAGGAGAAAATGGAAGTAGACGAGTACCTTCTATTTATTTTTGTATAACAAGAAATCTGAGAATCAAATACAACATAAGCTGTCCAAAACCCATGAAGATTTATGGAGTTTAACTGCAACCCAAATTGATGAAAATGGAGAAGCTTGAGCATAATCCCTACCATACTTGTTTCCATATAATGGTGTGAGTGGAAAAATTTTCAAGCTCCAATCCACAGAGTATTATATTATTCGTTTTGGGCCCAAGGCCCGTACGGCTTTAAAATGTGTAGTACTTTGTAGATTCAAATTCGGACATATATAGTACATCACCCTTCCTTACCCAGGCGATGTGGGACTATGATCTCCCCTTTGTAGCTTGCCAACCCTCTTGGGATTCTCCCACACCATCCTCTTCAGGTCCGCCCATACAAGGGTATCACAATCCACCCCCCTTGGGGCTCAATGTCCTTGTTCGCACACTTTTGGCTGGTCAGGCTCTGATACCATTCTGTAACGACCCGATCCACAGAGTACTATATTCTCAAGTCGACTGAAGAACAGAGGATGAAAAACAGAGGTTGATAAGTCTATGAGGATGAAAAATAGAGGTTGATAATCTAACTGAAAATCTAGAGATAAATTAAAAAAAATCCAAATAAATTCATGAGAGTACATGAATTCCACTTAAAACCCTGCAATCGAATGGGTGGAATCTGAAACTAGGAATATGAGAAAACCAAAATAAATTCCATTTATGGAAAAAGGAGAGAAAATCCAATACCAAACTTGCGTTGTTCAGAATGTTGTGAATTACTTCTTTCATTCTCGTATACCTTTGTTCTTTTTCATCTTTGTTCAAAAACCTTTGAGTCGATGTAGGGAAAAGTGGAGAGGCCGTTGTGGGAAGTGGGATTCAAGCATATACGGTGAGTTGGACGGGGGTGAGAGATAGGTGGTGGTGTCGTGGGTTTATGCGCAGATGGGAATGGTGTTTGTGTTCAGGGAAGAAATAGATTTGGATTGATTATTTACGCTTATGCTCTTAGAAAAATATTATGAGGAAAGTTTCCTCACTCTTGGGTTGGGCTTTGGATGAAATGTGCCGAGGTGATATTTTTCCTCACAAAATGTATTTCATTTAGGCGTCAGTTTTCCCACTCTATATTGTGTGACGATTGCAAAATGTTTATGTGAGGAATTGAAAACCAAAATTTCGCTTGAAGAAATATGTGACTATGACGACTCGACAAAATTTCTAATGTAAACTGAAAAACGGTGACAACTTTCGAAACATCACATATAATTTCACCACCTAATGCCAGATTTCTTGTGGCGGAATCAAGGTTTATAATCATCAATGAAGCCCCACTCAAACTCTAGGTTTACACAAACCTCCCACAAGAAATCCTTTATATAGATTAATACAAGGAAACCATATTCTCTCATACAAGGAAACTTCTTATTGTCTCATACAAGGAAACTTCCTATTATATGGTATAAGGAAACTTCTTATTCTCTCGTACAAAGAAACTTCTTATTGTCTCGTGCAAAGAAATTTCCTATTCTTTCGTACAAGGAAACTTTATATTCTCTTGTACAAATAAACTAAAAGATATTTAGGCTCCGCAAATCTCAACAATCTCCCACTTTGAGACTGAATCAAAATAGTAAACCAATCTACATCATAGTGATGCGCTCATCTTGGCATTTTCAAGCTGAAAGACCAACTGAGGTTGAACACAACCTCAGTTTTTCAATTGTCACTGCCTTTATCAACATATTTGTTGGATCTCTACTACCCTAGATATTCTGAAGTTTCGAGATCTCATCATCTTCTAAAACATATCTGATGAAATGGTAACGGGTACCTAATTGCTTAGTTCTCTGATGAAATATAGAGTTCTTAACAAGATAATTTGCACTCTGGCTGTCACTGCACGAAACATTGTTCTCCTGCTTTCAACCCAATTCTTCTAACAAACCCTGCAACCAAATCATCTCTTTGTTTGCCTCAGTAATGGCAACATATTCAGACTTGGTAGTAGATAAAGCCACCAACTTCTGCAACTGTGAAGCCCAACTAACTGTTGTATTATCCGTTGTAAAGACATAATCAGTGGTGCCTTGCTATCCATGTCACCATCATGGTGTGCATCTACAATCCCTGCAATCTAAGATCACTTTTACCAAAACACAAACACTTGCCAGTGGTACCTCTTGGATATCTAATTATCCACTTAACTGCCTCCCAGTCTTGCTTTCCAGGATCGCGCATAAACCTGCTTACAACTCCCAATGCATGAGCAATATCTGGTCATGTGCAAATCATGGCATACATCAAACTTCCAGTGGCAGAGGCATACATTACCTTGACCATGTGATCTATCTCTTCATGTGTCTTGGGAGACTACTCTTCTAACAACCTGAAATGATTTGCCAAAGGCATGCTAATAACTTTAGCACCACTCATATTGAACCGCTTTAGAAGTCGTTCAACATATTCAACCTATGACAACTTCAAAACAAAATTTTTTATATCCCTCTTAATCTTCATCCCAAGAATATGCTTTGTTACCCCCAGATCTTTCATGGATAATTTACTTGCCAGCTGCTTTTTCAACATTTTAATTTCACTCATATCTGAGTCTGCAACCAACATGTCATCAACATACAATCACAAAATAATAAAATTGGATGCAAAACTCTTGAAGTAGCAACAATGGTCAGCATTGCACTTGCGTTAGCCACTCTTCTGCGTATATCTATCAAACTTTTTGTACCACTATCTAAGAACCTGTTTCAAACCATACAAACTTTTTCTCAATTTGCATACCAGACTCTTCTTACCATTCATTGTGAGACCCCGAGGTAGTTGCATGTATATATCTTCTTCTAAGTCGCCATGGAAGATGTAGTTTTCACATCTAACTGCTCAAGGTGCAAATCTTCTCTACAACAACATTCAATACAGTTCTAATCATATTTTGTTTCGCAACTGGAGAAAATATCTTTGTGTAGTCAACGCCTTCCTTTTGTTGGAACCCCTTGACTACCAGCCTTGCTTTATATCTCTTGGAGCCATCATGTTCCTGGACGTTATTCCCTTTGAGTAGTTCAACTAACTCCCATGTCTCATTTGAAATGAGTGATTTCATCTCATCTTCCATTGCATTCTCCCAATGTTTTGCATCTATTAACTCACATGCTTCATGTAGTTCAAACATGATTCAGGATATCCAGCATCTGTGAGTAACATGTAGTTCAAACATATTTCGTTAGTAAGCTGCAAATTATTTACATAATCAAATGATACATACATTTTGTTTGGTGCAAGAGTTCGGGAAGATCTCCTAAGTGCAGGGGCTGGAGATGGACTCTATGGTGTATCATTTTATTGTGTCATGTTCTCTAGTGTAGTACCCTATGACTGCAAACTCTCACATGTTTGTTGTAACACATCATTATCTGGCATACCATCCAACTCAACTTACTCAGGATCACTCTGCACATGTCTAACAAATTGTGTTTTATTTTCGTTCTTGTACATTATTTTTTCATTGAATATTACAACTCTGCTTCTAATGACTTTTCTGTTCTGATCATCCCAAAATTTATAACCAAAGTCATCACCACCATATCCTATGAAAAATATTTACGTGACTTGGAGTCAAGCTTACTCCTAGAATTATCACTTATATGCACATAAGAAACAAAACCAAAAACTTATAAGTGGGAGAGGTTTACATTCTTACCAATCCACACCTCTTTTGGTATCCTCTGGTCCAAACGAGATATTGGTTCCCTATTGATCAAGTAACATGTTGTACTGACTGCTTCTGCCTAAAACTGTCTGCAAACGGATACATGTGGCTCTTTTAGTCAATGTTTTGTTCATCATCTCCGCCACACCATTCTTTTGTAGTGTTCCTGGCAAAGTCGTTTCCATCCTTAGCACAATACCTTTTGAAACCATCATCAATGTATTCTCTATTATTGTCGGATTTCAACTTCAAACCTGTCTCATTTTTCACTAGTGTCTTTCACGTCTTAAACACATCAAACACTTCTTATTTATGTTTCAAGATATATACCCACACTTTTCTGCTATGATCATCAATGAAAGTCACATAATATGAATTCCCACCAATGGATGACACTTTTGTTTGTCCCCCATACATCTGTGTGAACTAACTCAAGTTTTTTCTTCTTCCACACTTCTTGAAACTAACCCTTTTCTGCTTCCCAAGGATGCAATTCTCAAATCAATATCAATTGTTTTCAGTCCAGTTAGTTTTCCATTTGACTGCATGACTTTCAATCCTTTTCATTCATGTGGCCAAGTCTCTGGAGCCACAAGTCAGGATCATCTTTTGTTTTAGCAATAACTATTGACCTACTTGTTTGTTAAGTCGTGTAGAAGTACCATTTTTCTTACCACGTGCAATAGCCATTACACCTTTAGAAACCTTCCATCTAGCATCATTCTTTCGCCAACTGCCCCACTGTAATCAGATTTCTCCTCAAGTTAGGAATGTGTCTCACTTCCGTTAACTTTCACACAGACCCCTTCAACTTGATCTATGCCACACCCTTGCCAACTATGTTGCAAGGTTGATCATCACCAAGGTACACCTTACCTAGGTCACCAGGTTCATAATTCTCTAAGAACCATTTGCTTGAGGTAGCATGGAATGATGCACATGAGTCTATCACCCAACACTCAGGTTCACTTTCCATATAAACTATCAATGAATCATCCGAATCATCCTTCACAAGATTTGCCTGATGACTTTTTTTTATATTTTTCTTTGGGCGATTTCTTTAGTGGCCATTCTTGCCACAGTTTCAAGACTTCGATCTGTGTTTTTTGGACTTAGACCTATATTGATCATGGTCTTTATTTTTGTTAATGCCTCTGCTTTTTACACTCAAAGCAGATTTTGCACTGGAACCTCCCTCTGTCTTTCTCCTTAATTCTTCAGTCAAGATCATATTGACTACATCACTAAACTTTAATTTGTTCTTCCCTATAGAGCTACTAATCGCTATAACTGTGCCAAACTAACTCTCTGGTAACTGGGACAAAATCAACAACGCTCGAATCTCATCACAAATTCGATTTCAACTATTGTTAATTGGTTAACAATCTTATTGAAGTTGTTATGATGATCTTGAAGTTCTCATCTTCAATCATTTTCATATTAAATAACTTCTTTCCAAGTGAACCTTATTCACTGCAGAAGGTTGTTCATACATCTTCGACAGGGCATTAATCAACGATACATCCGTCTTCTCACCCTTAGTTGAAGAAAACTTACTTTACTAATGTTAATCTTATGGTACTGAGTGCCTTTCTATCAAACACTTCCCACTTTTCTTGTTTCATCCTATCTAGTTTATCATCTTTCATGGTTGGTAGAGATCTTTCTGATAAAGGTAATCCTTCACTTGCACCTTCCAAAACCCAAAGTTTGACCCATCAAACTTTTTTATCTTGGTTAATCCTTCTCCGAAGTCATTGCTCCCACTCGAACCAACAACAAAACCTCACAAGAATTTCTTCAAACACTCATGTGCCCTGGGTTCGCAAACCCAATGCTTCGTTACCACTTGTTAGGGGGTCGAACCCATAATCGAGTACTACTCTCAGGATCGTGGCTGCACAAAACACTTGAGGAGAATGTGTGCTTCGAGATGTTGTGAACAGTGTTGATGGATTATGGTAAGTGTGATCATTTGCGCCAAATGTGGAGATTGTTGAGATAGTGTTGGTTTGAATAGTCCCACATCAAGTAAGAAATAGTTGTCATAAGAGTTATTTACTTTTAGCCACCATTAATTCAGGTGAAACCCTACTTGGGTGCCATTATTCGCTCGGCTTTTCTCATCTAAAAACATCCATCTTTTTCTTGAATGCCGCAACTCCAAACTTCTTCATCGCTATGCAACAAATATTCTTCTCTCCCAATTCCAGGGTCCAATTTCAAGCATTGTCATTTTTCAAGTGCTTGAAATCGTTTCTCTCGAATCAACCTCTGATCACACAACTTATCGGTAAGATTACTCATTTCCTCTCTCAAATTCTCTATTTTAGGTTTTACAACTCGAGATATTGGACCAATTTGATGACAAGTTTGTGTGGAAATACAAGATTTTGATTTTCTAGGGTTCAATTAGGGTTTGTGAAATGAGTGATGGTCAAATGAATGATTGCATATGGCGAGGCTACTAGGGTTAAACTGAGATGAATTTGATTCACCTCGATAAATTACGCGAACCAATTTGACGAGTGAGAGTGGGGAGAGTGGCTGCCTCATTCGGGGATTGAGAGCTATTTGTTTCAAATTTGTTACATGATGGTGCACACACACAATCCTTAATTGGATAAGTTTGTTATTGATATGGTGTTCCAGGTCGTTGGAGATGGCGTTGAAGGTGCATTTGTTTTTGTTGGCCGAGCTTGAGGATTCCGATGCTGATGAAGGGATTAGTAGGATACATGAGAAATGCAATGGATGACAATAAGCCCAGTCCTTCTAGGGGCTCATTCTGTTACTTAAATAGCAAATATGGGAATATGTGTATGCATATATTTTCAGAATGTTAGGTGTACTGTGCATTTCTTGCCCTCCAAGCCGTATTATCAGATACAATTTCATTTCTTTCATGGACCTAGATGGAAACCCTTGCTTTTACTGTGTATTATTCGGTGATTTTGTGTCTGTGTGTGCTTTGAAAAAAGATTCAACACTTGAATTCCCATAGAATGTGGTTCCTTCATTCCATCCAATAAATTTATTCTCGAAAGCCTTTCAGATGGCTTACTTTCCATGATTGGAATTCCATGCAACCAAGCATATACCCCAATTTGCAGCTTTAGCTGATTTTACTGGTTTACTTTATTGCTAGATTTAGTGGGATTTCTATAACCAAAACCTGATGTTGTGGAGATTTAACAATGAGAATAATTGGTTTTGGTTTACAACAAAGATTGAAACAGTTCACATTCGAGCAAGGCACCTGTATCTTACGTATTCCAAGTCTATTGTGTGTGTTGTTTCCACAGAAAATCTGCAATGATATCTTAATTGTTGTTTGCAGGGCACCACTACTGGAAGCAATTCTTACTACTGGAACAAGGCACCTCTGTATCTTACTACTAGAAGTAATTATTTGCAGGAAGAGGCTGGTAAGAAGTCCCCTGGACAGCCGAATGATAATAAGATATTTAAGAAGTTTATTCCAGGAACCAAAGTTAGGGATGTGCTGTTCATAGATGCCATGTATATGCAAGACAATTTGTTCAGTTTTTTGTTAATGTAGGAAAAACAATGGTTCAATTCATTATGTGATGTTGTTCATTGCATCCATTATAGGTTCATTGCATCCTTCACAGGTTACAAGTTACATCAGGTTACATCCATTGCATTACAGGTTACAAACTGGATCAGTGTGTGTTGCATTATGTTGTTCATTATGTTGTTTGTTGCACTGCACGGTACAAATCAATTGCCATCTATTGCATTGCATTCCAAGGTTCTTTCCAAGAAACACATCAGACAAATATCTTGGCCATTGACATATAATTTTGTTTTGGCACCTACATAATTTTCAAATTTTACTGTAATATTCTAGCAATTCATGTTTGGTACCCATCACTTGCTTGACACGAGGGTATTTCGAAAATTTGCAAAGTAAACAACGAGGCATTTTGAAGAAAATCCTACACCGCAAAGGCTCAGGATAGGAGACAATATAGTGGTGTTTAAGTTGGGAACAATATCATTGCTATGTATAGTGGACTAAGGGTGTGCGCAAGCGCGCGACATCCTAACACCTACAAATGCAACCACTGCATTTCCCACCCCACCTAACAGATGGAGGACTTTCTTTATAAACTCAACTCTTGATGGGGAGCTGGAAAAGAAGGCACGAATTTGGCATCAAAGCGTCTTTGAATCCTGTGGATAGTAACATCTAGCGATGCAGAGAGTTATCCACAATCCAAGGTCTCATCCAGACCTGCACAGCCATGCAAACAGAGTACCAAACCATTTAGGATCAAGCTAAGGACCACACAACATAACCTCAATCAATCTACTCAGTCCTCTGGTTGACCTCGTATTCATAAGTTATGCTCAAAAGCAGTCACAGGGATCACATGACAACCCTTATACTACATAATCAGGCCCTTATGTTGCTTGTAAGTCTACCCCTCAATGAACTAAAACTCTCATTCCCATTGACAATGCAACATTGACAAAACATCATGCCTTAGAAGATTTAACAACTATATTATTGGCTCAGGGAAGTACGCCAAAACAATTTAATTTAGTTTGTAAATTACAGCTGTTGTTTTGAAGAGAGTAGCAATGTTTCATCTGAAAATTGGGAATGTTAGTCCCAAATCACATTACTTTCTTATGATTTTAAATTAAATATTGCTACTTGATTCACATTATATGATTTTCAAACATATAGATATGTAAAAAAAAGTTGGATGCTTATCCCTTAATGTATATATGTCAAATAAATTGACTAATCTGGGAAGGTCTCTAGCACCATGCCAATTAAGAGAGGAATTATTTCTCTTCTCAAGCAATAAACAATTGAGCAGTAGAAGGTGATCCATGAACAACGGAGAATATTTTTTTTTAATAATTTCCCATCTATATTATTCCAATAATAGTCTGACCCCTGTTTCATACCTACAAGTCCCATCATTGGTAAGATTAAAGTTTAAGGAGTTACCACTCTTCTCTTTCTAGCCAAGATGTGCATGGAAAAAGAAAAGTTACTGACAGTTCAGAGCAGACCTCATTGGATATCTAGCAACGGAGCAAGAAGGGCTTGTTTTTTTTAAGTGTTTAGAAACTATCTTTAGCTTTTAAATAAATTATTTGTTTTACTTCTAAATAAGCTGCTGATTAGAAGTTGTAAAATTAAAAGGTGTTTGTTTTTAAGTGTTAAACTGTTTGAATATTTTGCTCCACTGAGGTGAAAAAAATTATAACATAAATATTGTGCTTAAAATCGTACCGAATTCGACTGTGACGTTATTGTTGAATCTGAGCAATATGTCTGTGGCGTTTTAATTAATTAATTGATGAAATCATTAATCCAAATATGGGTTATTTGATTTGATATCTTATGATACACATAAGACACAAAACTACATGCTAAAAACTTGAAAATATACATGAGATGAAAAGTTGGAGAGATCAAGAAAAACTTAAAAATACATAGAAAGAAAATAAAGATGAAGGAGAGTTAGGAGAACCACAATGCTTGGTGAAGATAATGAATGTGTGCCACCAAAATTTAGCCCTACTTACTTTTAAGAAGATGGGGGCAGCCATTGTCATTACAAAATTATGTTAAGGTTATTATTGGAATAATATTTTACTAAACACTCAGTGCTAAGTGATCAACACTTCCCTGTTGCTTGCTCAGATCAGAAGCAGAACTTCTTATCAGAACTAAAAACAAACACTCCAAACAAGATGGTCTACTTCTTATTAAAACTTCTGACTCCATTCAGAAGCAAAAACAAACACCCTCTAAGTCTAGCCAGCCATATTTGTTAGCATTTTTTTGTGTTTTTACACTTTTTACCCTTTCTCTTCAAAACACAATTGATTGATGCCAAAATTCGACATTAATGTCGTTGCATGATTTTCGACATCAATAGAGAAATATCTATTGTTTTTATTTATTTTTCATTCAACCTACAATATACTTCAACAATGCATAGTGGAAGTAGAGGTTATCGACTACTTCACGTGATTAGAAGACAAATCTTATTTTCAATTTAAAGAATAAAGAAAAAAGTAAAATAATGGATGGTGAAAATAAACTAAAAGTTAAAGCAGAAAGCGAAACAAAGATAAAACTTGAGATTTTTTTATGATAAAGTTGGTGATGTGAACGTCCAAATATTCATATTGATTTTCTCGAGATTCGTAGTTATTGTTGCTTTGTGGGCTTGACTTCATGGGTCTTGGGATTGAAATTCTTTAATCCTTATTAATGCATTTGAACTCCCATTGAGCCTTCTAGTTGTTGAATTTAACCTTATTGTGCCATTTTATGCATGATTTGAGATTTGTGCTTGAATTACTACAAAATGCACAAAATACATGTAATGAGATATTTTTATTTGATAATTGAACTTAACAATTGTATATTTAGGGGTGTAAAAATCGATGTTTTTGGTGCTTATCGCACAACCTCCAAACAACCTTTTGCCAGTCCTCTAGCAAAGAACAACGAAAAGAAAGATAAGAACACAAAACAAAATATTTTTATTCGTCCTAGACTTTTCAAGAAATCAATACCACTTTCACTGGTATGACTCGATTGCATTTACAATATGCAACAACGCTTTGAACCCCAAGCATGACACTAAATGAGGAGTTTTAGCCTCATGAGGGTTATCCAGGATGACACCCACAAACATTTTTCTAATATGAAACAAAATTTATGTGTATCCTATTTTTCTCAGAGAATGCCCCTGTTATTCAACCACATAGAAGACAAAAGACATATGTAACTTCTTACTAAAATGCACATTACAAGTGAGTAACTTTTGAACAAGGTGTGTGTGTGTGTGAATAAAAAACAAATGCAACTTTTCGTGTCAAAATAACGTACATCATAATCCACCTTTGGAATAGCCATTTTGACTTCAAAACTCACCAGTTAATCTCTCTGAAATGATTACTCTGAGTTTGGGTAAAATATTTTCTCTATTGAATGTGAGGAAAAGAGGAAATGCGAAAATTCAAACTTCTCACATGCTCATGAGAATAAGCGGACATGAAAGAGAATAATAGTCTCATGGAATGAATGTTGATTACTTGCAAGAATGTCGAGTTACCCACCAGAGCGTCTTCTCATCTACTTTCCACTTCTTACCATACCTTACCATAGGGTCAATTAGGACTTCTCTAAAATAAAAATGAATCTGTTTTTTTTATATGAGGAAGAGTGGGGTAGATGGTAAGTAAAGAGATGTTTATGAAAATGTAGGGTCTTCAAATAGCTTAATAGGGAATTCATCAATCACTTCCTTTTATTCTCCTTTCTTCATTAACTTTTTTTTTTGTTTCCTTCTTCAGAACCTCTTTTTTTTTTTTTGAAGTACCTTGGACTTTGGATTTTCAGTTTGCACTCCCATTTTTCTTTATAAATCTTTCTAACATTTTTCAAAAATGTAAAGGGGAAAATGAGTTTTTTTTTATATATATCTAATAAACCAAGACAAAGGCTCACATTTGTATTGGATGAAATGTTTAGCAAGATGGTTTTGAAAAGGTTCAGATGGACAAGAGATGTCTAATTTACCTTATAAGGTTTGGTAATGGTTATAAGTCTCAAATAGACTACAATTTAACTCGAAAAAGATGTCATCCTTAGTGACCAACCAAAAAGAAGAATAATGAGACTTCACAACAAGTTAATGTCCAATAAAATTTTAAGTCATCATATGACCCGGAGTTGTGTAAAAACACTCTAAATAAAATGAAAGGTATGATAGCTCACAAGGTTAAAGTCTCCATTATTATTCCTCTAGATTCTCAGGAAGTTACTTACTTCTGTATTCCAAACTACGTACATTTGTGGTGATTGTGCAAAAATTTATTTGTACCTGAATGCTCAAATGCAATATTTACTCTACTAATAAACTTCCAACATCTCTTTGCCTAAATGTAATGAATCAAGTAATTCAATCTCATCGTAGCTAGGATACCATACCGTTTTTTTTTTAATTTTAGAAAAAGATTTTCAAAAGAGGTATGAATTTTGATAAATTTTCCCACCTCCAGACAAATAGAACATTATCCCCAGTGTTAAACAAATGAAATGAAAAGTGAGAAATAAAATTAGAATTTATTACCTCAGGTGATTTGTTGAACATCTGTACCGTCCCTACAATGAAAAAGAGTGAGTTGGTGGGGGTGATGTATTATTAAAAATACATCACCCCAAACAGAAATTGGTGGTATTATTAATTATTATTATTATTATTATTATTATTATTATTATTATTATTATTATTATTATTATTATTTTATGAATGAGTGAATGCATAAACAAACTGGGTTGCCTCCCAGTAGCGCTAAGTTTAATGTCATTGCCGAACGTAATGGGGGTGGTAGATACCACCCCCAAACATATTTAGTGGAGTAGGAATTTGTGGACGTGACTAATCCTCATAGTTAGTATCAATCAACTGAATGGTTTCCACTGACCTTGTGGGAAGTTCATGGTATGACTTTAATCGCTGTCCATTTACTTGAAAAAGACTACCATATGTAGGGTTTTCTACGGTGATGGCACTGTAGTCTTTAACATCACGTACAATGAATAGACCAGACCAACGAGTTTTTAGCTTACCTGGAAAGAGGTGAAGATGAGAGTTGTAGAGTAGGATTTTCTGACCAAGATGGAACTCTTTTCTCATGATGTTTTTGTCATGTATCCACTTCATTTTATCTTTGTAGTTATTGGATAAGTCATAATCTTCATACCTCAATACTTCTAGCTCATCGAATTGAAGTTTTCGTTTTTTACAAGCCATATCGAGGTCAAAGTTTAGACTCTTTGTAGCCCAATAAGCTCTATGTTTGAGTTCAACATTAAGGTGACAAGGTTTACCAAAGACCAATCTATAGGGAGACATCCCTAAATGAGTTTTGAATGAAGTTCAGTATACCCATAAATCATCCAAAAGACGTAAAGACCAATCTTTCTGATTTTGATTGATAGTCTTTTTGAGGATGTTCTTGATTTGACGATTTGAGACTTCAACTTGACCGCTTGTTTGAGAATGGTAGGAAAGGGCAACTTTGTGAGTAACCCCATACTTTTTAACAAGATGCTCAAAGACGCAGTTACAGAAATGCTTACCCCTATCACTAATGATAGCCTTGGGGTGACAAATCTACTAAAGATAAACTCCCTTATGAATGAAATAACAATTTTGTGATCATTGGTCTTAGTGGCAATGGCCTCTATCCATTTAGAAACGTAATCCACTGCAATAAGGATGTATTGATACCCATGGGAGGATGAAAACGATCCCATAAAATCGATGCCCCAAACATAAAAAACTTCAACCACTAGAATAGGATTCAGAAGCATCATGTGTCGACGAGTTATTCGCCCAAGTTGTTGACATCGGTGACATATTTTACAATACTCATGAGCATCTCAAAAAAGGGTAGGCCAAAAAAAACCTAATTAGAGAACCTTCTCCATTGTTTTCTTAGAACTAAAATGCCCACCACAAACTTGATCATGGCAAAATGAGATAAGGCTCAACTGTTCAACGTCTAGAACTCATCTTCTGATAAGTTGGTTAGGGTAGTATTTGTACAAATATGGCTCATCCCAAGAATAATACTTGACCCTAGACAAAAACTTGTCACGATCTGGCTTAGACCAATGTGAAGGGAGTTCCTCATTTGCTAAAAATGTGACAATGTCGGCATACCACGGAAGCTCTTGCTCTACCAAGAAAAGTTGTTCATCTGGGAAGTCCTCTTGAATGAGCAAGATAGTAGTAGATGACTGTGATGTTAGCCTAGACAAGTGGTCGGCGACTGTATTTTCTGTACCTGACTTATCTCGTGCTTGAAACAAAAGAACTCATTAGATCAGACGAGGTTTGGTGTCCTTCTTATTGAGAATGTATCTAAGGGCTGCATGGTTAGTGTACACAATGACTTTAGCTCCAATGAGATAAGAACGACATTTATCTAGTGCATAAACAATGGCTAACATCTCTTTCTTCGTGGTCGAGTAATTGAGTTGATTTTGCTAGCATAGTAAATGACATGAGGAAGTTTGTTAACTTTCTGACCCAAAACTACACCTACAACATAGTCAGATACATCACACATAATCTCAAAAGGTAGCACCCAATCAAGAGTCGTATGATAGGAGTTGAAACTAGTTCAGATTTAAGATGCAGAAACGCAGATATGCACTTGTCGTAAAAAAGAAAGGGAACATCCTTGTCTAAGAGATTGCTCAAAGCGCGTGCAATCTTTAACGAAGCGGCGATAAAATCCAGCATGCCCCAAAAAAGATCTTACATCTTTAATAGATTTTGGAATCGGAAGAAATGAAATGACATCAATCTTAGCTTTGTCCACCTCAATGCCTTTTGGAGAGACAATGTGCCCAAGAACAATGCCCTGCTTCACCATGAAGTGACACTTTTCCCAATTTAAAACAAGACATTTTTCTTCACAACGCTCTAAGACAAGTGAGAGGTGATGTAGGTCTTGGTCAAAAGATGAGCCGAATACTGAAAAATCATCCATAAAGATCTCAAGAAAGTTGTCCACCATATCACTGAATATGCTAGACATGCATCTTTGAAATGTCGCGGGTGCATTGCATAGCCCAAAAGGCATGCGACGATAAGCATAGGTACCAAAAGGACAAGTGAATGTGGTTTTCTCTTGATCCCCTTGTGCAATAAGATTTGATTGTATCCAAAATATTCATCCAAGAAACAATAGTAAGGATGACTCGCTAACCTCTCAAGCATCTGATCAATAAAGGGAAGGGGAAAGTGATCATTTCGAGTATTAGAGTTCAGCTTACGATAATAAATACATACTTTCCATCCCTTTTTCACTCATTGTGGCTCAAGTTCCTTGTTCTCATTTTCAATGACTGTAATTCCTGACTTCTTAGAAAACACATGGACTGGGCTAACCCATTGGCTATCAGAGATACCATAGATGAAGTTTGCATCTAGAAGTTTCAACACTTCTTCTTTTACGACATCATTTAGACGTCGTTGGGGCTCTCTAAAGGTTTTGGTTTCATCTTCCAAATAAATATGATGCTCACAGACAATAGGGTCAACACCTTTGATGTCATGAATATTCCAAGCAATTGCTGACTTGTGAGCTTTAAGGACCTCCAACACCTTGTGACGGTGTTCCTTAGTGAGATCTGAGGCTATAATCACTGGATAACTCTCCGCAGGACCGAGAAATGCATATCTCAATTAATTTGGTAAAGGCTCAAGTTCTAGTGATTTCTAAGTAGTTGTGGATGAGTCACTCTCTTGTGACTGATCTATAAAGGAAGAAGAGGAATACAACTCTTCCTCATATTCATAACGTGATAATGGCTCAGATTCAGGTATATGCATTTTGGGCACATTATCCAACATATTGTTGACATCTTCAATAGCCTTGTCCATATCTAGGTTCATACAAAGTGTGAGAGACAACGAAGCAATACGTCATCTGGTGATGATTGAGCCATAGACTCAAAAGATCGAATCATACACACTTCTTATTCTTCCTCAATCATTCGAGATCATCTCTCCTTTGCAAGGCCTTAAAAATATTCAATTCAGCTTTAAGGTTCCCAAAGGAAACATACATGCTACCGCTTCTACAGTTGATGTTGGCCTCCGCATTTGCTAAGAAGGGTCGTCCTAAGATGACAAGAATTTGATTATTTGGGCTCGGGCTAGTGTCTAAGATGATGAAATCAACTGGATAATAGAAATCTGCAACTTGAACAATCACATCCAGAACTATTCCTCTAGGGTATCATTTTGACTCATCTGCTAGCTTAAGAACTACATTTGTTGGTTGCATCTCCTTTAACCCAAGTTCTAAATATATATGATAATGTAAGAGATTCACACTCGCTCCTAAGTCAATCAAGACACGACTTTCAAAGTCTTTTCCAATGAAACATGGTATAGTAGGGGTTCCTGAATCCCTGTACTTAACTACTCCAGTTTTTTTGAATAAGTGATGTGGCATCGCTTGCAAGACATGTAGTTTCAAGTATTTCCGTTTTTCTCTTTTTAGTACACATGTCCTGAATTTTTTTGCATATATTGGTACTTATTGGATAGCAGACAAAAGAAGGATGTTGATGTATACTCCTTTAAAAAATTCTAGTATTTCTTAAAATTGCTTCTATTTTTTTGTTACCTAAAAGGGCTTTGGAAAAAGGTGCCTTAGGTATGTACTTTTTTGGCTCTACAGGAAGCTGAGAGGGTGAGTTTAAACTTGTTTGAAAAGAACATTTAGCATTCTCAATTGGTTTAGGAACGTCCTCTTTGGAAATCACATCAGTTATATTGGGTTGTTCTATGTCATTATCAATTGCTTGACTTGAGTGAAGGGTGGTGACAACTTTAACTTCTACATGTGAATCAACACTACTACCAATTTTATTGACATGGGCTTGGGGAGCACCTTTTGGATTGGGG
This sequence comes from Berberis vulgaris, assembly GCA_963556465.1. Classification (NCBI taxonomy): domain Eukaryota; kingdom Viridiplantae; phylum Streptophyta; class Magnoliopsida; order Ranunculales; family Berberidaceae; genus Berberis; species Berberis vulgaris. The sequence continues at coordinate 41,067,599 of OY747128.1, forward strand.
ATGGGTTGACTGAGAAATGTTCCTTTTTCCCTTCCCACGGTCAACTGTTGCAACTGTTGTTGAAGCTGATGGATGGCTTGGGAATTAGCAGCATTAGTTATCATTAATTGGTGCATCATATCCTCCAATGATGGTTTTGGAGGTGGTAAAGGAGCAACATATTGAGTTTGAGGTACCAATTTCTGGAAGTTGCTAAGTTGAGGTTGACCATAAGAATTATGAGGGACAGGTACCATAGAAAGGTTCACAAACTGATTTTGCCGGTATGAAAGAGGTCCTCCCTGTGGTGGATATTGATTCTGTTGCAACTGGTTAGATTGAGGTCCATATTGAACCTATCTGAGATAAGTGCATGAGTTGTGGGCTTGTCCACTAGGTTTCCTAGGGTGTTGAAACCCAGGATAATTCCCTGAACTTCTGGGTGGTTGTTCATAAAAGTTATCACCATAGGAAAGGTTAGAGTGATGTCGATTTGCAGATGTGTATGTTGGGCCGAATGTGTTTGATTTACGTTCACTGTTAAATACACACACCTTCTCTGGAGGTTCATTGTCACCTGAAGTTAAAGGACAATCAGAATCTATATGATCTCTTTTGAGGCAAAAGGTACAAGGCTTATAAGTCTGCACTCATAATAGATTTCATTTCCTTAGCAAAGTCCTTGAGGAAGGTTTTGATACCTGATTTAGGATCTTTCTTTGGTACAAATAGACGTGATTTTCTAGAAGAACTAGGTTTCAAGTCTCTATGGGCAGTCAATTGTCGAAAATCATCAGCAAGTTAACTTAGAAAGGTATAAGCATCAGTACTAGTTTTACGCATGAATTTCCCTTGATGAATGGATTCGATCATATTTCTAGATTCGACAATCAATCCATTATAGAAACTCTGCACTAGCACTCATTTTTCAAAGCCATGATGGGGGCACTTGATGAGTAAATCTTGAAAGCAAACACATGCTTCAAAAAAAAGTTCATCATGTATTTTAGTAAACTCCTCAATTTCTCTTCTTATTTCTAAGGTTTTTCTTATGGGACGATCATATTTCTAGATTCGACAATCAATCCATTATAAAAACTCTGCACTAGCACTCATTATTCAAAGCCATGATGGGGGCACTTGATGAGTAAATCTTGAAAGCAGACCCATGCTTCATAAAAAAATTCATCATGTATTTGAGTAAACTCTTCAATTTCTCTTCTTATTTCTAAGGTCTTTTTCATGGGAAAGTACTCCGCTAGAAACTTTCTAACTAAATCCTCCCATGATTTGATGGAACTGGCAGGGAGGGAATTTAGCCAAAAGGTGGCCCAATCATCAAGAGAGAAAGGAAACAAGCAAAGTCTTGCATTTTTTTCATCTATGTTTTGGTTCTTAAAAGTACTACAAACTTCAAGAAACTTTCCAAGATGAACATATGAGCTTTCTCGATCATGCTCATGAAACTTCAGCAATATATTAATAATAGCAAGTCTAATCTCAAATTGAACTGTCGTGATAGGAGGCGGCTCAATGCATCTGTGCACATTAGCAGCAAGGGAAACATTGTATTCCCAAATTGGACGTTCTTCCATTTCAGTGTTGATTGGAGAGTGGGGAGAGGTAGGCGGAGATAAATATGGTGAAGAAGCAAATAGTGGATTAGGGTGGCTAGAAAAATTTTAGGTACAAACCAAGCGTTTGTTGGGTTGTTCCCAAACTTTCATAAAAGGAAAAAAAATGGATTGGAAAGATGACAGTGACAAAACACAAGATCAAGTATCCCTAGACAATTGCTAAGAAGACATACATAAGCAACAATCATTTCTGAACCACACAAATGCCAAATCTAAGCAAACAACGTTTTAATGGAATTTTATCTTGTTAATCTGTGACGAATAAGATTGATTGAAACCAACGGGCGTTACGCTGTTATCTATTATTGCTTGATTATCGTCCTAACAGATGATTCTAGAAGCTTGTATCCAACAGTACAAAATTCAAAATCAAGAGGTCAGAGTTACACTTGCAAGAAGCCGAATTATTGCACAAGTGACTGGAGATCACATGGTCTAATTAAGAATTGTACTTGTGCTACCGCTCTATAGACCGATTGATATAAGAACGATGTGTGTCAAATACGTACTTAAGGTGTGTGTTCCTAGCTAAAACTGTTAGTTACACCACGTCCTTTTGCGGTCCGCAGCTTACTAGTGACTTAGCGTACCGGGTGAGTTACCTATGTGGCAGCGGCCTCCCGGAGTTCACTGAATGAATGATTAAACCCAACGTCATCAACACAAAATTCAGCAGAATAACCTTGGTCTTAGTTGTCCTATGAACATCATTCTAGTTGGCTCCAATCTTAGTTGATTTTATTATGTGTCTTGGCTTCACACAGCTGGAGTGATGAGGTGGGTGATGAAATGTCACCAGTTTCAAAAACAGGGCTAGGTCTGCCATCTCTGTTTATGGTAGTTTATTAACGTAAGCAACCACACAGTTCGTTAAGATGCAGAAACATAAACAAAACCAAGAATGTCCAATCGATTTTCACTCAGCACCCAAACCATTAAAACAATGTGTCTGAAAGAGACACTTACTAACTTGTGAGCACGGACAAAAGGTCTCCACCGTGGGAGTAGAGAGAAGTGTTATTTGAGAGCTACTCCTCCTAGGTTCAAGCAATTTCCCTCTCCCCCACAACACCAGACACTACAAAAAAAATAGTCATTTTCAAAGAACAAATTTTTATTTTTATTTGTTTATTTATTTATTTATTTATTTCTGACTTCGATTGCTATCTAAATAAATAAACACACAATCAAACAATTACACATGCAAAGATGTTTAGTGGTCTTGGTCAAGAAGTCGAATTTTTTTTTTTTGAAAGTGAATTAATTCTAACCTAAAACTAACAATCAATCTAGTGCTAAAATAATGTCTAACTATTACAAGTTGTACTCGACCAATCGAGACATATTAAAAAAAGTTAATAAAAAATAAACTCTCTTCCTCAATAGAAACTACAAAAAAAAAAAAAAAAAGGTCTTCAAGCAAGTCTTAGGCAATTCCGCAGCTTTATCACCCATTTTTCCAAACGAATTTGTTCAACAGGCAACCGACCTAAAAAATTATAAAAATTTAGTGAAATAAGGAAACATGGTTGAGTGAAACAAGAAAACATGATTTGAGTTAAACAATGAAAGATGGTTGAATGAAACAATGAATGGTTGAGTGAAACAATGAATGATGTTGGAGTTGAATAAGGAAACATGTATTGTAGAGATTTTTTTATGATAAAGTTGGCCATGTGGACGTTCAAACCTTCATATTGATTTTCTCGAGATCCATAGTTGTTGCTTTGTGGGATTGACTTCATGGGTATTGGAATTGAAATACTTTAATCCTTATGAATGCATTTGAACTCCCATTGAGCCTTCTAGTTGTTGAATTTAATCTTATTGTGCCACTTTATGCATGATTTGAGATTTGTGCTTGAATTTCTACAAAATGCACAAAATACACACTAATGAGATATTTTTATTTGATAATTGGACTTAATAATTGTATATTTAGGAGTGTAAAAATCAATATTTTGAGTGTTTATCAACAACAACAAACACTATCTATAAAAGGGGTAGAAGTGTAAAAAAAAATCTCAAAAAGATCAGCAAACATGGTTGGCTAGAATTGTTGCAAGCAACCGCTTTGGCAAAAATGCTAAACTTTCAACTTCAAGCATCACTGATGTAAACTCCACATTAGGTGCTATCGTGATATTATTAAAACTAAACCATATGTTTCAAATTAGTTTCATGAAACCATAAATGAGATTACTTCTTATTTTAACCTTTATAGAAATAGAGATCACTTGCACTCTTCACATATATCAGAAAGACCACAACTATTAACATTAATCTATTATTTTGAGTGCTTTTAACCTGGTGTTTGTGAAAGAGAGAAATGTGAGGATTTTTGAAGGCTCAACAGATCAGAGCATTTTATTTTTATTGAGATTGGAAAATTGTTGTGAAGGATAGATTCGACTTATAATTTATTCAGGGACTTGATTTTTAACACCTTCATGGTGTCTTGGCATTCCTTGATGTAGGAATAATTCCCTTTGTCCTTTGTCCAATGTTTTCTTTCTTATCTTTAATAAAGATCTTCGTGTTTGGCCAAAAAAAAAAAAAAAACACAAGGCGTACCAAGGAAAGAATATGATTGTGAACCTCAACCACATCATAAGATCATCATCTGCTTAGTTCATTTTGAGGCATGAAGGCACGAAATACATGACGAGAATGAAAACAATTTAGCTCAACCATTTACAATAACATTAAACTATATCAATCTAAAGTCATGGTCTCATAGCATAATACATACAAACAAGATACCCCGCCAAACCTTACCAAGCCCTTCCTAGAAAATCCCAAAAGACAGAAGAAAGACAAACTTCACTTTGAATTTCTAAATTGTTATGCATGCAGCAAAAGTTCAGATATAATCATCCTGCTTAAGCACTGTAACCTCCCCTTGTGGGAATCCACTCTTCTAAGTTATCTCCCTTACAGATGACCTCACACGCTGCCTCCATTGCATTCTCGGTGATTCCCTTATTGCAGATGTTGGCAAATGCCCTCATGTGCTTCATTCCATATTGAGTCAATGACCCGCATTTTGACTCGAATGCCAGAACCTGAAAATGTGGATTCTCATAGATTATGACCACTTTGCTTCTTTAACATATGATGAACCAAAACATTCAACTTTTATAACTCCTTGAATCAGCAGCTCTAGATATTGATCAAATAATCATAAGTAAACAAATTGAGCTCAAGTCAGTGGACAGAGAAGACTATGCAGAGTCGAGTAGACAATATAGGTGCTCTTATCCACAAAACCAGATCTACTACTAAAAACCTTTATTTGATCAATAAAGAAGCAATGCACTGATAAAAAGAGATAACAAATATGAGTGAGAGTGAGAAGCTCTAGGAAAGCAAGTAAAGAAACAAGAAGACAGGCATAGGGGAACAGCAGAAAAATACACAATTAACAAACTTATTGTCAGTAAATAGTTGTTCGGTTCCTACTTCAGCAGAGTGGATAGTTGTTCCTACTTCAGCAGCCGCTCTGGTGTCATGCTCAAATCCACTTGCTTCATGCTATTGGATCACCAGTACAAACTGAAAACAGGCTTCCTTCTAAACCAGACTTGGAAAGGAGATGAGCGTGATCATCAAGGTTACTATGGCTTCTACTAATGTGATACTGTCTACTAATATGATACTGTCTGTTATATAATTCCTATAGCCCATGGATATTAGCCAGTATTGGCCCCCAAGACAAATCACAAATATAGCTCTTCCCTCGAAATATCTGGTGGCTTTGCTCTTTCCAGATAACCAAAATAACTGAATCGGGAAGACGGGGCCCATTTCCCTTTAAAAGGAAGACCTCTGCTGTTCTAGAAGTTGAACCAATGACTAAGTTTGTCCCTGGGCTGAAAAAGCCAGCCCAAAACCCTTCAAATGGAAGCCCACACATCCGTTGGAAACTTACAGTGAAGAAACAGGTGCAGAAAAGACTCCAAGCTAGCTTCGCACATAGTGCATCTGTTAGGAATGATAAGATTTCTTCTTGCTAATTTATCCACAGTTGGAATACTATCATGAGCCAGTGTCCACATGAACAAGTTTTGCCTTGCGTGAGTTTCCTTGGTCCAAGAAACTGAGAACCTTCCCTTTGTGAGATTTTAAGATCACATAGTAAAAAATATATTATCATATATCATGTTCACTGGGTCTACACTCTGAATGGAGTTTCAATTTTCGTGAAAGAAGAAAGACTGGAAAGGATAACTGGACACAATATAGAACTATAGAGTTTCTCGAGGAGAATGGGTGGTAATTTCAATGTAACCTTTCTTTCTCTAGAGTTCTTATCCTGAAAAAAGATGTCAGAGTAATCTGGATTACTGGAACACCCTGTCACTAGATCCATGGGCTGTGACCATACAGTCCTCCCTCTTCCGGAAGATCTCCCATGTAAATTATCGAGCTGGTAGAGTAATTATTTTACTTCCCCTTGCATTTAGTTATTTGTTAAGTAATGTCTGGTTGTGGTGGGAAATGATACCATATTCCTTTTCCCTGATCATTATGTACGGATCGCAGGGTGTTACATTTGTCTATGGGAAAATAGAGGGGCGTTGCAGCCCAACTGAGAACACTAAAAAATTTGAGATATGTTTATGCTTTTATATTATAAGTACAACAAGTTTAATGAGTTTTGTTATGTTTAATGACTGTTATTATTTTGCTAATAATAATAATAATAATAATAATAATAATAATAATAATAATAATAATATATTATTATTATTGTTATTATTATTATCATTGTTATTATTATTATCATCATTATTATATTAATATTATTTATTATTCTTATCATTATTGTTATTATTATTATCATCATTATTAAATTACTATTATTTTCTAAGAGTGTATTTCAACTAGTTAATAAATATACATGGAAATTATACTTAACAAGCTTAGGGAGGGTGTAAAATAACTAAAAGGAATGAGCCTAAAGAATAAAAGATAATTAATAAAAACAATGTAAAAGTGATCATAGATAGTAAATAGCTTGGGTACTGATATGATTCTAGGTGCGAAGTTAAATTGACATTCTTAAAAACCACATGAATTTCATCCCAAAGAATAAATAAAGAGAAGTTCCTTACCATAGTTTTTAAGCAACCCCAGTCATCAACCAAGGGAAGACCAGTAGGTCTCACAGCAGAGAGGATTGCATCACCACTTGGAGTGCCGAAAAGGAGTTGTCCAATCAACTTGACACTACTATCAAGATGAGTTCTGTGCTTCAGAGTCTCCGTTATCTGTCTCAGAAATTCTGTTTTCCTGCTAGATCCATCCTTTGATTGTTTATACTGAAAAATAGAAGAAAAAAAGGCACGGGATGAATTAGGCACCTACTGATGAAAAAAAAAGCAGCAAGTTACCTTGACTGTGTTTCTAAACAAGGTTCACAAATCTGGAAAAAAGGCGAACCACCTGTGTTTGTTGTAATCTAGGAAGCACGGACACAGATACAAGAATAATGAAGTAATTAATATCACACGGACACAGAAATAAAGTAACTAATATAATTTTATTGTATATAAAAATTGTTAAATGCATGTAAACCTTAATAGAATGAACAATGGTCCAAAGCCATAATTAAGGTAAAGGTCAAACTTAAAACGATCAAATAATTCGCATAAGGTCACAAGTCGAAATCATTTCGACAAAATCTCACTTTATTAGCATTAACATTCCATTCTTGATCCTTCATTCAATTCTTCATCCTTCATAATGCTTCATTCTTTCAATTACTCAAATATATTACTAGTCATGTCCAAATTTTTAAAAGTAGTGTGGGATGCATTTTTGCTTATTTAAACCCCTTTTCTACCAAACAGTGGCCAACGTGGTTAAACATTCTGCACACTCGGACTTGGTCCGACAGGGTCTGACATGGACACTTTGGAATAGCTTGTGCTTTAGATTTACAGGTTGTAATTGATGTCAATTGGAAGATCATATTTAGAAATTGCTTTGTTTTCTTGAACCAGGTGACAACTAGAAAAATGCTTAAATAAACCAAGGTAGTAAGGTGTACGAAATGCTTTTTGTCAGCATTGGGATTATTTTCATTAAAAAAAAGAAATTTTTTTTAATTCGACTTCTACTTAAAAAACATATTAAATGAGATCTAGGATTTTTGTAAAGACCTTCACCACGGTTGGTAATAATGTTTAAACTTCTTATACAACTATTTTTTGCAGTTGTTATAAATAATAAAAAAAATTAAAAAATTTAAAAAAAATAAAAATAAAAATAAAATAAAATTCATTTTCTCAACTGTGTGACTTAAAAAACCTAACTTCCAATAACTCAAAGAACAAGATAGCAACCATATTGCCCCCCCCCCTTTTCCATTCTATCCTTCTTTCTCTTTTTTTTTTACTGAATTTTTTTTAAAGCGTGATAGCAATTGTGGTACTCCAAAATTTAGATAATAATTTAAGCAGCTTCTCCTGGGTTAATTAAGCAAAAACTCAAGTAAGAAGAGAAGCACAGATGACGTTTGTAATCACCTTTTGCCAAAAGAAAAGAATATCAGCATCCCTTTGATTGATGACTTCCATTTTGGTATGATGGTGAATGTTATTCTGACTGATCTTCTCATTAGCAGGGTTAGAACCTTGATATAGATAAAGTTTTTCAGCTTTAATGCTTTTGTTTCCGTATTCCATCACATGGGATCCACCACTGTACGTGTTGTAGTTTGAGGTCCGAGTTTTGACCTGCTTAACGAAAACATCTTAATCATCTACACATGCCGTTATTATCCATATCCCTACTGTAACTTTCTAGAAACCAAATATGAACCAGACCATATAAATCTTACCGACTCGTATTGGTCCCTGAGTGTCTCCTCCTTTAAATTGTGGGTCTCACTGCACCAAAAATTTGAAGATTATAACCAAAACTGAATCAGGCTACTGAAGAGAAACAGAAAGGTTGGAAAGAAGATGATTATCGAATGCCCTGGTTCAGCTGTTATATTGGTGCCATTTTTGTAAAAATTATTTACGGGTTCCGTGAGAATTGCTAGTTCATGCCCACCTTTATCAGATATATTATACTGAAATGAGTGATTTCAAAATTTGTTTTCTTGGGCCACATAGGTCTATCATTACTTCCATACCAGTATAAACCATCGTTGTTAAAGGCGTTGAAGCGAGGACAAAACGAAGACCCCCTTCAACACTTTAAGCGAAAAGCGTTGTGAGGGCGGGAACAAAATAAACAAGAACAACCATAATAGTAATGACTAATAAATAAATTTAGTAATGACTAATAAATAAATGAATTTATACTAATAATATATACAATGCATTTTATATACACCTAAGCTTCTAAATAACAAATCCAGGTAATATAAACTAGTGTATTAATAAACATAATTTTTTCACTAATATTAATAAAAATAAAATTTTCACTAATATTAATAAATAATATTACTAAATATTTACCTAAGAACCTACTTAGGATTATAAAATACTTGTAAGGGTATCAAATAGTTATGCTAAATTATCTATTATAATAATTGAATGCTTGGAGGGGTTTGTAAGTAGCACAAGTATAAATATCAAAATTCGGGTAGCATCAGTAACATAACAAATTAGCTTAGGACTAAAAGCAAAATTAAAAGTTGAATGTACATCCATCCCAATCCACCTTTTTGTTTTTATATGGGTACAGGCATGAAATTATTACAATTAGGAAGGGCATTTGGGGATCACCATTAAAATTCAAAATTTTCCTTTTAATTAATGAGCTTTGAATTTACATATTATGCCAACAACATATGGTTTGTAAATAACATATCACTAAAGGGGTAGTTAGGGAACACGAGTAAAATTCACTTGATTTCCCGACCATAATTCCTTTAAAAAATGCTCCCTATTTTCCAATTATTTAGAACCACCCCCACGCGTATGCGCCGCATCGGGGATAGGCTTCCGGAAACTTTGTGAAAAAAAAAAAAATTAACACTCACTCGATTGGAACCTATCAGAGCTTTAGCAACTGCACAACAAGCTTTTATTAATATCTCACTCTCAACTCTCCTTCATCCCCATCTTTGTTGCTCTTCTTGAAGACACGGATTATGTGAGAGAACATATTAAGATTAGATATTCTCTTTTGACTAGATAGATTATGTGTTTAGTTAGTGAGCAGATTCAATGTACACTGAATCTTGAAATGTTAAGGGCTAGGGATTCAGGTGGGTGAGCTTCTTTGATTAATTGGGCTGCTAGATCTTAATATCTATAGGGTTTTTTATGATAAAGATTTGATCATGATGTCATTGGTAGTGAAAAGCAAAGTTAAAAAGAAAATGAGTGTTTTTCCTTCTTTCTTTTTTGCCTCGAAATCTTTTCTCTAGAATCATCAAATATTAAAACTGGAAGTACTTATTATCATAGAAGAGGTTTCTAGGGAAGTCGAACTCAAGAAAATACATATTATTCCCTGAACTTCGTTTTCTGAAGTAAAAAAAAATGAATTGACCATTAAATAATGCTCAGTCTCACAGTCTCTAATTGGGTCCTTAGGTCAATGCGAAATGGAGAGGTCTCTGCTATGTTTTGTTTCAAGATTCAAGTGACCACGTCAATCATCAAAACAAGCTCCATGACCAACTTCCATTGAATTCCATTTCGATCTTTATCTCAGCTCTGCACCCATGAGACCATTGGAATTATAACTGTTTCTAGTAGATTACCTAAATATAAATATTTCTGTAGATAACACAAAACAATTGAATTCGAAACATAACCTAGTTTTCTATCTTAGCTTCCCAACCTTCATTCCAACAATCATACTTCCTACCCATCCATTCCTCAAACAACTTCCAACCCTAAAAACCATAGTTTTATCGTTTAGATTCCACTTTACGAAATGTTAATAATCCAAACAATAACAATTCCATTCTAGATTGCCCTAGATTTCATTGACAAGCATCCATGGATAAATTGGGACTAAACTCATATTCAGTACACACTACAAGACGCAAAGACAAAATAATACCAGATGTAAATTAGGCTCAATACGTAAGGCCTCATTTCTAAGAAGTGATGTAAGAGGAGGAAACTGAAAGAGAACCACTACTCGTACAAGCCCATTTCCAATGATCCCACTCACCATCAAGCCTCATCAATGCAAGTGTTTCCACCAACCATCGTCCTCTTTCTAAGGTGAAGGTTCCACCCAACACCATTGGAATCCTTTACATGAAAGTCACACCACCTCAAATTTTAGCAAAGATACATTATACAGCTGAAAATTCATTGTTAGGACGTATCTTATCTTTTTCGAAAAAACATGACAACTTGTACATATTGTAATAACGTTTGTTTGCCTGTAACAAGGTATTTTGATTTGTTTTGATGACTCTCCTTCAAGACCACCTGGCTGATTGTTATACCTCCACCGCCAAATGCAATGCAATGATCATCTCCTTGAATGTTCTAACCCCCAAAATCACCCCTCTTTGGGGAGAGCCACCAACAGCTAACCAACTATGCAAAGAATGCTGCCATTTGTCCTTCCACACACGCAATTGGCAAAAAAGAAACCCTAGCAATTTCTTCATAAAAAAAAGAGATGATAGATGAGGATGTTGGCTAAGGCTCGGCACTCGTTGCCAAACCGAGCCTTTTCCTTTGGAGAGCAATCTACTTTATCAAGATGCAAGTAACAGTCTCAAAGGTTCAAAACCTCAAATCCGTCATAGCAATACTATTGCATTCTCTCCTAAATACAAGTCATTGTCAATACTATTGCATTCTCTCCTAAATACAAGTCATTGTCCCAAAGTTTCAACAACAGGTCCAACAACTCTTTACTATTTCATTTTACTCCAAATGGACACCCAAAATATTGACATGGAAGGACCCCCCCCCCCCCCCCTTAAAAAAAAAACCACCGCCAATAATAACACTAAAGGAAGTTTATATTGAAACCCAAAGTCTCCACTACAGACTAAAATGGTATGTCTCTGGTAAGGATTAACATGGTCTCAGCAATTGTCAATTAAGAAAATAGTGTCATATTCGATTCAAGATATAATCGGAGCCATGATGCAATCCACACCCAAGCCATGAAGCTCAATCTACTCGAGACTTTTGCTACCATGGTAAAGTGAAAAAGCAATATCAACAATATTATAGGTTAGTTTAGCAATATTAATATTATAAATAATTGAACCTATTAAGTAAGACCCGAAAATAGTAGTTAGGACATTATTAGCCAATTAGGTTTCGTCAATTAGCCTGTCAAAAAGAAGTTAGAAATATTATAAATAAGGCAATGAATTGCTCATTGTTCTTAGGTTGATGATTGAAAGAACAATTATTTTCTTAATTGTTTTCCATTAACTTTTGTCAGTTTTATTTCGATTATTGCTACATTTGTTTTGATTATCGTTCTTTAATTCTATCAATTGGTAAGTCGAAGCGCTCCTTTTGTATGATGCAGAAGAAAAGCTTGGAAGATGACATAAAAAGCCTTGAAACAATGGAAGACTTCGAAAAAGTATCTTAGAAACGGAAATAGAACTAGAGACAAAAGAGGATACTCGGAGCGAAGATTGGAAGAACAAATTGGCAGAATCGAAACAATGAATCGAAGAAAAGATCGAGACGAAAATAGAGACAGACGTAGAAAAAATAGCGAAGGCAATGAAAGGGAGATAAAGAGATGAAACTGCTTTTCTGTTAGGAATCAAAGAAACCATCGGATGCCCACAAGCAGCACCACCATCTCCTCCAGCACCGCCGATAGTGTTGCACAGGCCAACCACCCATCACTCCCCAGATCATTGCTTTCTCTCTCCTAGGCGGCACTACACAAGCTGGTGAGTCGATCGACTCCCTCCATCATCCTCCTCAATTGATAGACTCCCCCTCCCCGTCCTAGTCGATCGGCTTCCCCCTTCCTCCACCGACTGACTCCCCCCTCCTCGGTCGTCATCCACCAACCTGCCACAACCCTCATTTGATCGCCCAGGCTAATAGGCCCTCACAAACCCTAGCAGTCCCCTCCACTCAAACACATCCCAACCCTTTCTCCATTGCCTCTCTCCAACCCACTACACACCCTGCGCAACCCCTCTCTCCACCCCATTAAGCCTTCACCCCGGTAAAACCCCACACAAAAGAGAAAATACAAGGGAGATCGAGGAACAAAGTGTACCTGATTTGGGATTCTCGTTTGAATAGGGGTTGCCATCGAACGTCATTGGTGACTTATGATGCCGAAATTTTCTAGTCAAAGAAGACCAAACCAATCCCGGCCGAGTTTACTTGTTATGTTGCAAGCTCATGATCAAGTCTGTCACTAGGATAGTGAGTTGTTCCACCGTTGGAGGTTTCACCGAGATCCTAGTGCCCTTCGACCATACCCTTGTGTGCGCCACCATGATGAAATTCATCGGCTATTGTGATGAAGAGATCACTGGTTGGTTGTGAATCACCGTTAAGAAGAAGCTATTTACACCATCCACAGTTCTTCATGACACCCCATGAGTTTAATTCATATTCTCATGAGAACCAGGTTATTTGCAGCTACTAGGGATGGGCACGGGATGGAATGGGACGGGATAGATCTCATACCTATTCCATCCCATTCATTCGGGACCGGGTCGGGATAGACCTCATCCCGACCTCGTCCATCCCAAACGAGTTCGGGACAAGACAAGCATGTACTTAGTTAATAACTTTGTAAATAGTTTCTTCTTCACAAGACTTGTGTTTATTGTACTTGGTTATGCTATAGTACTCACTTCCTGCCATTAGTTCACCTCATCACGGAAGGGACAAAGTAATTTACATGCCCATATCGATATAAACAAACAAGTTTTTGTTTTACATTTTTCATGGATTATTATTGTAAAGATGCAGGCATTAACAGTTTTAAATTTTTTTCATGTTTTGCTGAGAATAGGATGGGCTAATAAAACCTTAACTTTTTTCCAATGAACTAAGTTAATTGATGGTTTCATCATACAAGTAATGCATATCTTCCATTTCTCACCAAACACCATTGGAAGGAAATATATAAAATATAAGTTTAAATTTTTTTTCTCAATTCACAGTCATAAGCCTTTTCAAAATCAACCTTACACATCATCTATCAACCCCCCAGAAGGCCACCTCTGAGCTTAGAGACAATCCTCCTCATATGCCTCGTTCAAAATCCACAATAATATGCTTTATACAAGATTTAAACGCCTCGTCAATGCTTTGGCGATGATATTGTAACAACTTCGAACGGTCTAACAAAGCTATAGTCCCTCAAGTCACAATAACAAGCACCTTCCTCTTCTGTGGAGTGTCGATGCAAATGACTCACCCTTTTGTAACTTGGAGTTGAGAATGAATTCACAGGATGCATAAGCTGGTGTGGATCAAGCATGTCCCTCCTACGACATTTTTTTCTTCTTTCGACCATCATCAATGGCAAAATTCTTACAATGGATAACCTTAATAGAATAGATTTGACACTTTCCAACTACTGTGTTAATCACCTCCTCTTGTTATGTCAACTCTCGTTCTTGTTATGTCAACTCTCGTTCTGCATCACCCCTGCCTGCCTCATTATTTGATTGGTCTGAGCTATGGAGTTCAACTAGAAACTAGCAGAACAAGATTGAATTTATTTGCAATAGGAGAATGGATTTGGGATAGATCTTTTCATGCTTTTGTGGATCATATGAAAATAAAAGAACAATATGGAGAGAAAGGAACATAATTTTCAAATCTAGTGTCAAGGATGTAAAATCAACGTTTTGTTATGTGTTCGCCTCGAGTGTTTTAAAAAATGTCACTGTTTTAAAAAATAAAATGTCACTAATGTAACTGGGGAGTTCATAACAAAATTACTAGACACGTGTGCATTTGTTCTAGTCTTGGTGCTCTTTCCTCTAAGTGCTAGCTTTACTTTTTATCAATTAATAAAGAAGGTAACAAAGATCACTTATGTCCTAAGGGCGTAATAGGAAGTGAGCATTTTGAAGCTCCCACGCTACCTCCATCATAAGTGAGTGAAAACCTATGTAGTAAATGCGGATAACGGTCCTTTCGTGGTTCATGACCGATTTAAGATTAAGTGGATTAATCGGTCATACTTTTTCAAATTATACATTTTTATACCCTCACTAATATAAATTATATAAATAACATATCTTCATAATAAAGATTAATAAGACAAGTATTATAGAGCAACAAAAGTCATATTATCATGTCCAAAACATCACACATTATAGATCAACAACCACCACCACCAAACAGGAAGACAACCACCACCACCAAACAGGAAGACAACCACCACCTAACAGAACAATCACGATTAATCATCGATTTCTTGATGACTCACCGATCAATCGGTGAGTCTGATTAATCGGTGACCACTAAACCCAATCACTAAATGCCTAGTTCAGATCGGTCTACCCCCGATTTACACTAAATCGTTGATTAATCAGCGATTAATCGCCGCATAAATAACCCAGGTGAAGAACAACAATATATATACACTTCAACCGCTCAAATGATATACTATAAATAAAAACACTACGCAAATAAGGGTTCCATCTACCCTTCAAAACTCACAAAGTTTTTTCAAGAACTCAAGCATGTAATTCTCAATGAATGTCAACCCCTCTGCCATGGGTCATCATCAATCATCAATTGATGGCTTATATACATCATTAAGCTGCACAAGTTGGAGCCCAATCTAATCCTCTACCCTACGAATAGCCTCCATCCAACTTCTTTAGAGGCACGGACATGGCGCAAGGAAAAACCAATAGTGACTCGTTGGATATGATTAGTGCCCTTCAATACGAAGAAAATACGTGCCTAATTCACAAGTTCCACTACTATGCACATTTAACAAAATTTTCCTGTAAATTAGCTTTGGAAGGTAGGTAATGAAATCCCTTCCTACTTGTTTCCAATCTCATAAACCATGTTAAATCAGATTGATTTTTTCGAAAATAATAATAAAGATTTCATCTTTCCATATAACAAATTACTGAAAATTTTTGGATTACGTGAAGTATTTAGATCCTAAAGAGAAACTCAAAAGATATAAAATCAATCTGATTGGCTTTTTCTACTTCCTTTTTTTTTTCCCTTTCTCTTTAACATAACATGGCATGAACCCTAAACATAATCCTCAAAGTAGTTCATTTCTAAGAGTGAAGTATTTAGATCCTAAAGAGAAACTCAAAAGATATAAAATCAATCTGATTGGCTTTTTCTACTTCCTTTTTTTCCCCTTTCTCTTTAATATAACATGGCATGAACCCTAAACATAATCCTCAAAGTAGTTCATTTCTAAGAAGCTGCTCCTAGAAATTTCGGTCGAGTTCAGAAGAAGAAATAACAAACCTGTCTTCCAGCCACGCAACACTGTACAAGTCCCCTAAACAGGTCATGTACTCTGGAGGTGGAGAGGGTTCCGTGCCTGGGCAATAAGTTCCGTAACTACTCTCCTCGGCATTTGATGCTGTAGTGACATAAATGTTAAGATCTTCAGGCATCAAACCTTGAAAGATACTCCCACTCTCGCATGCTTCCACATAGAGTACCTGTATGATTAGCCAAACCCTATTACCTTCATCCAAATTTCTACATTATTGTATATATCCAGAAATCCTGCACCATTGAATGGATTAACCCCACCAAAACATAAAATAAATTAACCATACAGACAAAAAACTATATGAAGTGTCTTCTTCTAGTAGTGTAACTACGATATTCAATTTTTCCCCTTTTTGGCTCATATATATATGTGTTTATACGTTGCTGCGAATAATCTGTTCATGCTGATTGGTCTTTGCATACTAGCAGTTTCGAGTTAGAAATTCTTCCATATTAAACAAAACACTTGAGATGAGATTCTGTGTGTCTCCGTGTAAGATAGATAGAGAAAGAGAGAATTACCATTTCTTTGTAGGTACCAGATGCATGTTTCTTCTTCAATACCTCAATGAAGTCAGCAGCATAGAGGTAAGGCATATTAGGCATCCCTTAAACAAAAGAACACCAACCAATTGTTAGAAGAAGTACCACAGATTGAGACTAGGAGTTCATAAAGAATGATACACCCATATTTGTCATGATTGTCAACATCGTATGTACCGTATGTAACATATATAGTTTCTGCACTTTACTAGGGGTACTGTACATACCATATCCGGTTCATTTTAGGGTACACACCGGACAGCCCATAGCATACATCATACTGAGAAAGGGTATTTTTGAATTTAAGAAAATCATTGTCAATCTTCTACTTTTAACCCTTTTAAATATGTTTTATTTTTTCTACTTTTAACCCTTTTGTGTATGATTTATCAAACACTTCATCGTGTTTAAAAGTGTTTTTGAGAGTAAAACCAAAAGGAACCTTGCATGTAGTGAAACCACCAAATAATCCTCTCTTAACTCAACACAGCAACTCGGAATCACAATCCGTTGTCGTGGCTAATTTTAGGAATCACAGTTCGACCTTTATAGGTAGTTTTCTTTAAGAGTGTCTGCTATTTAGCCTTTAGCCACTTTCTGTATGAGGTGTCTTAAGTATGGTCATACTTGATAGGTTTTAGTGAATTAAAATGTGAAATAAATGGTGGACAATAGTTACCTGTACAAATGCCATATGAATGAAAGTGTTTTTTTGGACCTACTTGCCTACAAATAACAATGCTTAGATATGTGTACATATATATTTTCTTCTTCAACGCATTTACAGTATACGATACTACAGATATATCTTAAAATTTGGGGTTTTCAATATAATGCAATTTCAGGAAGTGCTAAGCGCATCATGCAACTAATATTGGTCTTTACATTAAGAGACTTGTTGAAGATGCAAATGTAATCTACATAGTATTAAGGTCCAGCAGGAGGCATATCAAGTTCAAGCTCATCTAACACAAAGTAAAATAAGGCACAAGAAGGACACTCAGAACTTATACTCACCGAGTACTCCTGGCCCCCCATGATCAGAGAAGTATAAAAAGATTCTGTCATTGGGTTTGCTATCAACTACTTTTCCACTCCCACCTTGCACAGCACTTCTATCACCAAGAAGAACCGCGTACAAGTTTTGAACAGTGACATGTTCTCCTGTATAATCCTACAATAATAAAAGACTCGTTAAGCAAAACAAAACCCTCAAAGTGAGAGAAGGAAGATATAAATTGACAAAGTCTAGACAATCCAATGGAACAGCAAGGATTCCACTCTTGGTTAGCAACAGATTCTGCATTTATTTCCATTTTTCAAGCTAATAGAGAGCAAATTTTATCACTCAGCTAAATATGGTCCCCTCATGTGAGGACTTGAGGGTTAGTCTACACAAACCTACATAACAAGGACACAGAGCCGGGTAAGGTATCCAACACGGATACATGTTGGCTAGAAAAACATAATAAGGGATACACTGGCGACACATTTATACTTTTTAATATTATTTACTTTTCAACAATAAGTTTTGAATTATTAGTCATATTCATTCACTTATTGCTACTCATGTATCGCTAACTTGCCATAATATAACATTTAAAAATTGAAACCTTTCCAAGATATGTGAAAAATAGTAATGATCTAAAACAATGGAGTGTTGATGGGAGTAGCTTTGAGTGTTAACATGCGTAACATATTAACCAAGCAGATGTTTGTTTGCACTTCCAAGTCGAAATGGAAATTTTACATCTTTTTTTTTCCAACAACAAATCTCTACTCCGTCATCCAAAAGCATGAATTATAGGTTATGTTCCACTGTCATGAGAGTGCCTTGCAGGTCCATTCAAAACTTTGTCAATCAAAAGCATGAATTATAGGTTATGTTCCACTGTCATGAGAGTGCATTGCGGGTCCATTCAAAACTTTGTCAATCAGGTGCGAGTCCATTAGCAACTCTTTGGATAGATGTAAAAGTCACTATTTGGCTGTGGACTTCTAAATGAGAGAAATTTGCAGACATTCAATTTTCTTCTTGTATGTTTAATTGGGATTGTATGCACATGACACATGACAGTGTATAATTTTTGTATAGGTTAGTGGTTTTACTAACTTTTTTTTTTTAAATACCAATACTACACCTTGTTTTCTAATAAAAATTAATTAAAATAACCCTCCATCACTCATGACCTTAAGTTTTGGGGTTTGGCATCATACTCTATGGGTGTGTGTTTGGTGGGTAGAGAGAAAAAGAAACCCTCAAGCGAATTGATTCTCAAATTAATATTTGAGGGGTCGATAGCAAAGCATAATTTTTTTTATTTTTTTTTTACATTTTCATGTCTTTACGGTTCAACGCCCATAGAGGTTCAGAATGTTGGGCTACTACGAGACAACATACGCATAGGATGGCAGTAGCAGAAATGCGTATGTTAAGGTGGATGTGTGGTAAAACTCGTAAGGATAAAATTAGAAATGAAAGAATTAGGAGATACTTAGGTGTAGCGCTCATAGAGGACAATTAAAGAAAGACGTTTAACTTGGTTTGGTCATATGCGGAAGAGACCAAGCACGGCGCCAATTAGAAAATGTCTAGATTGGCAAGTTAATGGAGGATGTAGACGGAGGGGACGACCGTTGAAAACTTGGATGAAGGCGGTGAATGAAGATATCATTAAGCTTGGATTAGGTGAGGATATGTGGGAAGATCGCATTGCTTGGAGAACCAAAATCCATGTGGCCGACCCCAAAAATCTCGGGAATGGGCTTTGATGATGATGATGATGTCTTTATACATTCTCTTAGGGTGTGTTTGATTGCACGGAATCCTATGCAATGGAAATCCATGAGGACACTACCTAGATCTAAGCTAATTTGAGGTCACTCACCAATTCATCATTTGATTTTGATCAATGGAAATGAAAGTCACATGAACATGAAAATCACATGCTTTAGGGACCAAGGAGTGTGATTCCTATGTCCATGGGACTTTCATCACAAAATCAAATGGTGGATTGGTGACCGAACATCAGATTAACTTAGATTTAGATGGTCCTGTCATGGATTCCCATGGCATAGGATTCCATGCAACCATACACACCCTTATTGTGGCGAAAATTATGCTAATATATAAAGGTTGGTTTTTTGCAAGGTAATCTCCTCATGTAGATCATCCTCGTAAAAGAGTGCAAGTTTTTTGAAATTTCTAACTCGTAGTCATCAAGGTCACGGTTGAGAATTTTTCCAGCTTAAATAGCATGTTATGGAGTTCCAAATGAGTCATTATTTTATTTTTCTAAAAGTGATCTACCTTGTTCAGAGATGATGCAGAAAATATCATATATTGTGAAACTTGAAGGTGGATGAAATAGGTGGTGTGTACATGTTTATTATGTACAAGTGGAGGCTATGCAGTTAATGCGGAAAGCGGTCGTAAAGCGGTCAGGACCGCATTACGATTTTTCATAATTATGCGAGACTAAGCGGAATTATGCGGACAATACAAGTTTTTTTATCTGTTTATAACATACCCTAGTAAGAAAAGAAAATGAAGGAAATTTGAATTTGAAAAGCAAAAGAAAGGACTAACCTTAGGGTCTTTGAAGCTAGAATGTAGCAAACCTTTTTAACCCAAAACAAACGAAATCGTAAAGCAGCAGCCACCAAACAACAACCTTTTATTTTCTTCCATATAGGATCACATCTGGAAGCAAGGCATGAAAGATTTAAAAAAAAAATCTCTCACCCAAACCAAACCAAAACAAAACATTGAAGAAGTATAGAAAAAAGAGAGATCTTTAACGAAAATCAAGAAGAAAAATCGATAAAGGACAAACCTTTAGCCCCAATAAATCAGAGAGGTTTTTTCAGAATCAGAGTTTTTTTCATAAGCAGCATAAGCTCTCAAGCCCGGCGAAGGCGAAAACTCTGTCATCATTGACTTACATGAGTTACATCTCAGCAGAGGGAAGAAGCGAATGGACTAGGAGGAGAGGGAACAGCAGCAACCGATCGATTCTCTTCTTCTTCTCCAGCCAATCTCTTCTTCTTTTTCAGATCTGCAAAGATCGATTAGGTTTTTTTTTTTCATATATAAAGACCGACAAATCAGCGAGTCAGCTGGGCCGGTTAAGCGCTAACTCGCAGATTTTTGACCGATTTCGATCGATCCACTTAAAGCCAACCGAGTCGACCCTATGCGTTTCGGTCCAACCCCGTATAGCGCTTTTTGACCGATTTTCGGCCGCATTAACTGCACAGAGTGGAGGTATATAAACATGTTACTTGTTTGTTTATTTATGTATGTTGAATTTGGCATTGTTTTAGAGTAGAATTTGGGATAATTGGGTGAAGTTGAAATCAAAAAAGAAAAGAAGCAGAGATGAGAGGTGACTCCGGGCAGAATAGCGATTATTCTGTAGGCTAGTTTTAACAGATAATTAACAGGGAAGAACACAAGAGAATTGCCCAAAACACAGAGAAATAACTCTAATATTCAATTCAAATTATCAAAATCAAAAGTCTATTACAATATTGAGAAAACTCTATTTATAGTGCTCAAATAACTTGAATAATAATCAGCCTATTTCTAAAAAAAATTTATAATCAAATACTAAAATAACAAGCAGTCTATTCCTAAAAGAAAAAGTAAAGTCTAATCTTAAAAGGAAACTGCCTATTCCTATAAGAAAAAATAGAATCAAATACTAAAATAACAAACAATCTATTCCTAAAAGAAAAAATAAAGTTTAATCCTAAAAGGAAACTAAAAATACTCCTAATTAAATTGAAAGATTACGAATAAGTTATTTAATAAATAACTTTGAGAGCAAATTAGGAACCATATAAACCCAAATTAGGAATCCTAGAAAATCAAATTAGGAACCCTAGAAATCCTCTTGCATCAGTCACCCCAGGTTGGAAAGAACTCGTCCTCGAGTTCACAACAGCTTCATCGGAATCCTCTGGTGGTAGCCCAGGAGAAAGATCCTCTGGTATCAGGTCAGAAAACTCTGCTAGCTGCTGCTGCACCTCTACTGGCAAATTTGAAATCACGTCTGCTGCACTCTCCCCACAAGATAGCAGAGCATAGACCATGTCTCCAGCTTGTCTACACGAGCAACTATATGTTTCCCATAAGTGTACTTCTTTAGCTCATTCAAATGAACCTTTATTCCCGACAGGATTAGTTCACGTTGCTGATCATCGCAAGTCTCCAACACTTTCTGTACGACAACATAGTTTGCAAACTGATCTTTCATCATTGCCTGTAGTGGCTCATTTTCATCAGTGGTGCCTAGCATCTCATTGACCAAGATCTGATGCTCAGCAGGACCACCAAAAGTCAAACATTTCTCTACCACATTAGATGCGAATTTCTGCAGGCTCATTTGAACTAGCTGTCCAGCTAATTTCGTAATAATGGTAGGACGTTCATGTGACTTTCCATGCTCCAGGACATGCTGAACAACATAGTTTCCATACTGGTCTTCTGCTAACATGCAAACAGATGCCAAAATTTCATCCATCATAATTTGCTGCGTTTTTGCATCAGCACAGTGCTCCAGTACTCTCTGTATCACACGACACCCATATGGATGCATGGATAATGTCACAACTTGATCATAGAAGGAGGAGACAATAAATTGAATAGCATCTTGAGGAATGCATTCAATACACTTTTGGATGACATGATTCCCATTTTGATCACGTACACAACGCATGACATGACCATCTAGCTCAGGAACCATTTGAGTCTGCTGATCCAAATCAACATCATGGCAAATATCTAAGAAGAGTTTCTTCTTCTCTTCTACGTTATGTCTTAGAATCTCCTCTGGAAGTTTTGTTCTTTCAAAGTTGATGAACCTCACCAAACGGGCAAGTATATGCAATGAGCCAATCAGGCAAACCAGCAAGCAAGCATGTGCCCAAACCAGCTTTTCCCAAATCGATATAATCTTCTTCAGAAACAAAATTCAACTACAAGCCTCTAGCATCAATCGATGTCTATCCAGTATCCCGTGGCACTCTGAAATTACCTTTTGATAAGCCCCTTCACCGGTCAGATTCAAGTAGCATCCTCGACAAATTTGACTACCACACAAACAAACAAACAGATGCTTCATACTCTTTTTTGCTCTCTGTTACCGAGTTGTAATCAAAAGTGATCTCCTCACCATATCCGATTGTTCTTACGGAATAAACTCCAAACTAGTACTGTCCATCCACAACAGTAACTTTGGCTTCGCAATTTGGTCTGCAGGAATGACATATTCTGCTTGCATAGTTTGCTTTGTGCATGGCATCAACAACTAAATCATAACTGTCCTTTGGCTTTTCTAAATATATGTTATAGAATTCGGGTGCCGGATCTTTGCTATTTGTTTGCAAAGACCGAATACCATCCTGTTTCTCGAGGGGTAGTGCCACCATTGGCAAACCAGCCCACAGAACTTCTGTGCCAGTCATGTGAGCATTGCACAAGGGTGTGTCAAAAAATAAATCTGCTAAAGCATTACGCCTAATATGTTCATTTTTCATTGCATATCTGTGAATATAATTTGGCCTGGTTTCACACACCCTTCCCAGCAGCATATGCCCGAAGTCTAGCCTTTCCTGCAGCTGGGAATCTGAGAAGCCAAAGTGCACTATTGGGGACACGCTTGAGAATATTGCACCAAGTATTAAAGATCTCAGGATCCATTTTATATAGTTGATTGAAGCATGCAAATAGGAACTTATCTTCTAGTCTGATCACTTGTGACGGCAAATTGGATCCAATACGTCACGATTTTTCTAAATAGGTGCATGCTGCATTGCAAATATTTCATTCCTTGCACCCTTAGTATAACCATTAAGATTGATGAGAATCTGTATCTTGCCTTCGTTAATCAATTTGGCAATCACATCAGATGACATTGCCGATACATCAACAAAGTGCTCAACTTCAGTCTGGATTCGTGTCTCCATTCTGTACCGTCATCCTGACTTAAAGCATAGCAAAAGACCTCTGCATTTTCTCGATTATGCATACCAAATACTGACCCCATGAGATGTGATTAAGGATGATTACCAAAGTCACTGCTGACATACCCTATTCTTAATCTTCCATTTCTACCATCATTCTTTATAGGCAGCCGAGGAGGGTGACAGAAAGGAGGAAGCGAGTACCGAGACGCGATCAAAGAGCAATGTGTTGCATATTTACAACTGATTTCCAAAGCAAGTTTAGGATCAACTGGATACGCAATTGCATGAAAAGGTTGCACACTTGGAAGAACCGACATCTTGATCTGTCTTCTTATAATCCCTTCAACTTCAACAAACTTGTTGTCTCGATCAGACATACTGCAAAGTGTGAAGAAGGTTACAAGTTGCTTTTGGAAAATCAAGTCGCACGAACAATGCTTACATATAACTTTCAATAGAAGCTTCCACATGTCCACTGTCTTTATAAGTTGAAGCCAAATTTGCATGAGCTTCAGGCATTGTTGGACGCACGGTAACAGCTCGTATATAATCCTGAATTGCCTCACTAACTCTAGAAATTTTCGTATATGTGTTGCCTCTGTTGACAAACACATTTGCATCAACAATATCCAACTCTTCATCAGTGTCATACACAGGCTCTCCAAGCTCTTCAGTTTCGTCTACCACGTCTTCCTCAATTAGGAGATTGTTACCCTTCTTAATAGCAGACTTCATGTACTCAGTCGCTCTATGTCCTTGTTCACAACATCTAAAACATCTAATAATTGAGTTAGAATTACCCTGTGGTGGCTGCTGGACATGACGGAATTCTTGAGGGCGAACTAGCTGACCGCTTTGATCACTTCTGATCACTTGCCTCCTGTTTTGCTGTTTTTCCACAGTAAGTGCACGCTGGTAGGCTTCAGAAACGGTCCACAACGAGTGAAGTCACTGAAATAAGGGTTGAGTGGAGCCGAAAGGAATGAAGTGACCCTTCATCTTTTTCTTCATCTTCTCCCAATCAGTGATCTTGGCCTTGCCCTGCCTGTCTCGTGCTTGCTTCAACTGCTTCTACCACGCAGATGCTCTGCCTTGAGTTTTTTTGCGACCAATTTCACCTTGACATGATCTGGACTTCTTATACTAAAAAATATGTTCTCCTTCATTCAACCAATCCACGAATCCTTCGGCTTGTAACGTACCCAAAAACTCGAGTACATCCACTTCGAAACCGAGATTTTCATGACAATCCTCCCGACCACGGCGCTCCCAGATTCGAGCACGATGGTGATACGGATTTTTGAAATTGGAATCAAAATCGTGATCTTCAATCTAACGATCACCGAAATCCTGCTCCGTTAGACGCTGGGTTAACTCTGCACCTTGCCTCTATAAATCCTTAATCATCACATCCTTAACGTTACGATTATGGTTTGGGCTTCCTCGTTCGAAACTTGCCTCTATAGAAACTGATGAAATTTCACCCCAAGAAGATGCTGAAGCTCTGATACCAGCTGACGCCGGGCATAATAGCGATTATTCTGTAGGCTAGTTTCAACAGATAATTAACAAGGAATAACACAAGAGAATTGCCCAAAACACAGAGAAATAACTCTAATGTTCAATTCAAATTAGCAAAATCAAAAGTCTATTACAATATTGAGGAAGAACTCTATTTATAGTGCTCAAATAACTTGAATAATAAGCAACATATTCCTAAAAGAAAAATTAGAATCAAATACTAAAATAACAAGCAGTCCATTCCTAAAAGAAAAAGTAAAGCATAATCTTAAAAAGTAAATTCTCTATTCCTAAAAGAAAAATACAATAAAATACTAAAATAAAAAGAAAATAAAGCCTAATCCTAAAAGAAAAATAAGAATATTCCTAATTAAATTGAAAAATTACGAATAAATTATTTAATAAATAACTTTGAAAGCAAATTAGGAACCATATAAACCAAAATTAGGAATCCTAGACAATCAAATTAGGAACCTAGAAATACTCTTGCATTAAGAGGAAAGGGAGCAGACAGATATTGGTGGAGATGACAAGGAAATGAAGCGAATTAGTTACCTTGGGGACACCAGCATAAACATCTTGACCTTGAGGATGAT
Source organism: Berberis vulgaris (assembly GCA_963556465.1). Taxonomy (NCBI): domain Eukaryota; kingdom Viridiplantae; phylum Streptophyta; class Magnoliopsida; order Ranunculales; family Berberidaceae; genus Berberis; species Berberis vulgaris. The sequence continues at coordinate 41,093,279 of OY747128.1, forward strand.
TGATAATGAGACCTGGTCTTGGATTCAATTCATTGAAAGCGATGTCGTCATACATAAAAACCACTATGTTCTCCTCCTTCAATCCCCCTTTCTTCACCAACTGGTACGCATGACACACGTCCGCCTGGTGCCTGTAATTCTCGAACCCGGACGAACCGGCAACAAGAACTGCCCATCTGGTGCCCATTTCATCGCCCTCGACTCGCTGAGTTGGCATTTTGATGACCGATTCCCATCGTTCCAGGCGAGCATCGCAGCAGAGGAAGAACAGAAACGCTAAGAAGAAGCGAATTGCCATGGAAGTGTCGGTGAAGAAGAAGAGCGATTTGGAGCCCTAAATCCTCAAATGCAGAGAGTGAAGATAGATGTTGAGAGAGAGAGGCGGTGGAGCTGATTTGGGAATGGAAGAGACTACTACTAGTAGTATGAGACGACGACTCCATGCAGCAGCAGAGGGAAGGTACACGTGTGAAGCAAAGGTAGAGGACGGAAAGCGTGGCAGAAGCACAAGGTAGCAGCAGCAAGTCAAGTGAGATGCTCTCTTCTCTCCTCATTGTTTTGCTTTGCTCTTTTGTTTCTTTCTTTCTCTTTTTCCTTCTTTTATTTTCATTTCACAATTTCGATCCAAACCATAAAGTAAGTGCACGCTATTCGTGTTATTTTTATTATATTATTAATGATGAGTAAAAATTAATATTTTAAGGAATTTGAATTTGGATTTTTTTTCTTCTTATTAATAAGCGAGCAATCGATACACGTTTGCATGCCATCAATTCGTGTTATGATATATATTTTTTTCTACGGTTAATGTATTAGCATTTGATAGGCTTTTGATTATAAAGCGCTATGATTTTTTTTTGCTTGAGTTAGTGTGTTAGTGTTTGACTCGTCTTTTGATTATAAAGTATAAAGTTCAAAAGTAGGAAATGAAATGTAGAGGCCAAAATGGAAATCCAAAAGTTAGATATATATATAGTTTATATATAATTGAAATGATTCAAATAAACTATATTAAAGACTTAGGTATAATTAATTAATGTTTGAGATGATACTCATTTTGATTGTAAAAAGTATGAAATGTGGATGAGTTCCAACTAATTAAGGAAGATGTTTATAATATAACAATGTTGGATAATGTGGTCAAGTAATTGGTTTGATTATGGGTTAAATAATTATAAAATCATAAACTTTTACAATAGGGTTGAAAATTATAAAATGGTATAGGTTATTATGCGCTGCAATAATTTGCTAATGACCATTTGGGAATTTATGAAATTAGTTATTACATGGATCAATTTTTTTAAATAAAGTAATTAAGGCATTAATTATAGATAACCCAATTGAACATGAGCATTGCTGAAATTTTATGGGTTAAAAATTGGATTAAATATGGGTCAAATAATTAGTTTGATATGGGTTAAATAATTGTTAGATCATAAATATTGACAACAGGATTAAAAATTATAAAATGGAAAATGTTAAGTTGGTAATTTGAGTATAGAATAACATTACATATTCTTTGCTTTTGGCCCGAATTATGAAAGGGGTGCGTTTTGTTTTGGGCCTAATGGCATAGCTTGTAATTATGAAATGGAGCAAGGGCATTTTTGAAAAGCCGAAATATGTTCATTACGAACCAACACTGTTCATTTTGTTCATTTTTGTTATATAAGAAAAGTGATAGATGGTGGTGCATAAGTTTTAGGGAGGGGAGCTCTTTATGACATTGTCATTTCCATACTATCATTTGAGTAAGGCAGCGACTATTTGGCATCACAACTTGCACTCACCCACACCACCCATCTTTCTTCTTCGATTCTCCCTGTTTTTTTGTTCGATCGAAAGCTCCCACTACATCTCCCTTCCCAACTGAACCTCTCCCCTCCCAACTGAATCGTCATTCTCTCCCCCAATCTCTCCCATTCCACTTTTGTTCGACTCACCCAAAATGGTTCATCAATCAAGCGCGCAATGACAAGCGATAGAAGAGATGGGGCTGCGATGGTGGCCATCACAACGGCTGCACCGCCGGCATCCCATCTTCTCATTTCTTTCCAAAACAACCTATCACTCATTCAAAACATAAAAACAAGGTATTGTCCCTGACTTTCGACCAACTTTGACGCTCGATTGAGATCGGTTCTCAAGCTTATAAAAACACGAAAATGTAGTACTCAGAGTTTTCTAATGAACACAATTTTAATCACTTGAAGATGTTTTGAAATGTAGTACTGGATTCGCATGTGCCGCTGTGATTGTGGTTCTCCTACTCGCATGGGCCGCTGTGATTAGCCCATTTTCTGTCATTTGCAATGTTTCCTTCCTCATTTTTTGCAGCGATTGTATGTTTTCAGTTTTATTAATATTTTTTATGTACTCTCCTACACCACATATTTAAATCACTATTCATCTTCTTCTTCTTTCCTCACTTTCTCTTTTCAAGAACAAGAACATCAACAACAACATGGAAAGGGGTAGCGAGAAAGGGGGCAATCGATTGCGAGGGATGGTGAGAGGCAACTGGCGACGACGAGAGATAGAGGAGATGGAGCCACAACCACCATCGCCCCTCTCCACCTTCTTCTTCTCTTTTCCCTCTCCCAGTTCTCCCACTATCTCTTCTTCTCCCACTCTCTCTTCTTCTCGCACAGGATGTCGCCCCTCTCCCTCTCATATTTCCCCCCCCCCTATCATTTTCTATCATAAATTAACAAACACAAATTGAAATTTTAGAAATACTCATTTGAAATCAATCAACAACAAACACATTAGAAATAAAATCAACAGAAAAATGAGGAATGAAGGATTACCAACTTAATTATGATATCAGTGGTTGGTCATGGGATTGGTTTTATGCGTCTGTCCACTCTGGCTACTTCAATTAACGGGGTCAGCAGATAGTGAGGTATTTCTGGATTACCATCAAACGGAGGAATATGCAATTGACCGCTGAAGAACAGATTATCAACGACCATTTTTTGCAGCTTTCTATAGTTCCTTTGGACACCTATCTTACTGATGACATGATGAAACACAATGGTTTGTACAACATGAGTGAAGTCGAGCGGGCTCTGCTAATTGAGAGGCAAGCTACAGAGATTGTTGTCCGTGTTGTCGTTGTTGACGGTGGTAACGTTGTTGTTGATCGAAAAGTGAGCTCGGATGTTAGGGATCTCGATGTTCCTATTAACTCTGTTATCGGTCCGATTTCAAAAAAGAGAAAAGTATCGAGGCCTATTAGTCTGTCGAAGCGGTTGTTTTTGAGTTCTGACCGTGTTCCGAATAAGAAACGGCTCATTGATCATGCTTTTCTTTACTCGGGTTCTATTGATAGAGAACCTGCGAGGGGGGATCACTGCTCTCTGCAAAAGGCGAAAGAAATGAAGTTGGCATTAGAGAGGAGCAAAAAAGATACCATTCGTCTATTGGACGATGGCAAAAAGAGACTCATTTTTGCTTATGGTGGTCTTGACGCTGCTAAGTGTTCTAATGAGGATCCTCGGACCTTAGATAACAAGATGCTCCAACTGGTTGTTGTCCAGTCTAAGGAGATTAGTAGTTGTGATCGAGTTCCCGAGATGCAGTCTCTTCGTTCTCTTTATCTTCTTGTTGACAATGGGACGAAGGTCCCGCCTTCTACAGCCTGATTAGGCTCTTATGTTCTTGTCGGAACTGTTACTCGTTCCGATTCTGCTGCATAAGGAGAGGGTGAGGATGGTTTTCCTATTGTTCCTTATTATTTCCCGGTTGTGGGTGGTGGTTCCTTCATACTTCCGGACCCTTGCGTTCTTCATTCGCGGATCAGTTGGAATGAACCTACTCTCGAAGAGATTTGGGTCAAATCGAACGGGAAGTTTTGCTGGTTTTCCCGGCTTGGCGTGCAGGATGGTGCGCGTAAGCTAATTAATGAATGACACAACCAGTCGGTGGAGAGGCCTTCGATGCCTGTGCTAGATCAGAGCCTTCATCTTGATGATGGTCTTGGGCTTGTAATAGACGAAATGACTCATCTTGCCTACGCAGGGGTGATAGGTTCGAGTCATTAGGCCATTCGTAATCTTGTGATTTCTTTGGAGAGGAAGCTCATCGTGTTGCTATTGGTATTTTCCCATATTCTTTATCAATATGACGCGTTAAAAGTGTTATGTTCTAAGCGGATCAAAGTGGCTGGGGTAGCTCAAGCCTCGTTGGCTGAGATGGAGGGTGCGTGGGATCGGTTTGTGACCGCACTTGAATCATTAAGATCTGAATTAGACGGTATTCATGCACATTTGCATGATGTGAAAAAAAAGTTGTTCGCCGAGAAGGCACTCCATTATGAGGTCACGCGTGTCGTGATAGAACACTCTAAAAATCGCGACATTGCTGAAAAAAGTTGGAGCAATTAATGGCTTCACTTGACGAGGTTAAGGCCGATTCCTCCACGATGCTCACTACTGCTGAGAGCCAACTTATACCGGCCAGGAGTGAGCTTGCTTTGATTAAGGACAGGCTTCGTGTTATGGATGTGGCTAGTTGGCAGTGGGTTGTCGATGGTCGAAGCTTCTGGATTATATTGAGGGTCTTGGTGTTAACTTGTTTCAATAACATCATTTGGTGTATCAGACCTTCGAGGATGAAGACGGTGTTGAAGACCCTCCGGGTGATCCAATGGATGAAGAGCTGCCACATCCTCCTCCTGAAAATATAGCCCCTGTCAAATTATCATTTTTCTTGAGCAGTTACGCTACATTGTGGAGCGATTTCTTTTAATCATCGTGTGGTCGATGTCTATCCTCGCATTGGGGTTTTACGCCTCTGCTTCTCTTTCTTGTTTAATTTATGACCTCCTTTGCTTGACCTGTTATTGCTCCTCACTTGGAATCATTCGCCGAGGCTTGATAGAGTTCGTCGTCACTAATTCTTTTGTTGGTAATTTGGATTGAATTTGTATCCACTAATAGATTCGCCAAGTTGGTCAGTGCAACAACGTTAATCTTTCCGCTTCGATATAGGTCTGCTCGAGTGGGTGATTTTTTTTTGCTGGGGTAAATGTAGTATAGAGCGTATATCAGGTCTCATGATTGTTCTTTCTATCCTGCGGCAGTGGTATCTGCCTTTTATTTTCCTTTGAGTTGTTTGTCAGGCATTCCAATGAATTCATCGAGCCGTCATCTTTGGACCCAATGTTCAATTTCCTCTTTCAGCTAGTAGTAGTCTTCGATATCATGTTCATGATCCTTGAGAAAGGAGCAATACTTGCTTTTGTCTCTTCCTTCTAGGTCTCCTTTCATCCTGGGTGGCCAGTGGACGTTTTTCCAATTGGCCATGTACTTCAAGATGTTGGTTCGACTTGCCTTTAGGGCCGTGTATGGTTTGTATTCCTTTTTCATTACGTTGGTTATCCGCTCGTGATTGGGCTGTGCCGATTATGACTTCCTAGGTTCCCGTTGGTTGGACTCGGTTCTTTTGTCATTTCGATGTTTCTTGGAATGATTGCTATCTTTCTGTGGTCCATCATCTCGCCTTCTTTCTTATTTCATTTCCCGCTTCCTTGATTGGTTTTCCCATTTTTGTTCATTCTTCCTCCTTGCAGTTTTTATCTCTTTAAGGGAGATGTGTTTTTGTGCTATTTTCAGCAAGACTGCAATGCCTTTTGGAGGCTCCAGGTTAATGGCATCAAAGAAGTTGTTTCTCTTCAGTCCGGCAATAAAGGTCACAACTGTTGTGTCGTCACTACATTCATCGATCATTGTCAATTCATTGGTAAAACGAGTGACATATTTTCGTATTATCTATTCGGGCTTCTGTCTAACATGCTGAAGGTAGTGTGGTTTTTTCCTCATCTGTTGGCTTCCGATGAATCTGGTGATAAAAGTAGTGGCTTACGCTTGGAAAAAGTCTATCAACCTCAGTGGTAGGCTGTTGAGCCAATTCATCGTTGTGAAAGTGAGGCTGGTCGAAAATATTCTGCATAAGATCGATTTCGTTGTTTCCTATAGGCCATCATGTGGTGGAAGTGTCTCAGGTGATCAGTTGGGTCAGTAGTACAATCATATACTTCGAACTTTGGCATAGTGAACTTTTTCAGCATGGCAATCCTCATGAGGGCGTCAGAGAATGGCAGTTTGGCTAATTCATATTGTACGTTGGGATCCGTGCCCCTTTATTCTGAACAGGATTTCAGTAAACGTTTTGTCACTATGGAGTCTTTCCTTGGGGGAGCTCGTTGCTTTCGAAGTTTCCCTGTTTGGGTTCTCCTGGGACTTCGTCATTTCCTTGAGTTCGGTTGGTGGAGTTTTGTTGGGGCAGTGCCTGAACAGGGTCAGCTGGCTGGATTTGCTCCTTGGTTATTTTTTCCAACATCTCTGTCATGAAGTTCATCTGGGCCATGATCAGGTCTACCCGAGGATCTGTGGCAGCGACGCCAGATGTTTGGGTTGTCTGAACTATCGTGTGTTGTGGATCCGAAATCTTGGGCACTATCGGTCTAATGATCCAGGCTGCCTCTTGTTCGTGAGTTGTTTCTGAAGCATTGTTGCCAGTAGGAGAGTTGTCGTGATCATCGTTGGGTTGAGGATCTGTAGGGTGCATCATGTGCTCTAACGGCTTGTTGATCTTCTATCGGTTTGTGGTGAGCTTTGTCACTGTGGATCTGGTTTTTAGAAAGGAAATTCGTCGTTCCTTACGCACGGTGTCAAACTGATACGTCCAAAAATCGTCCTCCTGTGAGTTTGACCTGATAAATAGATGTTGGAGTACCTTCGACCACCAAAAAGGAAATAAATCTTTGTTTAAGTCGACAACTTTGTTTGAAGAAGGAAATAAATCTGGACAAAACTTAGTTAAAGTTGTACACCTGTGTCAAATGTTCCATTTACCTTTTATAATAGTCGCGGCTAATTCTTTGCGTGAATGTGAGGCACAACGGAAGAAGACGTTTCTCGTAACAGTCTTATCTTTAATGGAGATGCATCCGTGGAGGCGTAACTCCCTCCATGACTCTTCTCGTGTCGGGCCTTGATTCGGGCTCTGATTCGTTCGGGCCTGGATTCGGGCTTTGTTCGTCTTCTCCTAACATATTCATACCTAACAATTTTCCAATTCTATCCGCTCGATTCGTTCGTAGAGCTCTTTACGCAATCGCAAACATTTCTGGAACACCTCTAACAGAGGGACAAATAGTCAATTTAGAAAAAACTTATTGTCAACCTCTTTTAGATATGAATCCGTCTAGTGAGCTTTGTCTGTGCCTCTGTGATTGGCTTTATACTTCTTGAGTTTTATGAGCTGGCCCAATAGATTGGACACTATATCCTCGTGATGGATGCTCTCTGCCACGTGTACGGCCGTGATGATTGGTCTATTTTGATGTATCATCAGCTACCTCTACCATAGTTAGTGGGTATGTTCACGTATCCACTAACTGTGTGATGGTTGTTAATAACTTTCGGTCGGTCGATCGTCTTGATTACTTCATTGTCTGTTTGTTTTCCTGCATATTTTTTTGGAATTTCGCGCACCATTATGTCTCGTACATCGCCCCGTGAGTAGTCTCTTCGTTGCTCAGTTGTATAAAGAATGTCGTGACGACTTTGTTTCCTCCTTTACGCCATCTTTGATATTAGAGTTATTTCTTCTTTTCTATTATTTTTTCCATCTTTCCTTACCTATTCGTGATGTCTGCTGGTGACTTACTGGACGGTGAGCAACTTAATACCTGCGAATCTCATTTTCCCAAAAGAAGGCTTCTCAAACGACCTTGGATAGCATCCGTTCCAATTACTTTTTGCCTTTCGACCTTGAGATCATTCTGCCTCGTGAAAATGACAGTCCTTGTCGTACGAGGAAGGGATATATTGTGTTTTACCCGCGTATGTTTTACGTCGGTCTTCGATTTCCAATTCCGGAGCTGTTGTGGTCTTGTCTAGATCTTCTGGGTTTTCCTCTTGCTCAGATGGGCCCGAACGGTTGGAGGATTATGGTTTCAATGTATGTCAGGGCCATCCTTCCCGGTATCCCTTTGACTGTGGGAATTTTGCATTCTTTGGTGGGGTTTAGCTTGAAACCCAATTGCACTTGTTTCCTTTGTTCACCCACGTGCTTTGGCAACCTTAATTATGACATCAAGGGTTGGTCGTGGGATTAGTTTTACGCGTCTGTCCACTATGGCTACTTCAATTTACGAGGTCAGCAAATAGTGAGGTATTTCCGGATTACCATCAAGCGAAGGAATCTGCAATTGATCGCTAAAGAACAAATTATCAGTGACCGTTGTTTGCAGCTTCCTGTAGTTCCTTTGGACACCTATCTTACTGATGACATGGTGAAGCGCAGCGGTTTGTACAACATGAATTTAACCCAGCGGGCTCTGCTAACTAAGAGGCAAGCCGCGAAGATTGTGGTATGCGTTGTCGTTGTTGACAGTGATAACATTGTTGTTGATTAGAAAGTGAGCTCGGATTTTACGATCTCGATGCTCCTGTTAACTCTGCTACTTGTCCGACTTAGAAGAGAAAAGTATCGAGGCCTGTTAGTCCATTGAAGCGGTTGTTTATGAGTTTTGACTGTATTCTGAAGAAGAAACGACTCGTTGATTCTGCTTGTCATGTTTTTCTTTACTCGGGTTCTATTGATAGAGATCCTACGAGGGAGGATCGATGCTCTCTGCAAGAGGCTAAGTGATGAAGTTGGCAATGGAAAGGAGCGAAAAAGATACCATTCGTCTGTTGGACGATGGTGAAAAGAGATTCCTATTTGCTTATGGTGGTCTTGACGCTGCTAAGTGTTATAATGAGGAGCCTCGGGCCTTAGACGACAAGATGCTCCAACAGGCTGTTGTCCAGTTTAAGCAGCTTAGTAGTTGTGATTGAGTTCCCGAGGCACGGTCCGTGGTTCTCTTTCTTTTCTTATTGACGATGAGGCGGAGGTCCCGCCTTCTACAGCCTGATTAGGCTATTTTGTTCTTGTTGGGACTGCTACTCGCTCCGCTTTTGCTGCGCAACGAGAGGATGAGGATGGTTATCCTATTGTTCCTTCTTTTTTCCCGGCTGTGGTGGTGGTTCCTCCATACTTCAGGATCCCCGCGTTCTTCATTCACGTATCAGTTGGAATGAACCTACTTCCAAAGAGATTCGGGTCATATCGGACGGGAAGTTTTGCTTGTTTTCCTAGCTTGGTGTGCAGGATGGTGCAAGTAAGCATATTAATGAATGGCACAGACGGTTGGTGGAGAGGCCTTCGATGCCTGTGCTAGATCCAAGCCTTCATCTTGATGATAGTCTTAGGCTTGTAATGGACGGGATGACTCATCTTGCCTATGCAGGGGTGATATGTTCGGGTCATCAGGCCAGTTGTAATCTTGTGATTTCTCTAGAGAGGATGATCACCGTGCTGCTATTGGTATTTCCCCATGTTCTTTATCAATATGACGCGTTAAAAGCGCGATGTTCTGAGCGGATAAAAACGGCTAGGGTTGCTCAAGCCTCGTTGGCCAAGGTGGAGGGTGCGCGAGATCGTTTTGTGACCGTGCTTGAATCTTTAAGATCTGAATTTGACGGTATTCATGCACGTTTGCATGATGTGGAAAAAAATTTGTCCATCGAGAAGGCACTCCATTATGAGGTCGCGCGTATCGTGATAGAACACTCTAAAAATCACGACATTGCCGAAAAAGGGTGGAGCAATTAATGGCTTCACTTGACGAGGTCAATGCTGATTCCTCCGCGATGCTAACTACTGTTGATAGCCAACTTATAGCGGCCAGGGGTGAGCTTGCTTCGGTTAAGGACATGCTTCGTGTTATGGATGTGGCTGATTGGCAGCGGGTTGTCGATGGTTGAAATGAGATTCTGAATTTTATTGAGGGTCTTGGTGTTAACTTGTCTCAATACCTTCATTTGGTCTATCGGACCTTCGAGGATGAAGACGGTGTTGAAGACCCTCGAGGTGATCCAGTGGCTGAAGAACCGCCTCCTCCTCCTCTTGAAAAAATAGCCCCTGTCAATGACCCAACTACTTCTCGTCCGACAGATGGTGTTGCTAAGGATGTTATAGATCTTTCCTCTTGATCTTCTACCCCTTTGTTATTTTTTAATGTAATAGAATAGCTTTTGATTAAATAACATTAGTTTTCTCCTTTGTTTTTCTTCGTGGTCGTGGTTCATCTTGTTGACTTCGTTCGTCCGTTGTTGTCTAAATGATTTGTACTCCAACTTTGATTTTACAACTATAAATTTGTCTGTCTTTTGCTGATTTGAATTTTCCCATTCTTCAGTATGTCTGTTTTGACCTCGTGTTTTTGTGAGAAAGTTGTTTTGTCTGTTTGTCTTCTACTTTGTTGATCCAAGGCTCTCTTGAGTTGCGCTAACTTGTTCCTCCGTCGTTTGCTTTGCTTGTTTGATCAAAACGAAATTTTCCTATTTCGAGTTGGTTTTTTTATTCGGTAGTCTCGAAGTTGTTTCCTTCAAGTTTTGCTTTGCTGGTTCGACCCAAAGTTGTTTTTACTTTGTTGACTCGTTCGCTCAACTTTTACTTCGTTGGTTCAACGCTTCAGTTGTCTCGAAGTCATTTTTACTTGGTTGGTACGTCCAACTTTTACTTCGTTAACCCGTCGTCTCAGTCGACTCAAAGTTTTTGTGTTAAGTTGACTTGTTCGTCTAACTTTTACTTCGTTAACTCGATGTCTCAGTCGACTTGAAGTTTTTGTGTTAAGTTGACTCGTTCGTCCAACATTTACTTCGTTAACTCGACGTCTCAATCGACTCAAAGTTTTTGTGTTAGGTTGACTCGTTCGTCCACTTTGACTTCGTTGGTCGACGCTCTAGTTGACCCGAAGTTGTTTTTACTTAGTTGACTCGTTCGTCCAACTTTTACTTCGTTAACTTGACTTCTCAGTTGATTCAAATTTTTTTACTTAGTTGACTCGTTCGTCCACTATGACTTCGTTGGTTCGATGCTCTAGAAAACTCGAAGTCGTTTTACTTAGTTGACTCGTTCGTCCAACTTTTACTTTGTTAACTCGACATCTCAGTCGACTTGAATTTTCTGTGTTATGTTACACGTTCGTCCACTTTGATTTTGTTGGTTTGACGCACTAATCGATCCGAAGTCGTTTTTACTTAGTTGACTCATTCATCCAACTTTTACTTCGTTAACTCGACGTCTCAGTTGATTAGAAGTTTTTTCCTTAGTTGACTCGTTTGTCCACTTTGACTTTGTTGGTTCGACGCTCTATTCGACCCGAAGTTGTTTTACTTAGTTGACTCGTTCTTCCAACTTTTACTTCGTTAACTTGACATCTCAGTCGACTTGAAGTTTCTGTGTTAAGTTGACTCATTTGTCCATTTTGAATTCATTGGTTGATCAGACCAAAAGTTTATTATATATATCCAACTTGCGTCTTGATTCCTTTTGGCTTTATATGATGATTGTCGTTGCATGGCTTCGCTTTGAAGTTGTTTTCCTTCATAGGATGTTGATTCTGAATTTGAAATTTTATTGATTTTTCTTGTTTGGATGTCTTGACCATTTCAAACTGTCATTTTTTTGGAGCAGTTACGCCACATTGTGGAGCGATTTATTTTAATCATCGCGTGGTTGATGTCTATCTTCGCATTGGGGTTTCACACCTTTGCTCTTTCTTGTTTAATTTATGACCTCCTTTGCTTGACCCGTTATTGCTCATCGTTTGGCATTACTCGCCGAGGCTTGATAGAGTTCATCGTCGCTAATTCTTTTGTTGGTAATTTGGATTGAATTTGTATCCGCTGGTAGAGTCCCCGAATCGGTCAGTGCAACCGTCTTCAGGACATTAATCTTTTCGCTTCGATATAGGTCTGCTCGAGTGTGAGACGCTTCTTTGCTAGGGTAGATGTAGTGTAGAGCGTATATCAGTTATCTGGTTTGTTCTTTCAATCCTGCGGCGGTGGCATCTGCCTTTTCTTTTCATTTGAGTTGTATGTTTGGCATTCCAATGAATTCATCGAGTCGTCATCTTTGGACCCAATGCTCGATTTCATCTTTCAGCTTGTAGTAATATTCAGCATCATGTCTGTGATCCTTGTGAAAGGAGCAGTACCTGCTTTTGTCTCTTCCTTCTGGGTCTCCTCTCATCCTGGGTGTCCAATTGACGTTTTCCTAATTGACCATGTACTTCAAGATATTGGTCTGGCTTGTCTTTAGGGCCGTGTATGGTTTGTATTCCTTTTTCATTACATTGGTTATCCACTCATGATTCGGCCGTGTCGATTGTGACTTCCTGGGTTCCCGCTGGTTGGACTCGGTTCTTCCGTCGTTTCGATGTTTCTTGGAATGATTGCTATCTTCCCGTGGTCCATCATCTTGCCTTCTTTCATTTCCCGTTTCCTTGAACGGTTTTCCCTTTCTTGTTCATTCTTCATCCTCGCAGCTTTTATCTCTTCAAGGGAGATGTGTTTTTGTGTTATTTTTAGTCGGACCGCAATGCCTTTTGGAGGCCCCAAGTTAAGTGCATCAAAGAAGAAGTATTTCTTCAATCCAACAATAAAGGTCGCTTGCAGCGGCTATGTCGTCACTACATCCATCGATTATTGTCAATTCATTGGTAAAACGAGTGACATATTCCCGTATTGTCTCGAGCTTCTGTCTGACATGTAGGAGGTAGTGTGGTTCTTTCCTCATCCACTAGTTCCTGATGAATCTGGTGATAAAAGCGGTGGCTAACGCTTGGAAAAGTCTATCGACCTCGGTGGTAGGCTGCTGAACCAATTTTTTTTTTTTTTTTTTTTTTTAATATTAACCTCCAGTGGGGAGGGGCAACTATGGAATGCCAGACCTTCATTAATTATCAAAAAGTGATTTACATACTCTACGGGGGTACATTACGACGTTACCCGTATAATTATCTAAGGCAAAATCCAAGCCAGAACAAATATTGTCTTTAAACAGATGCAAGATAGAAAATATAAAAACCTGAACATAGGCGAAGAGCAAAAAAAAATCAAAACCTGATTTAGCGCTGCATGCCGAGACGTAGCAGCACTAAATCTGTGAAGCAGCCGCGCGTTCGCAGCCACCGTCCCGACACCATCTCAGCAGGCCGCATACCAGACAGCACCCAGCAGACACCATCTCAACAGGCCACGTCCTCGCAGCAAGCCACGGCCTCGCAGCAAGCCATACTCAGCACCCAGCACAGCACCAGAGTGCACGAAGCGAGCGCCCAGACTGCCTGATCTGAACCACGCACTGCCTGCAGTCCAGGCCACAGCACAGACCGCAGGAAATTCGAGTCCGCAGCGTCAAAAACAGGGGACACTCTGTTTTACAGCAGAGTGCCCTGCCATCACGCTGAACCTGTAATCTCCACTGCCCAACATTGCGACGCCTAGTCTTCCCCATGACGTATGTAAGCCGTATGACAACGGTCAAGCACTAATAAACCTGCCACTCTCCTAGGAAGATCATTTGCAGCGAAAGAGACAGTCTTATGCTCTCGTTGTGCTCTAGTGGCTAAAGCATCCGCCACCGCGTTGGCTTCTCTATAAATATGGGAGCAATTCAACGTCAATTGTTCCACCAGCTGCTTGATTTCTTTTAAAATATTCTCCAAATGCCACGGTATTTTAAAATTACCCTTAAACCACCCACAAACAATTTCCGAATCCGTCTGAACAAACACCTGCTTAAAACCCAACGAGAGACAGAGACGGAGTCCCTCATCTAGAGCCATAAGTTCCGCTTTATTATTAGAGTCTGCACCAAAAAACATTTGCTTCCCCACAACACAAAGACCCCTAGAGTCTCTAATAATCACACCTCCAGCAGCCATGTTCTTACAGAAAGATCCATCCACATTAAGAGCAACAAAATCTGGCGGAGGGGGATGCCAAAAGACAATTCTACTAAGCTTTCTCAAAACTGGAATCTCTTGTATCCCCAAAGCCCATAATGGAGCCTTATGCCAACTGACTCGCTTAGGAGTTATAAAATTGTTAGCTAAAAGCAAATTGCGCCGAATATTCAGAATCACAAAAGCAGGATTAGGAACAGCATTATCATATACACATTTGCACCGTTGTTTCCATATTTCCCATAAAATGAACATAGGAGTGAGAAGTGATAGCACACCTGTTTGTGTGCTCATTTTGGCACGCCTGAACCAAATGACAAGGGTCGTGGAGATTTCAGCCGGTTTTCTGATATGCACATCAAAAATCAACTCAAAATGGCGCCATACCTGCATCGCCAGTTCTCCATCCAAAAACAAATGATTCAGAGATTCTCGTTGTGGCGTGGTGCAACATCTACATCTAGAGGCCAGACTAAATCCGCATCTGTATAACTCCCCATCCACTGGTACCCCTCTATGGAGTAATTTCCACACCAAAACTGAGATTCTAGAAGGGATACTGTCATGCCACAGCAATTTATAAAGGCCATTGACCGTCCCTTTCCTCCGTAGCAAGTCATAGGCCGACTGAAGTGAAAAAATCCCATTTTGGTTCGGAACCCATATACATTCATCCTCTTGAAATTCCTCGCCATATAATCTATCAGCAAAAATTCTCCTTGCTAGATGTCTGATCTCTGGGTTAACCAATTCAAAGTTGGTTGAAATCACCTCATTTATCGAAGGCCACACACCTTGAATAACCAAAGCCGCCGATCTTCTGAAGGATGCTACCGTATTCCAATTTTCCTCAAAAAAACTGATATTTCCCTTACCAACGCGCCAAAGCGAATGCTCAGAATAAGGGACTTGCCAAGCATGAGTTCTTTGAAAAATGGGGAAGACCCAATTTTCACCAACTGACCATTCAAAGCCACCCCATGCACCTAGTATTTACTTCTCAGGAAAATAACCCAAAGAGAATCCGACGTAAGAAGGCGCCAAAGTGCCTTGAGGCGAAAAGCCCTCATCACCATCAACAAATCTCTCACACCCAGACCTTTTTCGTCCTGTGGAAAACAAATATTAGACCATGAGACCCATTTTTTCTTCAGTCTTCCTTCACAATCCCCCCAAAAGAAGTCTGCCAACAAACTATTGATCCGAGTTAAAACTTTCATAGGAACACACATGGTACTGAGGATATAAATTGGAATCGAACTCAGAACATGTTTAATCAAAATTAAACGGCCTCCCGGAGATAGCAATTTCGCCTTCCATCCCTGAATCCGCGATTGAATTTTAGCAATCAAATCTTCAAAATATGAAATTTTGACTCTTCCTTGAAAAACTGGCCCTCCCAAATATTTCAAAGGAGCAGCTCGGAACGAGAATCCTGTGTAGGTTTTGAATCCTACAATTTTCTCTGCATCTGCCCTGTCATCCAAAATAAAAGAGTTTTTGCTCGCATTTATTTTCTGTCCCGAAGACTGGCAATAGCTGTTTAAAAAATCCATGCATCCCAGAATAGAGAACTTTCTGCCATTTAAGAAAATGAGAGTATCATCTGCATAAAGAAGATGTGAGATAGGACTACATGCCCTGGGGGTATAGAAGTAACCAATTTTACCTCGAGCAAAAGCCTCGTTGAGACCCCTACTCAAAACTTCGGAGGCAATAATAAACAAAAATGGAGACAGAGGGTCACCTTGCCTTAAACCCCTGGTAGATCTAAAAAATCCTTTGTAGACTCCTTGAAGCAACACTGAAAAAGCCACAAGAAGCGATACAGTTGGAAATGATATGACAAAATCTACCATTAAAGCCAAATTTTGTAAGGCAATTCATCGTGGTGGAAGTGAGGTTGGTCAGAAATATTCTGCACAAAATCGACTTCGTGGTTTCCTACAGGGCCATCTTGTGATGGAAGTGTCTCAGGTAATCAGTTAGGTCAGTAATACCATCATATACTTTGAACTTTGGTGGAGTGAACTTTTTCGGCATGACAATCCTCATGAGGGCGTCGGAGAATGGCAGTTTGGCTAATTCATATAGTACATTGGGATCTGTGACCCCTTATTTTAAACGATATTTTAGCAAGCGTTCCGTCACACTGTGGGGTCTTGCCTCGGGGGAGCTTGTTGCTTTCGAAGTTTCCCTGCTGGGACTTCGTCACCTCCTTGAGTTCGGTTAGCGAAATTTTGTTGGGGCAGTGCCTGAACAGTGTCAGCTGGCTGGATTCGCTCCTGGATGATTTTTCCAGCATCTTTGTCATGTAGTTCATCAGGGCCATAAACAGGTTTACCCGAGGATCCGTGGTAGCGTCTCCAGATGTTTGGATTGCCTGGGCTATCGTGTGTTGTGGATCCAGATTCTCGGGCGCCATCGATATGATGATCCAGGCCGCTTCTTGTTCATGAGCTGTTTGCAATGCATTGTGGCTAGTAGGAGAATTATAGCGATCATCGATGGGTTGAGGATTTGTAGGCGGGTGCATCATGTGTTTTGACGACTTGTTGATCTTCTATTAGTTTGTGATGAATTTTGTCACCGTGGATCTTGTTTTTAGAAAGGAAACTCGTCGGTCCTTTCAGACGGTGCCAAAAATCGTCCTCCTGTGAGTTTGACCTGCAAAATAGATGTTAAACTGCCAAGGACCACCTTTTTGGTGGCCGAAGGCACTTCGATGCTTAAGTTAGCAACTCTATTTGAATAAAGAAATAAATATGGACAAAACTTAGTTAAAGTTGCATATTTATGTCAAATGTTCCCTTCACTTTTTATAATTGTCGCGGTTAATTCTCTGTGTGACTTAAGCATGTGAGGCGCGACAGAAGGAGATGTTTCTCGTAACAGTCTCCTCCTTAATGGAGATGCGTCCATGAAGGCATAACTCCCTCTACGACTCTTTTTGGTTCAACGTTCCTCTTATTTATTAGAGAACTAGTGTCGGGCCTGGATCCGGGCTCTGATTCGTTCGGGCTTTGTTTATATCTTATCATTGGTGGGCCTTGTCTGGGCCTCTATGATTGGCTTTATTCTTTTTGGGTTTATGAGTTGGCCCAATAGATTGGACCCTATATCCCTGTGATGGATGTTCTATATCACGTGCACGGCCGTGATGATCGGTCTATTTTGATGTATCATCATTACTCTCTCCATGTATCGTAAATAAAATCATTGAATAGTAATCTTCAAACTATCGGGATGGGACATTATCTTTGGAATCATTATGCTTCTTGGATTTTACCGTTGGAGAATTAGGGACATCTATTGGAATGTTTTGCATTCGTGTTTGGTGACATTGGTTTTTTTAGTTGTCAATGTAGGCTAATTTCCTCAAAACAATTAAACTATGAGTTTGTCAACACAAGAATATTTCCACGGGTCACAAATAGAGTGACTTTGATTAAAGTTGACACTTGATCAACTTACCCAACACAACCTCACTTGAGTGTTTGCGAGTGACTATATAACTATAACATAACTCATAGTTGTGTTTCTTGTCACTTTAGATTTTAAACAACTTCTAGCTCAATGTAGTTATATTTAGTAGGGGTGGACGCACTCTATGTGCGCGGATATTCAATTTTTTAATTTATTTTAAATTTCAATAATAAGTAAAATTAAAATTTTAGGAGATTTGACTAAAGATTTCTAAGCAAAATAATAATAAAAATATTGCAACAAAAAAATTACACTCACCAATGTAAGGATTTGTTTATATTTTTTATAGAATTTTTTTTTTTTCCAAAAAAGCCTCCAAGAGGGAGGGCTAACTATGGCATGACAGACCTTAATTACTTAATCAAAAGATTTTACATCTTTTTCGGGGGTACATTACAACTTTACCTGAATAAAAAGAAAAAAAAACAAAAAACTTGGTGATATCCCTTACAATTCGAAATATTAAAAATCAAAGGGCTAGCCTTTATTCACCGAACCCTTTTAGTTAAAGAAAGGTCTAGGCCTTATTCACCAAAGGGCCTCACTAACTAAAATAAATAAGCAAATAAAATCAATATCCTGAGGGCTAGATCTAATTCACCAAAAGAGAGCTAGGGTTTAGCCCTAATTCACCAAAGAAAACAAAGCTACAACAAGAAAGAGCAAGGCAACTCACCAAGGAGGACCCAAGCCAAATTGCTGCATCATTCAACATTCACCAATGTTTAAACTGAATCTTCTCAATAAGAAGGTCTAGACCTTATTCACCAAAAAAGGTCTAGACTTTATTCACCAAAGGGCAAGACTTAAAAACCAAAATGACAAATAAATAATCAAATAAAAGAAAAGTTTTGAAGCCTTAACTTCCAAGAGAAAATCTGCCAAGCTTCCCAAGCAACTGAACTCCACAATGCCATGCCAAACTGTCAATAATTTGCAAACTCCTCAAACAAACTTGATGAACCTAAACGACCAAGAGCAATTATATGTGTAATTCATTTCGGCTTCCTAAGGTATGCGGTCCTATTCTTGTCAAGAATTAGCAAGGGGCTTAGATAATAATTGAAGGCTTCAAATGAATTATGTTAGAAACTTAGATATAATTAATCAATGTTTGAAAATGATTGGTTTTGATTGTAAAATGTATAGAATGTGGAGGGCTAAATGAGAAATATAACCTATTTATAATTATAGATAATTGAGGGCTTCAAATAAATTATGTTAAAATCTTAAGTATAATTAATCAATATTTAGGAGGGGGCTTACAATAAGTTATATAAGGGCTTTGGTATAATTACATTATTTTGAGAGGAGGTGGTTTTAATATAAACAAAATTAAGTTGGGAGGGCAAAATGGGAAGAAGAGAGTGTGAGAGAGGGATGGCTTGGGGTTTCACGTTTTTATGTGAGGGCATTTTCAAAAATCCTAAATATGGACGGATTTGCGGAATCATTGTTCCTTTGCCCAATTTTAGTTATTGGTGAAAGATTTATTTAGATTAGTAGAAAGAAAATGAACTCCTTGGGAAACCATATGAAGAAAAGGATGAGGGATGGATTAAAAGAATAAAATTCAATATGTGATACTTTTATGGATTTCCATGTACAAGAATTACAAAATTAAAAATAAAACTAAACACACCGTCTTATAAGTAAAATTTAGCTTTCCCTTCACCTATTTCTTATCACCACTCTCATGTTTATTCAACTATTTCCCTTGAAAAGGTTTTTCTTGAAAACAAATTCCTCCTCTATAATATAGTTTCCTTCTCTAATATAGTTTGTTAATCAGGATAATCTTGGTTTTGCCTTTACAAAGTCATGCCACCTGAAAACTCCCCTTATGTATATATTCTTTGAAAAATGTCTTTGAAAATGTTGATGTGTGTTATTGAAAAATGTCTGAGAAAATTTTGATGTAAAAATCTTACACACAAGTATGATATGTACATTTAACTAAAATAATAAGAAAATAATACTTGTATTCATACATAGTCAACGACTTACTTGGCCAATGGTCAGAGCATATCAGCTGAGTGAGGACCCCAAAGGCCTAAACTGACAACAAATCACAATCCAAGAAGAATTAATTTGAGATTTGTACATAATAAACGTCTTCCAACGAGATCCCATATATACAATTCTCACCTACTACATAACATCATACACATCTAAAAGACTGACTAAAATTGCAATTGTTTGGTACTGTAGATGATGCATGCATACTGTTATTAGTCTCAAAACAAGACTTTTTCTTTTGTATTAATTACGTTGGTGTACATTCATTTCATGTAAGCAATGAGCTTGTTTGCCAAGCAAGAACAT
Organism: Berberis vulgaris; assembly: GCA_963556465.1. NCBI lineage: Eukaryota > Viridiplantae > Streptophyta > Magnoliopsida > Ranunculales > Berberidaceae > Berberis > Berberis vulgaris. The sequence goes on from OY747128.1 coordinate 41,112,900, forward strand.
TGCAACTTTTGACTTTTTATTTTGATAAGTTCCAAGTTTAATACAGAATAATATATATTAGTCCATTAAATCAAACCAAGACAAGGACGCCAAGTATTTTTCAATAGGGGTGGTTATTTTGATGTTGCTACCCTAACCACTACACATTGACAATAATATTCTCTTTTGACATGCACCACTCAACATTGTTTTCATGTTATGAAACTACTGGATACATGTGATGCACAAAGTAAAGGATTTGGTATATTTGGCTAATAGTTTATCTCTTTATTTTTGTGGAAAATTTAGTGTATATGAAGTAAAAAAAAATTTTGTTAAACAAAGTAAAAGATATTAGCATGTGAGGCATATCGAGGAATTCTGTTTTGTTTCTACACACCTAAAATTTGAAAATTAAAATTACAAAGCCTAAATAGCTAAATGTAATGGTTTCATTCCCAAATGTGAATGCAAGGTCCCGAATAAGAATTTCCTTGAATGAATGAAAAACAAAAGAAAGAAAACAAATAATAAATAATGTAATTTTATTACTGTAACACAGTAACACTTTCTAGTTACAATGGCAACACTAAGACACCACGTTCAATAATATCAAATGGCAATATACAGGAATGAATGACAAGTCTAGGGGCATGCATCTCCGGTCAGATTCAAGAACCGGAACTTATGGTAATAATGAATCCTAAAAAATGCGCCTTATTCTTGAACATTACAATTAGGGCGATCGTAACCTAATTAGGCCTGCCTAATCACAGACTGGAGGTGAAAGGCACTCTAGTTGCTGGCAACCATGAATTCCCGGCAATGAAATTTGCTACGCTGAACTTAGATGCTTCAGTTGCACTAGTTATAACACGGTAACCTCTCCACTTGACTCTATTTGCTGTTGATGAACCAGCTCCAGTGTTCCTGTACTCACCATAGTACAATGTATTGAGAGCAAAGTTTCCATCCCATTCCAACCAACCAGCAGGAGCTATGAAACCATCAAGGAATGTTTGCATGTAGACAGTCCTGGAGTATTGTTTCCATGGTCTTCCTAAGAATGTTTGAATTGAGCCAACAACTGGTCTCAAATCAGGGGCAGGGGATACTCTGGAATTGTGAATCGAAATTCCAGTGTTCTCGTTGGGATCTGTTCGGCCTTGTGCAGTGATGGTGTTCTTTTGCTTTGCCATGGGCCTTCTGGGAAAAATGTTGCAGTTTTGTAGGACAGCTGCTGCATCACCGAAGATGAAGTCTACTGTTCCATAGACATCACAATCTTTGTAAAATTGTCGTTGAGAATGAACATAGAGAGTATCTTGATAACCTTCGAAACTACATTGATAAAAAACAGAGAGATCGGCTCCTGATCTCATTGCAACTGCTTGATGATTTGCAGCACCGGCTGTGTTACGGAACGTTATGCCACGAGCAATGAATCCGTCACCCACAACAGCTGAAATTCAGAAGCAACTAATTCAATTAACAATGACAATAATAACAAGAAAAAAGAAATTAATTAAAGTCAGGTTCGATCATCCATAATTGAGGGAGGTCGTCATGTTAGAGGACCTTAGTTGTCCCCGTAGGAAATTCAACCTGATTGGCTATAAGGAAATCTAAAAAAATCCGAATGACTTAGTCAAATAACATAACAGAGATATGGACAATAATAAATATTGAATCCTTAAAACAGGCTGATTTGTCCATTTGTGAAGTTAATCAATTACTTAATTAACAAAATTCAACTAATTAAATAATCCCATCTGCTCTGTTTCTAAAAGTTGTAGCTAGTTTATTATAAAGTTAAAACAAGAACACAGGATCTAAAAATCAAACTAGTTGAAAAAACTATCACTTGATCTCGGCTCTGCTAAAATATATAAAACTCAACATATATATTAGCTTAAAAAGATCCAAATCAAATAAAATTAGTTGTTTGAGTCCTTACCAAAAGTAGCTGAATTGAAGGTTGTAGAACCACCTCCAACACTCTTGCTTCCAGTGATAATGGTCTTCCCTATACCATCACCCACCAACATGACATTCTTGATTTTGTTGGTCACCACGACATTCTCCTTATATGTTCCAGCCTTCACACTAATCACAAACCTTCCTGTTCCTTTCCTTTTCGCAGCAGCATCAATGGCCTCTTTGATGGTCCTCACACTTCCAGACCCATCTTGTGCAACCACAAGATTGGCGGCAGGGGATGGTGCCTGCAAGAGCTTTCGCTCACCAGGTTTTACCCAAGATGGATACCCATCTTTGTACTCTTGTTCACCTTCTTTAGGCTTGTTGATTGCAAGAGAATTGCATATCAACTTTGTGACATTATTTGACATGAGTGGCAACATGTAGTCTGAGACCCCCAGTTCCACAAATCCAGATCTACATGTCTCAAGATTGGCAAGAGCTGCACTCAACCATATTTGTGCATCAACATCACTACACTTTCCATATTTATCAATGGTTTCATTTAGTTTCTGCACGGTAGTCTCATAAAGCTCTAGACAATCAGCCCATGCAGCCTTCTCCTTGTCATTTCGGCACTTGCTGCCTAAACCCTTGGTGATGCCCTCAGCACGTAGGGCTCGTTCCAAGGCAAGTTCTACTGCCATCTTATGGAAGTCTGGTTTACTCTTAACAGCATGAGTATCCATCTTCTGAGACAAGAAGTACTCGCATGTCTTGGGGTTGGGGGTTTGGCTACACCAATATTTAATATCGGTAGGGGGGTTTTTACGGCAAAAGACAGGTGATGAAAGGAATAATAAAAGAGATATAAGGAATAACAAAACTTGTAGTTTGTATGCCATCATGCACGGCAAAAGAATTTTGGAAAGGTCTTAATTAGAAGCTAGCTAGCTATATCCCAACTAAGTTGTTATATGCTTTGGTGCATGAAGATCAGTTGGTGTTTGGGTTTATATAGGGAGGGAATGTACTAGTTGATGTAAAGTGCATGCAGAAATGAGGAAATTGAATGGAAAGTACAGAATATTTGATTGAAGTGTCTGGCCAAGTAAACAACGGTGGTATTGGAAAAATAAAACAAGCAAATTAGCAAGATGGTGGGCTATAGAGAGATGTACATGCATGGTGATCATCATGTTGTTGTGATCGATAAAGTAGAGGAGGTTTCTGGTCCTCCTTTCCCTTGGATTAATGAATAAAGTATAATTGGACTGACGTTCTAAGCTGATGGTTTTGATAGACGAGTTCAATATTTTGACTGTCTATTTGGTTGACATGGCATACTAATGCAGACCATCTTATTCATATTAGGAAAAAACCCGTGGTTTATTTCTTTAGTTATTCTAGATTCTATAGAACATTCATGCATATAGCCCATAAAATTTGCTCCTAAAGATTATTTATAATAAAAAAAAAACTATGTAAATATTAAGGTTACAAATGTTAAGTGAACTGAGATGTCTAATGTCAGAAAAATATCTATGTAGATTATTGTTATTTTTACTCTCATAGTAGGAGTCTCATCATACACAAACTTTTATAGGTCAACGAAAACAATTATGCAAAGTGCAATACGAGCTGGAGTAGCGTAGTTGGTTAGAGTGTGTGGCTGTTAACCACAACAAGGTCGAAAGATCATTTATTTTGAGTTATTGAAAATTTTTTCGAAATTTGAAATATTTAACATTTTAAGTAAGCCAATCTCAATTTTTGTACATTTTAACTCGTTACACGTTTAGTTTAGTATTAAAATTTTGTTATATAAGTGATTAGGGTATTTTCCGTGCCGTTGGCATGATAAAAGTTTAATATGATAAATAAAATTTATTTGATGTTAAATGTCAAAATAAATATATTAAAATATTGGGTATGAGAATCGAACCCATGCACACTCTTGATGCTTAAGGTCTATGTGATCCGTTAGATCTTCATGTTTGAACAAATCTCAGCCGTATTTTATCTACAACCTCAAACACCTTCCTGATTTGTAATATGTTGTTTAAATGACATTAAGAGCTTTGTGATTTTCTTTATTTTATATGTAAGAGTAAAAAATGCTTAAATTATATTGACAACTTCAAAATTACAATTGAAAATTTTACATTTTTTTAAAGTCCAAACACGAAGATTTTTATTGAAGATAAGAAGAGAAACAAAAAGCAACCATCCCTATAGTAAGTCTCTAAAGACACCATGACACCATGAAGGTGTAAAAAAACAAGTCTCTAAAGAGATTACAAGCCGAACCCATCTTTCATATCAATTCTCTAATCTTGATAAAGATAGAGTGCTCCGATCTATATTAAGCCCTTCAAAAACCATCATATTTCTCTTTTTTCATACACACCACATAAACACATAACCCTACGCCATAACCACTCTGCGCGCCAGGATGGATTGGCTTGTGACCACCAACTTAGTCAACCCAAAAGGGAACTTTGAAACATCAAACTCGGACCAAATTCTGACATGAAACTGTTCCAAATGGATTTGGAGAATCTGCAATGAAGCATCAAGTGATCCAGATTCTCGTCATTCTCATTACAAAACACACAAAGACTTCCTGTGAGGATTCCTCTATTCTTCAACCTATCTTTAGTCAGGATCTTCTCATGCAATACTGACCAACAAAAGAAATTATACCAGATTCTTGTGAGAGGAAATGAAAGGGTTGGAGTGGGTCTCATAATGAGATGCAGCCAGCATATCAGAAAATTATTTCATCAAGAAACCCATACCTTTACCCTTCCACACCAAACTATTAGGTCCCTTCGAGAGCATCTGAATATCCAACAATTGCATTAAGTTGGCGGCCTTCTCTAGCTCCCCATCATTTAGAGGTCTCCAAAAGGAAAGATCCCAGAAATCTTCATTGGACTAAAAATTGATAACTCTCCCATTTTTCTGGTTGCTAATGAGAAACAACACTGAAAATAAATCCTTCAGAGGTTGGTTGCTACACCAAGAATCATGTCAGAAAATATGAGATCATCATTGCCACAGTGAAGCGAGGTGTGAGGGTAGAAAATAATTGTACACCGAGAGATGGACTTCCACATAGAGCACCCATAGGGAGTGTACTTGGTTCTATTATCCCAGTTCCATCTATTTCGCCCATATTTATCAATGAAGAGCGACCTTCATAAAGAGCCATCTTCTTCTGCAAATCGCCAGAGCCACTTGAAAAGTAATGCTAAATTGAAAGTACTCACTTGGCAAATGCCTAGACCATCTCGGATTTTTGGACAACAAATTTTCTCCCAACCCACTAGATGCATCTTTCTGAAGGTTTGAGTGGAACCCCAAAGAAAATCGCGCATAATTTATTCCATCTTGGCTGCAACTAAATAATGACATTGATAAGAGATAGAAGGAACACATGGATAAAGGCTAAAGTGGATTGGACAAGTGCCAATCTGCCTGTTTTCGAGAGGAATTTGCGCTTCCAAGAGGATAGTCTCGTTTCCATCCTTTCAATTGACTCATCCCACACAACTTTACTTTTAAATCTAGCACCCAAAGGCATGCCTAAATACTTAGCTGGAAGCTGACCCGCCGTACAGCTAAATAAACCCGCTAACTGCTGCAAATGAGGGACATCTCCAATGGGCAACACCACTGATTTGTGAAAGTTGATTTTCAAACCTGAAATTTTTTTGAACCAAAGCATAATTCTTTTGAGAGCAAGAACCTGAGAAGTAGAGGCATAAAAAAAAAATAGTATCATCCGCATACTGAAGAATGGAAACAGGAGGACTACCCTCTGCGATTGAAAACCCTCTAACTAGTCCAACTTCAACCGTTTTAAGAATCATTTGAGTTAGACCTTCTGCTGCTAAAGTAAAGAGAATAGAAGATAGGGGATCACCTTGACGCAGGCCTTTAGAGCTATTGAAAAACCCGTGCAGCTGTCTTTTAATCTTAAGAGAGAAATTGGTTGTAGATATGCAAGTGTAAAGCCAATGGATCCATTTGGAGTTAAACCCCATGCGAGTCATTACCAAATCCAAATATTTCCAAGAAACATTGTCAAAAGCTTTAGAGAAATCTACTTTGATGACAAGCCCTGAAACACCTTGTTTTTTCCTGGAATCAATAATTTCATTGGCAATCAAAGGGCTATCAACTATCTGCCTACCACTGACTGCTGCACTTTGAAATGGAGAAATGACTAAATGAATAACATTTTTCAATCTATCAGGCAACACTTTGGCAATGATCTTATAAGTATACTAATAGGTCTGAAGTCTTTGAGTGTCCGCACACCCGCATACTAATAGGTTAGTATACTAATAGGTCTGAAGTCTTTGAGTGTCCGCACACCCGCATATTTAGGAATAAGAGAGATGACAGTGGTGTTCAACCACCAATCCAAAAAATTTCTAGTATTAAAATCTTCAATAACTGTAAGAAAATCAACTTTGATTACCTCCCACATTTTCAAATAGAACTCCATTGAGAAACCATCAAGACCTTGAGAAACTTTTGATTTGAGCTCTTGCATTGTCCCTCTAATTTCCATCTCTGAAAAGTTCTCTACCAAAGAGGTAGCCACTGGCTGGGAGATAGACTGAAAAGTAACCCTAAAAAAGAAAGGTCATCACTCTTCCTTTTTGCTTAACAATTCCTTGAAGTGAGAGACTATGATTTCTCTGATGCTAGCTTCATCTACAACCATTGCATAATCCATGCTAAGAGCTTCAATAGAGTTAAACAGTTTGTGTCTGTTGGCCAAGTTATGAAACAATTTCCCTGATCCATATGACAAGCCCAGTTGACTCCGAACCTGATCCTCCAAAACTCCTCATCTCTTTTAGTTAATTTTGTCCACTCCGATGAAGCTGCACTCTACAAGACATCTCCTCAGCAGTCAGGTCTCGGATCTCTTCCTTAGCATCAATGTTAGCAATCAAAGCAGAAATATTTTGAATGCATAAATTAGTCTTACCCCAAACTTTAGTCTGCCATCTGTTAAGGTTGCATCTTAGTGCCTTTAGTTTTCACCATAAGCAGTAGTCAGGGTGACTAGAGACCACTGAGTTGTTCCACCATGATTTCATCTCCTCAGTCAGGGTTGGGTGATCAAACCAACCGTTATCAAAGGAAAAGAGGCGAGTGCTGCCACCAATAGAAGAGTTCGCTAGCAGAATCGCGTGATGGTAAGAACCTGTCGCTTCCTTGAGCCATTCAACTTTATCAACAAACTTAGCAATCCAATCCACCGAAGACGGAAACCGATCAACCCGTCATAAAATAGGGTGCTCCCTTCAGTTTGACCACGTGAACTTTTCCCCTTTCAGACTGAAATCAGCGAGCTCCACCTTGTTAATGAACTGATTAGATTTTTGCATGCTCATGGACCTCCTTCTGCAACCTTTCTTTTTGTTCATGTGACGAACAACATTGAAGTCTCCTGCTAACACCCATGGAGATTGCACCCAGCCAGCAATGTCATATAGTTCTTCCCAGAAGTGCTCTCTTAGAGAAGGACCACACGGTCCATAAATGTTAGACCCTGACCAAAGAGAGTTGTCTGAGATAATTTGTACCTGAATAGAAAGAGAAAATGCCCCTTTCAATACTTCCTTCATCTGCAAAAGTTCAGCATCCCAAATAGTTAATAGACCTCCTGAATTACCAATAGATTCCACCATAGCCCAATCAAAAGAACTGTCACCCAATAACTTTCTGATAAATTCTCTAGAGCATCTCTCCAATTTTGATTCCTATATGAAAACAAGATCTGGACGATTGTCTGAGATTAATCTTCGACAACCCCTTTGCCTTTCAGCATTACCGAGCCTCCTACAGTTTCAAAAAAGAATTTTGAGGTTCATGAAGGACATTCGACCCTGAGGTTGCTGCACTTGTCCCTAGCTCTGTCAGATGCTGAACTCTACGCTGCAGCTTGAACCATACCCAAAGCCATTTCTTCATCCTAACTGAGGTCCACTCCCACTGCCAAACCAATTTCTTTAAAAGCCAATAGGTCAAATGTCTCTTCTTGAGCCAAATGACAATCAGAAATAGAGAGCTATGCACTGTCATTGGCCCTAGAAACAACCCCTAAAGACTGCTTAGAAACATGTTTGCCAGGAAGAACTTCACCTAGATGATTCGTCCAAATGACCTTGAAGCCTAGGGGAGTGGCTACGTGGTCTGGTGTGGACGAGCAACTTTCCAAATGTGAGGCACATTGTTCTATTGGCGAACCATAGACTCCAACACACTGTTCTGTTGGTGGCTCAAAACTCGGAGGGTAAGCAAGCAGAGACACCGAACACTCCTGAGTGTGGTTGGAAGACTCGGTCCTTGCCCGCTCAACAGGGGCACTATAACCCTTAAGATCCACTCGCCTGACTTTGTTGGAAGAGACTGATTTATTGGATTTTTTTTAAGCGTGAACCTGAATCTGGTTGGAAAAATAAAAAAATTAGCCCATTCAATGGCTCTGTCACACTAGGCTTTTTTAGTCAACTTGTGATCCCTATTGGCTTGCATGGACATCTTGGTCAATAAAGGGTCAAGGTTGAAGACATCTTCCTGTACAGCTTCTAAGACCTTCAAATAATTATCTGAAAATTGTTGTTCAGTAGGCTGAGCGTGATTACGCTTCAAATTGGACATGGGCCCCTGGCCAGGCGAAAGTCCCACAACACCCTTACCATTATCTTGCTGAGTTGGGTGAGCTGATTCTAAGATTGGGTTACCCTTTCCTTTATCTTGCTGAGTTGGGCAAGCTGATGTTGAGACCGGGTTACCCACTTTACCCACTGAGCCAGAGAGAGAATTAGGGGGATGATAAAGTACTGGATCTTGCAAGGGAGACTGAACACTCAATACGGGAACCTAATCAAAGGCTCCTGTTGCTTATCGTGAGAGATCACCTGTGGAGAGTTGGAAAATACCAGGAAAGCTTTGCGGCCACCGGGAATAGCAACAGACGACCATTGAATCATCGAGTCAGGCAACTGTATCATCAATCTCGTACCGTTATCTTCTGAAACTGGAATTGTATGTAGTTGATGACTTCCCGAAAGTTGAGCCAAGAAATCAATAGGAGAATCAACGTGGATAGTGGTTGCGGTAACTGGGCCCTTACTGGCATTGGGAGAAGATCTAACACCTGAAAGATTGGTGGACGCAACCTCGACAAAGGATTTGTTGCTCCGAGGTAGGGCAACACTGGGTCCTTGATGCTTAGGATCAGGTTGAGGCACCTTCTTTAGAACAACCTCCTGTAGAGCCTGAGCAAGCTGTTGCCAGCCCTTCCCTGCTACATCAGCTGGCACCCTAGTGTTTTAGACCCTGACCCCAACCCACCATAATAAAAAGAAAGACTCATCCTCTATTGGCCTCTTTCACCACCATAACCCATCTATTGTTGATCTTCCAATTAGCTAAGAAGGCATTAGAGCCTGATTCCACAACTTTCTTAGGCTGACACCTTATCCAATCTAACATATGAAGTTCTAAAAAAACTTTGATTCTAACCCTCGAACTCGATTCAAACAATAACAAACCTCCTCTTGACCTTCGAATCCCAAATTCCTTCCCATCAATTTTTAACAAATGCAAATTACCGCTTTCTAGCCCCATCTCTTCACAAATTTAAGCACATTTAGAACATACAAGCATCATAGGAAGAAATTGATGAAATAAGATTTAAAAAATTGAACAGTGTTACCCGTAATCACTAACTGCGATGAGGCCGCTTGACTCCTGACCAAATATCAGTCCTGCATAGTGGTATTTACCGAACGGAGACAGTCGCCGGAGATAGAACACACTCACCTCACTTACCCTCACCAGAGACAAAACCCTGGCTCTGACTCACTTCGCCTTACCAGAGACCAGAAACCAGAAACTCACCTCTCTGCCACCTCGCCTCACCCTCACCAGAGACTCGCTTCACCCTCGCCCTCACCAAATCTAGATGAAAAAGAACTCTCTCACCTTCACCAGATCCAGATCAAGACGTAGCGAAGAAGACCTCAAACGGAAACCTCGCACCGACGAAGACCTCACCGGAAGACCCCAGACGAAGACCTCACATACCTTTCTCACTGTGAAAACGAAGACCTCACAGATCTCTTTCACTATGAAGACGAAGACCTCTGTGAAAAATTACGCCTCTGTGAAGACCTCTCTCACTGTGAAGAAATATTTTACATTCAGTCATTTCTTATAATATTTTTTTTTATTTTTTCTATACAAAACAAAATATTTCTTAAAATCAACTTCATGAAATTATCTCGAAAAAGAAATCACAATCCTTCCTTGGGATGAGTGGTATTTGAAAGTCTGGTAGTTAATGGTTAACATCAGTTGACATGGTACACAAGCAAGATATGTATACATACAGGTGCATTCATTAAATGGAAAATAATTTAGTTGAAAGAAAGATATAAAAACAAAACAATGTGTACCACTTGTACATTATTGAACTATGGGGGGATCTGTCTGTGTTACACCAAGTAAACCATTTATGCCATTGATGTATCATGTATACGTTATTAAAAGAATTGGATAAGCCTAGCTCCAAAGTCTAATACGTCGCTATCCTAATCAGAAAATGATCTATTCAACGAGCTTATTCAGCAGTCCAATAAATTGATTTGGTAGTAGGTAAGTCAGTTCTTTCATGAACAAAATAAGAGCTACTTGGTCCTTTAGTTTTTATTCCTTTCAATATATATACATATGATACTAAATGCTTGAATTGGTATTAGCTATATATAATACATTGTTCAATACCCTAGTTCCATGCTATATTAATGTTAAGTAGGATTTGGAAGAAATCACCAGAGATGAATATTAGATTTTGTTTTTAGTACGCACACACTACAAAAAAAAAGCTTCAAATAACTACAGATACTAGCGACGATATTTTGATACTGTCGCTAATTAAAAGATTTGCAACGGCAAAAAACCGTCGCTAATGCTTTTGATAGCTGACTCATACCCATAATCATAAAAACCGTTGCTAATTATTTTGCGACGGAAAAAAATCGTCGCTAATTCTTTTATTAGCTACGGTATCTTAGCCGTTGCTAAGTTTTACAAAGAAAAGTTGGTAGCTACGGTTTTTGCCGTCCCTAATAGATTTTTTTTTTAAAAACTTAGCTACGGCACATAAGCCATCACTAAGTTTTACAAATAAAAATCATTAGCTACGGTATTATACCGCAGCTAATGGATTTTTTTAAAAGAAAATATATAAAAAAACATTTAGCGACGGCACAAGAGCCGTTGCTAAGTTTTACAAATAAAAATCATTAGCTAATGAATTTTTTGAAAAAAAATATATATACACAAACATTTAGCTACGGCATAAGAGCCGTCGCTAAGTTTGACAAATAAAAATCATTAGCTACGGTATTATACCGTAGCTAGTGGATTTTTTGAAAACAAATATATATATATATATATACACAAAAATATTTAGCTATGGCACAAGAGCCGTCGCTAAGATTTACAAATAAAAATCATTAGCTACGGTATTCTACCGTAGCTAATGGATTTTTTGAAAAAACAATATATATACACAAAAACATTTAACTACGGCATACGAGCCGTCACTAAGCTTGACAAATAAAAATCATTAGCTATGGTATTATACCGTAGCTAATGATTTTTTTGAAAAAAAAATATATATACACAAAAACATTTAGCTACGGCACAAGAGCCGTCGCTAAGCTTTAAAAATAAAAAACTCTTTGCTACGGTTTTTACCGTCCCTAATTGATTTTTTTGAAAAAAAAAATTATACACAAAAATAAAACCTCATCTCAACCGTCAATAACACCCAAAAACTTTAGCTCAATCCAACTCACTAAACCAAACCACGTCACCAATCCACGTGAAATCAACTCAACCAATCCCCTTCAATTACCTCTCTCTATATAAAGTTTCTCTCAACCAAACTTTTTTCATCGTCAACTACTCTCTGTTTCTCATTGCTTTCTAAAACCTTCAATCCTAAAAAACGCATCACTACCAATGGCACCCAAAGCAGAGAAGAAGCCCGCAGAGAAGAAACCCACAGAGGAGAAGTCCGCCGTGGCAGAGAAGACCCCAGCAGCAGAGAAGAAACCCAAAGCCGGGACTAAACTTCCCACCACTACAAAAAAAAGCTCTCACTCGAAACCCATCACGGCCGCTTCCCTCTCCCCGCCTTTCCCTAGCTGCAAGAGATCTCAGAAATTTGAAATCTCAGAGATCAGATTTCAGATCTCAGATATTCTATAAATCGAATATATATATAATTTTTTTTTTGTATGGTTTATTGTAACTTTTGTATGGATTCTGTGTAATTTTTTGTTATAATTTTGATCAATTAAGTCTCCTGTGAAGATAGCACATCCAAAGCTTTAGAGTAAGTCTCCTGTCATGTTTTTGATCAATTAAGTTTAGTTCTGGTAGTTTCTATTAATTTTCAGAATGGACAATCATTAAGACCTAATTTCATTATAAAAGATGAATTTTCATTTGTAATTTGTAATTTTCAATTGTCAATATGATTTGCAACTTAGCGACGACTTCAAAGTTGTCCCTAAATAGCCACGGCAAATACCGTGGCTGTTTCGTCAATTGGATTTGCAACTTAGCGACGGCTTCCATGCCGTCGCTATTTTTCAATTTGCGACAGTCTTAGCCGAAATTTTAAACAACTTTAGCGACGATTTTTAGCCGTTGCGAATTAGCTACGAGATAGTTTACCGTTACTGATTCAAATAGCCACGATTAAAATAGCTACGGTATTGCGACGATTGTTGAGCCGTTGCTAATTCATTTTAGCTACGATTTTTTGACAATTAGCAACGGTTTTTAGCCGTTGCTGAATTGACTTTTTTTTTTTATAGTGACATGCATATTTTAATAAACTAGGGTGTTGACGCACACGATTCAATGATTTTTTTATTTTATTTTATTACAACAATTTAATAATAAGAAAAATTATAATTAATTTTCTATACAAAATAATTTTAAGAGCCTATGTATAGTTTATAAATAAATAAAAGACCTTAAATAAATTATCTTAGAATTTTAGGTATAATTAATAAATTACTTCTGCATAGCCATTTCACACCCAATCCATGAGCCCAATCTTATTAATCAAGAGGTCTCTTGAAAGTCGTCACCAAAATGCCTAATCAAATACGTCATAACATTGGTTTATGTTTGATATCAGTTTAGTTTGCAAACTTTTTGTTATCAACACTCATTAGCAAAATACTTGTTTTTATTTTCAACCCTCAATACCAATGTTGGCATTATTTTCAATACTAGGGATGAGTGGTATTTGAAAGAGTCTAATAGTTAATGGTTAACATCAATTGACATGGTACACAAGCGAAATATGTATATATACAGGTGCATTCATTATGTATATATACAGGTGCGTTCATTAAATGGGAATATAATTTAGTTGAAAGGAACACAGAAAAACGAAGGGGACGACCGTTGAAAACTTGGATGAAGGCGGTGAATGAAGATATCATTGAGTTTGGATTAAACGAGGATATGTGGGAAGACCGCATTGCTTGGAGAACCAAAATCCATGTAATCGACCCCAAAAATATCGAGAATGGGCTTTGATGATGATGAAACACAAAAAAACGAAAACAATTTATAACACTTGTACATTATTGAACTACGGGGGATCTGTCTGTGTTACACCAAGTAAACCCTTTATACCATTGACGTGTTATGTATATGATATTAAAAGATTTGGATAAGCCAAGCTCCAAAGTCTAATACTTTGCTAGCCTAATCCTCAGAAAATGATCTATTCAACGAGCCTATTCATGCAGTCAAATAAATTGATACGGTAGTTGGTGAGTCAGCCTATTCATGCAGTCAAATAAATTGATACGGTAGTTGGTGAGTCAGTTCTTTCATCAACAAAATAATAGCTACTTGATCTTGTAGCTTCAATTCCTTTCAATATATATATAGAATACATTGTTCAATACCCTAGTTCCATGCTATATTAATTTTAAGTAGGATTTGGAAGAAATCATCAGAAATAAATATTAGATTTCTTTTGGTAAGCACATGCATACATTACATAAAATATGAAATTTTCAATGTGTAAAAAGGGCTCAGTTTTAGTGTTTGCACAAGACCTCTAAACTCTTAGGACCGGCACTGGCCCCTCCATTAAATTGTTGGTTTAACAATACTCTCTCAATGTCGTTTTCGTCCCTGCAGACTTTAGATTTTTTTTTCGTTATCTCTAATGGTTAAGAGCTGAATGCCTCGTCAACTTGAGACTAAATTCTCAAATTTGACTGAAAATTACCTTTATATTGTAGACTTTTACTATTAGCTGTAAAGTGTAAAACAGCAAAAACAAACAATGGCCAATTTATGGTCCAAAGTTTGATTAAATGGTTAAGAGTTCAAACTTCACCATAAAAAATACCCACGTAATTGAAAATAAAGTTGGATTCTTCTACAGAATAGCCATCTTCTGGAACCTATTCATTTCTTGTCTTTCCTTCGTGAAAAGGTTTTCAAAGAAGGAAACGCTGTATGTACAATCTTCTCTCTGGAAAGTATATGTAAACTAATTAACAAGGAAATTTGTGAGTAAAAGTTACTATGTTAAACATACAATGGTCTAATGTATTAGTCTTTCCATTCAATAAATGTTTAACTTTAGAAAATTCCACAACATTCTTACGGGTCAATATATTACAAGATCTTTCAATCCTGCGTATGTATGATTTGCATATTAATTAGAAGGTTAATTATCTCTTTACGTGGATTTGGAAAAAAAAATAATCTAACAATGCCTATGAGCTAAACCTGTGCCACGTCTGGGTTAAACATAGACTACAAGAACATCCATGATTTGTATTTTTCTTTAGGAGAAGGAGAAGGAGAAAGAGATAGAGAGAGAAGAAGAGATTGAGAGTAGTCTTACCTGTCTCAAGCTGTGTGTGCAAATAGTTGGGTATTTAATCTGCTAAAGCGTCAAGAGCACCTCTATTTTTGTGATAATTTTTTTTTTAGTTTTTAGACCTTTTTGCCTGGGAGAAAATATCAACTCATCAAGGTGGGCATGAGTAAATATTTTTCCATTTTAATAGGAAAATTTGAGACTTGAAATTTTGTTTCCCACTTTATAAATTACAAATCAAACATATGATAAATAGGAATTGCCATGGAATTTTTTTTTCCCATGGCAAATAGTGTAATCAACACAACCTAAAGTGTAACTAATGCAGGGACCCAAAATATGGATACAAAAATTTATATCTTGCTTCAACACAATAGAAGTGCAACATAAGAACACGATAGTCAATTTCTATAATTGAAATCATTATTAATTATTTTTTTTCAATTAAGGCCGTGTTACATCCTCAAAGGTACAATTTGAATTAGTGTCCTACCATGCCAAAGTCGTAGCCTAAAACTAACTTGTCTATGACTTGGACTATTAATCAATGGAGTGGATGACACTGAAGATCAGATACAAAGTTCTAAGGTTGCACTATTGAAATTTTTGTAAGATGAAGTGAGTGCCTCTTAATTGTATACTACAAATTTTAGTATTTTAAAAGAAAAAAAAAATCATATACTCATAAAATATGCCAAAGTTTGGAAAATGCCATACTTAAAAATTCTAAGGGGTTGCAACAACTGCTTTAATCTATAAAGTTTAAAAAGGAGACAAATGACGAGTTAATCACAGATAGTCCCAAACTAAATTCGCATCAATGAGAGCAAAAGGTTCCCTCAAAAGCGTAATTGCTTGGTCTGAGCTAACCATTTCCGTGTATGGTAGAGTAAGTATGGCATGGTCGAAATGATGCTTTTTACCCAATTTTTGATCATTTAGAAACACTCTGATAAAGGTAATCAAGCATGATTGATCAGAGTCCATGAGTGAAATGAACACCTGTAGATGGTAACCATGAATTTCCTCCTATGAAATTAGCAACAGTGAATTTAGATGCTTCAGTTGCGCTTGCTATGACATGATAACCTCCCCACTTCACTCTATTTGCCGTCGATGAACCAGGACCAGTATTCTCATACTCACCATAGTACAATGTACCAAGTGCAAAGTTCCCACTCCACTCTAGCCAACCAGCTGGATCTATCAAACTAACAAGGGAAGTTTGCATGAACACAGTTCTAGAGTATTGTTTCCATGGCCTCCCTAAGAATGACTGAACTGAGCCTGCAACTGGTACAAGGTCTGAATCAGCCATTACTTTAGAATCAATGAGCGAAATTTCTGTGGGTTCATGGGGGCTGAGTCGAGAATGAGCTGTTATAGTGTTACTTTGAGTGGCCAGGGGCCTTCTACAATAAATGTTGCAGTTTTGGAATACCACGGTAGCATTACCGAAGATAAAATCTACGGTGCCATAGATGTTACACTCTCTATAAAATTGTCTGTGACAGAAGACGCACCACACCAAATTGGCATTTTTGTAACAACTCTCAAAACAATATCACTTTTTATTTAGATATTACAATCCATCAAACAATTTTAAGTCAAAACTAAATTTAGTCAAAAAAATAAAAAACCGTAACACAAAAAAAATGATACAATAACTTGGATCACCATGAATAGTATCACTTTTATAACCATACTCTTCATGGTGATACAATTATTGTATCATTTTGTTTGTGAAAATGTGTAAAATTGTTAGGTGGATTGTTACACTTCACAAGTGATACTGTTTTGGGGATTGTTACAAAAATGTCAATTTAGTGTAATGACGTACAACATATCTTGATATCCTTCAAAGCTACACTGATAAAACACTGAGAAATCCGAGCTTGATCGAAGAGCTACTGCTTGGCTATTTGCAGCACCAGCAGTGTTACGGAATGTTATGCCACGAGCAATAAATCCTTCACCATCAACAGCTGAAATTCAAAAGTCATTGAACTTCTTAAGATTCAGAAAGTTACAAAAATAATTACTATGAGATATTAATTCAATGAACCTAGTTGCATGAACTCAAATTATTTGTTTGAATCCTTACCAAATGTGGCTGATTGGAAGGTGGTGGAACCATCCCCTGAGCTGCTGCTACCAGTCACGATAGTCTTCCCTATGCTATCACCCACCAACATGACATTCTTGACCTTATTTGCTACCACCACACTCTCTGTATATGTGCCTGCCTTCACATAAATCACAAACCTCTCACTTCCTGTCCTTTTTGCTGCGACATCAATGGCATCCTGGATGGTTTTTACATTCCCTGACCCATCTAGTGCTACCACAAGACTGGCGCTAGAAGCCGGGGAAGGCGATTGCAATAGCTCTAGATTATCGGGTGACACCCAAGTAGGATACCCCTCTTTGTATTTTTGTTCATGACCAGATGGAAGTCTGTTGGCTAGGCAATTCTCTATCAACTTGGAGGCATTATTTGACACGAGCATTGGCAACAAGTGTTCTGTGACCCCAAGCTCTTCAAAGCCAGTTCGACATGTCTCAAGATCTGGTAGACTTATCATATTTCTCAATGGTTTGATTGAGTTTTTGGACAGTGTTGTCATGCAACTCGACACAATCAGCCCATGCAGCCGCCTCCTTCTCTTTGCAACATTGCGGTGCCTAGATCCTTGGTGTTTACATGGGCACGTAGGGCTTCATCTAACGCAAGTTGGAGAGCTATATTTGATTCTGATTTGTTTTCAGTACTAATATCAGAAGACACAGGTGATGAAAGCAGCAAAGTTGATACAAGGACTAAAACTATCTTGAATGCCATTCTCGATGACAGTTTTTGGTCAAAAATCTTCCTGAAGGTCTGAACTACATTGTGTTTATATGCATGCCTTGGTCTTCATTATAAGGACTAGTAGTTTCTTCTTCAATATGGAAGAAACTGCAGGAAATTCAATAGAACAGGTTTCAAGAATGGAATGTGTTTTATGCAAACAACGGTTTTAGAATTTAAAACAAATGAAATGTATATATATTAATGTTGTAAATGGAAGTTTTTTAGAGCTTGTTAAAAGCATTGATTTTAAATCGAATGGTACTAAAGACGACCTTGCTTTTGTATTTAATTTATTAGTCAACTAACTAATTAATTTTCTTAATGTTTTCTAGACTTGCCTGATATGGCCTCGGACTTTTTCTTAAGTGCACTGGGAAAGTGCCTGGTATCTCACCTGGTGGATAACGGTGCCTGGTATCCACCAGGCGAGATACCATGCACTTTCCCGGTGCACTGTAGTATTACTATGGCCTCGTTAAGGTAGCATGGCCACGTCAACAAAATAAGATTTTAGGTTAAGAAAAAAATCTACTCGGCCTGGTCCTTGTGCCTGGTTAGTGTCTGGGGAGGGTGTCCAACATATCAGTGCCAACTCTACCCCTCTCTCCATGAGTTTGGAGAAGATGGAGAGAGGGGTAGAATTGACAGTCACGTGCTAGACACCCTGCCCAGGTACTAATCAGTGCTCACTCCCCAAGCTGCATAAAAAAGTTCTTAGGTTAATCTTCCCCTCTAGCTGGTCTCACCTTCGTCTCCTCTGCATGACTCAAAACTCTATAACGTTCACCTTCCTCTTCTTTCTTTATAAACCCTTTCCCAAAACTGGCTCAGCCATCATGAACACTATAATTTTCCAGCAACTTAGTTGAATAACATTCGATAAAGAAGCATATATTTTGAAGGAGCAGAAACCAAATCAAAAGTTATGAATATAAATGTCAAATCCATTAAAGATTTTAGATTTGATAATAGTACCCAAAAAAAGGAAGCATTTATTACTTTTTTTTTGAAAAGCAAGCAGGGATTTTGAGGATTCTCAAACCTTATATTAATAAAATAATACAGGATGATGAAGATTACAATTGCTCAACTATTTACTCGTTACATCATTAACTACAACATAAAATTGCTTCAAAATCCCAACGAAAAACCTAATTAGTTATAATTCAACAGTTTCCAAGTTGGGGATGGGGAGTAATTTTGCGAAGTGGTCTACTACAAAAATGGTTGCTTGGTGCATTTGCCATAACTTTACTCTCTCATAAGCACCAATCAATCCTTAATCACCCTTATGACTTGATTCATACATAATGTGGAGCTCAAGATGTAAGGGAAGCCGACTTAAAGATTTGGAGAACAATGAACCCTGACAGAGAAACCATTAAATGCTAGCATCCATACAAGATTCCAATAGACATCTACATCCTATATGGATTATCGTCATCAATTACCCGAATTTAGGATTTGGCCTCTTGCTTCAAGAAGATTTTCGAGGAACGTCTTTCTTAAGTGACTAAGTTGTGGTAAGCTCACATTCATCTTCAATAGTGTTTTGACCCATCATAGTTGCTTCCTTTTCTATCAGAGCTTTTATTTCGGTGAGTTCTTCCTTCATCATATCCTTGCCCAATTTTTTTTATTATTTCCTTCATAGCATTGCTAACTTCATTGTCATTGTCATACTCTCTTATCATTTTCAAAAGATTTTTTTTTTACCTTAGAGAAGGATTACGAACTTCTACGGAGTTCTGTTCATCTATGGATGAAGAGGTGGAAAAATTTTGGAGGTTGTTTGGGGTACTTGGAGACTTTGTTTGATCTTCCCCTTGTTTTCCAGCAGTCATATTTTGTCCCTCTTTAGTGATGTGTTCCTCCTAGCTTTGAACAATCTGTTCATTCCCTGCAACCTCAGCCAGATGCTCCTTGATCTCCTTATTGACCTCACTATTTGAATAATCAACACCCAAACAATCTGACTTAAAATGTTCTAGCGTATCCTTCCCTGTTTCTACATCTGTTCCTGCACCTTCCAGTGGATGCTCTGCCTCTACCGTGATTTTCTCGCCAGCCACAACCTCCTCAAGTTTCAAATTAGTGTCTTCCTCATCTTCCTCTATGCCATCTTCAGCTAGGACGTTGTAATTGTTCATCGTGACCACTTGTTTGTGTGTTTGCTCCCCTACAACATCACTATTAATAGTCTCCCTGCTCACCTTTACTTCATCATGGTTCCTGGTTTCATTAGTCACGACTGCATTGTTCTCAGTATCACAAATCATATCTTCATCACCATTCTCATCATTCTTACCAATCACCACTAGAAATGTTTGGGGTACTCTAGTCATATGCCAGCCTGTAGGTCTTACCCAACCATCTTTTTTTGTTGGCTTAACAACCTTTTTTTATTTGTTCCCTTCCCCATTCACTTTCCAGACTAAGTATTCATTTCCAGACCTTAGTGGTTGTGGGTTTTGATTTCTTGTGTTTCGGGCAGCTAGTAGAGGTATGCCCAGACCCCAAGCAGTGGCCATACTTTAACAGTCGCCAAGAATATTCAATCTCCACCATGACCATCTTACCATCATGGGATTGATGCAGGAAATTGGCCAGTGGAACTTATTTCAATACAAACTCTTGCAAAGGAAAGTCTAGTGTGATTCTCCATTGTCTTGTCTAGCATCAATGGAACTCCCAAAGCGCTTACAATTGCTTGCAGACCTTCAGTGCTCCACAGGAACAAGGGGACCTTCCTGAAATTGACCCAAATGAGAACCAAGTTGAACACTTCAACATCCTCTTTCATATATTGTCTCCAATGTCTCATCAAGAACAATCTGCTAGCAATTTGGATTGGTCCTGCTTCAAGCACTTTGTTTTTGTCTTCTTCATTCAAGAATTTAAACACAAATGCTCTTTCTCCATACACAGACATCTCAAAATTGTTATGCAAATCCCACAATCGTTTCAAACATTTGTTGACGTAGCCATAAGTAGGTATCTTCCCTAAAAAATTGTCAATCAAGAATTTCTCACACTCTTCTAGCCTTTGACCATGCTCTGCAAGTTTGATGTGCACTACAGATTTGCCCTCCACAATGGATGGAGGAACATACTAGAGCTTGGCCTTTCTTCCCTAATTGCATTGTGCAAACAGGGATGCCCAACAAAGATTGTTAGTAGATGACTCAGCCGAGCCACCCCCATGCCCAGTTGATGCAACTCCTCAACCGACTGGTTGTGCGACCATGGGGAGGGAGTAAACTCCCTAAGATGGATGGTCCCTCCAAGCGAACAAATCAAATCATATCATCTACAACAAACCAGATCTCTTATCCGAATCATGTCATATTCGAATTTGATTTCCTTCCGTGTTTGAGAAGATCCGATCCACTTAACCTTCTCACACCTCAGATCGGTAGCAGTAGGAGCAGATCAGAGCAGTGTGTCATACTCTTTCCTCAGATCATCATGTCTCATCCTGTGGCACGCACGAAAGAGAAAGAGAGAGTAGATCTTGGATCTTTCACCCCCGTCTCTCTCAAGATGTGGAAGGGCGGTGGTAGCAGTGGTGGGGTGGAAGGGGAAGTGGTGGGGGGGGGGGGGGGGGGGGGGGAAGAGGAGTCTTTTTAATAAAATTGGTACTTCAAGCTTTAATTTTAAAATTTAAAAAATATATCATGAACTTTCATATTCCACACAAGTCTAACTCAAGTTTCAAGTAGAATTGCGAGCTACATATAGGATAAGCTATAACTTGGGCAACCGAGTAAAGTTACAGATTCACATCAAAAACAACATTTAAAATTTCAGCCCATTTTGACCTACATATTCGAGATACGCATTATAATGTGACATGGTTGAATTTTTCATCATAATGACAGAGCAAGCGGATGCCTGCCTTGACCGCCCAAAGGTCAGTTCTTATATACCGATAAAGATTGTCCATCAATATATTAATGGCTCAGACCTAAACTCATGTCTTGAGGAGCATATGTCAAAACGGGCTGAAAACTTTAACACGTAGTTTTTTGTGTAAATCTAGTTTTCCTAAAATTTTCAACTCATATAAATTAATAAATCATGTTTTTTTGTTATATAGGTCTTTTTAACTAAATGAAACTTAACTAGGTCCTAAACTAATAATCCAATACCTCAAATTTTAAAATAAACAATATGAAATCACATTTTGTTCCAATGTACATCACTAGCAAATCAGCTGACCTAAAAAATAATTTTATAAAAGTTTGTATCAATTGCATCTAAATTGCCAATGGGGTACCAGCTCAGTGGTAGGCTTGTGGCGGATGGAATCATAGGTCCAGGGTTCGAATCCTGCTAGCCACATATAGGATGGGATAGGCTAATGGATAAAAATATTTTGCAACTAAACTTTTTTAATTATTAAAGATGTCTTGGAAATAGATTATAATTTGACAATATATGTTATAGTTACTTCTAGAACATCTATAGTAGAATACTAAATCCATGGTATAATCCAAAATTTATCCATGGCATAAAATAACTATGCTAAATCCCCCCAAGTAGGAAAAACCTCACATGTAGAAATTTGTCTAATTGTAATATAATGACTACTTGTATTCGTGAGTCTTTAAATTCCACCCAACAACATTTTATTTAATTTTTTGCATTAAGCATTTGCAATTGCAATTTTAACCATTATCCAATTGTTTATCCGCATCTACAACGACAGATAATCAGAACATAACAAAAAGGCCAATTGTGGGTTGAATGTTGGGGTAATGTTGGCTTGAATAATCTCACATTAAGTAAGGATGAGTTGTCACGAATGTTTATAAGGAATGTCTACTCCATAATAGAAACATGGTCTTTTAATATAAAACGCCACACCACCAAGGCTCAGGATGAGGGCCCAACATGATGGTGTTTAAGTTGGGGATAATAGTGTTGCTATGTATAGCAGACCAAATTGTGCGTGCAAGTGAGCGACACCATAACAAGTGGTATCAGAGCATATGGTTCAACAAGGGCTTGGAGAGGAGGTGTAGAAGGCACATCAAAGGAGAGGAGGTGTAGAAGGCACATCAAAGTAGGCATAAGGCAGCGAGCCAGGTCCAGGTGGAGCATAGGTTTTCTAGGTGAATGATCCAGGGTGAGGCTTTAGATAGGGAATATCCTACAAGTCCGGACAATGTGAAGTTTGTGCAATGGTTGCGACTAGGTGGAGTCAACAATGCCAGGAATAGTCGAGCCCATACACCGAGTACTACTCTCAGGATCATGGTTGTATAAGAAACTCGAGGAGAAGGTGTACTTCGAGATGTTATGAACATGGCAGATGGATTGTAGGATGTGTAATGATTCACGCCAAAGGTGGAGATTGTTGGGATAGTGTTGACTTGAATAGTCTCATATCAAGTAAGGAGGAGTTGTCACAAAAAATTTATAAGGAGGTGGTCCACTCCTAATAGCAACGATGCCTTTTTAGAGAAAACTCCATACACCAAAGCCCATGATGGGAGTCTAATATAATGGTGTTTAAGTTTGAGACAATATATGTATAGTGGACCAAAGGGTGCGTGTAGCTGCACGACGCCCTACCAAGTGGGTATCAGAGCCAATGGTTCAACAAGGACTTGGCAAGGAGAAGGTGCATCCGACACATCGTTCAAGGAGAGTAGGCGCAGGGCAACGAGCCAGGTCCAAATGGAATGCAGGTCTTCCAGTTGAACGATCGAGGGTGAGGCTTCAAATCCACGCCAAAAGGAAATGTCCTACAAGTCTGGACGAGATGGAGTTAGTGCGGTGGTTGTGACTAGGTGGAGTCAACAAGGCTGATAATAGTCGAGCCCGTATACCGAGTGTTATCCACAGGATCGTGGTTGTGCAAGACACTCGAGGAGGATGTGTACTTCAGGATGTTGTGGACCAGGTGGATGGATTGTAGGATATGTGACAATTTGCGCCAAAGGTGGAAGTTGTTGGGATAGTGTTGTCTCGAATTGTCCTACATCAAATAAGAAGAAGTTATCACAATGACATATAAAGAAGTAGTCCACTTCTTAATAGCAACGAGGCCTTCTGAAGAAACCCCACACCACCCAGGCCTGATGGGGGCCCAACATGGTGATGTTTAAGTTGGGGACAATAGCATTGCTATGTATAGTGGACTTAGTGGTGCGTGTAGGTGCACGACTTGAGTCAATGGTTCAACAGAGACTTGGAGAGGAAGAGGTGCAGACGACACATCTTAGTAGGCGCAGGGCAGGGAGCCAAATCTAGGTGGACCGCAAGTCCTCCAAGTGAACAATCCAAGGTGAGGCTCCAGATCCACTCCAAGAAAAAAATGTCCTACAAGTCTGGATGGGACGAAGTTAATGTGGTGGTTGCGACTAGGTGGTGCCAACAACGCTGAGAATAGTCGAGCCCATACACTGTGTGCTACCCACAAGATCGTGGTTGTGCAAGACACTTGAGGAGGAGATGTACTTCAAGATATTGCAGACCGGATGGATAGATTGTAGAATGTGTGACAATTCGCACTAAAGGTGGAGATTGTTGGGATAATATTGGCTTAAATAGTCTCACATCAAGTAAGGAGTAGTTGTCACAAAGGTTTGTAAGGAATGATGCACTTTATAATAGCAACGAGGCCTTTTAGAGAAAACCCCTCACCACCGAGGCCCAGGATAGAGGCCCAATATTGTAGTGTTAAGTTGGGGACAATATCGTTGCTACATATAATAAAGCTCTAACAAGTGGTATCAGAGCCAATGGTTCAGCTAGGACTTGGCGAAGAGGCGTACAGGCGTGACATTGTTCAAGGAGAATAGGCGCAAAGCAGCAATCCAGGTGGAACACATGTCCTTCAGGTGAACGATCTAGGGTGAGTCTCCAAATCCACGCTAAGAGGGAGTGTCCTACAAGTTCGAACAAGTTGGAGTTGGTGCGGTGGTTGCGACTATGTGGAGCCAACAATGTTGGGAATAATTGAGCCCATACACCATGTACATGATTCAACCATTAGGGCCGACCAAAGAGAGTAAACAACGCGAGAAGGTTTACTTGATGAAATGAACTTCCTAACCACAATAACAATGGGCGAAAGCATGTGCTCCAACAATGATGTCTTGATTAAGTCAATCATAAATGAATTCCAAAGACAATCTGACAGGGTTTATCTATGGTTGTTTTTGGTTCAGTTTTGCTTGGTTTCAACTTAAAATCGCAAACCGAATCGTATCAATCGGTTTGGCAGAAATCCAAACTTAATGTGTAATGAAGCCTAACTAAAATGAAATTCAGTTTAATCGAAAACCGAACCGAGAAAAACTATGCTCAACCTAAACCGAACCAAATGAAAAAATTATGTATAATTCTAATATTTTTTTATATTACATATATAAAATTAACAAAATATAAATATATGTATCGTTTTGATTAGGTTTCCTCATTTTTATCAACCTAAAATCGAAAATCGAACCGATCACTTGGTATAAAAATTACAAACTAAACCAAAACAAAACCCAAGCCAAATTGCTCGATTCGGTTTGATTCAGGCTGTTTAACCGATTCGTTCAGCTTTTTGTTCACCTCTAGTTTTAACTATGGAAGGTTTGGGTATATGTTTTATAATTTTTATTGGAATATAATAGATATTTTACGACTTATTTCTCTGTTTAGATTATCCAAGCAAAGGCATATTAATGAATAGTAAGACACATTTAGACATGAAACATGTTGTTATATCATCAAGGAAACCCTGAAGTGTCATCAATGGAAGCTCTTTCCCATCAAAGAGTGGAAGGGTTGAGAGCAATGAGGATGAAATTCCAACTCTTGCCCCAACTACTCCTACTAGTGTGTTACAATCTTGAGTTGAAGTTTCATCGGATGTGAATTCTGATCTTTTTGCGGTCTACCCTCGTCATTTCGCTAGGCTGATTGAAAAAAAAGAGTCATCTCAAGCTTTCTTTAGCATGCACGGAAGAACTTACATAGCGCTAATGAATTTGCTGGTTTAGAGTGAAAGAAGAATAAATGAAACAACTAAATCAGTGATGAAATTAGAGTAGCCAATATTATGACTTTGGATACTTTATTTTCAATACAATTTAACCATAATGCTTAATTGATAGGCAGGCAAAGATATTGCAGAGGTGTCGAACAAGCTTTAATTGTGAGTAAGTAAGCTAGTGTGATATTTTTCAAATAATGTGAAAAAGGGTTATTTCTATTTCAGTTTTGTTTATCTTTTTAATTATGTTTGGTCAAATAAATAAAATTCAGAAAAATACATACCTTCAGTTCAAATAATTCTACAATTAAAATATGACACAAATGAGCCAAAATACAAATACAACAATTAGATATTAAATACCCAATAAGAGTGATCTTGATAATGAGCCCACATATTTTGCATTAGGTCATTTCTCAGTTGTAAACCTTCAAATGCATTTGATGCATGTTTGAAAGAGTTTGTAGCACGATAAAGTTGGGCAGTCTATTTTTTGGTTTTAAATTTTCATGTGCTAACGACTTAAATTTCTTTGAATCCAATTTAACTTCATCTTAGATGGTCATGATAGCGACATGTCATCTTGACTGCAAAAATGTGCATGGCTTTGGACCCATTTTTCTCTCCAGCTTACTTTGTTGGATCTTCTTCTGTAGAGATCTGTGATTCTCTATCTTTGCTTAGTAGGGATGGCGTTTCACACCCAAAGTCAAAGTCGAATTCAAATACCCGTATACTCCGAATTAATACTTTTTGTTTTCGTGAGGGTTCCCCTATTGTTTAATCTTGATAAATCCCCCTAGCTTATAAATCCAAAAGTCGTTTTTTCAATGTTTTTTCAAAAAGATGCTACTCCATATCATACTTATTGTTCATAACTGCACATTGAACCTTTGGCTCATTTTCAGTAGTTATATATCAACAAACAAGTGAATGATCTATCACGTTGATATCATTGTGTATGTGACCCACCCATACTGAAGAAATGATGTCAAATCCAAACGATCTATTTCCACCGACTTCAAGTATAATAATTGGTTTTCTGGTCATTCCCTATATGAGTCTCACGCCAAACCATGGGACAACCCCATTCCTAATACATGCAATCCAAATCACTCAACATCCTTGAAAACCCTTAACATGCAATAGAGATTATTCTCGTTTGGCTTTCTCAAGTAGTGATCACCGGATATGGTGATCACATACCTATGATGTGCGTGTGTGTGTGTAGTTATATGTTTATTTGTATTAGATTTATACATTTGTAGAAGATGTAATAAGACCATGTCTATGTTTTAGACCACTTATTGGAGCATGAAAATGCTAGGCTGATGAGACTAGAGGAGAGGAGGGTGAATATATAGTCTTTCATCGAAAATCAACGTATATTTGAAAGTCTTTTAGCTAAACTGTTCGATTTGAAAGACCACCGCTTAAACACCTTGAGAAATGGTATTGCAACTCTAGTGAAGTTGACAACGAGTAGTTCTTCGCCATTGTGTTAGTTGATTAATTGGAAAGATTCATAGAAGTGAAAAATAAACATGAAAGGATAGCTTATAAAATAAGAATCCAAGTCGACTTGGTATAGTGTAGTTAACTAGAATGTAAGCTACAACTTGTTTTTTGTTAGAAAACTACTCATTGTTTGAAATCAAGTTGGGCTACTGATTGAGTATTTCTAAAATGAAGTAAAAAGGATAAATCAAGTACAATTAGAACAAATATGTTTGAGTGAGCTCTGTAATTGATGTCCCCAAGTTTTAGGTTTTAAGCATGCAAGTTATGAGATATTTATCTTACAAAACAGGACGGTGTTTGGGGTGAGAGATAAAAGACGACTCAAATTCGTTTTAGGATAACCCATCCAATGGCCCATACTCACGTAGAACGCAACCAACTCTCTCTCACACTCAATAACCAACTCTCTCACTCGAGCATTGTCTCACAGCAGAAAGCTCTTCAGGTTAGTTTGAAACTCTCTTCAATTTAATCTCTCACACTAATCTATCATAGATCTCTCACAGGTAATCTTTTCTCTCACTAATCTCTTCACTTTAATCTCTTTATGTAATCGATTTTATCTCTCACAGATCTCTCCACGTTAATCTCTTACATATCTTTTTTCAATTTAAAATCTTTCTTCAATGTAACCCCTTCTCAATAGGTTAGTTTTATCTCTTCACTGTTGAACATTGGCTACAATTTGTTATGGGTAGAACATTTTATTTTTCTGTTTTGGGTTGTAGTTTCCCTTTCAATTATGTAAATTTAGTTTCTTAGTTTGAAATCTTTCTACCATTTGATTTTTTAGTTTTGGGTTGTATTTTCCCTATCAATTATGTAAATTTCGTTTCTTAGCTTGAAATTTCTATCAACCATTCAATTTTTCAGTTTTGAGTTGTAGTTTCCCTTTCAATTATGTCAGTTTAGTTTCCATATATGTTAGTAAGGGTTGTAGTTTTGGGTATGTTAGCATGGGTTGTAGTTTCCCTGTACACTTCATAGACAACTCATTCTAAACTCCCTTCTTAAACCTAATCAAAGTATAAGCCTATATATAGTAGATACATGTACAGATCATCGTCGTCAAGATCTAAAAATTAATCTCTTATTAACTCTCTCTATGATTTGATTTTCTTTACAAAACAAAAACATACACTGAATCATATAAGATAGTCCCCAACATCACAACCACAATGGCCTCTTCTGACCTCTCCATGATTCTCCCAAGCATTCTTATTGTCTCCAGATGCACTGTTCACAAAAACAAGTTTGTAGATTTTGTGGGTATGTTCCCTCTGTTCCTCACAAATTTATCCAGTTTCATAAAACACTTTGCATAACACCATGAAAAACCATACCAAACGCTTTTCTCTTTTTTTAGTACAATTTTTTTTGTTTGTGTTTGATTTTTCCTACATGAATTCTTTTTTTTTTCGCTTTGATAATCAATACCTACGTTTTCCATTTCTCATTAGAGACTAGAACAATCCTCTTTGTGTGCGTGTGTTTTCTTTTATTAACAAAATAGATTTGAATGTGAGCATTCAAGTAATTCTTTGTTTGTTTAGATTGCAATTAATTTTATTTTATTTATCAATTTAGCTTTCCATGATACCCATTTTCATGATTTCTCAACAAAGCCCAAACTAGAAGTTTTGTTTGTTGACAGAAGTAGTTTTTTGTTTATGCTTACATGCAACATCATGTTCCTTGCATTAAGTTTTGGTTTTGTCCAATGCCTAAAATCCTATGTGCTTTTCATTTGAATGCTACACATTCTTGTTATTTTTCTTATCACTTGATTGCCTTAGAGTTTTGATTGCCTTATAGTTTCCCTCTTTGATTTGATTTTGATTGGCCGTCTGATTATATGAACTATTATAGAACCTTTTGAAAATTGTTGAATGCAAGAACAACGGTGAGATGTGTGTGTGTATATATATATATATATATATATATGTGAGTAGCCTAATTCAATACATTATACGAATTTTTATCTCTTTACTTCTTTTGTGTTCGATATCATAGACTCATTGGCGCTTCCTTAATTAGATGGATTTCTATCTCTTATTTCAGGTGTGATGCGAAATGGTAATGAGTATGAGCCAATTAGTTATTTATCCATAAAGTAGATGAAGTTAATTTAGAAAAATCTGTAGAGAATGAAGTAAGTTACATGAATGAAAATAGGTTTTTTGTATATGGCAAAGCCATGGTTACATACATCATTTTTTTTCTATATATTTCTGGTTTAGATGAGGTTTTTTTTTTTTTTTTTTTTTTTTCTTCTCGCAATTGGAAATTGCTATGCTATTTCACAGTCTAAAGCCAAATGGGATGAATTTGCTGTCAGCGAGACATATAACCCTTTTTTCATGCAGAGATTATATGCATAGTTCATATTCTTTGTCTTAATAGTTAAAATTCTCTGTCTTAATAGTTATATATGCTAATTACAAAAGGTGATTATATGAAGAAATATATATATGCTAATTATGTTTTAGTGAGAATATGTTTCTTTTGGTTGATTGAAGGTTTCTTTTGGTTAATAAATCAGTTGCCAATTCGCATTTGGTTTTCTTATTCAACGAAGACAAGAGAAACAACAAAAGAAACCCATTGACAAACCCACCCACCTAAACTTATTAAAAGGTACGACATTGATCCCCTTGCTCATTCAATATTCTCTCATTCTAATTCGTTTCCTTTTGATCATTTCCCGCTTCCAATCTGAAAATTTGGTGAAGATTTTCGGTTAATTTGCACAAGGTCATATAAACTTATGCAATTTTAGTGTTGATTCGATGCATTTATCTCAATTTCTCGATCTGGGTATTCTGATTGTTTGTTTTACATTGTATAGATAGGAAGACTTTGTCAAAATCCAGTTACTAATGTGTTGGTTTATTGATTTTTTGGTTATTGATGTGTTTGGTTTATTGGTTTATAGAATGGGTTTTGGTAGTCAGTCCAAATCTAACAAAACTGTAAGGTATGCACAGTGCCACAAAATGTCAAATAATTCAAGGGGACTACAACCCTCTAATGTAAGCTCTTGCTATTGTGTTTGGAAATGTAATATAAATGAAGGTATGGGTTTGCGGCATGGGCTCCGCCATGAATTTGCATGCCAAGTTAGAGGAAGTCAGAGGGTGAGTTAAGCCTCAACTTATTTCATGTACATGCCCAAGTTCAATATACATGCCCAAGTTCTTCTATGAATTTATTGTATTTTTTGTTCTTGTTTGTATATGTTACCTTAACAGGATAATGGCGTAGAAGAGGGAGCCAACGAAGATCTCCAGTTTCTTTGTTTAACACACTTTTGAAAGGACAAAATGACACATTGTCCATGCCGAAAAAGAAAAAAATATATTAAAGAACTACTAATAAATTTGAACATAAGCTAGAAACAAAAGCTGCGATGAAAATAGTTAACAGCGTACAGTAGTGCCAACGGCACAGGGAATACCTTAGTCTATATTACAAATCAGAATGGTGTTTGGGGTTGGAGATAAAAGACGGCTCAGATTTACCCAATTATAAGAATCTAACGGATCACATGTAACTTAAAACACCAAGAGTGCATGGGTTCGATTCCCATACTCAACATTTTGATATTGATTTGTTTTGATATTTAAGTTAGAATAAACTTTATTTATCATGTTAAACTTTTATTGTGCCAACGGCACGGGAAATACCCTAGTATATGAACAAATCAAACAACACAGTAAAACAATTATCTATACATGCAAGAAAAGCAATAGAATCATGGGAAGAAGAAAAATAACCTCAAGAAGACATTATACAACGAGCCTCACCTAAATTGTAGTTTGATTAGCTTTGAATGGTTACTTCCTCGTTTGAAGGGCGAATGCGCGCCACGAGCTTTTCTTACTATATTTGCTACATATTAGAGTATAAAACTTACTCTAATGAGAGCTCCTCTCTCTAAACTATAATTCACGACCATACAAAGCTAAGTCGAAGCTCATAATGGAGTTCGGAACCCACAAATGGGTAGAGTTCAGCTAAGACAAGCTTGAACTCGGACTAATCTAGTGAGACTTTGCTAAATATAGAGATAATAAGATCGTTACAATCACTACTAGAAAAAATGGAAGATTGGAAACTTCGATCTCAATACTAAATGAAATCATTTAAGGCTAACAACTATCTGAATAAGGCATATACCAGATATGAACCAAGCTTCAACCCTGTCTTTACCCTCTCTTCAATAACTCTTGAAAGCATGTAAAAAATTGTGTTTTTTCCTTGTGATTGATTGTAATGGCTTACCAAGAATGAAGACTTTGAGTCCTTTAAATAGGCATTTTTTGGACTCTTGAAAAGCCTGGTCGACTAGCCTTTGCAACCACCAACGATCACATTTTAAAGGAATCAATCATTATTGCAACATGTGTGACCTGCTCTAGTCAACTAGGTTATGCCAAAATTCAAATTTTGAATTCTTTTGACATGTTGAAAATTGGTTGTGGTCTTCCTTTGATCTTGACTTTGTCTTCATTTTTTACCTACGTCTTGTTTACTGACTTCATATTTTGGCTTGGGCTATTATCGTTGTGGCTTTGACTTAGTGAGTTGACTTCACCCTTCTCATCATTGAGTTTGATTGTCATGAGCAAGCAATGTGATTTCTTGAAAAGTGTTGAAATTTTGATGCATTATTTTACTAGCACACAATTTAATACACTGCTTTGTGATTGTAGTATAGACTAAGTAGGGATCGTTTTGGATCGAGGATTAGAATGCTTGCTAATTAGCATTAAAAATAACTAAAAGACAACTAACAACCTAATTAAGAAAATATTGGGGGATTGAATTCATCTAAATTAAACTAAGAAAATTATTATAAAGATAATAGAACTAAAGGGATGGCAAAGATGAGGAAATAGCTAAGGGTTTATTTCCACACACCAAACATATGCTCATAAATCAATCTTCAATAACCACTTCCTAATTCGTGAGAGACAATGTTCAAGATTAACCGTGATCAACACTGCATTAATCTTATTATTTTCCCAAGTTTGTTGAATTAAACTTAGTGTCGCTTTCAAACTATTCTTATCGTGCTATTTAATCAGGAATCGCAAGTTAGATAACAATCTAAGATCATTAAGATTATTGGAAAATATGAACACTGACTAGGCAATTACAAGTACGATCAACATCTTGTTCTTACCTAGGTTTTTGCTTAACTTTACCAACTTTCATTGGTATTTACTACTTGTGAGTATAAGATTATAACGATTAGGTGAAACTCTTTTATACTCTAGCCTCAGATCCTAGCATGCTTACTAAGTTGGCCACCCTAACAAATATACAAAGAAAAGTTCTCTATAAAGTTGTTAAGCAAAACACAATCACTAATCAACAAGGAAGATTAAATTTAATTAATTCACAAAGCACATGTTTGGGGCTTCGAATCCACCCCTAACTAAGAGGAATTTAGCTAGAGATATTAGTTATGTCTGAATAGCAATGCATAATTAATTATCAAACTAAAAATAATAGAGAAAAAAAAAGAATAAACGTTTTCGCCTGCGTGGTGGTAGAGAATAACTCCGTGGGTGCGGATATCGTGAAGACAAGAGATTAAGATTCCTTCCTCACAATCTTTGCTTCAAACTTTTCTTCTTCTTCTTCTTCGATCTATTGCTTGGGAGATCTGCTCCGGTGAAAAGAAAAGGACGTGGAAGAGAGGGACTAGCGATCAATGAAGTGGGAAGGAAGATGGGATTGCGATGAAGGGTTTTTGCTGTTGCGAGGAGGAAGGCGATGAAGAGAGGCCTGCGATGGCAATAAGACTATGACTGAGAGATCAGGCGAAGAACAGGGAGCTGATTGCGAAATTGTGGTGCGTGGCGATGGAGACTATGTGGTTGCGATGGATTTCGATGACGGGTTAGGGTTGTGTCTGGGTGTTGTGAAGGAGAACGAGATGATGGTGTTGGTAGTGGTTGGGTGACGAACCAAGATAGAGATGGGGGACGACAATGGTTGTGTTGTTGCGAGAAGGAGGAGTTGCGGTCTGATGGATGAGAAGAGTTCTGAACAGCGAAGAGGATGACAGCTAAGGGACTGTTGCGATGAGGGATTTGTGAGGATGGGTTCATGATGGCTTGCAGCTGCGAGGATGGGTGATCTCTCCAAAGCCAGATATCGTCCCTTTTATAATCGTATTCTTTAGGTTTCCTTCATTGTGTAGTTTCCTTTTGCAATAAGTCTTCTTAATTCAAACTAATTTACATTTCTTAGCTTCTATTTTGGAATCTTGTAAGTGAAAACCTATACAAATATGAAAATAACAATTAGTACTATAATTAACAAGTATTAGCCAAAATTATATATAGAAATATGGTACTAAAATAACATAATTATGCTCCTATCAAATTCCCCTACACTTATCTTTTGCTAGTCCTCGAGCAAATAAAAAAACAAAAATAAAAGACTCAAATGACAATCTATACTTTCCAACATTTGTCTCAGAGATTTTCAAC
This sequence comes from Berberis vulgaris, assembly GCA_963556465.1. Lineage (NCBI taxonomy): Eukaryota > Viridiplantae > Streptophyta > Magnoliopsida > Ranunculales > Berberidaceae > Berberis > Berberis vulgaris. The sequence goes on from OY747128.1 coordinate 41,146,649, forward strand.
AGATCATGACATGTTAAGATTCTTTATAAACACAAGATTAAATCCATAATTCGAAAATTAATACACGTTTATAACAATGATATAAAAATTCATAATTAAATAAATCCAAGTTAATGAAAAAATCAAGCGCGTGCCTAAAAGAATTAACCCAAAAATCTCACCGGATGCACTCTTTTCTTTTTCAATGATTGTTCGGTAGAATCATTATTCCTATTCTAGTTATATGTGAGAGGATTGATGTAAAAGAGAAACAAATAGCTCACATATGATATAACAAGAAAGAAATGCATTTTCTAACATTTTTTTCCAGATATATGATCTCATGGAAGGAATGTTACTACTTAAATGTAAGAACTAGTGACACCATATGCTCATACCTCATTCGAATCTCCATATCGTGACATTGCAAAACACACTCAATCAAAAGGTCTTAATTCGGGTTGTAATGAGGCCAATGGGTCAAGGGAAGAGAAAGAATGAATAAGAAAATTACAAAGGGCTTAAAGAAATGGTGAAAACATGCAATAAGATTAGAGACATTAGCAAAAAATCATATGGTTCAAGACATAAGTAGGAAAATGAAAATGAAAAGGAAGAGGTGACCTACTGGTAATGAAGAGTTTCTGCCATTATTTTGTATCTACTGAATGAAAAAAAATGGACTATCTGTATGGTAATGAAATACTAAATGAATATAGACAAGGACTTGTGTCCCTTCTGTAATTTTGTACCTTTTTTTTATTTTTTATTTTTTTTTATTGCCACTCTTTCTTCTTGATCTGTTTACTATAAGGGTCTTCCCCCACACTTGCTTTTCAACATACCTTAAACCACAATAAAGTCTTTGCAAATCAAATTATGCTCCACTCTTCTAATTAGGTTAGGGATAGAAAATTAGGTTAACAAAAGGCTTAATAACATATTCAACGGGGTTAACCTAAAGGAAATATATCATGGATCATAGATTTTTGGCAATGGTGGAAACTAGGTGTTTTTATCATGTCAAGCATGTCGTGCAATTCAATATAATGCTTTGAACGAAATTTATACAAGTTTTAATGTTTAATAATTAATTATGAAAGCAATCCAAGAAGCAACAAAAAATAAACAAAATTGAGATAATGCAACGAATTATTATTGACAAAAGAAATAAAAGATGACCTAACTAAAAACTCTCAAAATCAAAGGAACAATAGGCTCGAAACTCACATATTGGTTATAATGAGTTAAATTCAATTAAACTTTCTATGAGTACCAATTACTCAGTTGATTACATGTGAATTTGCATATGATAGTCATGAATAAGCATTAACCAAATAATAATATTAGATCTTAACTCATGCTTATAAATAACCTTAAAGTCAAGCCATTAAAAACCAAATCTCATCATTGTGTTGGAAAATATCCTAAGACTCAAAACAACTACGAAATTTTTTATTTATTTTTTTATAACTGACACTAATAGCAACAAAGAAAACAAAAACCAACATTTTTTATTTTTTATTTTTATTTTTTATTTTTTATTTTTTATTTTTTATTTTTTATTTTTTATTTTTTATTTTTTATTTTTTATTTTTTATTATTTATTATTTATTTTTTATTTTTTATTTTTTATTTTTTATTTTTTAATGAACTAACATTTTTTTTTAAAATTTCTTTTAAAAAAAAAAAAAAAACAACATTGTTCCCCCCACACTTAAACCTAACATTGTCCTCAATGTTAATAGATTATAGCACATGAAATGAAAGATTTAAAATAGGAAAAACAAACTACTAACAAACAAAAGCAAAAATAACATAAACAAAATAAAGGGATAGAGAAAGCAAATCTGATTGGGTTGCCTTCTAAGAAGCGCTTGTTTTAACGTCGTGCAGCCTAACGATATCTCAATTAATCCTCAGAATAAGTGGAAACATGGAGTGATACGTCATTCACGTCATGTTTCACAAATGACTCATAATAGGGCTTAAGTCGATGCACATTCACCTTGAACTCCTTTCTAGTTGTGACACTAATCACCTGTATAGTACCATGAGGAAAAACATTAGTAACAATAAAAGGACCAACCCATCTAGAACGTAACTTACCAAGGAAAAGTTTAAGGTGTGACTGGAAAAGTAAGACTTTCTGGCCTACAACAAAAGTCTTTCCACGGATCATGTTTTTCTCCTTATAAATCCTGGCACTCTCATATGCGTCATTTTGAATCTCTTCAAGCTTGTTCAACTGCAATTTCCTATGAAGGCCAACATCATTAATGTTCATTGAAAATCTTAATTGCCCAGTGCGCCCTATGTTCTAGCTCAACCGGTAGATGACACAGTTTTCCATATACAATCCGAAAGAGAGACATCCCTATAGGTGTCTTATATGTTGTCCTATATGCCCATAAAACATCATCAAACCGCATGCTTCAGTTTTGCGGGTAGGCTTTACTGTTTTCTCAAGTAATCCTTTGATTTCACGATTAGAAACTTCGGCTTGTCCACTTGTCTCGGAATGATAAGGTGTCGAAACCTTATGTGTGACATTGTATTTCTTAAGAAAATGTTCAATTGTACGGTTGCAGAAGTGGGAACCTCCATCATTTATAATCACTCGCGGCATTCCAAACCTTGCAAAAATGTTAGAACGAATAAACTTTGCAACAATTTTGGAATCATCAGTATGGGTGGCTTTTGATTCTACCCACTTTGAAACATAATCCACAGCAAGAATTATATAAATGAAACTATTAGAAAAAGGAAATGGACCCATGAAATCAATACCCCATACATCAAAATTTTCCACACTATATAAAGGATGTTGTGCATTTGATTCCTAGGGCCTAAGTTACTTGTTCTTTGACATCGGTCACAAGTCATGTAAAATAATCTAACATCCTTAAATAAAGCGGCCCAATAAAATCCACATTCTAAAACCTTACGAGCTGTTCTTTGAGTTCCAAAGTGTCCCCACAAGCATAAGAATGTCAGTATGTCAATATCGAATTAAATTCATAATTGGGCATGCACCTTGTAATCAATTGATCGGCACAATGCTTCCACAAATAGGGATCATCCCATACAAACCGTCTTGCCACTTTCTTAAGCTTATCCTTCTGAACTCGAGTCAAGGTGTTCAAAATCTGTTTGGATACAAGGTAATTCACAATATCAGCATACCATGGTTCACTTATCTCGACCAAAAATAGTTGCTCATCAAGAAAAGTCTCAAGAATCAGTAGGGGTTCCTTCCTCATTGCGCACCAAACAGCTCATGTGGTCAACTACCACGTTTTCACTCCATTTTTTATCCCTGATCTCCACATCAAACTCTTGAAGAAGAAGTATCCACCGTATAAGTCTCGGTTTCGCCTATTTTTTTGTAAGCATGTATTTTAAAGCTGCCTGATCAGAGAAAGTTATGACTTTAGTTCCAATTAAATAAGATCGAAATTTCTCTAAAGCAAATACAACAGCTAAAAGTTTTTTTTTTCAGTCGTGGAATAATTCAATTGAACATCATTCAAAGTTTGAGAGGCATAGTAGATGACGTGAAGATGTTTGTCCCTCCGTTGGTCTAGAACTGCTCCTAAGGCATAATCTGATGCGTCACACATAAGCTCAAATGTAAGACTCCAATCCGGTGGCGCAATGATAGGTGTTGATGTCAACAACTCCTTAAGCTTGTTAAACGCTGTCTGACAGTCATTATTGAAAAAATGACACATCTTTTTGTAGGAGTCGACATAGTGGTCTAGAAATCTTAGAAAAATAAATCACCGATAGAATCCTGCATGTCCAAGAAAAGAACGAACCTCTCTCACCGAAGTAGGAAAGGGTAAGTAATGTACAAAATCTATTTTAGTTTTATCAACCTCAATACCCCTAGCTGAAACCACATGGCCTAAAACAATACCTTGATTAACCATAAAGTGACATTTTTCCCAATTTAATACAAGGTTAACCTCAATGCTTCGCTTCAGAATCAAGGCAAGTTATCTAGACAATGGTTAAAATAATCACTGAAAACACTAAAATCATCCATAAAAACCTCAATGATTTTTTCAATAAAGTCTGAAAATATACTTACCATTCATCTCTGGAAGGTAGCCGGGGCATTACACAAACCGAATGACATTTTTTCTATATGCGAAAGTGTCGAATGGACATGTGAAGGTTGTCTTTTCTTGATCCTCTGGAGTGATGACAATCTGATTATATCCTGAATAACCATCAAGAAAACAATAAAAAGCACGACCGACCAACCTTTCAAGCAATTGATCAATAAAGGGAAGAAGAAAATGACATTTCCTGGTAGTTGCATTCAGCTTACTATAGTCAATACAAACCTGTCACCCAGTTTGCATTCACGTGGGGACCAATTCGTTTTTCTCGTTCTTTACCACAGTTATGCCAGACTTCTTCGGCACTGCTTGCACTGGTGAAACCCATTTACTATCTGAAATAGGGTAGATCACGCCACAATCAAGGACTTTAATGATTTCTTTATTCACAACTTCAACCATAGAGGGGTTTGGGCGGCGCCGAGCTTCTCTAGTGGGTTTTGCACCTTCCTCAAGAAGTATTCAGTGCATACAAGTGGTAGGGCTAATACCCTTATTGTCGGCCAATGTCCACCCAATTGCAGTTTTGTATTCCTTCAAAACTCGAATAAGCTTTTCCTCCTCTAAAACTATGAGTGATGATGATATGATGACATGCAATGTCTCATCATCTCCCAAATACGTGTACTTCAAGTGATCCGGTAACGGTTTAAGCTCAAGTGTAGGTTCCTGAATCACATAAGGTAAAAATTTATTAGTAGATGAGGGAATAATAATTGGGGGAGGTAACTCATTGACAATTCGTGGCATTGACTCCAAGGCTGCCACAGTCTCAATGATATCCTCCCTCATGTTATCGGTCGAGATCTTCTTATTGTCACAAAAAACTCCATTTCTCTCATATACGGCGACAGTAGTAATGGTGATTTCAAGTTCATCTTTGTTCATTACATCAAGAAATTCCTGGGACAAAATATTAACCACGTCAATAGAAAAACAAGAATGATTATCAACAGGATACCTCATGGCTTCAAATATGTTGAAGCCAATCACATCACCATCAAATTCCATGGTCAGTTTCCTCGCATGCACATCAATATTTGTCCTTGTAGTTTTCATGAAGGGACACCCTAAAATAAGAAGTAAATGTGCTGACAATGCCGAATCTTCCATTTCAAGCACATAGAAATCTGCTGAGAATATCAAATGATTAACCTGCACCAACACATCTTCCAAAAAACCTTGAGGATATGCATTATAGCGGTCATCTAATTGAATAATTACACCATCATTTTTAGCTCCCCGAGATTTATAGAACAATAAACAGAATACGACATAACATTAATTGAAGCACCTAAGTCTAACATTGTATTTTCAATTTTAGTATTACCGATAACACAAAGGATAGTGAAACTACCCAGATCCTTCTACTTCGGCGGCAATTTCCTTTGAAGAATTGCGGAGACTTTCTCATTCACCTTAACTACCTCACTGTCTTAAAGTAGTCTATTTGTTGTGCAAAGCTCCTTAAATTTTTTTGCATACTTAGATACTTGTTTAATAGCATAAAAAAAACAGAATATTGACCTTTACTTTCAGGAAGGTTTCCAAAATTTCTCTACTGTTCATTTGTTTTAGTCTGGGCAAACTTGCGCAGGAAAGGCAAAATAGGTGGAGATGGATTAGCAGGAACTCAACTTGGAACACTCACCTTCTTAGTTGGGGGTTTTGGTGTCTCAACGATGGCTGGGTCATCCTCTTGTAACTCAGCTCCCATATTTCGGCTCTGTTTGGGGACTATTGGCTCATTCTCAATTTGCCTACCACTCCTCAATGTAATTGCTTTTGTGGTTTCAAAACCACCTTTCGAATTTAGAATGGTAGAATTAGGAAGTTTTTCTTGCTCGCGAATTTGTCTAATAAACTCAGCTATCTGACCCATTTGTAGCTTCGAATCTGCTATATCTTTTTATTGGTTATACTGAGAAATAGTTAATGATTTCAAAATCTCATCATAATTAAGGGGCATACCTAAATTGTGCTGAGGTGGTTCTGGCAGCCTTTAGAAGAAACACAGGGGGCGACCAATTCGAAGCTTGTTGTTAAGGCTGTTATGAATTTTTTCATTCATTGCTGAGATGATTTCTCTAACTTTCATTGTAAGTGCTAGAATAAAGGTTATTCATGGGCCGATTCTGCCCCTGAAAACCTACTGCATTAACATTTTCCCAACCACCATTCTCAATCAATTGAGGGCCTTGATCAGATGGATGTCCTGGCATGGAGCATACGCCACATACTTGTGCAACTCCTAGTACATTCGACTTCCCAAAGCTTGAGTCACAAGTGAAGTAAGATTAGCCATTTGAGTTTTCAAACTAGAATTAGTACTTACCTCATGGACTTGGCATAAAGGTTCTTCAATTGCTTCATACCGTTGGGCGTTTAAGGCTCGATTTGCAATTAACGTCTTCACTGCTACTGGAGTTTTATCAACCGAAACTCCTCCTGCCGCTGCATCTAACATCTATCACTCAAGAGGAAGCAATCCCTCGTAAAAATATTGAATCAGGAGCTCCTCCTTCATTTGATGTTGCAGACATGATGCTATGAGAGTTTTGAAGCGCTCATAGTAAGTTGGATATGATTCTCCTGGACCTTGCTGAATACCACTGATTTTCTTCCTCAACAAGATGATTTTTGAAATTGGAAAGAATTTCTCTAGAAATACCTTTTTCATGCTATCCCAAGAGTATATTGTTCCGGAAGGTAGTTCATAAAGCCAATCCTTAGCCCTATCAGCTAGAGAAAAGAGAAATGCTCTCAGCTTCAGGATGTTCTCATCCACAGTTATTGGTGTCATATTGTAGCATACAACTTCAAATTCCTTTAAATGTTTATTTGGATCCTCCACATAAAAACCATGATACTTCGAAATATGATGAAGTAGACTGAATTTCAGCTCAAATGACTCTATCTTGCCCTACGCTGCTGTTGGATACTGAATGCACAGGGGTGCGACATTGTCCAAGGTGAATGCCGAATGTTCTTTAATAGATCTATTGTCTCCCATGTTGAGCTCTTCTGATTCAGATTCAGAGCTAGATGTTTGTGACTCTTTTGTTTCTCTCCATCTTATAAATGTTTTCTCAGGCTCCGAATCGTACTTTAATAAGTTATCGCTGGATCTTCTATTGCGCATGAACTAGTACCTGAGATAAAGAAATGAAAAAAATCAATAAAAATTAATAAAAAAAATAATGAAATAATTAACAATTTTATTAATCCCCGGCAACGGCGCCAAAAATTGATGCATTATTTTACTAGCACACAATTTAATACCCTGCTTTGTGATTGTAGTATAGACTAAGTAGGGATCGTTTTGGACCGAGGATTAGAAGGTTTGCTAACTAGCATTAAGAATAACTAAAAGACAACTAACAACCTAATTAAGAAAATATTGGGGGACTGAATTTTCTAATTTAAACTAAGAAAATTATTATAAAGATAATAGAACTAAATGGATGGCAAAGATGAGAAAATAGCTAAGGGTTTATCTCCACACACTAAACATATGCTCATAAATCAATTTTCAATAATCACTTGCTAATTCGTGAGAGACAATGCTCAAGACTAGCTGTGATCAACACTACATTAATCTTATTATTTTTCCAAGTTCGTTGAATTAAATTTAGCGTCGCTTTCAAACTATTCTTATCGTGTTATCTAACCAGGAATCGCAAGTTAGATAACAATCTAAAGTCATAAAGTTTTGTAGAAAATATGAACACTGACCAGGCAATTACAAGTATGATCAACATCTTGTTCTTACCTAGGTTTTGCTTAACCTTACCAACGTTCCTTGGTATTTACTATTTGTGAGTACAAGATTATAACGATTAGGTGAAACTCTCTTATACTCTAGCCCCAGATCCTAGCATGTTTTCTAAGTTGGTCACCTTAACAAACATACAAAGAGAAGTTCTCTATAAAACTGTTAAGCAAAACACAATCACTAATCAACAAGGACGATTAAATTTAATTAATTCATAAAACACATGTTCCGGGCTTCGAATCCACCCAACTAAGAGAAGTTTAGCTAGACATATTAATTATGCTTGAATAGCATTGCACAATTAATTATCAAACTAAAAATAAGAGAGAAAAAAGTAAGAATAAACGGTTTTGCCTGCGTGGTGGTAGAGAATAACTCCGTGAGCGCGGATACCGCGAAGACAAGAGATTAAGATCTCCTTCCTCACGATTTCTGCTTGAAACTTCTTTTCTTTTTCGATCTGCTGCTTGGGAGATCTGCTTCGGTGAAACGAAGAGGACGTGGAAGAGAGGGGCTAGCGATTAATGAAGTGGGAAGGAAGATGGGATTGTGATGAAGGGTTTTTGCTGTTGCGAGGAAGAAGGCGATGGATTTCGATGATGGATTAGTGTTGTGTCTGGGTGTTGTGAAGGAGAAGGGAGTGATGGTGGTGGTTAAGTAACGAACTGAGACAGAGATGGGGGACGACAATGGTTGTGCTATTGCGAGGAGGAGTTACGGTCTGATGGATGATAAGAGTTCTCAATAGTGAGTGCAACGAGGCGAAGAGGATGACGACTGAGGGGCTGTGGCAGTGAGGAATCTGTGAGGATGGGTTTGTGATGGCTTGCGGCTGCGAGGATGGGTGATATCTCCAAAGCCATTAATCGTCCCTTTTATAATTGTGTTATTTAGGTTTCCTTCCTTGTGTAGTTTTCTTTTGCAATAAGTCTTCCTAATTCAAACCTATTTGCATTTCTTAGCTTCTATTTTGTAATTGAAAACCTATACAAACACAAAAATAACAATTAGTACCATAATTAACAAGTAATAGCAAAAATTATATATAGAAATATAATACTAAAATATCATAATTATGCTCTTATCAAATTTCAAAAAATATATTTTTTCGAGTTACTGAAATTTCTTTCGAAATTCAAATTATTTATTTCTTTCATAGGCCAATCTCAATTTCCGTACATTTTAACCAGTTATAACCTTAGTTTAATATAATTTTTTTATTATATATAAGTAATTCTTATGCATTTGTATGACATTATGAGTCTTGTGAGACTATTTGTCTATTATGTAATAGTTTAAAAGGTTTAAATTATATAGATAACTTCAAAATTATAATCAATTTTTATTTTTACGTTTTTTCTATAAACAACAAAAAATAAACTTATGAATTTACCTCGTAAACGAAATCATAATCCTTGGTCATGAATTTGATAACCCTGATTACTAATATCCCAAACTCTCAATACACGACGACCAATTATACCAAGTAAAGATACAAGGTTGAAGCAAGTTTTTTTTTTTTTTTTTTTTTTTTTTTTTTTTTTTATAGTCTAATTTTTATTTTATTTTTCAAATTGGAAATTAAAAAATAAAATAAAAAAACCCGCCGAGTGCCTAGGCCTCGCCTAAGAGGATTTTTAGAACACTTAATATGGTCTAGTAGTTTCTAGTTTTTAAAAGGAATACAATCATGATCCTATGCATGCCTCAATTTAACGATGTTGTGGTTTATCATTTAAGTCGTTGCAAATGGTGCCACCATTAATAAGGAAAATTGCTCTTTGTTTACTTTTTTGATTTATTATAAATTCTCTAAAAATGTATTCGCGAATTTATGTCAAAATTTAATGATTTTTATAGGAAGTATACGTTGGAATTATAAACCATACATAGAATGTTTGGGAATTAGGTCTTAAAGTCATAAAGACTGAAGTCAAAGGTTGCAAAAAGGAAAAAAGTCAATTTATGAAGACCAGGTCAAAGCTGCAAAAATCAAAGCCCAAGCAAGAAGTCAAAATAACTCCTCCCAAGTCTACAAGAGGTCAGTCAAGGTTGAAGAAAAAGTTTATAGCATTTTAATACAAAAATCAAGTGAGGTGACCCAGCTAAGAAATTCAAAATAAGAATTCCTACGTAGCATAGTTGATTATGGCAGGTCAGCTATCACCATCAGTCACTAGCCGAAGTGGTCGTTAAGGTGTGGTAGGACATAGTGAACTATGTGTCACCTGTAATAGAAAATTGCCTATAAAAGGGTGTGAACTCTCAACTCTTAACATTAATTTCATACTCCACTAACACTTAAGTTTCCACACTTAAAGAAAATATTTCAAGGTGTTCAATAAAAAGCATAATTTTTCTTCATGCTTGTGAGGGTTATCTAAAAAATTGAGAGAAGATAAAAGGTTGAAGCAAGTTGAGAATTGGTAGATGCTTCCATTGGAGAGTTGCTAAGCCTTCGACCACTTCATCTCATCTTAAAGCTTTCATTCGTTATTGGGTGAGGGAGTGAATGCAAATAGCATATTGTCACCGAGTGATAACGAGTGTCACTAGAAGAGAGAAAATAGAATTTTAGCTTGTCTAATTTCTTCTTTACTTGATTATGGCTTCTCGAGCTCTACTCTGAGTTTGGGTTGGCCTTGCAAAGTCGTGGGAAGTAGTTTCGAGAAGGGAACTCTCACTAGAGTGAGCTTTGTACTTTGTTTAGTGGATAATATATTAAGAAAAACTCGAGGCATGAGTCATCCCTTCCACCGAGGAAGTAACCAATCAAACTTTGATTTAGGTGAACATTGTTATGTCAATGTATTTGTGTTGATTTCCTTTCATCAACCTATGCTTCTATTACTTTCTTGCTTGCCTAGGTAAGTTGTTTATTGTGCTTATTTTTGCCATCTGTACCCTCACACATGCTTGAGGCACAAATTTGAGGATTTTGATTATTTTTCTCACTCAAGCAAATCTAATCTAACTAGTGATTGATTTAATGTTTTTATATCTTTTTATAAGTACCCAATTAGTACCTTGAATTGATTTATACTATAACGTGTTTTTTTTCAAAATTAAACCAAGAGTTTTTTCGTTGTTCTTCCCTTTCACGGGAATTAACTCAACAATAATCAACTTGTAGAGTCACAACACCATTCCCAACTTGTTTAGGTGAAGATCTTCAAAATTGAAAAAATTCTGCAAAAATATTTCAAATCAAATCAGTTTAAAAAAGAGAAGACTATTCACCCCGTCTAGTCTCAATAGCCTAGCATTTCCACAACCACTTTAAAGCCTATAAGCCAATTCTAGTTCCATGGGTTTAACTAGGGGTCGGCTCGGTCCGGGATTGGGCTTGTTTCGGTCCCGGTGTTGGTCCTGGTCCTGGATAGCAAACTTTTCTGTGCAGACTTGGTTGGTCTTGAACTAGTTTGAATCGAGACGAAACCATGCCATTCGGGTTAAATTTTTTTTTTTTTAAATAAACAACAAAAACCCATTTTAATGAATTTGTAGATAAACAACAACAACAAAGAAGAAGAAAAAACATTACAAAATAGTTAATGATCACTCATTTTTTCACTGATATCTATCATTAAAAAGCCAGAAGAAACTAAAGTGAGAACAAGAAACAGAGCAGAGCAAAGATTCAAAAGAGGGTCAGAAATGACTTAATGGGATTTTGGTGAAAATAGGTGATCACATTAATGATTTGATGAGAAGAAGAAAAATAAGGTTTGATTAGAGAGAGAAATTGCGGTTAGAGAGAGATAGTGTGTGTGTGAGGTTTGATTAGAGAGAGAAATAGTGTGTGTGTGCGTGTGCGTGTGCGTGTGTGTGTGGAAGAGATAGAGGTGAACCAACATCTCTCTAATCACCCAAATCGATTTGATATCAATTCGTTGCTGCTTCCTCTCACCCAAATCAATATTTTTCTCTTTTTTCACTATCAAGATTCAAGTCCATACTTTTCCTTGCGTTACCTTTACATTTTCCAGTTGGGATCGCAAACCATAATCTTCCACTTCGCCTCACTTTATTTTTCCTCTTGAAAATCCACACTGCCCTACTTACAATAACGTGCGTCTTGGACTTGGAAGCAAGAAGACTCTGTCGTCTTGGATTCGACGTTTGACCAGAAAGAGGAATAGGAAGAAGAGGAGGATGAAATCACACATCACGAGTTCAAACCCGTCCGTCGGCATGGGGTGGGGAGGGTTAAGGGTTTAAAAAAGGACTGGAGGGAGACATTGAAGGCTTTGAAAAAGAAGATTTTCAAGGAGTTGATGGTGGTTCGACTTTGCCACAACTTAGGGTTTTGGATCAACTGCTAGAAAGAGGAAGAGGAAAAAATAGTGAGTGAGAGCATCTCCAAGGGATCCCCTAAATTAGCCAAAAATCTAATTTGGGGATCTCATGTGGAAAAAACCATCCTCCAAAGAGACCCCTATCTAAGCCCCTGCCTTAACTTGGCTTTTCCCTTCCCCCTATATTTGGGGGCATCCACACCATCCCCCAAATCCTAAAAAATATAAAAAAAAACTCTCAACTCTATTAGTTTTTAAAATTAAAATTAAGTTGAAATTAATAATAGTATAATTAAAAATATCTAAATAATAGTATAATTGAAATTAAATTGATATAAAAAAAGTGAAAAAAAATATTCAAACAATGATGCAAAAGTTAAAGTAGGGAATGTGGTTAGAGTGATGAAGAAATAGAAGATCCCTAAATTTAGCTTTTGGCTAAAATGGGGTATAACTTTTACCCTTATAGACGCTCTTATGAGAGAGAGTGAAGAAGCAGGAAGCCTAGGAGACCTTAAAGTTTAAACCATAGCATTGTAATTAGGTTTGGACAAAAAAAGTTTGGGATTTCGTTAGGACAAAAATAAATTGGGCTTTGGTTAGGGTTTGGTTTGGGCTTTGTAAATGCTATAGTAATCGAGATGGTCTGAGACTAAATTGGTCATGATTGGGATTCTTGCCCACCCCTAGGTTTAACTTCTTCTTTTTTTCAATTGTATTGATCTAGGAACATGGTTGAATGCCAACCACATAGATACAAAGTTGGCGTTGTTTGGAACATGCTTTCCCTCATATATGCCTACTGGTTTTGTAGTGATATATATTTGTCGCACTTCATACCCATGGGTCTAGTGGCTGAAAAACTTGGTCTTCAGACCCACTAAAATTGGTCTAATAGGAGTGGCTTATAGTGGATGTTCTAATGGTTTTATTTTCGAAAGTAAAGGTGATTCTAGTTTCAGAACAAGAATTTTTCAAGACCACCGACTTGCAATGGCTTTTAGCGACACAGTAACTTCTGCATAAGGAGGGAATGAAATTAAATTTGTTTTGGTTTCTTCCCTAACTTCAATTTTCTTTGAATTTTTTTTTTTTTATCAAAGTATGATTTCAAAAAAAAAAATTTAAATAAACAAAAGAATAAAACAATTGTCCTAATTTCTGCTTTGAGAACAAGAACAAACAAACATGATGCAAATATTAAAAAAAAACTAAAGGTGTGATGGCTTAGAGGTTGAACAGTGGCAGATGGTATCACTAGGTCACAGGGTCAAACCCAGCAGACAACATCTGAGGTGGGAGGGGTTAAGAGATAAAAAAAAGTTAATCACATACACGTCTCCATTCTCTAAATGGTCACTTGAAACATTTAAGCTAGTGATCGGGCTGCCTCAATTTCCTGATAAACAGTAACACAAAACAGTGTTCTAAAAAACGCTAGGTGGTAGGCATGCGGCGAGCAGAGGACTAGGCCGAGGGCTTAGGCGGTTATTTATTTCTCATAATTTATAATTTATGAAAATTTAAGCATAGTAGCATATAAATTAGTTCCAATTCAATGACAGGATGCATATGAAAATGTATTAAAAAACCATCTTAATTTTTTTGAACTGAAAATATAAAAACTTTAACAAAAATTCAAAAACCCGCCCAGGAGGTCGCCTAGAAAAACGAAATAACAATCCTTGCTTATATCTTGGAAGACCATAGAAACTCTACTAGAAGTGATTTCAATATTCGATTTCTTAGCTATTCAAAATTGGGTGATTCAGTTAAACATAGTTGTGGAGAACTACTTGTAGTCAACTTCTATAGAGTTGCAACATCGTTCCGTAACATGCATCAAACTTGGTCATGATTAGGGGTGGGCATCTCATCCCGCGATCCCGTTCCCGTCCCGTCCTGATTTTTTTGGGTCTTAATGGGATTGAATAATTCCATCCCGATCCCGTCCCGTCCCGATCTAGAATGGGATGAAGATTTTCAATCCCGCCAATCCCGTCCCGTCCCGTCCCGAACTAATTTTTTAATATTTATTATTAATATTTATTATTTATTTATTTATTTGGATGCCCATACAAATTTCCTGATGCATATAACACTTTAGCATCTAAAATTCTCAATGTCGTTAGGCTATCAACTCATATTTGAATACCAATTTGTTTAATTGTATTTAACTAGGGTACATTCAATTTCATTGAAAACTTTGGATACTCAACCTATAATTCAATTTAATGGGTTCCTAGTATCATCTCATTTGCAAGGATAGATATGCATGAAAATTAAACTCTGTGAGAGATTCCAATGACAGCTTCATGTGCTTATTATGGCATAGGTTACATAATGTTTAGTTGATTGCATTTTGGTTTATTATTTCATTTTCAGCATGGTTATGTGTGAACATGCAATTTGCTGAAGATCTATTTTAGTTATTGAAATTGCATGGTCAATTTGAAACACGCTGATCTCGTCCCGTCCCGAACCCGTTTGGGATGGAACGAGGTCGGGATGAGGTTTATCTCATCCCGTCCCGTCCCGATCCCATATGAACGGGATGGGTATATCTCGTCCCATCCCGTCCCGTGCCCACCCCTAGTCATGATAATGTCCACTAGAAATTTAACTAAACACCATGGAGTTGCCCACGCCTTCTTGTCACAAATGGTACTAAAAAAGATTTTGCCTTCAGTCCCAAAGTATCAACCATCACTATAGACACCAAATTTTCACTTGAACCACCATCAACAATCAAATTACATATCTCATCTTTCCAATTGCATCTAATGTGAATAATATTATGTTTTCTCCACGAGATATTTTCCTTCTTCTCATTTCTGCGTGTAAAACGAACAGTCACTAGGCATGGTGTTAATATTGATTTTCTCGAAGAAGTGTCAAAATTCACAATATTCATAAAAAAAAAAAGCTCGAGAAATCCCCACGAGAGGCAATACGCTCCCTCACACTTGACCTGAGTGACCAGAACAGATCCACCACCGACTATGCTACCAGTGTCGACTTATGGGACCAGGTCCGATCTGCGTGGCTGCTCTTCTCCAAACCGATCGACCTATTCACTCGTATCGACCCTTCTATTGAACTATGTCTTGTCTTCAATTGTTTAGATTTACAGGAAACCTACATGGTTCTCATTGATCTATTAGCGTTGTTGCTTTGATACCAGATAATGGAATGGAATGCAGTTAACAGTGTATTCAAATCAAATGTAAGAAAGATTGATTAGTTCATTGTCTAGAGCCATAGTTCTAAACAAGATTACATCAAAATGAAAAACACAAATCCCTAATTTCTACTAAATACTTCCTACCCGGCTACCCCTAGAGTTCACCCCTTTAATCTGAGATCTTTGATTCAAGTTGATCAACTTAGTTTGACTCCAATTTGGGTTGGTAACCCTAAATAACCAATGTTTGTGGAGCAATCCTTAACTGGACATTAGTAATGGGGAGGTAATTCAAAATGTATTACTTGCATCAACTGGACTTTCACAGAATTAGAGGTGATCAACCCCAGACCCTATCTGAAATCAAAACTATGTATCAATTTATTCTAGATGCCTTCTTAATTTGGATCTAATTAAGGATATAAATCACTAATTTGAATTTTGGGTAAAGAAGAGAACATGGAACTATGGATGATGACTAACCCATTTCATGCTTTAGTAAGTACCTAATTTAAACAGAATTCTCACCTTGTGTTCAACACAATTAGCTCAAAATATTCAGACTGAAAATTTGAACTGGCTTATTCTTGTCAACAAATCACCCCCTACACCATAACTTGGCAAATCAAGAACTTCATAGATAGATATGCATTCTGAAGTTGCTCTTGGGCATATATATATGAATTCAGTTAATCAACATGGTGAAATGTTTAACAAACATCAAGATTGAAGGTACCGCTATGGGAATGTAATACCCTAATCGATTTCTTATTGGTCCCTAGCTGATGGAAATATGCAGTAGATTGATAGGCCAGTTTAAGTCTGTAATTTATTAATGACCTGTCAAAGTCTATTCACGCTATTGGAATTGACAGAATCAGTTGAAGGCATACCAATTTTTTGAGTATCCAAAATATGTTTCCCTGCCAAGGGAATGTACTATAAATGCCAGTGTTTCAAAATTAGGACGAGAATTTCAAGTTTTAATTATGGAAATGAGAGAAGAAAGGGATGTTTTTGGTCTATTCGAGTTTGGCATTGGATAGATTTCCTGCGAGGGGGTGTTTTCATAAAGAGGAAAATGCAAGTTGAGAATGGGTGTATGGTCCAAGGTACATTGGAATCCATTGTCCTTTCATCCAAAATGTGTGGAGTCATTTCCTTCAATTCTTTAGAGTCGATTGGGTCATGCCTTATTCATGCTTGGACTTGTTTTGCTGATGGAAAATGTGAGGCCTTCACCAAAGGGAAGTCCAAAGCCTTATGGAATCTTTCCCCTTATGCCATTCTTTGCATTCTTTAGATTAAAAGAAACACCATCATAGTCAAAAGGGAAGAGGTCCTTTAACGTAGACTTGTGGTGGATGCTGTATCTTGTATTTGGAATTGGATATCTTTAGAACCCAATTTCAAGGAGGTGGTGTTCGAAGATCTTTTTGTGAATATGGGGTAAATCTAGTCTTCATGTTTGAACCCTTTTCTAAAAAAAATAAGAATCTTACAAAAGTTAGGAATGGAAGAAAACAACTGAAACTATACATTAATAATATGAAAATCTATGAGGCATTCCATGTATTAGAAGGAGACTATAAACATGTTTCAAACAATAACAACCAATATGTCCAACCTAGCCTAACTGCAAAAAAAAAAAAAAAGGTAAGTAACTGAAGGTAGTATGAGAAACCCCAACACTGAAAAAAAAAAATGCTATATACTCATTAGCTTCAGCAAAAAAAATGAAATTTAGCACCCCCAAGAATACAACCAAAAGCAAATTTTGCCATGTGCTTAAAAATGTGACAGTAACATGAAATGAGAGCACAACATCTTTTATAAGCTAACTAATTTAAGATTTCAAAGCAAACCCATTGTGGAAATGTTGTCAAACAGGCGTGGTGCAAGATCGAATCTCAGAAAAAAAAAAAATCCGGTAAACAATGAAAAAGAAGAACATCTCAAACCCAACCAAATATTGAGAGCAGCAGCATAGAAACAGGAAATGACCAAATAGACATTAAAATAGGTAATGGTTACCTGAACTTGGAAGTCAGCTGTGATATCAAAAGAGTAAAGTGAATTCGAGGGGTGACGGGGAGGGGGAAATCAGAGAGAGAGAGAGAGAGAGGCAAGAGACCAACCTGAGAGCGAGAGAGGAAAATCTATCGAATGAAACTAAACTATCCCTGTCGTTGAGGATCACAGTGGCTCTTTTTTCTTTTGGTTTGGCTGTGTCGGTTTTACACCCCCATTCCCACTTTGAAAACTCCACCTCATTTTATTTTAACTTATTAAGGGATATCACCAATAAAAGCTTCTTTTCCCCCCCTCTCTTTTGTCCTTCTCCCTTTGTGATATCTTCTCAATAGCAAGTAGGAACAATAGCGGTATTAGCGTCACTGTCGTTGCTGCCTCGGCTCACACTTCTCCTGCCCCTCCTTTTTCTTCCCCTATTTTCTTTTCAATTTTAGGTTGTTGCAGCCTTCTCTTTTCTTCTCAATAGCAACCAACAAGAATAGCAACATCGGCGTTGCTGCCGCCAGACGCACCCTTCCTTTATTTGTTTCTCCTTCAATCTCACTCCAGCCTTTGTGAGAATAGGTTCTACTCTCATAGAGGTTGGAGCGAGAACGAATGAAAAAGACAAAATCGGGTGATGGACGGGCGAGGAGGCCGACAGATGTCGCTACTGCTATTATTGCATCTTGCTGTTGATGAGAATAAAATATAGGGAAGATAGAAAGAGAAATAGAAAGGAAAAAATGAGGCAAACAAGCAACTACGATGATGTGGCGGGGTGATGTAGATTTTACTAACTTAAATTAATAAGCTAATAAACCAAATTTTTATATTGCAAGTGCACAATTATCTATTTAGACTAATTTAAAATGGGGGTTAAAGCGATTGAAAAGTTGTAAACTAACAGAATTAAATTAACCAACTAAAAATTTAATTAATAAAGATAATTGGAAAGTAAACTAAGGCATCGAATCAACCATATGTTTTTTGAGAATTGTTTAAATCTAACTTGTTGTCTTTATAAAGTGAGAAGCACTAGGGATGAATAATCTCTTGCTTTCATTGATGATATGATTGTTAATAACCTTATGATTAATCTAAATTTACAATCAATTTTAGCAAAAGTCTAAACCCTTAGCATTGAGTGTCTTACTACGTCACACCAATCACAGGTTTTAACATAATTAATTAAAATGTGCTTCAAATATTAACGAAGAGTACTCTAATTACCGACTAGTCTAGATTTCAAACCCGATATAATCAGTGGAAGCAATTTCACCAATATATCATAAACTAACTGTATTTAACAATGAAGCATAAGGAAAACAATAAACTAAATTCAACAAATTCTAGAAACCCGTGGTTCCATATTTGCCACAACGCGAAATTTAGAAGCTCATGGCGGAGGTAATTGCGATGGAAGTTTTTGTCAATTTCATCTCATCCTCAACGAACGCTCTTAACCAAAGGGTAAGGATGCTCTGTGGCGGTGCAAAAGAGAACTTTTGGTGGTGAATAGTGTGAGGGAGGGAAATTTGAAAAGTTCTTCCCTCCTTGCGATCTTCTTCTCTGTGTCTGCAACAAATTAGTTGCAATGAAGAGTGGCAAGGTTATTGTGACAGAGTGGAAGAGAAGGGGTCTGGCGAGAGGGAGCACGTTGGTTATGTTAGTTCTAATCGCAACAAGAAGAGGGGGAATAGGAAGGAAGTTGTAGGTGAGGTGACGGAGGCGAGAAATGCAAGCGGTGATTGGAGGAGGAGGGAGACATTGTTCTATGACGTGATCTATGAAGGAGTGGCGGTTGGTGTCACGCCCCGACCCGCCACGGGAATCGCAGCGTGTTGATGCGTGAACTAACCCGTAACACAGGCGGATCGTAACCGGCCACAACATCATAATATAACACATTCTTGATACGAGAATGAAACGGAAATAAAAACTACGATAAAATTTGAACAAAATAAATATATATTTGATTCGCCCCGCCAGAGTCATAGCGACAAAACCAGTATACAACATCTAGTATAACCATATAGTACATCTGAAACACAGAGGAAGCAAAACATACCCGTACAGGGTGGACACAACCAAACACCACAAAATGCGCCTACAACGGAAAACGGGGCCTACGCGCCACGCTCAGCAGGAACGCCAACACTGCCTGCACCCCAATAGAAGCACACCCCTTGCGGGGTCAGCAAAGCACAAAGCTAGCTGGTGCGAGCGAACTAAATACAAATAACAGAATACTATACCAGGAAAATTCATGCCAGACAATAAATGATAAGTAACAAGCAACAACACAAGCATTTCGGATTCAACAATAACTACAAGTCTACGATATATACCGATCAGTACACGTGATTCAAACATGGTAAATATCAATCGATGGAAATAAAGAATATCTCATAATTCTTCCTAGTCTCCTAGGTATAGCAATCAAGTCGAACCAAAAATTCTGTAAAATTCTGTATAAGTGTCTCATATCGTAGGTATCCGCATACCCTACGAATGTGTCTCACTCAGACACATCCCACAACGTGCACCAGTACCACTTCGGGCTTGTTTGTATCCTAATGGGGTGCCATCTGTCAGGATACAAACTCCAATATCCCGAACGACTGGCCTAACACGGCCAACCTAACACAATCAAACTCAAGTGCGCTGGGAGGGAAAGCGAGTAATCTCCAAAGCACGTCCTCCGGGACCCGTCCTACTGCACTCTATAGTGGCAAGTGCGTGTGGGAGCTCACCGCACCTCAGCAAGCTTGCCACATGCAATAGCGTCCACAATGTCAGGTGCAAGTCATCTCAAGCACCATCCAACTCACGATGCAAGCAAGCTCCTAAGCATCGGCACAACAGGCATTATAGCGGGGTAAAGACACTTATACTACTATCCACATGCACAAATGACAAGTCTGTACATAACCAAAGGTACAGACGTGCAATCATAAACAATTCGGCAATTTTTTTATAAAACCACGACTATGCCAGGGTCCCAACATGACCCAATTCACCACAATAAATTTATTCGAGTCGATTATCATACATGCTCAAGACTCGGAAATCCACGGTAAAACATGACATACTATGCAAACTCGAAAACGAAGCATATAAGTCCAATGTCATTAAACCAAAGCCTAACCACACCAAAATTCATTCACTATTCGATTTAATTCAAGTATATCATGCTTTCAGGAAACCCAATACATAATTCACGGTATGATGTAAAACTTAAATTCAGGATTTCAAATACTTATTTCTTAAAATAAAAATTATAGTTCCACTCACCTGGGCGGAATGGATTTTCAAAACCCAATTCCTACCGGTCGAAGCTCCTAACACGCAAAACCACAAAAATTTAAAACTGCAAGGCGGACTCAAAAATGAGTAAACTAGCCGAAAACTGAAATAAATAAATAAATTACAAGTGGCGCGTGACTGAAAGAAAAACTTACAGGCAATAAAAATTCGGCAAACACCCCGCCGAAACCCAAAGTTTGGCAAAAACGCGCCGAAACCCTCCCTACTCCGGTTTGATCGCCTCCAAACCGCACAACAAGCCGGAAATGGGTCTAAGAACCATCAGAGTCACGAATGTGAGGCTCACCCACGCACCCAAAGCCCGAATTCATGCCGAAGAACCCTCAAAATTAACATGCAACCTGGTTTTTGAAAAATTTTGGCCAACCCCAAAATCAACTTTGCATGTCGGTTCTAAGGGCTCCCAAGGACGCCACCAAGGCCCCAACACGGCTGATCGGAGCTATGGAAACCGATCAAACCCCAAACCCAAATGAAAACTGATTTTTTTTTCTTTTTTTTTTTCGAAAAACCACAGAGAAATGAAGAGGGAACGAAGAGAGGAAGAAAAATGAGGGACAATGGCGAGATTCCACGAAGGAAATCGTTCGACCTCCTCGAAAGCACCCGGCGAAGCGTCGCTGAACTCTCGCACTGTAACGAAGAAAGAAAAGAACAAGAAAAAGGAGGAGGAGAAAGAAGAGGGTCGTGTTTTAAAGGGTGGGTGGCTATGTGCCCCACCACCTATACTGAGTACACCCCTGCCCGAATTTTTTTTTTTAAACGCAGGGATTACATAATACACACCTTAAAAGTGATCTCTTCCTCGAGATCGGACAAAAGCCGCGACAAGAAAACCTAGGCGAAAAGCTCGGGGTATTTCTGTCTCATCTGGTCCTCCAGCTCCCAAGTCACATCACCCGCTCGGTGGCTCCACTGAACCTTCACTAACTTCACTGTCCTCCGACAAAGTTGTTTCACATCATCATCAACAATGGCTATTGGCCTCACTGGATACATCAACTCATCCGAAATCTCCACCTCAGCAGGCTCTATAATCTGTGACGGGTCTGCCAAACACTTCCGCAACATGGATACGTGAAACACGTCGTGGATGCCTGACATACTCTGCGGCAAAGCCAATCTGTAGGCCACTGGTCCAATCCTCTCAGTAATCTCATATGGCCCTACATACCTCGGTGCTAGTTTCCCACGACTTCGGAACCTAACAACTCCGCGCATCAGGGAAACCTTCATAAAAACTCTGTCACCAACATCAAACTCTAACTCCTTACGCCTCCTATCAGCGTAACTCTTCTGTCTACTCTGGGCTTTCAACAAACGCGCTCTAATCAGCTCAATCTTCTCAGTAGTTTCTCTGATCACATCCGGCCCCATCACAACTGACTATCCAATCTCTGCCCAATAAACAGGGGACCTACACGGTCGTCCGTAGAGTTCCTCAAACGGTGTCATGCCAATACTTACGTGGTAGCTGTTGTTGTACGCAAACTCGCATAACGGTAGGTGATCTTCCCAACTGCCCCCAAAGTCTAAAATGCATGCTCAAAGCATGTCTTCCACTACCTGATTCACTCGTTCAGATTGGCCATCTGTCTGTGGATGATAAGCTGTACTCATGTCCAATCTAGTACCCATAGCTTGCTGAAAGCTCTGCCAGAAGTGGGCTGTGAAAAGCGGATCTCTGTCGGATACAATCGAAACAGGCGACCCATGAAGGCGAACTATCTTCCGAATGAACAACACTGCTAGACTGTCTGCCGTCCGATTCATACTAACAGGAATGAAATGTGCACACTTCGTCAACCAATCAATAATGACCCATATCGACTCATTACCTTTCCTCGACCGTGGAAGTCCATCGATGAAATCCATAGTGATATACTCCCACTTCCACGTCGGGATATCCAATGGATGCAATAACCCAGACGGTCTCTGATGCTCGGCTTTCACCTGCTGACAAGTCGCACACCGTGCCACAAACTCTCCAATGTCTTTCTTCATGCCATGCCACCAGAAAGAACGTCTCAAATCTTGATACATCTTTGTTCCACCGGGATGAATGGTGAAACGAGATCTATGAGCTTCCTGTAAGATATCTCTTCGCAACTCCTCATCAGACGGAACACAAAGCCGCCCACGAAACCGCAACCCTCCATCTGAACCCACCGACCAATCGGTAGGGCACTCATCCAATGTGTCCACTACCAAATCTGTTATCTGCCTCGTAATCACTGGATCAGAGGTCTGTCTCTCCACCACTCTACTGATCAACGGAGGATAAATTGTTAAATCCGCTATCATGCTGCCTTCTGTACTGAAAGTAGGCTGAACTGCAAATGAAACTAATGTCTCAAGTGTTCGATACTCCTGAATCATCATGGTTGCCATCACTGCATGTCGCCTACTCAAGGCATCTGCAACCACATTGGCCCTACCAGACTGATACTGTATCTCGAAGTCATAGCTGCTAAGGAAATCAACCCATCGTTGTTGCCTCATATTCAACTCCCTCTGAGTGAATATGTACTTCAAACTCTTGTGATCTGTGAACAACTCAAACCTCTCACCATACAGATAATGTCTCCAGATCTTCAAAGCAAAGACTACGGCTGCCAACTCTAAATCATGTGTCGGATATTTTCGCTCGTGGGGTTTCAACTGTCGAGACGCATAGGCTACGACCTTCTTGCCTTGCATCAACACTCCACCCAATCCTGTACCGCAAGCATCAGTAAATACCACCAGCCGGCTACCAGGTGTCGGAATAGTCAACACTGGTGCTGAAGTCAATCGAAGCTTCAAAGTTTCAAAAGCTTCTTCACACTTTTCTGACCATACAAAAGGAACATTCTTCCTAGTTAACTGAGTGAGTGGTGCCGCAATCAGAGAAAATTTCTCGATAAACCGTCGGTAATAACCAGCCAAACCCAGAAAACTACGAATCTATGTCACACTACTCGGTCGTCTCCAAGACTTCACTGCTTCGACCTTCTCGGGATCCACTGCAATACCTCCACTAGAAATGACATGCCCGAGAAATTGAACTTCAGGCTCCCAGAAATGACACTTACTGAACTTCGCATACAACTGATTTTCTCTAAGTGTCTGCAAAACAATGCGAAGGTGCTCTCGGTGCTCCTCTAAACTCCTCGAGTACACTAAGATATCATCAATGAAGATTACCACAAACTTGTCCAAGTATGGACTGAACAATCTATTCATCAAATCCATGAAGAAAGCTGGTGCATTTGTCAATCCAAATGGCATGACTGGAAACTCATACAAGCCATAACGGGTCCGAAAAGCGGTAATTGGAACGGAATGTTCCTCAACTCTCATCTGATGATACCCAGACTGCAAATCTAACTGTGAAAACACTACGGCTCCCCTCAACTGATCCAATAGATCATCAATCCGAGGCAATGGATACTTATTCTTGATGGTCACTCTATTCAGATCTCAATAATCTATGCACATCTTCAATGATCCATCCTTCTTGGACACAAATATTGCTGGAGCTCCCCAAGGTGAATTGCTCGGACGAATAAACCCCTTACGAAGAAACTCATCAAGCTGTACTTTCATCTCTTCCAATTGCTTAGGTGCAAGCCTGTATGCTGATTTAGATATAGGTGCAGTACCAGGAACCAGGTCAATCCGAAACTCTACCTCACGACGTGGAGGGATACCAGGAATCTCCTGAAACACATCAGGGAACTCACACACAACCTCTACAGAGCTGGTGTCGGGACAAGAAATCTCAAGAGAGCTAAGAAAACTCGACATCAAAGAAACAGAATCGGGCTCACAAGCCAACACACGAGGCGAAACATCAGGTGGCGCTAACATCACCGACCTATGCAAACAATCAATGATCACCGGATGACTGGACAACCAATCCATCCCTAGAATCAAATGATAGCTCTCAAAACCCAAGACAATAAAGTCAAACACAAAGTTGTACCCCAACAAGGAAAACTCGAAACGGGGACAATATTCCCACAACCAAACAGAACTGCCCAAGGGAGACACAATGCACAAGGGCTCCGGCAAAGGCACTACCTCAAGGTTGTCTCTAACAACCAACTGTCTAGAAATAAAATACCTAGTTGCTCTTGTATCGAAAAGAGCCCTCAACAGGGAAGACGACGAATGCACAAAACCTGGCACACAACACATGTATCCTGAATCACATAACAACACACTAACATGCAATTTTTCCTACGCATAATGCACATAACACAAATCTTACTACATCTGGCACACACAAAACGACAATAAAAATAATAATAACATACCCTCAACATTTCTCTGACCGGGAATAGCTGCAAGGCGAACAGGCGGTGCTGGGAGAGGGACTCTCTGACCAATTCCAGGCGCAGGTGCTACTGTCCCTGAGGCGCCCTCTGTTGTGCTGGTCCATCCCTATTCTGAGGACAAAGTCTAGAAAAGTGCCCCAATTGTCCACAAGTATAACAAACTACATGCTCCCATCGATTTGTCTGACCTCTTGGACAACCACGGGCTACATGTCCCTCCTGACCACAAGTAAAGCAACCGCTCCTAGTTCCTGTCTGACCAACCCACCTAGGCTGTCTCTGTTGTTGCTGCTGCTGCTGTTGTCGATGATCTCCTCGAAAACGTTTGTCACCTCTGCGGTCTCTGCCAGTCCTAACTAGTCCCCCTTTACCAGGGTCTCTCTGCTGGACAGCGGCACGCTCTGGCTGCTGTGCATGCTCAATTGTCTGGCTTCCTCGGCCAAACCTCTGACTGCGTTCCGAACCTCTAGCTCGTCGAACCAAAGTCTCTTGTCTACACTCGGCGTCCACTCGCTCCTAACTCAAAGTGACGTCCACTAATCTCTCAAAAGGACAATCAATCATCACCATCAACTGTTTCCTTAGGAATGGGTTCAGACCACTCAAAAACTTCCTGTTCTTATTCTCTGGAGTATCTATAAAACAAGTGGCATAGCGGCTCAACTGTGTAAACTCGAACAAGTATTCAGAAACAAATCTAGAACCCTGCTGTAAATGTAGAAACCTGTCCACTATCTCAGCTCTGGCAGAATCAGGAACAAAATGTTGTTCAAACACCTGGCAAAATGTATCCCACTGCATCTCTGACACATCACGGCTCTGCCTCACTGAATCCCACCAGTACATAGCCTCTCCGTCAAACTGGTGTGCTGCTAACTCAGTACGCTGTATAGGTGTCAGCACCATCCTCTCAAATATGAGCTCTACCTTACGGATCCACCGATCCGCAGCTAGGGAATCTCCAGTGCCATCAAATCTTTCACCACCCAAGCTGACGAAATCCCTGTTGCACCGAGTAAACGGATCCTCTGACTGACTGCCCTGCCTCATATTATGTGCCAATTGGGTCATCATTTCCATAAAAGCCTGAGAGACATCCTCTCCAGCAGTGCCTGATCCCTCACCCTGGGATCTCTTACCACGTGCCATCACCAAATAACCTCTACGAAAAAGAAAACACACATACCATACATCAAACAACACAACAAAAGTCCTAACTCCTCTACCCAATCCACTCAAGAAAGTGGGATACGATGATGTTCTATGTGAACCAGTAAACAATGACTCTGATACCAAGCTCTGTCACGCCCCGACCCGCCACGGGAATCGCAGCGTGCCGATGCGTGAACTAACCCGTAACACAGGCGGATCGTAATCGAAATGAAACGAGAATGAAACGGAAATAAAAACTACGATAAAATTTGAACAAAATAAATATATATTTGATTCGCCCTGCCAGAGTCATAGTGACAAAACCAGTATACAACATCTAGTATAACCATATAGTACATCTGAAACACAGAGGAAGCAAAACATACCTGTACAGGGTGGACACGACCAAACACCACAAAACGCGCCTACAACGGAAAATGGGGCCTACTCGCCCCGCTCAGCAGGAACGCCAACACTGCCTGCACTCCAATAGAAGCACACCCCTTGCGGGGTCAGCAAAGCACAAAGCTAGCTGGTGCGAGCAAACTAAATACAAATAACAGAATACTATACAAGGAAAATTCATGCCAGACAATAAATGATAAGTAACAAGCAACAACACAAGCATTTCAGATTCAACAATAACTACAAGTCTACGATATATGCCGATCAGTACACGTGATTCAAACATGGTAAATATCAAGCGATGGAAATAAAGACAATCTCATAATTCTTCCTAGTCTCCTAGGTATAGCAATCAAGTCGAACCAAAAATTCTGTAAAATTCTGTATAAGTGTCTCATATCGTAGGTATCCGCATACCCTACGAATGTGTCTCACCCAGACACATCCCACAACGTGCACTAGTACCACTTCGGGCTTGTTTGTATCCTAATGGGGTGCCATCTGCCAGGATACAAACTCCAACATCCCGATCGACTGGCCTAACACGGCCAACCTAACACAATCAAACTCAAGCGCGCTGGGAGGGAAAGCGAGTAATCTCCAAAGCACGTCCTCCGGGACCCGTCCTACTGCACTCTATAGTGGCAAGTGTGTGTGGGAGCTCACCGCACCTCAGCAAGCTTGCCACATGCAATAGCCTCCACAATGTCAGGTGCGAGTCATCTCAAGCACCATCCAACTCACGATGCGAGCAAGCTCCTAAGCATCGGCACAACAAGCATTATAGCGGGGTAAAGACACTTATACTACTATCTACATGCACAAATGACAAGTCTGTACATAACCAAAGGTACAGACGTGCAATCATAAACAATTCGGCAATTTTTTTATAAAACCACAACTATGCCAGGGTCCCAACATGACCCAATTCACCACAATAAATTTATTCGAGTCGGTTATTATACATGCTCAAGACTCGGAAATCCACGGTAAAACATGACATACTATGCAAACTCGAAAACGAAGCATACAAGTCCAATGTCATTACACCAAAGCCTAATCAACCCAAAATTCATTCACTATTCGATTTAATTCAAGTATATTATGCTTTCAGGAAACCCAATACATAATTCACGGTATGATGTAAAACTTAAATTCAGGATTTCAAATACTTATTTCTTAAAATAAAAATTATAGTTCCACTCACCTGGGCGGAATGGATTTTCAAAACCCAATTCCTACCGGTCGAAGCTCCTAACACGCAAAACCATGAATGCGGGACCACGAAAATTTAAAACTGCAAGGCGGACTCGAAAATGAGTAAACTAGGCGAAAACTGAAATAAATAAATAAATTACAAGCGGCGCGTGACTGAAAGAAAAACTTACAGGCAATAAAAATTCGGCAAACACCCTGCCGAAACCCAAAGTTTGACGAAAACGTGCCGAAACCCTCCCTACTCCGGTCTGATCGCCTCCAAACCGCACAAGCCGGAAATGGGTCTAAGAACGCTCGGAGTCACGAATGTGAGGCTCACCCACGCACCCAAAGCCCGAGTTCATGCCGAAGAACCCTCAAAATGAACATGCAACCTGATTTTTTAAAAATTTCGGCCAACCCCAAAATCAACCTTGCATGTCGGTTCTAAGGGCTCCCAATGACGCCACCAAGGCCCCAACACAGCTGATCGGAGCTATGGAAACCGATCAAACCCCAAACCCAAATGAAAACTGATTTTTTTTTTCCGAAAAACCACAGAGAAATGAAGAGGGAACGAAGAGAGGAAGAAAAATGAGGGACAATGGCGAGATTCCACGAAGGAAATCGCTCGACCTCCTCGAAAGCACCCGGCGAAGCGTCGCTGAACTCTCGCACTGTAACGAAGAAAGAAAAGAAAAAGAAAAAGGAGGAGGAGAAAGAAGAGGGTCGTGTTTTAAAGGGTGGGTGGCTATGTGCCCCCACCACCTCTACTGAGTACACCCCTGCCCAATTTTTTTTTTTTTTAAACACATGTATTATAGTTGGAGTGTTGCATGACTCTGCGATGTGGAAAAAATCTGGAGAGGACGGAGAAGAAGGCCGTGGTTATGGCAATAGAGAAAGAAACTATAAAGACTTGGTCAAAAGATATGAAAATGACACAGAAGAATGCAAAGAAGAATACTTCTTTTTTTTATTCAATAGACATTAATGGCTATTTATAAGCCTTTAACATACCAATAACCGTTCCATATCTTCCCTAAGAACATGGACTTCTTAATAACTAAATAGAAACACATAACTACTTGGTAACTTCATAACTAAACTGATTTCCAGCCCATAACTAATCCAACATAATCCTCCCTTAAACTGATTTCCAGATTTAACATTAGTTTACACATCATAACAGACTCCAAGCAGCACACGTAACTTCATAAATGTATCCAATTTTAATGGCTTGGTGAGGATATCTGCATTCTGTTCTTCAGTTCTGCAATGAATCAACTCTACAATCGCATCCTTAGTGAGGTCTCTAAGAAAGTGATATCACACATCAATATGCTTACTTCGTCCATGCATCACAGGATTCTTTGAAAGTTTGATAGTTGAGCTGTTGTCACACCAGATGGTTGTTGCACCCTTCTGAACATGCTCCAGTTCTCCTAAGAGTCTTCTTAACCACACAGCTTGACATGAGGTGGATGCTGCAGCTACAAACTCCGCTTCTGTGCTGGATAAAGTTACCATAGATTGCTTCCGTGATGACCAAGATACAGCTTCATTACTTAACATGAAAACATAACCCGTCGTACTCTTTCTATCATCTATATCTCCCGCATAATCACTGTCAGAATAACCAATTAATCTGGAAGGTCCTCCTTTCTTGTAAAACACTCCTAATTCAAGTGTACCTCTGGGATATCTCATTATTCTTTTCACTGCTTGCAAGTGTAATTGTGTCGGATTCTCCATGTACCTGCTTATTAGACTAACAAAATACATCATATCAGGTCGGGTGTGGGTTAAATACATCAAACTTCCCACCATTTGTTTGTAAATGGTGGAATCCACCTTTGTGCCACCTTCATCTTTATTTAGTTTAGTACCTGGAACCACTGGATTGAGCACAAGTTTTGAATCTGGCAAACCAAACCTTTCGAGTACCTCCATTCCATACTTCTTTTGACATATAAAGATTCCTTCATCACCTTGATTCACTTCAACTCCTAAGAAGAACTTCATTTTACCCAAGTCAGTCATCTCAAATTCAGTCATCATTGACTGCTTAAATTGTGAGAGTAGCTCATTGCAATTCCCAGTAAAGATTAAGTAATCGACATATAAGCAAACAATCAATAATTCACCTCCATTACCAGTTTTAATGAACAATGTGTGCTCGTAGGGGCATTTCTGAAATCCCTCCTTGATGAAGTATGAATCAATTCTGTTGTACCAAGCACGTGGTGCTTGTTTAAGCCCGTACAGTGCTTTCTTGAGCCGATACACCTTATGTTCTTCTCCTTTGATCTCATATCCAAGTGGTTGTTCCACAAAGACTTCTTCTTCAAGGTTACCATGCAGAAAGGCTGACTTCACATCAAGTTGATATATAGACCATTGACATTGTGCAACAATAGCTAAAACAACTCTAATGGTATCCATTCGTGCTACCGGGGCAAACACTTCATCAAAATCCACACCTTGTTGTTGGCAGTAGCCTTTGGCTACTAGCCGAGCTTTAAATTTGTCCACATTACCCTCCTCATTGAATTTGGTTTTGTAAATCCATTTCAAACCAATTATTTTTTTTTCTTTTGGTATTTCAGTTAGTTCCCAGATGTCATTTCTTTCTATGGCCTGCATTTCTACATCCATTGCGTCACGCCATTTTTTGCTCTTAACTGCATTTTGATATGATATAGGATCACAATCTGCAAACATCACAAAGCTGACTGAGTTCTCATCATCTGATAAACCTTCTCCAGTTTCATAATTTCTCATCCATTGTGGCATTCTTCTCATTCGTCCTTCAAGTTGATTAACAACTCTCCTGAGTGCACCGTCTTGTTGGGTTGTAGATTCAATAGGTGTTTGTGAACTCCCTGCTGGTATTTGTAAACTCCCTGCTGCTACTCTTTCACTGTTTTGAGCTACATTCCCTTCAACAACTAAGTCTTCTTGTTCATTCGCAGATACTTCAGCATTCCCTTCAATTTCTTCCAAGTTGTCATCACTTTCTCCCCAATCCAATATCGCATCCAAGTCCTTCTTATAACTGACATCCCAATCCCACTCTTCATTTTCATTGAAAACCACATCTCTACTAATAATTATTTTCCTGCAAATCGGGTCATATAATTTGTAAGCTTTTGATTCCTTACTTATGCCAAGAAAGACACACTTGATGCTCTTGTTGTCCAGTTTGGTTCCCTTCTGATTAGGCACATGTGCATAGGAGATACTCCCGAATATCCTGAAATGATCCACAGATGGCCTGACTTCACTCCATGCCTCTTCAGGTGTCAAGTTCTTTACGGACATTGTGGGGCTTCGATTGAGAATATGCATTGTCCAGTTAACAACTTCTGGCCAAAAGGTTCTTGGAACTCCTTTTCCTGTTAGCATACATCGTACCATATTCATCATGGTTCGGTTCTTTCTCTCCGCCACACCGTTTTGTTGTGGTGTGTATGATGTTGTTAGTTGTCTTTTAATGCCATGATCAACACAATAACTTGCAAATTCATGCGAGTTAAACTCACCTCTTCTATCTGTTCTTAAACATTTAATGCTCAGTCCACTCTCCTTCTCAACCATGTTTTTGAACATCTTAAATACAATAAAGGTTTCTGAATTTTCGAACACGAAGATGCCCAAGTTTTGCGACTAAGATCATCAATGAAGGTAATGACATACCTTTTGCCGCTGTTAGAGATTGGAGTAATTGGGCCACATAGATCTGCATGAATAAGTTCTAATTTCAATGAAGCTCTCCACGTGCTTTCTCTAGGAAAAGGTTGTCTGTGTTGCTTCCCTGCTAAGCAAGTTTCACACACACTGGATATAGTCTTCAGTTTGGGCAATCCACTCACTAGTTGCTTCTGCTGCAACACATTAAGTCCCTTATGACTCAAATGGCCATACCTACAGTGCCAAAGATGCTCTAAGTTTTGAGATACTATGTTATGACAACGTTCTTGAGTCACAAACACCTTAGTGACTAGTATAAACATTCGATTCATTGTCATTGATGTTTCCATGATCAACCCTCTACTAGGATGAAACACCTTGCATTTGTTATTTTGGATTAGTATGGCTAGACCCTTCTCCTGTAATTGTCCCACACTCAACAAGTTGTTCTTCAACTCAGGAACAAAGTACACTTCAGCAACTACTTGTGTATAACCATTAATTTGCATTTGCACACTTCCTTTTCCCATAACTTCTAGGCTGCTATTATTTCCAAGCTTCACAAGATGCCTAAACTTTGTGTCAAGTGTGTCAAAGACACCAACATTTCCACTCATATGGTTACTACACCCAGAGTCTAGGAACCATGCACTTTCATCATCTCCCTTTGTAATATTCACATGAGCCATCCAACAAATCCTCTGTGGCTTGGACATAGTTGGCTCTAGGCTCCTTCCCTCGATTGGGACATTCATATTGAAAGTGTCCCAATTCGTGACATAGGTAACACTCCATATTTGATTTATCATAAGATTGTAGCCTACCTCGACCTCGGCTTCTTCCTCTATAACTTCCACGTCCTCTTCCTCTTCGAGCAAACCCATCATCATAACTCACCTTGAGTGCCTGCTCTTCCACTTTGTGACTAGACATTCTCTGCTCATGTACTAGCAAACTACTTTGTAGTTCATCTATTGTCATCTCATCGAGATCATTCGACTCTTTTATTGAGCAAACTACGTAGTCGAATCTAGGTGTCACTGACCTCAAAATCTTCTCAATCACCACTGTATCACTCATGCTTTCTCCATGTATTCTCATTTTGTTAGCCACTGTGAGAGTTCTGCCAAAATATTCATTCACGTTTTCTCCTCCCTTCATCTGCAGGACCTCAAATTCTCGACGCAAAGCCTGCAGTTGTGCCCATTTGACTCTTGCTGAACCTTGATACTTCAGTTTCATGGAATCCCATATTCCTTTGGCAGTTTCCTTATTTAGGATAGTCTCAAGAATAGAACGATCTATTGCTTGAAATAGATAGTTCTTTGCTCGAAGGTCCTTTAGTCTTTCATCTGCCAAATGTTGTATATGTTCCTTAGTCTGTGGTGCATCGTCTGCTGCGGCAGGCACCCCATTCTCCACCGTCCCCCAATACTCTTTTGCACGTAGAAAATTCTCCATTAGCATTGCCCAATGGTCGTAGTGACCATCAAATCTGAGAATGGCTGGTTGGACAAAACTACTGCTTCTGTGGACATGCTTGCCTTCTGGCTCTGATACCAAATATAAAAACTTGGTAAGAAGATATGAAAATGACACAGAAGAATGCAAAAAAGAATACTTCTCTGTTTTATTCAATAGACATTAATGGCTATTTATAAGCCTTTAACATACCAATAACCATTCCATATCTTCCCTAAGAACATGGACTTCTTAATAACTAAATAGAAACACATAACAACTTGGTAACTGCATAACTAAACTGATTTCGAGCCCATAACTAATCCAACAGAAACAGGGTTGTCGATATGTGGTGGATGATGGTAAGGTGAAGAAGAGAATGTGAGAGGGAGGAAGGAGGTCGAAGGTCTGAGGAGGAGGATCGTGATGGAGAGATGGCAGGTTGAAACAGGAAGCTCTTTGGTGGCGTGAAGGTGCCTGTGAGTTGTCGTGGTTGAAGAGGTGGAGGAAAAAGATGATGGAGGAAGGGATTGGTGGTCTTTCTAGCAAGTGTGAAAGCTGCAGGCCAGAGGAAGATGTGATGGTGAGGAGGGGATTGTGGCTGCCCCACAAAAAAGAGACAAAAAAGAAAAGGGGAAGGAGAAGAAGGGGAGTAAATAGTTGGGGATTTAGGTCCACTGTGGACTTGGGCTTCATCATCCATGCCACTTCGTGATTGTCTAATACTCGTTCTTCCAATTCGCCATGCTAATGCGATTTCATCCTTTAAACTCTGAATCCTACAAAACATGAAAATGAAATAATTAGAATAAAATACACTACTTGAAACGCTAATAAATATAAATTAGAAGAAATTTTATGTATAATTATGTGAATATCACAAGGTGGGAGAAAAGCGATGGCGATAGGGTGACAACAACATCGACGATTGTGGGAGAGAACATTTTTTGTTGTTGTTCTGTCGAAAAGAAAACACAGAAAATAGGTGGCGGTGTGGGATAGAAAAGTGGCGGTGTTAGACAAAAAAGTAAGGATGGTGTTGTCAAAGAGGAAAAATGATGGTGTCAAACAATCGGGGCCTTATGGTTTTGGTGCTCGATTAGGATGCGCAATGTATTCAATTTGCCCTGAAATTATGAGGAATGGTGCAGATCACCATCATGTTCTTTCAACTTGTTTTGACATGTGTTTTTGAGATACACGTAAAATATGGATTGATCTCAATCAACTTTCACATTAAAATATATTTTTCGTTAATCTGGTTGAGCTAAAATATGATGGATTGACTCCACAAATAACATGTAAAGTTTCGTACTCTATTGACCGGTGTTTTTTGCCATAGTTGTTGTATGACACATTTCGACCAACTTGCACCTCAAGTATGATTTTTTAGCTGAAATTTTAAACAAGTGTCACGTAAGATAATGACTAGGGTAAAAGTTTCTTGTTCGCACTCTTCTAGATATGCTCAAATTATGATCGTTACACAAACTATATCTGCTTTCGTTGCTCCGTTCAAGTTGAATCTTTTAGGAATGTGCAGATTAATGTCAAGAAATCATATTAAAGTTTTAGTTCATTTTAACAAAACTCCTCATTATTGGATAAAAGTTTCAATTCACGTATCTCAATGAGCACTAATTAAATTTTAGTCAACTTCTACTCTATTCTAATTGGTTAATTCTTAAACTGAAATAATCTAAATTAAAATGGGTTGAAAAAATTAAATTAATGAAATAAATTTGTTAAGTCACTAAGATAGTAGAATCCACCAAATAGCTCACGTGAAATTTTTTTGTGAAACTCTAATGTAAATTCCTCTTCACTTTAAAGTATAAAATCAAAAGATAACGTGTATCAAATTTAGTGAAAGGACAAATAATTACCAACTCTAAGATTGAACAATCCCATGCATCCCTAATTTATCAAACAACACATTATATCCAATTCCATGTTGTTGCATTAGAAAACCGAGTACTTGAAGCAAAAATTATAAATAATAAAAGTCATGGCAATAACCATGAGCATATAAGTATCGGTCGTTAATCAGATTTCATCTTTAACCTTAGTTTAGGAGTTGGAACCATGATTCAAAATATCTTTATCGAAGAAATATATCAGTCCTGGAAAAAAGATATATATCGACCCTTGAGTAGATAAGTTGAAACTATGGAAAAAATTGTTGGTTTAAAATCAAAGATAAGTGGCTATAATTTATCTACGGATAAATCCATTATATCATATCTATCAGATAAAATATTAATATCTTTTAAAAAGACTTTTTGAAAGGTAACTTTTACATAAATCCCAAATATTTCATAAACTTAAATCAAAATATCATCAATTACAACTTGAATTTTACTTGCATCATTAGCTAAGCTATTGTATCTTATAAAATCATAAAAAAAATCATGTAAATTTTTTTTTTGAAAGGCAAGCGTGCCGTTTTTAATTATTTTGTATTTCATATTTACAACAGAATTAGATTCATAAAAATACTGCCCAAATGTATATATGCAACACTCTTAAATAAATATTAAGAAAAATAATCATGTTCAAATATTACACGCCATGATAATATCAAATTGCATGAAACATCAGACATCACATCCATATAAATTAAACATATTATCACAATATTTGCATTAAATACTATATCCCACAACCACAATCTTTAGTATTGAAACTACTTGTGACTGTTATCATACTGTTACTCATTTTTAACCCATTCACAATATTGATGCCAAGTCATATTTTGAACACCAAGACAAAATTTTAATATTGCATTAATCTTACCGCATAGTTGTAACTTTTAATAATTTTTAAAATATAAAATTTATAATATGGCATCCACCTAAAACTTTTTTACCAGTTAAAAATAGGCAAATGCATGGCCGTGTACATAGGCACCAATACCTAGTAAAATCTTTTGAAAAAAAACTTACATGACATATGTATTGAAAACAAAAACAAAGTTGGTCAAATCCAGCACAACATCAAATGACTTGATTTTTTTTAATGTCTATCACATTATTTGTTCACATTCGTTTCTCCATTTTATTCAACTTCTATAGGTGATAAAAAAAAATACAATTTTTCTTCTATTCACTTCATTGCAATACAAAACTCCTCTCTAAAAGTCTGTGGCAAGTTGTAGAATTTAATAGAAATTATGATAACAATATTTTGCTTAGGTGTATAATATAAAAGAAAAAGAATTTGCTATACTCAATATATGGGAGTAGAAAAATAAAATTAATGATTTAGATATATCTAATATTAATGAATTTACTTGTTGCCACGTGTCAGTCAGTTGTTGTCCAATGTTAAGTATTCTCCCCTAATAACGATTTATAACTTATCATGGTGATATATCTTAAAAATCAATCAAATTTTGACCTTTTCTATTTGGTTTACTTTTAGGAGGAACCCTTACAACCATGACTCAAGCACTTTAGTTGAGGAATACACTAAGGGCAAGGGCGGAGCAAGAATTCGGGTTGCTTGGGGCGCTCAGAATTACAAAACAAAATTGCTTTCAAAATATGTATTTTAAGATTCCCTACCAGTAAAATTATTTATCTTATCTAATTATATTTATTTTACTAATCAACAAATAATAATCATATAAGGTTAAGAAAATGAAGGACTGGATTATCAACTAATCTTGGCAATAATAATACGAGATTTTTCCTTTTGCATATGTTCATTACTTAAATTAACTCTAATTTCTTTTATGTCTAGAATCTTTCTTTTGCATACATCCATTATTAAACTAAGTTAAAATTCAAATTTCTTTTATATTTGTGAACAACACATACTATACATGATTTATAATCTTTAATTTGTGATGGTTAGTAAATTTATTTAGTGTTTTGAGGCTAATTATATATTTTTCATTAATCAGGTAAAATAACTCTAAAGATTGAAAAAACGGAAATTTGTTGCAGTATTGGAGCAACCACGGGATGTTTTGAAGTAGGCTTGTAACTGAAATATAGTAAAATCGCCAAAAATGCAAAATTTGACGAAGATTCCGAACTTTGTCTTAAGCTATGACATTATTGCATCTCCAAGGGACTCCTTGAAAATCCTTCTAAAGTTGATAAAATATGTTATTTCTTGGAGCCCTTACATTAAAGAGAGCAAATTTTCACAACTCTCTCTAATGGTGTCTCACAATTCCCTCATTTTTTTATTTTTTTAAATTTATTTATGTATTATTTTTTAGAATTTTTCTTGAGAACCAGGCCTGCGCCTAGTTAGGCTCAATACCGTCCATCATCTTAGAGATGCGCATCTTAAAGATGATGGACGATATTGGGCCTGGCCTGACTCTCTAGAAAAGTTATAATTTTTTATATCTAACAAATGGGCCAACGAGAGTAAAAATGCATAAAATCTCCAAAGATTAGTGCTTCTAAGTGAAAGCACAAAAAGTGGGTAAAAAAAAATTTCTAAAAAGCCAGGTCCAACACCATCCATTATTTTCGAGATGCGCATCTCTAGAATGATGGATGGTGTTGAGCCCAGCCTGGCGCGGGCTTGCCTAGCTCTCTAGAATAACCCCCAAAAAAATACATTAAGGAGTGGGTTGGGAGCTCGGTAGTTACACGAATGAGAGAACGAGTGTGAGAACTCATTAACGCCACGTCGGACTTAACGATTATCTATAGTGATGGTTGGAGCAGAAAAAACCTTTTTCTCTCATTAAATTATTCACGTGCACTCTAACGAGACCGTTGGAGATGCTCTTACAACATGTGGTGGTTCTTTTAGTTAAAGCTTATGAGGGTAAACATGTCTATTCAATGTGATTTTTTTTAACTCAATCTTTCCACTAGGGAAATACGATCAAATCACGCGGGGCACAATGATGGGCATCCGTGAATGTTCAAGGTTCATTCTAAGTTTAGATAAACATGTCTATTGAATTTTTGTTTTGTAATTCAATCTTTCCATAGGGACAAAACGATCAAATCACCCGGGATGGAATGACATACACCTGCAACTCCTCGAATGAATGTTTCTTATAAGTTAGATTAGATAGATAAGATAGATGCATTAATTGGCCTGAAAGGAAATTC
Organism: Berberis vulgaris; assembly: GCA_963556465.1. Classification (NCBI taxonomy): domain Eukaryota; kingdom Viridiplantae; phylum Streptophyta; class Magnoliopsida; order Ranunculales; family Berberidaceae; genus Berberis; species Berberis vulgaris. Next base: position 41,184,675 of record OY747128.1, read on the forward strand.
AAATGGGCTTTGTAAAAATAAATCCAACAAGGCCCTTACCAAGCCCACAACTTGACCATTTAATGTTTGAAAGAAACACCACATTGGACTTGGAAATGGGGTTTAAAATATCTTGACATATCCTGATATTTATCCATTTTGAGGGCAGAAATAGTCATTCAATCCCAATCACAGCCATACACATGGCATGGGATAACCCTAGCACTTAAAAGGCTTTAGTGCAGTCTCACGCAGACCCAAGCGCAAACTACTGTTCTACCTATAAGTCAGGTGCCTAGGCCCAAGACAGACCAGCCCAAAGGCACAAATCCATGGGAAGTTCCTTGTTAGTTCTGTGCTCCTAGATACATGGGAGATAGTTCCCAATCCAAGAGCAATCCGTAGAAAGGAGTTTCCCTGTGTGGAAGATACTCTTGCGTTTACTTCCTAGTTAGAAGCAGAGAGCAATTATAGTTGCCTGTTTGAAGCTGATCCTCGAGATACTTGCCTGAACAAGGCTTACGAGTATTGAGGATAGTTGTGAGACGTGTGGGCCTAGCATACTGTGAGAGTTCGGGTTCGCCTGGTGGACTGCAGTTGGGCGAGCTTAGAAATGTTCGGGCCGAATCATTGTTGGGCTGATGCGTGAGGTCGTAATTTCTCGAGATCATCATGACACGTGTACGACTCCAGGTTGTGACCATTTTTATGTATCATCAGCTACTCCCCCAAGTTAGTGAGGTGTTAAGTTGGTCCAATGACTCTTTGAAATAACAAGTGTACCGTCGTGATGACTGGACACGAAGCGTTGGTTTCGAGCGGCGCATGACATTTAATGGGTCCATGACTGCTCAAGGAGGGAAAGTTCGGTTTGCCTCCCTTATTAATATTTATTGCTCTGAGAAAGATTTCCCCATTGTTTTCTGCGCTATCTTTTAGAACCATAGTACTTGTTTTCCTTTCCAATGGTTGACAACGTTAAACTTCCTTCCAAGGATCCGTTATCCCTTGCCTGCATAAATTTATTTGATGGTAGCTTGGTTGACAAAACTGAGTTGATCAGGCTCCGTAGTCTGTACCATATCCCTGTAGATTTGCAATCTGTTCCTGCATTTGGAGTTTTAGGTCCAATTGTGCTTCTTCAAGGGTTTATAGGCTTGGACCGAGGTATGTTTGAGTCTGGGCTCCAATTTTCGCTGCCGGATGATGTCTGGTGCTTCTTTACCCATTTTTGCATGCCTCTCGCTCAAATGGGGTCGAGCGGGTTCAAGATACTCTTCACAATTCTCCTAAGGGCTAATGACGTTGGCCTTCGTTTGACTTCGCCAGTGATTTATTACTTGACCAATGTTCGGCTGGAATCCAGAGGTATCTGTATGCTAACTTGTCCTTCTTGTCTGCAACTGACGGCGAACAATGCCACATCTTGGGAAAAACAATGGTTATTGGCTTCGACAGATTCTGGTTACTTCAGGCTCGGGAGTTGCAGAGTGTCTCGATTCTTTCAGTTTGACCTCGGTGAGTCCCTTAGTCATTGGTGCAAGCATATCTTCGTGTGTTCCTTATGCGACACGGGTTCTTACGTTGTTTATTTGTTTCATGAAAATTTGTTATTCCGCCTCTTAGCGAGGAAGAAATGCGGATAGAAAAGGAGTTTCTCGGACTCCCTTTAATTTTTGTTGATGAGGTTGTAATGCCAGGAAATGTCGCGCGTGGCAGGTTGTTGTGGTGCTCTTATGGTGCTCAACTCGTGTTAGGTTCACCGGCTGAGGGTAGTTGCTCGTCGTATGAGGAAGAGAAGCCTAGCCCTTCCAGGCTTGATGAATTGGAGGCGAATGTACCTCCAGTTGTAGTCCCTAGGAAGAGACAGACTTCTATCATGGTGGCTTCTCCCCTTAGTACTCGCGCCTTAGAGTCGTACGGTCTTGTCTTGGTACACCCTAAAGCCCGTGGTAGGGTCCTTGCTTTGGAGAAGGCCTTCGCTGATTTGCAGATGTCATATTCGGATGCTCTCTATCGGGTGGAAGGTTCTGGCACTATCGCGAACCGCGAGGCGAGGAGGCCACAACCCTCGTTACTGATGCAACAGTTGCTGATGTGAAAGTTTGGATGAGGGCTACCAAATTCGATTTGACGTCAACCCGTGCTGAACTGATGCGGGCCAGTGCTAAACTAGAGCGCTTGGATGCTGTTGTGGATAGGCGGTATTCTGATCGAGAGGCTCAGGAAGCCGAGAGGAAGCGGGTGGAGGCAGAATGGGTAGTTGAAAGGTAGCAGCTGGAGGATGCGGTTAACGAGGGGTTTCGTCGTGCTCTGGAGACAAAGCGATTGTTGACGGAGGAGCGCTCGCACTATGAGGCCTTGTTGGGTACGATGGACTTTGACGTGTCCGGCAGGAGGCCGCTGATCTCGTCTGAGGTCATTTGGGGCAGACCTGGAGCTGATTAGAGGAGAGCACCCCAATATCGTTCTTGACTTTGCCCGCTATAGGAGGGTTGTTTTTGGGCCGATCAATCGAGGGGAGGGCTCTGGTACTGGGAGGCTAACAGATTAGGAGGATGTTTCTCCTTAGATTGATTGAAATGTCCTTTCTTGGGCGGATATTATATAAACAGGTTTTTTGAATGAAAGTGTTGTTTTTGCCTTATATCGTCGTATTTGCTTTGGTTGCTTTGTAGACTGTAGAGTTTGTATTGCTAGGCGGAATGCCTATCTTCTTCGGTCAAACTATATTGCTATTGTGACATATTAGGGGTTAACAAGCGAAAGTAGTTGTTGGCCAGGGGTTGACCAGATTCCCTTAGTCATTGTCTGTAATGATTCCTTTAGTGTTGGCGGACTAGTGCTGACTTCTACTTCCATTTGTTCAGTCATCATGACTCGCGCGGAGAGGATCAGGCTTGGCGTACTAGAAGCTGTTGTCATCAATCACAAACTGACTAAGCTTACCTGATAAGTTCGATGATCATTGTCAATAATAAGAGCCACGATCCCTTGGCGATTCGTCGTCATCAGCGGACAAGCGCTAACTAGACTCCCATTTCCTCAGTCGTTGTGACCCACCTGCGTGGAACAAATTAGGCTTTGGACACTAGAAGCCGTCGTCATTAGTCGTGAACTGACTAGGCTTACCTGGTAAGTTCGGCGATCATTGTATGTATTCAGAGCAATGATCCCTTAGCGATTTGTCATCATCAGTGGACAAGTGCTAACCAGACTCCCACTTCTTCAGCTGTCACGATCCGCGCAGAGCGGATTAGGCTTTGGGCACTAGAAGTCGTTGTCATCAGTCGCGAACTGACTAAGCTTACCTGGTAAGTTCGACAATCATTGTCTGTATTGAGAGCAATGATCCATTGGCGAGTCGTCATGATCAACGGATAACCGCTAACTAGACTCCCACTTCGTCAGCCGTTGTGACCCGCGCGAAGCAGATTAGGCTTCGGGGAGATATTCAAGTTTGGTCACAGTCGGGTTGGTCGAGAGCTGTAACAGACGACAGTGGAAGTTTCAATAAAAGCAAAATATTTTATTGATAATATTTTTTAGGTGCTCTACATTCCATGGTCGTTTAAGCTCGTCACCATCTGCCTCTTCCAGCCAGTACGTTCCTGGCCTATTGACCTTGGCAACCCTATAAGGTCCTTCCCAGTTCGGATTTAGCTTTCCCATTTCGGCTTGTTTGGTGTTCTGCTGGGTCTTTCTGAGTACCCAATCCCCCACCTTGAATTTGCATTGCTTGACCTTCTTGTTATAGTATTGCGCCATTCGAAGTTGGTAGGTGGCTATCTTGGTGGAAGTGGAAGCTAGATCCCGTTTTTCGTCAAGGTTTAGTCCCACGTGTAAGGGCTTATCGCTACCTTCTGGTCTGAACTCTTTCTTCCGAAAGGTTGGCACTTCTAGTTCTACCGAAACCATAGCTTCTGACCTGAATGCTAGGGCGAAGGATATCTCTTTGGTAGGGATTCTTTTAGTCATTCAATACGCCCAAAGTATTCCTAGTAGCTCTGAAACCCATTTTCCTTTTGCTGCATCGTGTTTTCTATTGATGGTCTCTAGGATCGTCCAGTTGGTAATTTTCATTTGGTCGTTGGACTATGGGTGTCCTAGCGAAGAGAAGTAATGCTTGACTCCCAAACTTTTGCACAGTTCTCTGACCTTGCTACATTCGAACTGAGTTCCGTTGTCACTAACCAATACTCCGAGAGTGGCTCGACGATGTCCATTCACCATTGTGCGAACAACCATGGACTAGTCAATGGAATCAGTGGATGGGCCGACATATGGGTATATGGCGTGAACCTCTGACGTTTGTCGCACTTGCGGATGGTATCTTTGGCGTCTCGCTGCATGGTTGGCAAATAATACCCTAGAGTCAGGGCCTTATGGGCGAGGGTTTTCCTGCCTGGGTAATTCTCGCAAATACCGCCGTGGATAGTTTCCAAGACTTGGCTTGCCTCTGAAAGTGATGGGCATCAGAGCAAGGGCCCTGTCATCGATATCCTTTATAACTTGTCATTTAGGAAAGTTTACCTTGCTGCTCTGTTTTTAAGTTTTCGTGCTTCGACCTTTTGGGTCGGTAGGGATTTCGATGCTATATATTTTAGTAGCGGAGTCATTCAATTTGGCTGTGCTTCCCTTGCGCAGATATCTCTGTGCTCATCCTCGTCGAGGCTTGAATTTTCTTGATACTCCTTGAGGCCATTGGAGACTTTGTTGAAGGCTGAGACTTCTTTTGCTAGCACGTCAGCTCTTTGGTTATCGTCTCAGGGGCACTGTGTGAGCTGGCAGTTCATGAATTCGCCCATTACGCAAAGTACCTTGTTGTGGTAAGCTATCATGCGAGGATCTTTGTTATTGAAATCTCCTTTGACCCGGTTGACCACTAGTCTTGAGTCGTTGTATGCTGTTAGGTGATCTATGTTGATCCCGAAAGCTAGCTTCAGGCAGGACAGGAGTGCTTCGTATTTAGCCTCATTATTTGAAGCGGGGAAGCCGAATCTGACGGCCTTTTCGAGGGTGTAGCCTCTGGGGGAGCAAAGTGTGATCCCTGCTCCGCTTGCACTATCTGTTGAAGATCCATCGCAACGCAGGGTCCATGCTTGGACATCTGATTCCGAGGGTCAACCCTCGACTTTTTTCCGCCGATAAATTCAACGATGAAATCTGCAAGTGCCTCAGCTTTGATGGCGATTCTTGGAGCTAGCTTATGTCGAACTGCCCGAGCTCTACCAACCATTTCACCATCCTGTTAGACAGCTCGAGTTTAAGCAATACTAAGTGGAGTGGATGTTTGGTCAGGACCGTGCCAAAGCCAACTTTTCCAGGTCTGGATAGTGTGTTTCTGCTTCTACAAAGGTTTTTCTACTGTAGTATATTGGCCTATGGGTTACTTGGTCATCTCGTACAAGGGTTGAACTGACAGCGCGTTTGGAAACATACAAGTACATGTATAGTGTTTCACCTATCATGGGCTTCGAGAGTAACTCCGAACTCCCCATGTGTGCTTTCAGGTTTTGAAAGGCTTGTTCGCATTCCTCGTTCCACGAGAATCTTCGCTCCCTCTTAGTATCTTGAAGAATAAGAGGCATTTGTCGGACGACTTTGATATAAATCTGTTGAGTGTGCTACTCTCTCAGTCAAGCTCTGAACGTCTCTGATATTTGTCGGGGATTTCATGTTGAGAAGAGCCTGAATCTGTTTTGGATCAGCTTCGATCCCCCTTTTGTTCACTATGTAGCCTAGGATTTCCCCGACTCGACTCCGAACGTGCGCTTTTGCGGGTTGAGTTTCATCCAATATTTCTTGAGGTTGTCGAATGCTTCGGCAAGATCTCGTATGTCGTCGGGGTTACGAAGGCTCTTGACCAGCATGGCATCAATGTATACTTCCATATTTCTGCCGATCTGCTATTTGAACATTCGGTTGACCAATCGTTGGTAAGTAGCCCCTGCATTCTTCAAGCCGAATAGCATTATCCTATAACAGTATATTCCTTTTTTCCGTTACAAAATAGGTTTTCTCTTTATTTGGAAGTGCATAATATTTTAGTGTAGCTTGAATAGTCGTCCATAAAGCTTAGTAGGTTGTGTTCCAAAGTGGCGTCTGCAATCTGATCGATGGCGGGGAGTGGGAAGCCGTCCTTTGGTCAGACTTTGTTTAGGTCACTGTAGTCTACGCACACTCTCCACTTCCCGTTTTTCTTTTTTATGAGAACAATGTTTGCCAGCCAATCGGGGTATCACGCTTTATTGATCATGTCTGCGTCGAGTAAACGTTGTACCTCGTTTATGATCGCGTTTCTTTCGGGCGCCATGGGTCTCTTCTTCCGCCTGACAGTTTTCCTCGAGGGGTCGGGCTCGAGGTGATGAGTGATTATCGATGGATCGATTCGCACCATATTCTGCATGGTTTAGGTTAATATGTCCTGGTTACTCTGCAGCTGCTCCGTAAGCTGTTGTTTTTAGGGCTGTCAAGGTAGGCCGTGACGATTTCTTTATCTGGCTATCCGGCATTGGGTCTTCCCCGAGGGCTTACTGGTGCTTCGTAACCCGATGCATGTTGTTCTTCTCCTGTGCTTCGGGTTGTTCGGAGAGTAGTTTTGGCCGATGGATTTGTTGCCTGTTGAGGAGTGTCAGGAGGAAAAGTCACCATGTATTGGCATTCCTTGACCGCAAACTGATCTCTTCTCAATGTACCAATCACTTGGTTCGTAGGGTATTTGAGGCACTGGTGCATGGTGGAGACCGCCGCTCCCATATGATGTATCCAGGGTCTTTCTAGAACCGCATTGTACGCCAAGGGCATGTCAATCACTATGAACTCTTAAAACAGGGTTTTATGACTCGGCTGCTCACCCACTGTTATTGTCAGCTATATTTTTCCCACGGGGAACTATTTTTCGCTACTGAAGTCGGTCACTGGACTATTATCAAGGGTCAATGCTACTTCGTCTAGTTGCATGTTGCGGAGCGTGTAAAGGAACAAGACGTCCATTGAGCTTGTAGTCTCAACCAATGACCTTCTTGCCTCTTAGCCCGCCAGGGAAATTGTCACCACCAGAGCGTCGTCGTGCGGGAGTTGTAAGCCCTGGAGATCCTTATGTGTAAATACCAGCGGGGCGGATGAACCTTGCCTCCGACCATGTTGCGGCAGCTGCTCGTCACATATCGCTTGAATCCTCATAACTCCTAGAGCCCTATTTCTGGACCTGATGGATAGTTCGGACTCGGAATGTGCTCCATGAAGCACATGTACTCTGTTGACCGATAGCTCATCGGGTTCGGTTCCCCTCCGTCTTTGTCAGGTTCGCCATGCTTGCTGGAGGGTCAAATGTCGGACGGTTGTAAAACTTTCCTTTTCACAACCCATTGATGAAGGTTGAGACAAACGTTGTGTCGTTGTATACGTGGACGGTGGTCAACCCGCTGTTAAAGCGGGTTAAATATATCTCTAGCGTCTCATCAGGGCTCTACTTCATTGATTCGAGCATCTTAATCATCGGCAGAGCCTGTTATATGAAAAGAGATCGTACATCCGACTTGGGGTGCAATGGTGTTGCCGTTGGCGGGGAGCGTGAGTTGGCTGCCCGTAAACGACAGGATCCGCCGAGAGAGGCGGTACAGGGACGGTCTGAACTTCAGACATGTCCTTTTGTTTTCTGTTGTTGCGTGACTTGGTGGTCACCATTTCTCTAGGTTTTGAAAGAAGACGACGCTTAGTGTAAAATTAAGAACTATGTCATCCCCACGGATGGCGCCAAACTGATGCAGTCTTTTTCCGTTCCCTTATTTGACCTAGTCATGTTGACCTATTTACCTGCACAAGTAACACACGTGAGCCACAGACCACCATGGGGTGGCCTATGGAACTCCGATGCTAAAGTCAGACAGGGCTCTGAGGAAGGTGTAATGTTGTAATAGGGAATTTGCAGCGTACCTTAGCTTACTAACCTCATGTCTTATCTATAGTGCAAGGAGTCCTGGTTCTACCAGGCCATCGTAGGCATAATTTATGAAGGAGATCTTCGTGGAGATCCCTCCCTAATTAGGAGTCGTGCTGTAGGAGGGAAGTTTTTTATTAGCTTTGTGCTCCTAGATACACGGGAGATAGTTCCCAATCCAAGAGCAATCCGTAAAAGGGAGTTTCCCTGTGTGGAAGATACTCTGGCGTTTGCTTTCTAGTTAGAAGCAGAGAGCAATTGTAGTTACCCGTCTGAAGCTGATCCTCGAGATACTTGCCTGAAAAGGGATTACGGGTATTGAGGATAGCTGTGAGACGTGTGGGCCTAGCATGCTGTGAGAGTTCGGGTCCGCCCGGCGGACTGCATGAGGCGGGCTAAGAACTGCTTAGGCCGGATCAGTGTTGGGCTGACGTTTGAGGCCGTAATTCATCGAGATCATCATGACACATGTACGGCTCCGAGGTGTGACCGTTTTTATGTATCATCAGATTATATTTCACTTTTAATAGCAAAGATATAGCAAACTGACTAAACCGATCAAAAACTGAATCAAGCTATTCGGCTTGGTTTCTGGAAGCTTCGGTTTCATTTCGGTTTGAAAACTTTGAAATTGAAAATTTTGGTTTGGTTTTCAACCCTAGACCCAAGAGAAAAAACAAGCCATCCCAGAGGCCGAAGAAAAGGTTGCAGATGTCATCTATGTCTTGCACAATGTGCAAGACGGACCAGAAAAATCTAATCGGTTGAGGAAGCGGGCGATATGAGAGTTGCGGGTAGGTCCCTACAGCGGAGACTGCTCAGTCCAACATGCCCGGCTGGAACACCCAACCCAAAACCCGACGTTCACCGAGCAGGACATACAAGGGGTCTACTCCTCACACAACAATGCCCTAGTATCACGATTGCCATATCGAAATTGGGCATCAAAAGATCGCTGGTGGACACATGGAGCTCGACCAACATCATGTTCCTGGAAGCATTCCACAGGATGCGGCTAAGAAAAGAGGAGCTGAAATCGGACAACCAGGTGATGGTTGTTTTCTGCGGCGTCCGAAGTAGCTTAGTCGTGAGCATCAACCTCCCAGTAGGAGCAGGGGAACCAGTGAAGCTCCTCATGATGGAGTTCATTGTGGTGGACGCCCTCCACATACAATATAATCCTGGGAAGACCTTGACTCCACCAGATGAGGGCAATGGTCTCTACATGACATTAATGCCTTAAGTACCCTGTCAACGGAGAGACAGGGACTATCAAGGGAGATCAATATTCCACCATCGAATGTCATTACGTGGCAATGAAGCAATCGAGTATGTAATAACAATCAACTCAAGTCCCCCCAAAGAAAGATGAACCAACAAGCCAAGGGCTTACTGGTAAGGAGCAACGAGGGTAGCAAGTAGCACTTTTGAAGTAGATCAATAAAGGTAATCTCTTTAAAACGACTATACTCCACGCTCAACTCCTTTTATAGGGGAAGACTCGATCCTTTATACGGGGGCCAAAATGGCACGCAAATGGATGAGCCTAGCCCCACTGAAGGCAATGATGATGACTCGGTTTAATTGTAAAATACGTTTTAAGCTCAAAGATTTTTGAAAATTGCACAAAAAATCTAATAAACCACATCATCCCCAAACCTAAACCAAACATTGTCCTCAATGTATAAAATAATCACTACAAGAAAAATGTTGATTCATAGCGTTTCAAAAACGCTATGGTAGGATACCATAGCGTTTTAGTAAACGCTATGACAGTCGGCGCTATAATGACCCAGGGGCTATTATAGCGGTTTTAAAACGCTATGGTAAGTTTGGATTTTATAGCGGTTTTAAAACGCTATGGTAGAGGATACTATAGCGGTTTTAAAACGCTATGGTAAGTATACATAGCAATTTTTTTTTTTTTTTTTTTTTTTTTTTTTTTTTTTTTTTTTTTTTTTACATCTCATAAGTTTTATGTCTAGAAAATAAAAATTTAAATGTGCCAAAGTTAAAAATTTCCATGAATGGAGGCAAAGTAATGTAATTAATTAATAAACTGTATTACATCGAGTCAGGACTCTGTGTTTCAAAAATACAGTTTCATTTCTGCCAATGGACAACCGCTCAAACAATGTCCCAGTATGAGATCTATGAGACAGCTGATCACAGCTTAACTGACCACAGTTTCATTTCTGGACAGCTGCAGTTAAATCAACCCCACTGCTTCCTCGGTTTGTAGTATAGACAGTCCTCAAGAACCCCATCATGCGCAACGAATCTTCCAGCCGCTGTAGTGGCCCCTCCAGCTAAGAAACTGGAGTGTTGGAACAATCCTTTCTTCTTCTGCCCCACATACAGTAACCTTGAAGTGCTGAGAACAAATATCCACTTAGAACCCTCAACAGTATTTATAAATATCCCACTGTGTCGGTAAACTAGCTTCCCGTTTTCTACAATTACTTCATATGCATCCCTCTCTATCTGCATAGACGTATGATATTACAAAAGTGTTAGTTTATACATCGAAAGTGTTAACAATGTAACAAGCATATAGAGAATTCTAACTTACAGGTCCAAGATATTTGATGCATTGACGTTGCAGATCAATTCTTGGGCACCTTTCAATGTTTACTTCTTTGCCATCTCCAACATCCAACCAGTAGAAGAAAGGTTGGGTGCTTTCGCTATCAAACCAAATATCATAATAAAAGTGTAGATTGTGACCATAACGGTGGCGTGGGTCAATCTGCATAAATAGACCATTGAGAGGTAAGAACAAAGCATTGCATCATAGCATGCTATAATAAATATGAAAGTATATGAGCTTACAGCTTCAAGCCAGTATTGCAAGGCCAATTTCTGAGCTTTCTCATCCTTGGACAAACCCTTTCCAACCTTAGCAGCCCTTTTCCTTGCTCTTGAGCATCGCGAAACAGCAGTTTCATGTTTTTCTATGTTGAAGAAAGATACTGAACTCTGCTTAAGAGCTACAAAGTCTAATGCTTTCCACCTACAACATTTCAAACATACAAATCTATAAGACTATTGAAACTTAGTGACAAGTACTAGCACTCAAGTGAAACAAAGAGTTTAATGAGAGTACTAACCAGAGCTCCTCAACTACTACTGCACAATCGGCAAGGTTTCTTCGAGTTCGGTAACTCTTATAGACTTTCTGAAGCTTGACTGCAGCTGCATCAAGCTCACTCACAGGCCTCGGAGAAAATAAAAATGCTGGCTCAGGAAGGGATATGCAGCCAATACCCAATCAGTCAATGCAGCCAATACCCAATCAGTCAATGCAGCCAATACCCAATCAGTCAATGCATTACTTAATGAAACAAATTTGAAATATGCAGCCAATACCCAATCAGTCAATGCAGAAATTGTAAATGCGCCAAACACAATCAATTATCATTATAAAACAACTCTGTTATGTGCCAAACATAAAGGTGAGGACCACCAAACAATCCCACCCGAGAAATCTCAAAATAGCTGCACATCAGCCTTGGTGATATATGTATATAATTATTTTTTGTGAAAGGATCAGATGATTATAACAGACTTCCTTCAGCTCATTATCCTCACAAATAACCCTATAAATTAATTAATCATATCATCAATTTATTGCAAGCTAAAGTAGCTGAAAGTGTATGTTTGGACGATGAAAGATCTGTTGAACTGTTGTATATAGGCAACAAACTTTGACAGATCACCATGAATGGACAAAAATCTGTAGAACTCAGCATCAGATTCAATTATCTAATCAGTCCAAAGGTATACATCTAATCTTGTTCAATTGAACTTTTCAAGATTGGACCTTGTTGACTAGATTAGTCTCAACTAGTCAATGTCCAATCACCAAAGCCAAGATTGTTATTAGGAATTTTAAACCATGACCGAAAATAGATAATAAAATCTGCATGCTAGCAATCGATTTACCAATAAGTCAAAACAAAGTACTTGCCTGGATTTTTATGGAGGTATGTTTCCAACAATGTAAGAACGCGAAGTTTGAAAAGAACAAGCTGGGAATTAGCTGTTTCGCCCCCTGTCTGATTTTTAGCTCCAGTTCATCCATTTCTTCAGTTTCATCAATCTCAAGTACTTCTTCATCATCGTCATCATCATCTTCTTCAATACCCATAGCTTGGTGGCGAGGGGGTTTAAGATATTCCTTTACGACCTTCAACATTCTCAGCAATCCATAATGGGTGATGTCATTACAGAAAAACTTGAAAACCTGTGCAAAGAAAAAGCAAAATAAATGAAGCACTCATAAATGTCAATTAATTTGAAAAGTCAATATACTTTTTTCTCTATTCTTTCTCTGTCATTATCGAAGTCTAGCTAAGTATCACCAATTGGCTGAATAAGCTTTCTATTATCGAATCGTCACTCGTCACCAATTTCTGAGCTTTCTCATTTGGTGTAACAACAGTTACAATGCCTCCTACAAGTTCACATTTGGAAATTATTTTTGGGTTTTTTCTTTCCTCCCTTTTTGTTTCTGGTATTTTGATAATGTTTTGGGTACAATTTCAGAATTCAAAATGTCTACCATTTTGAGGGCTTTTAGCTCTAGAAAACTATCCTTATTATGGCATTACATAATTAATGATAAAATATAAGGATTTCAAACCTCATGCAATGTGGGAGCATCATTCGTTCCATCTCCAGTCACAGCTACAACATGACCTCTGAGCCAATCTTCCCATCACCTAAACAAACATCAAACTTCATTGGATATTATCTATGGTACTTAAGAACATAGTATCAAGTTATGATTATTATTCAATAGCACAGTTAAACATACATTGTCAGTCCATTTTCTCGTAAGATAAGGTGTCAAATTGATTGCAATTATGTGGATACTTACGTGAGAAATGAGACTCAAATGAAGCAGATATACACCTTGATTCCCACAATGGCAAGCAAAATCATGTCATCCTCCTCAGGTAAAACCCGTTGTTCCAGCTGCTTTAGTACAAGATTTACATCAAGAGATCTGTATGCAATTACAACACAGCACAAACTGCTGGTACCATAACATCAATAGCTTCTCTGCATGCATTGTTTCAACCTTATTCGGGTATGTCGAATTATGTCTAGGTATATCATAGTTGTAGGCTTGCAGCTACAAACTTAATATTGATCCCATTCCATTCTACCAGACATGTTGAGCATATACCATTTCTAGAAATGACTCTAACTATTTCAACTATAATCATTTGTTGCCCGACAATTCAGGAGACTGCCATTGAACATAGTCACTCCATACGATAAAGTATTCGTAAAAATTACTGATCAGATTATCAAGTGATTAGCAAAATAATTACTAGACTTTATATATAAGGCACTAACCAATATCTCGATTCTCAGATTGCAATCCCAAATTTTTTTGTAATAGATCATGCTGCAAAGTCATGAATACATACTCAGATGAGATGCTATTGAGAAATGCTATCAATAAGGATATGTGGTGTAGTGGTGGATAAAAAAAATTTATAATAATTTCTATCCTCATGTTTTCTAAAACTGTGAAAATTGTTTTGGATGTGTTCATCTACAACCACAAGGGGAAAACATTTTCCCTCTTTCCTTTTCATCCTTTTGTAGTTCCTGTCTAACATAAAAAAGGTTTATGACTTGGAAAAATAATGATAGTGTAATATTACGTACGTGTCCCCATATTGGTTTTTTTTTGTCCGCGTTTAGGATACCTTGTACCCATGTCTGATATACACGTAGCCATGTCATTGCTACATAGCTACTATACCAATTGAAGATACTCTAAATTATAGAATTAAAAAAAAAATCTAGGTAATGTTTATTATCAAATTCTAAAGTAGATTTGTTAGAATAACATCATACGAGAGTTGGTAAATTCCTGTGCCAGCCATTGCAGCATTTACACTGACGAGGTTCCAATTTTTCTGAAATGCCAACATGACATAAACTGATATTAAACCACTCATAGCCATAGCCAAAATCATACTCCAGAAACACCAATCAAGACTGGAATACACGTAAGAGAATAAGGTGAATAAATCCTACCTTCTCCAAGACAAAGTGAGGCTCGCCAACAACATAAGGAGGTGGATGAGCATCTCTCAAGAGTGGAAGCCTGGTGGTAGAATTTGCAGGTTTGGATGTGTGGAGCTTGAAATTACATGCAGTCACTACTTCACCCACTGTAAGATAGATCCACTCTTCACCTATCTCCTCAATCAATCTGTTCCTGTCCATCTTCTTCATCACTTCACTTCCAGGGTTGGCTAACACTAGCTGATCATATCAACAATACACAACAAGGTCAAAATTTGCATTAACATAGTGAAAAAAAGGGGTTAACCTTAATGGACTACAAGCAAAAACAAATTCGTTCTATATGCTCTGTACCTTGAGCCCTCTTTGGTCCATGTATTTATTGGCTTCTTGGAGCATTCGAATCCCACTTGTATCAATGCTTCCGACGGCTGTTTAGAAAACAAGTTCTCACAATCAGGGTTTTGAACTATTGATTACAAACTAGTTTTACATTCCAAGTTCTAAATAAAATGTGGATGCTTGAGCCATGTTTATGATGAGTCTTACTTACCACTCATGTCTAGGATAACATGTTGTAAACTAGTCTCTCCCAATGATTTTAGCCTTTCTTCTTCCTCATCAATCCACCGCGAGATCCTGCAATGAAGTTGATACCCATTTAACATCACAAACGTTGAAGCAGGGAATATTTTGATGTATAAATTATATTGGGGAATGAAAAATACACCTTTCTCTCAAGTAGCTAGAATTGGCAAAGTAGATGGGAGCATCAATATGGAGAATGAGAACTTCTGGAACATTCGTAGCAGCTGGGTATTGATCCACATTTCTATAGATCATGGAATTCAGAATGTTGCCTAGAACATAAGTCTTGGGCCTTGCTACAAACAAGAGCACTCTCAGTACTGATATTGCAACCTGCATTCAAGAAGTCCATCAAGTCAGTAATGTTATCGATGTGCCTGGTAAAGGCCCAACTATGACTTGGCTAACTTAAGTCCCATTAACCCTAAAATGAACAATTAAGGATTGTGGTTCTGTTTAGGTTTGATTACTTACTGCAATGACTAAGCCAACAATGTCCAAACAGAATAGAAGAAGTTACCTTCTCGTCCGATGAGTTATCTCAAGCCTAATAAAACCCTCTTGTTCTTTAGGAAGTCTATAAGCTACAAGACAATCATGATCTTTTATATAAGACAAAGGTACATCAGGGTCCAAGTATCATGTCTCTTTACAATAGCTAAGAACCTATCAAGTGGCAACTTGGAAGTATCAGTTAAGAGTTCATAAGTCGGACTGAGAAAGAAGATCACTAGGAACAGTTTTAGTGTAAGTTTTACCTCTGCTAGTAATAAACTCTTGTTTAATCGTAAGCAGCACTCATTCCTGAAAGTAGAAAATTCATGGTTCAGTAATAAAACAAAAAGAACCAAACGAAATATATAAATAGATAATGGTATACAGACAGATACCACATATTCAAAATTCATGGTTCAGTAATATCCCTAGCTTTGTATACATTGCTATAAGTACCTTGCCCAATCTGAACAACAAAACATAGTTCAGTACCACATATTCATTAAAGGATTACAATAAAGGTACTCAATTTCAAAATACATCAACCGAAAAAGACAGAGAGGTTTGCGCTAGCCAGGACTCCTGGCTGCGGTCTGCATCTGCAAGTACAACAATATGAGTCATATCCTTGTAATAATAACATCTCAGCCAACCATGTCTTTAAGGATCAAGTATGACAATATAACTTGGGAAAATGGTATCAAGTTCAAAGGGTTCTAACATTATGGAAACGAAAAATGCTGAACAGAAGCAAGTTCTCTAAAGATGTCCTGCTGTTTACTCCATTCCATATTAGCACTCAAGTAAGCAGCTAGGATGTTTGCCTAAATTGCAAAACAAATGAAAACCTTAACAATGATTGACAAAATTAGACAAAACAACTTAATCATCCAAAGGAACAATTATATCAGGCATTACCAGCAACAAGTGCATTATTTGGTCTTGAATGAGTGAAATAAAAGGAGACACAACTAGAGTTATTCCATTACAAATTAGGGCCGGCAGCTGCAAATAATAGATATGAGTTATACAAAAACTCGCATGATCTTAGGAAAGTGCAAAGAATTCTCAAAGTGACAAACAAATGAAAAGATACATACCAACTTATAACTGTGTGAGATCTCAGATTCTGAGTTACCTCAAAATTTCACTCCAAGAAAAAGGGGGAAATTTTTTTTTCGACGGACTCGCTTCTTCTCCACCCCTGATTTCATCGTCTCTCTCTGAATGAGATGGATTGAAGAGGAAATTATGCTCTTGTTGTCCTTATTTGATCATTCAAAAAGAAAAGAAACCTAAACCTTCACTGCACCATTCTCCCCAACTTTCTCCTCTACCCCATGTTAGATGAATCAGATTGAGAGAGAGGCGAAAGTGATCGACAGAGCGGCGAGAGCAACAGAGAGAGCGAGAGTAGAGAGGGAGGCGAATGGCAGAGCGAGGGAGGGAGGCGAATGGCAGAGCGAGGGAGGGAGGAGAATCGCGGGGCTGTGTTTCTCTCGTCTTCTTTGTAGGTTTTAAGTTGGAGAGAAGGATCTGAAATATTTGGCGGTCTCGCGTTTTTAATCTCCCGCTTAAATCTATATAGCGTTTTGAGATTACAATGATACTAAAAGTTGGTTTTTTATAGCATTTGTGGAAAAAACGCTATTCTCAAATGCTATAAATGCTCATTTTTGTTGTAGTGAATAATCATGACAAATGAAGGAAAAAGAAAAGAGGAGGATTAGAGTGATATTACCATGGTGAAGCTTTAACAATTTCAAATAGACAATGTCCTCACAGTCACCAAAATATAAAAAAAAAATCATACCGACGGGAGAAAGGAACACGTGGGATTAGGGGCTCCGAGTGACTCCAGTTGCAACACCTAAAATAACCTGAAACACTAAAAGAAAAACATAAAAGTAAAAACCTAAACTAAAAAAAAAATTAATAAAATAAAAAATAAAAACCTAAACTAAAGGTAGGGTGGAGAACATCAAATCAAGTAGACAGGGGCAACCAGAGAGATCTCCTCTAGCACCTCTACTCGCTCCACATAGTTCTTCAAACGTTGCCATTTACTCTAAATACTCTCCCATTTTTCGGATCTTCAATTTCTATGGAACCATTGGAAAAAACTTGTTTTACCATGAATGGGCCCGTCCATCTCGATCTTAGCTTGCCAGGATGAAGATGAAGCCGTGAGTCATAGAGATAGACTCGTTGATTGGGCTCGAAATGTTTCCTCAGAATTTGTTTATCATGAGCTGCTTTCATCTTTGCCTTGTATATTCGGGAATTGTCACAGGCATCATTCTGCAACTCCTCAATTTTAGCTAATTGAAACTTTCGCTGAATACCTGCATCATTGAGGTCAAAGTTAGTGTTTTTGACAACCCAATAAGCGCGATGTTCTAACTCAACAGGTAAATGACAGGCTTTTCCATATATAAGCCGATACGGAGACATCTCGAGAATTGTTTTATACGTGGTACGGTAAGCCCAAAGTGCATCAGGAAGGCACAAGGACCAATCCTTCCTATCAGGATTCACCATCTTCTCCAAGATTTGTTTCACTTCTCGGTTTGCCAGCTCAGCTTGGCCATTTGTCTGCGGATGATAGGCATTGGCGACCTTGTGATGAACTCCATACCTGCGCATCAAAGCCTCAAAAGAGCGATTACAAAAATGAGTCCCCTGATCACTAATAATGGCTCGTGGTGTACCGAAATGGGATAAAATGTGTTCTTTGATAAACTTGACAACAGTGTTGTTGTCATTGTTCAGGCACGCCACAGCCTCTACCCATTTGGACACATAGTCCACTGCAAGAAAAATATACATATATCCAAAATAAGGTGGAAAATGTCCCATAAAATCAATCCCCCAACAATCAAATATCTCAATGACTACGATGGGGTTAAGGGGCATCATGTGTCTCCGGGACAGTGCACCTAACTTCTGGCATCTATCACAAGAACGACAATAATTGTTAGTGTCCTTAAACAATGTAGGCCAATAGAATCCCGACTGTAAAAATTTTGCAGCGGTATTTTTCATAGAAAAATGGCCTCCACAAGCTGCACTGTGACAAAAATGTATGACACTTTTAATCTCACCTTCAGCGATACAACGCCTCATGATTTGGTAAGGGCAATATTTATATAGATAAGGATCATCCCAATAAAAAATTCTTGCATCGACCAAAAATTTGCGCTTATCGTGAGCACTCCATGATGATGGAACTACGCCAAAAACCAAGTAATTAACAATGTGCCCATACCATGGTACTTGAATGACAATGAATAGGTGTTCATCAGGGAAGTTATCACAGATGGGTGGGCCATTGGCAGAGTCATTGAACTCCAGACGAGACAAGTGATCCGCCACAACATTCTCGACCCCCTTCTTATCCTTTATAGTTAGATCAAACTTCTGCAGAAGTAAACTCTTGCCTAGCATCCTTTTTAGAAAGAAGGAACTTAAGAGCCGCATGGTCAGTAAAAACAGTGATAGGTGTACCAATCAATTAAGCACAAAATTTATCTAAAGCAAAAACTATAGCTAGCAACTCTTTTTCAGTAGTCGAATAATTCATTTGAGCATCATTAAGAGTTCGACTAGCATAATAAACAACAAAGGGCTTACCTTCCCTTCGTTGTCCCAAGATTGCCCCCATAGCATAGTTGCTTGCATCACACATTATCTCAAATGGTAAATTCCAATCCGGTGGCTGCGTGATGGGGGCAGAGGTGAGCCTATCAATGAGTGTTCGGAAGGCGTCCTCACACTCTTGTGTCCATTGGAACACGACGTCTTTGACCAAGAGGCTACTTAAAGGTCTAGAGATGGCATAATTTTTTTTGTATGAACCTCCTATAAAAACCCGCGTGCCCTAGAAATGATTTCACATCCTTGACCCTTTTAGGTGTAGGTAATTTAGAAATCAATTCAATTTTTGCTTTATCAACCTCGATTCCTTTATCAGAAACTATGTGTCCCAGAACTATTCCATAGGGAACCATGAAATGACATTTTTCTCAATTAAGCACCAGACCCTTCTCTTCACATCTACTTAAAACAACCTTCAAGTGAAGTAAACATGATTCAAAAGAATCATAAAAAACAATCAAATCATCCATGAATACTTCCATATATTTTTCAACCATGTCACTAAAAATACACATCATGCATCTCTGAAAAGTAGCCGGTGCATTACACAAACCAAAGCATATTAAGGGGCTAATACCTTTGATGTCAGCTATAGTCCAACCTAATGCAGATTTGTGCTCACGTATCATATTAATCAATTCTTCTTCTTGTGAGCCATCAAGCACGGAAGAAATAATAACATGAATGCATGTTTAAGTCCCTCAGGCAGTGGAGCTAAGTCAACTTTTGGAGTTTCCACGGTGGATGGTTGTCTGTCTTTCATTTGGAAACTCCTCAAAGCATGGTTGCCATTGTCGTCCTCCTTCATCCTTTAACCCTGAAACAACAGAAACATCAAAAGCATTGTCAGGATAAAGTAAACTCTCAGAATCAGAAATAGAAAGGAAGTACTCTAAGGTTTCAGAATCTGCGCTCAGGAGCGCCTCCTCTGATATCAGCGTATCTATCATGTAGGTATGATGACACTCATCATCATCACGTGGTTGCTTGCTAATATTGAATATGTTGACCTCCAGAGTCATGTTCCCAAAAGACAGCTTCATTAGACCGTTCCTCCAATTGATAAGAGCGTTAGCTGTGGCAAGAAAATGTCTACCTAAAATAATCGAAACTGTAGACTCCATATTAACCGCAGAATGAGTATCTAAAATAAAAAAGTCGACGGGATAGTAAAACTTATCAATCTGCAGCAAGACATCCTCGACTATTCCTCTTGGCTTCTTAACCGATCTATCGACCAATTTTAGTACCACGGATGTGGGTTTAATCTCTGCTAGACCCAGTCGCAAGTAAATAGAATATGACATCAGATTTACACTTGCTCCTAAATCCAACAAGGCTTGGCCAAACTCATGAGTCCCAATCTAGCAGGTGACTGTAGGACACCCTAGATCTTTGTACTTGAGTGGTGTCTTCTGCTCAATCACCGCAGTTACCTGTTCTGTCAAGAAGGAAATCTTCTTGACATGATGCTTCCTCTTGATGGTGCATAAATCCTTGATGATGCTCGCATAAGTTGGTACCCTTTTAATCACATGCAGTAAAGGTAAGTTAATTTTAGCCTGTTTCAAGTGTTCTAGAATCTCACCATGCATTTTCGAATTTTTTCTTGTAGGTCGTAGTGCTTGTGGAAAAGGAAATGGAACTGGAATGTTCTTGTTGGGCTCATCCTCAGAGATGCTCTCCTTTGCACTTGGGGAGGTGCCTATAGTCGTGGACGAGCTTGATCCATCTAAAATCTTACCACTCCAAGTAGTGATGGCATTAACCTCTTTGACATTTTGAGAGTCTGAACTAGAGGTTTGTGCCATAAGTTGGCCCTTCGGATTTGCTTTAGGCTGTGATGGAAATTGACCCCGCTCTTGTACTGTTAATGAACATGTCAGCTTGGTTATCTGCCTTTTGATCTCCTTGTTATCTTCTGCCAACTGTGTTAATGCAACCTCAAATTTTTGATTAGTTTTACCTTGTGCCTCTATAAATGCATGTAATGTGTCTGATAAGGAATTTCTGTTAGATTGCACATTGTATGGAGGTGCAGGGTATGACCTAGGTGGTTGTGCTTGTGAGTGTGTAGGTTGGTCTGCTTCAGACCTCCAACCTAAGTTAGGGTGATCTCTCCAGCCAGAATTGTAAGTGTTAGAGAATGGTGAGTAAGGCTTCTTGTACATTCCTAAGGCGTTACATTGTTCCTCATAAATCCCTCTCATCTCAGTCAAGGTTGGGCAATCCTGTGCTAAGTGTTCAACTCCCCCGCATATAAAACATGCGTCATGTAGCTCAACTTTGGCAACAGTGTGTGTGGGTCTACCATCCTTAGCCTTAAGTGCCTCTAACTTTATAGTCACTCTATCCAATTGGGCTCTAAGGCTGTCATCTTCCCTAAGTTGGTAGACTCCAGCTGGGCGTGTTCTATCCATCACTACAAGAAAAGTTCTCATTTATAGCATATGTTTATAGCGTTTTTGTCCAAAGTGCTATGACTACACCACAAGTCCTCTTTGATGACTTTTCATAATAGCATTTCTTTCTAAAAATGCTATTACAACTTTGGCGGGATTTTAAAACGCCTAAATGTTTGATAGCACGTGATTCTCCCTCGCTTCTTGAAATCTAAAAACACTACAACTCAGCCGACCCTTCTCCTCTGCTACTCGCATTCCTTTTCCTTTGCTACTCGCCACCTCTCCCTCTGCTGCCCGCCTCTCTCTCACTCTGTCTGCGATTGTACTCGCTTTGTCAGCTCCCCTCTCTAATCCGTCTCTCTGCTAGATTTGATTTCTAGGGTTGAGGTCTCCTTCGATTTTATTGGTTTCGATTCCTTGGGGTATTTACATTGATTTTGGGGCTTCTTTCACTTTCTTGGAATCTTTGTGTTTGATATTCATGGTAAGGTTACTTCATCATCCAAGATTTGGGTTCACATTGGGGTATGTTGAAACAAATTTCATGTGGAGCAGCTCCAACAAACGAGAAGATGATACATGACTTCTTTAAGGTTCTTCCTCATGTTGATTTTATTCAGGTGAATCCACTCTTCCTAATATTTTGAAGTATAGTTATATTAGGTTTTCCTGAAAATGTTTAACTCACTGATTACTTATGAATGGTTTGTTTGTGGGATTCATATATATACTTGACATGCCACTTTGTTATATATTTGATTATAAGATGATGTACATGAAAATCATAACACCATATGTTTGAATTAAACACAGACCAAATATTTATTAAGTTAAGATATTTTCCCCCAAATCACACTCTCTTCTATAAGCTTTTATGGGGTTCTAATCAATGGGTTGTTCTTTGATTTCAGATACAAAGATAGATTGGGATGCTTACATGTCACATGTATTGATTTCACAACAACCCCATCTTTCAATTTTGATTTTCCTAGATGTCATCTTTATCTAAAATTTTCAAACTTTAAGCTTAAGCATCCTCATTGAGGATCTAGGTATGTTTCAATTTTCAAAATGTTGTGACCTCATATTGTGTGATTTGGAAATATAATTTAATTTATTAGTTTTTGTGTTTAATTTGGCTTATTTTGGTTTGATTTCTAATGGTTTGGATGAGAAACAGGTGACTGGGTTTCTTGAAGGAGAGAGAGATTACAGTTATTTGAAAGGGGATATAGGAGCTGTAGTATATCCAGCTGGTTTTCTATATGTCTACTCTGCCATTCATAGTTCGGTTTATGTTCAATGTGAGTGTAATGTGATTGTTTGGTTTCAGAAACTCTGGATTTCAAATTTCTGTTGAAGCCAAAGTATGGTAATGTGATTTATCTACTGTTTGAACAAACTTGTGTAAACTTATGTTTTCTGTATCAGATGTAGATTCTGGGCTTGGTTATGGCAGTGGCAATTCTAAATCAGCAGGTGTGGTTAAGAAGGCATCAAACATGACCTAGATCAAAGATGGACAGAATACAGTCAAAATGGAGGGTTCGACTTTTTGCATAACTCATTGTAGACTTGTAGTCGATGGCTCATGCAAAGTTCACATTTCAAATATATAACTATTATTCTTCATTTTATTTAAACCGCCTTTTTTTTAGTCCTCATTAGTTCCTTGCTAGTTGCTATGATGTTTTCCTTCATTATTTATCATGTTTCACTTTACTGCTTTGGCACATTCTAAGAAAACTACCTGATCTATCAATCTTGGGGCTTTTTCAGCAAGGCGCACAGGCTAAGAGTCTTAGGAAGATAGAAATGAAAGAGAAGAGGAAATTAAATAATAAGAAGTGAAGTTAAAGAAATTAAAAAAGTAAAATTAAGTGAAGATCAAAGTAGGAAGTTGAATTTTGTTAATGTTTTACTGAAAACTACTGGCAGATTTACACATTGACAGGAGCATTGGAGGGAAGAAACCGAAAACTACCGGGAAGGAGGAACCTTCTATGCTGGAGTTGAGTGGTTTTAATTCAAAGCGGCAGGAATTTGATCCTGAATATGACAATGAAGCTAAACAGTCACTCGCAGAGATGGATTTCAAAGACACTGACACTGAAGCTGAACGTGAACTCAAGTTGCGAATTTTGCGTATTTATTTAAATAGGTACATGCTCATTCCTCTGTATTCAATTAAGCCACATTCTTATTTGGCTTATCAGTGATTCATAGTGTACT
Organism: Berberis vulgaris; assembly: GCA_963556465.1. Classification (NCBI taxonomy): domain Eukaryota; kingdom Viridiplantae; phylum Streptophyta; class Magnoliopsida; order Ranunculales; family Berberidaceae; genus Berberis; species Berberis vulgaris. The sequence continues at coordinate 41,208,024 of OY747128.1, forward strand.
AAAGCTTGTTGGCAGGCTTGACGAGAAGTGCAGGAAGGACTTTATACTGGAGAGAGATTTACTTTATCCTGATCCATTTGTGAAGGAACTTTCTCCTGAAGAAAGGGAGATTTATAGCGTTATAAGATCTTCATGCGTTTTCATTCCAAAGAAGAATTAATTAGAACAATTATTGAGGAGTATAGAGTACGAAAGAAGATTCATGACCTTCAGGTACGTGGCTTCATAATTTTGATTCTCATTTTCCTCTTGAGCACAATTGTTTGCTAGTTTGTGAAATTCTAATTAGTACACAGAGTTCATTTAATATTTCTAATTTAGAAGTGAGATGTGAATGATAAAACTGTTTAGTGATGACTAGTTATCAATTTTCTTGGAAATGAGGTACCACACCAGAGTAGAATACAATGATACTAGTTCACACATCCATGGTTGGTCTTTCTGCCTCTGCATGCTATAATGGATTTCCATGTCACAGAATACACACAGAGGAAGGGAGAGGGAGAGATATAGGCAGTATCATCATCATCATCATCATCATCAAAGCCCATTCCCGAGATTTTCGGGGTCGGCTACATGGATTTTGGTTCTCCAAGCAATGTGATCTTCCCACATTTCCTCGCCTAATCCAAGCTCAATGATATCTTCATTCACCGTCTTCATCCAAGTTTTCAACGGTCGTCCCTTCCGTCGACACCCTCCATTAACTTGCCAATCTAAACATTTTCTAATTGGCGCCGTGCTTGTTCTCCTCCGCACATGACCAAACCAAGTTAAACGTCTTTCTCTAATTTTTTCCTCTATGGGCGCTACACCTAAGTATCTCCTAAATTAAAATGGCATTTGATGTTTGTAGGTTTTGTTTACTACACTACTTTGCAATGCTTTCCATTTTACTGATTGAAACAGAAAATGATACTTTTAATTGTAAGCTCATCTGAACTCGCCTTTTACATCTATTTCATGTGGCAGTGTGATGTTAGTAAGCTTCAGTCAAGCTAAATGGACAATTGATCCACAGTTCCAATAGCCCCCAGTTAAATATTAAGCTCTTTTCTGTATTTAATTCCTTAGTTATTTTCTGACAAAGAAGCTCAATGATCAAAAAGAAAAAAATGGTTGTGCACTTGCACATCCACCGTGTTTTTATTATCTTCTTGATGACCATCCTATATTTCTTTTGATCACTAAATCTAGGTTTGGTGTCTTTGCATTTGATATGACAAAAACACTAATGCACATGAACATCAAGCGCCACGAAAGTTTTTTTGTTACAAGGATCACAACCATCTACCTTGAAATGAATCTTTCTTTATATTAATTTCCTATCCTTGGTGTTCTAATGATCATGCAGGAAGCTCGAGCTGTTGGTTGTCGTACATCAGCTGAAGCACAAAGATATCTTGAACAGAAGATGAAGAAAGAAGCTGATGAAATTACTCGTAAAACAAGGGAAAGTGAACAAGGAAGTGGCAAACTACCACAAAGGGGAAACCGAGTGAAAGGAGAACTTGATGGGAATCCTCATGGAGGTGTAAAGGGGTTTTCTTTTTCCTGTTCGAGTTCTTTGGAGGATTGGAATGTTGTGGGACTTCCTGGGTCTGATCTGCTTTCAAAAACTGTAAGTGTAATATCTTAAACTTGGACGTGTTTTGTTTGAGTAAAATTCCTGTATTTCTCTTGAAATTTCTTAGGGTTCTATGTTTCCTTCTCATTCTGATTTCTGGGTGTTCTTGTTGTTTTGCAGGTGTTAAAGGAAGAGTCTTGTTTGGTGTGAAATCCTCCATTTTTACAAGTTTCGGAAAGTATTGACCTTTGGAGTTTTTGCTCCTCTTTAAGCTCTCATTCTCTTTTGCATATTTGCCCTTTAGCCAATTCTGAAGAGATAATTTCTTTGTATGTCTTTGTAACATATTGTCATTTAAAATACAGAAGCTGTGGGTTTTGAAGGATAAAGCTTTGGACTTAGTTTTGCTGTAGAGAAGAAGAAAGTTAGTTCTGCAAACACTTCTTAAGGTTTGGATCAATTTCAACCTCATTTCCCTTTTGAATGTAATGTTTGAAACTAAAATTTTGAATTTGAACTTATGGTGTATGACCTGAAAATTTACTAAATCACTGAAGTGTACCAGTATTCACTGTTGAGTCCTACTTATTTCATCCCCTTTATTTGAAGGCAACATCACCAAAATAATTTAAGGAATACTTGGTCCTGACTTGGACATATTGTCTGTATGGTATTTCGTCGGTGCTTTGTATCCATTCGATATAATCACCACGACAACTGCTTAAGCTCATCGATTACAAATCTTAAGAAAAGGTTAAATGTTACACACCATCAATCATACCTATTATGGGTACATCGGGTAGGACCACCAATTGTTGGAACATAGGTAGGCCAAGTCGGGACCATCAAGATGCTCATATATGCTGGAGAGTATGATCTTATTTGCAACTGTCTAGGTAAGATAGAAATATCCAGTTTCCTTTTGTTTTAATTTTGAATTTTACAATTTATTTTACTTTATTTTTATTTTATATATATCCGCAAACCATCTTCAATTTTTATCTAATTTGCATTAAACATTTGAGCAGGAAAACTCAAGTTGGGTGCATGCAATGGAATGGTCAAGCCAAAAAGATTTCGTTGGAGCACTAGGATAAACAAGATGCTTCCAGCCAAAGGGGCTGTGGTCGATTGGTTAAGGCGTTGTGGACTTGATCCACAGATCCTTGCTTCGAGACCCACTGGAGGCATCTTTATTTCGGGGTGGTGTTCGACCCGTAGGTCGCATCTCAGGACTAGGTTACGGATCCTAGGCTAAAAAACCGGCTTGCCTTTCAAAAAAAAAAAAAAAAAAAAACAAGATGCTTCCAGCAATGAAAGGAGGTGCTCAATGTCTTTTAGTTCATGTTCCGCCATCAATAAAAGCCTATAAGTAGAGAAGTGAGGAAGTGGGGAGCATTGATAGTTATCATTGGAGGGCCCCAAATGCTACGCGTCTCCACCAGTTTTCTTGGTCAGAGGCTTTTCACATCCCTTTGACTCACATTCCTGCTGCCTCATCACAATCAACACACTACAATTCACTCTGGTATATACGCCTACACCACCTCCCTTTTTTTTTTACTAGTTATATTTATTTATTTCAAGAAGAGGATGAAACTTCCTATCTCCACTATATAACGTGCTAATCAAGAGTTTCTTCAACCTGATTCCTTGGTTTTCATTTTTGCCTTTTTAATTTCATAATATTTAAAAATCAAAATTAAAGATGGGTTCATGGTTTGGGTCATCCAACTTATTCTGGATATTTTCAACAAAAAAAAAACAAAAACTTAGTCTGGATATCAATCTATCTTTAGGAGAGGTTTGTTGATGGATTTCACTGGACACTTGAAGCTCCTCCAAAGTATTTTATTATACAGTTGCATAGTATATAAGCGGGGTCTTCAAATTAGGGGATATGTTCTTATGAGTAAGGACACCTTGTTTGTTGTAAAGTAGTTGATTCTTTTATGTAGAGGTCACAATTGAATATACTCAAAGTTTGTTTATTGCTTTTTCCAGGATTAATTTTAGTAGCTTATCGACAAAATTTACACATATGTACTCACAACCTCCACCTTATTGACAAAATCTCCATCTCTGTGCTCCTTGTCAGTTTATGGTTTTGTAAGCCATGCAAATGTTACTACTGGATAGGATGACTAGATAAACTACCCTTTGAAGCAACCATGGAAAATAGCCTGAAAAGAAGATGTAATTTCATCAGAGTTTTTTGGTCTATTGTATGACTCTGTTCTCCATGTTAAGCAGAAGTTTTCAACTTTTTATAAAGAGTAATACTGCATTACTAAAATGTTCTTGCAGTGTACAGTCACAAACAATTTTCAATATCTCACATATGTACTCCATTCCTAAAGAGATGATTAAAAAAAAGACATCCATATCAGAAGTAAATTTTCCATGATTATGTACAACTTTGTTGCTTTGACAAAGAAAAAACAATGGTCCACTCTATAAACTCTTAAAATGCTTTCTTTCAGTTTTTGTTCAAGGAATGGATACAAGATGACCCAGGTTTGGCCTGGACATGTCGATTTTTTGATAGGGTGTGTTTATGTCGGCTCACTTTCATTTCCTTGTCCGAGTTACATATGTGTTTAAGTAACAAGGTACCTATGTGACACAACAGCAGGCCGCAGTGCACTAGGAAATTGCATTTTGATTTTCAGTGTAGGGTGGATTTGTCTAGCCAGCCACAAATTCAGTCTCTGTTTGTAGGAACCCTGTTGATCTCTGAGACAGTGACACCCTGTTCCTTAACCTTGCGGTTCCAAAAGCCTCTCTAAATTTTCTGACATACAGCTTTGTCCAATTGTAAATGGCTCATCTTCGTATATCTATCTCTGACATACAGTTTTGTCCAATTGTAAATGGCTCATCTCCATAAATCTATCTCTTGTCCTTCCTGACACGGTGAAGCTTTCCTTTAGAATATCTGGGGATGGTCACCCAGTTCTTTCTTGACTTCTTCCCCTTTACCAGATGGCTCAAAGGAATGTCCTTGGTTAAGCCTACTAAATCCAGAGATTTGTCCAAGTAGCAAAGGCTCTTCCTTGATGTCTATAGAAGTTGTTGAATAATCAGTTGCTTGTCCATTCACTCTGTTATCGCCACGACAATAGAATGTAGAATAAGTTTATGGTAGTGTATTATGTGGTATTTCATTAAATTTTAATAGGTTACTTGTGTATATTCTTGTGTGGGGGTCAAATTCACCATACATGATTGGCAACTTAACCTTTGTTGATGGAGCTTCCTATTTAATGGGTTCTTGGTGTTTCTAACTCTCTACTTTGTTGTTGTTAGAAATCCCAATTTTAGCAGGTATGTCAGGTTTAACACCATGCAGGCTATTGTGCTTGATGTGTTGTTGATTCTCCCTGACTTGTTGGAGAGGAGCTTCAACCCCAGAGATGGGATTGGTTTGGATTTGATGATGAGCTTGGATAGTACTGTGTTTTTGTTCCTCGTGGTGTCTTTGATCTATGGGTCTGGTTCATGCTTGTTAGGTCAAGTCCCAAGGTTGCCCATTGTTGCAAAAGCTGCTGAGAGGCAAGTTCCACAAACTCCTCTTTAATCAAATTTTCTTCGAACACACTTTTTGGTTCAATATGTATATGTTGTTTTTTAAGAACTGTAGCTAGTTTTCAATTTGAAAAAGAATTGTTGAAATCATGTGTTGTAGTGTTTATTGGAGATTTCTGGAAATTGGTTTCTTTTCATTTGTTGCAAAATGTTTCATACTTGATTGTTTTAAGACATTTGACACTCAATTTACTTCAAAAATATGATATTTTAGAACAGTTTTCGCAAACGACTTGTAGGAAAAAAATGTTGTTGCGAGTTTATTGGAAAAAAAAAATGTTGTTGCGAGTTTATTGGAAAATTCAGATAATGGGTCCCTTTGTAATTTGTTGGAGAATTTTGCATACTAGTGGGTTGAGACTATATAAGGGAATTGAGTGTTGTGTGTTCAACTCCTTGAGATTGAAAACCTTTGAAAAAGGGTTCAACTTAACCTTTTTCTTTTCAAAAAATCTAGAGAGCCAGGTCTGCACAGCCAGGCCCATGCCTGACCAGCCCAATACCATCCATCACACTAGAGATGCTGGAAATGGCCCAATCACTAGAATAATGGATGGTATTGGGTTGGCCTGGCTCTCTAGAAAAATTCTTTTCTTTTTATGGTTGTGTGTGGACACAGGACGAACTGTAGTGTGCACCATTCACCAGCCTAGCATTGACATATTTGAAGCTTTCGATGAGGTATGCAAACTTCAAGAGTAGAGAACCAATGATGTTGTTACACTTTCTTTGTATTTGAGATATTTAAGTTTGTGTGTGTGTCATTGCAGCTCTTCCTAATGAAGCGGGGAGGTGAAAAGATATATGTCGGCCCACTTGGACGCAATTCTTGTCATCTAATCAAGTATTTTGAAGTAGGCTAAATCAACTTTTGCTCTTGTGGAAATTTTTTTTAACTCCATCAACACAATTGTACTGAAGATTTGAGTTTCATTGTCTTTAGGGAATAAATGGTGTTGCAAAGATACGAGACGGATATAATCCTGCAACATGGATGTTGGAGGTAACTACTCCAGCACAGGAAGAGACTCTGGGTGTCAGCTTTGCTGAAATATACAAGAATTCAGATCTCCACGGGTGAATTGAGTTATATATGTTGTCCCAATTACAACTTTAAATGAGAACCTCTTTTGTCTCAAGTTCTTACCTGTATACTAATTTATTTATTTTTCATTTTTCTTTTTCTCTCGCAGAAGAAACAAGCTTCTGATCAAGGAACTTAGCGTACCTCTTGCTGGCTCTACAGATCTCCACTTCAGCACACAATACTCTCAACCCTTTGTCACCCAGTGCATAGCATGTCTGTGGAAGATAAACTTGTCATACTGGTGGGATCCACCGTACACTGCTGTTCGGATTTTCTTTACTACTATCATTGCCTTGATTTTTGGGACAATATTCTGGAAGCAAGGCGGCTTTACGTATGTTCAAATTTATTCCACTAAACTGTGACTCAAAAGTTCCAAGTAACTAGTTTCAGATACTGAGATGTGAGTGTTTGTGTATGTGTGACAAAAATAAATGTAGTCTGATCTTTATTATTTGATAGATTTTGTGACTCGATGTAATACATTATCTTATTAATTACATTACTTTGCTTCCATTCATGGAAATGTTTAAGTTTGGCACATTTAGATTTTTATTTTCTAGAAATAAAATTTATAAGATGTTATAAAAAGTCATTTGATAGCACTTGACGAGTGCTATAGAAAAAAGGGCATTTTGGAAACGCTATAGAAACCAATACAATAGCATTTGTTAAATGCTACGTGAGAGAAGACAATAGCGTTTCAGAAACGCTATTGTAAAGTATATAATAGCGTTTCAGAAACGCTATTGTATAGTATACCATAGCGTTTTAGATAAATGGTCTACTTACAATAGTGTTTCTAAAACGCTATAAATAAGTCTGTATCTATTATAGCTCCGGTAGACACAGCGTTTGCTAAAATGCTATGGTATCCTACCATAGTGTTTTTGAAACGCTATTAATGAGCATTTTTCTTGTAGTGGGTGCTCTCAGTAGCACTTGGACCAGTCCAAGTATGAGCCTTTTTAGCCAAGTCATTCAGGTACTCAATGGCCTCCTCAGGGTCCTTATGCAAAAACTCCCCATTATACATCATCTCAACGAACTGACGCTCTCTACTAGTGAGCCCCTCATAAAAATAACTGACTAAGCGCCAACTCTCATACCCATGGTGTGTACATGTATTCAAGAGATTCTTGAACCTCTCCCATGCTTGATATAATGTCTCGCTATTCTTTTGGGTGAAAGTAGAAATCTGTCTCTTTAGACCGTTGGTTTTTTGGTGAGAAAAATATTTATTAAAAAAATGCTTGGGTCATCTCCTCCCACGAACCTATAGACATTGGTCGCAAAGAGTATAGCCAACTCTTCGCTTTTTCCTTAAGGGAAAAAGGAAAAAACCTTAGTCTAACCGAGTCTACAGCCTCAACTTTGTTGTGAAAAAGTGGCCACAACAATGTGAACATAAGGATTCTCACTCTCTAGGCATGAAAAGTGGATAATAATTGTATTATACCCAGCTTAAAATCTAGCTTTGGTGTATTTGGTGCAAACATGATACATTATGGAGTAGCAGTGCGCGTGGGGTGGAGATAGTCCTTTAGCGACCGAACATGGTCATCGTCGTGATTACTCATGGTGTTAGAAGTAGGAGTTAATTTGGTTTTAATGTGAATTTGTGGGTGTTCTAAATTTGGGACCCTAATTAGTCTCCCTAAGTGGTCTCTATTCCAACTCACTCCCCCAATGTCCTTTTTTGTTTTTTGCAAATTTTTTTGTGTTTTTAAGAAACAAAATAAAAAATAAACATGGCCTAAAACCTAAAAATAAAATAAAATAAAACAATGAGCAAGAAAGATAATACCCGAAACCTCCCTTGTAGAATGACGTTTGTCCCCGGCAACGGCGCCAAAATTTGATTACGCCCAAACAGTACACGCGGTCAATTGCAGTAAAGATTGGGGTGTCGATCCCACGAGGAAAAACGATCTACAAAACAAGGTCATAGAAGAAGAACTACGCGAAACTAAATTTAAGAAATTCTAGCAATTTTAAAATATGAAATTGAATTTAGTTTAATGAAAATCAAGTTTAGAAAAGTCACAAGGTTCCAAGAATCCCTCCTAGATTTCACGCGCCAACTAGTATTGATTCGCTATGATGACTTGATTACGTGTTTCACATCCCAAACAACATAATCGGAAAAATAGTCTTTAATGCACCAATATATTCTAATGTAAATGGATTTTAAATTTCACTTTTTCTAGAAAGCACAAAGGTTGGTCATATATGATATCCTAAATTTACGATATATCCAGGGACAATAACGTAATAAAAGGCAATCACATATAACTAACCTACCGGAATTAATTGATCCTTAAAAATTTCACACATAAGAAAAGCGTGACTAGACTTATATGGAGAAGAAAAAAACAATCACCGGAATAATAATCTACGAAGAAGTTGATGAAATCTTTGTTACTAAAATAACATAAACTCCTATATTAAATAAAAGTGAAAATCATAAACACCATTATTCATCGTAAAAGCATAAAACGAATCAAATACCAATTAAGTGCGTTACATCTAGGAGTTCACCTCTTCGCCTTGCGTGGAGTTTAGTGACACATGGTGAAGGTGATAACAGCAAAGCGGTGTGGAGCTAAATCTTTGACTAAAAATCCAAGCATTAATAACTAATCCTTACATCTAATTACCTAGGAAAACGATAAAATCACAGTCTAACGAAATGTGTCAAATCCTCAGCTATCGCCACACAACTAGAACCAACTTTATGTTCCAACTAACCCTAATAAGTCTATGGGGCTGCGCTCATTAAGAAACACTCAAATTTGTAAGACAATACAAAATTCGGGTCTGTATATCAATACTGGTGTGAGAAAACTTACAAATTAAGAAACAATTACACAATTAAATAACATTCAAATAATACACATTTCACTTTAAAGAAGACGTGTAGTTCTCATTCGATGATCGAATGAGCTGTTAGTTTCTTCCTTCAAGGCTATCCTAATACATGCTAATTTTCATGTTATGACAAATTCAAAGTTTTCTTTATTTTCCTAGTTATTAGCTTCTTTTCCACAATCACATTCTCCTCTTATGCCGAATATACCTCACCCAAGTGTGCCTCCCTTGCTTTCGAAACCACTTAGAGCGTACATGTCTCAAGTGCGATGCTACATTGAGGGGCATATCATATCACCCGAAGTTCATCCATGGCAAGTATTTTCTAAATATTACACGTACCAAAATTTAAGCAAGCCTGCATACAAAAATCTATATCACACGTATACAAGCAAGTCTGTGTACTAAAATAATTCTTTTTTTGTAGTTGTGGAACAGAGCATTACTAAGTATTTATATTTGTGAATAACACTGAGTATGACACGATGAATAATAACACATATGAAAAACAATGTAAATAACAATTACCATTTTTTATTATTATTTACAGCATGTGATTTCTGAAATTTCTAAACACCGTGACTCCATTTTTAGAAATTCTTAATGGCCTGGGAAACCTGCCTGGTTTCCCTGCCTGGGGGGGGGGGGGGGGCGAAAATACAATGTTGCCCCCCCCCTCTTTAAACACACACTCCAAAAAGTGTTTAAAGAAAGGAGGCAAAATTGTATTTTCACACCCCCAGACAGGGAAACCAGAGTGGTTTCCCAGGCCCTGTAGAAGTGTTGCTCCATTTTATATAACATCACCATGTGAAATTCTTAACCGGGGTATGACCACACCATGGACATAGAAATAAGAACAACCAAACAAGAGGTGATATGCCCCACTACCCATAGGTAAACAACAAAGTCTAATAGCATGTGTCATAGTACTGTACGTAAAAGATCTTTAACCATTATAATATGTGGATAAAAGTTCTCTACATAGTAAAAATATGACAATACATTATATAATAGAGTGATTCTAGATGTCGAGGAAATGGGCGATGGAGGGTGGAGCACACGTGCTTTGTAAAAAAAAAAAAAAAAAAATTGCGGGAAATCGAAAATTTGGGGAGAAGGAGGGAATGGGGAGAGTAAGCTCAGACCTCCCTCTCCCTCTCCCCATTCTCCCGAAGCTCTCCCTCTCCACCCTCTCCCCCAACGAAGCTCTCCCTCTCCACCCTCTCCCCATCATCGACTCAAACGAAGCCAGAGAAGAAGAAGGAGAAGAGAAGAAGCTCTCCCTCGTCCCTTCACTGTCGTAGGCCAGAGAAGAAGAAGGAGAAGAGAAGAAGCTCACCCTCGTCCCTTCCCTCTCGCAAAAGCTAAGGTAAGTCTCCCCTTCATTTCTAGATCTAGGGTTTTTAGATCTAGGGTTTCTTGTTTTTAGATCTAGGTTATGACAGGTTGGTTAAGCTTGCAATCTGAATCTGTTTTTGCAGCCGCCTGATATTTCTTTACATGCATTAATGCTTTCAGAAATTTGATTCATGATGCCAAGCATTTGACAGGAAAACACTTCTCCACTTCTGTAATAAGATGGGACTTGACAAACTCATCCTGTTTATTCATTTGTCATGTTATTACCTGTCTAATTTTTTGATATACTTAATTTACCCCGTACTAAGTGTGCAATTCATCTCCTGTTTGTCTAATTTGTCTGCAATTTTCAAAATTATTCTGATCTGCAATTGGATCTGCGACTATCTTTTAGGCTATCGGGCACGCAAGAAATCATTCATCCTTGGATTCGGAGGGAATATCAATTAGAGGTGCAAAAACAGGCCCAGCATCCAGGTTGCTCTCTCTCTCTATAAACCATTTTTGATACAATGGTGGAGATTCTCTTTCCCAAATAGTTAGGCAAAGTTGCACCTCCATCGAAATGCAAAACTTCTAAATAAGTCATTTCTCATGGGTAGAAAATTGATCCAAAAAAGTAATGAGTACGTGGAGTGAGGAGTAATGTGAAGAAGAGAGGTAGTATACTTTTTAACATAACAAATGTAAAAATGTCATAAACTTTGATCTGCACATTGAATTTATAAATTTTTTATTTTTACGGAAGATTCATCGATATATTTAAAATGAGAGCAGTAATGACTATTAGTTAAACATCATGCAATATATACACACACATGCTAGAACATGTCGGGTGCTACATACATGTGATTGGCAATGTCACAATGCGTTTAAACTTGTATTGAATATGCAGAATGGGCATATGCTATGATCCGTTTAAATTTGGCTAAGGCTCAAAGAGCATAGTGACTATCTGTGTTTTCTCTTGAGCAATCATATTGACTTGCAATTCCTTGGACATGACTGGTCTGAATATCTTTTTAGGACTGCAAAATTGGTTGTTTTTTTTCCTGCTATTATTTGGCCCTAATCACTGCATTTATGGTTTGAGTTACTATTCATAGGAACTCAGCATCTATTCAGAAATGTCTTGGACCTGTAAGATTATGTATTCTTATTGTCTTTTGATTTTGTTTTGTTTTTCAGTGATACCCATATGGCAAGGAATGTATCTTGTCCAGTTTCTCCCATAGGAAGTCCTCTTCTGTATTCTAGGTCACCACAACATATGAATGGAAGGATGTCTCCTTCTCCCATATCGAGCCCGCGAACAGCTTCTGGTGCATCCACGCCTCTCACAGGTGGCAATGGTGCCATTCCATTTCACCATCTGAAGCCTCCATCTTACATGCATGAAGGGTTTGGAAGCATGCCAAAGTCCCCCAATAGTCACCTTGTTAATGGCTCAACCTATCATGAGCCGAAGGTTGACCTCTTCCGAGGGATGCAGTCAGGTTCGCACGCCTTCCTGGAACTGATGACAACCGAAAATGATGTTCTTGGGAAACCTTTTGGAAGGCCTGCCCATGGAGATCCCAGAGAACTATATGATGGACAATCAGTGTTGGCAGATCGTGTCTCCCAGCAATTTTTGAGGGATCATGTAAAGTTGAACCCATCTCTTGACCTGAAATCTGGCTCTCCTATGCTTGGCCACTATGTATAGATAAATTTAAATCCTCTCCAGTTCATATCAAGTATGACATCTCCCACAGATGAGGTTGCTGAAAATTAATGCTGATGTCTATAGTTTTGATTTTGACTTCAAATGCATAATATTGTCTTCATTTATTTCTTTGCTTTGGGAGGAGCGGGAGAATTGTCAACTAAATTTGTCTGATGACACAAAGGTTTCGTGTAGTTGGTGATCATGTCAGTCTAACGCATTGAAGATCCCCGGGCAATGCCATCTTACTTTCTTTCTTTCTTTTTTATCGTTCTATAAGGGCCTGATTGTTAGCATTCTCTAAGGGTCTGATGGAATTCTCTTAGGAAGGTCTCCGGTTCAAATCCATCTTTCTTTCTTTCCTTTTTTCATTCTCCAAGGGTCTGATGAGTTCATTTTTGAGTTTTTTTTTTTCATTCTCTAACGGTCTCTGATGAGTTCATTTGTGCGCGCTGCGCTACACTTGCATCCATGTGTATAGGTTTAAAGCATTTAGCTAGCTAAAATTGGGCATCACCCAAGTCAACTAAGTCAATTTTTTTCATTAGTTTAACAGAATGTTGATAGCTTTTCGATGCACAAACATATTTGATTGTTTCTTCAGTGCCTCATGAATCTCGCACCAATTGAAGCCATGGAATACAACATTCATGCCTCATGATGTGTTCATACTTCCTAATACACAAGTTCATATATATGAACTTGCTCCTGAATTCTAACTTGAACTGAGTCATATGTAAATAGATAGTTTATCAACACTCAACCAAGCTAGATACTGCTCTGGGAATACTCTCACTGCTTGGTAACAAACTCTTTGATACTACATGCCCTTTAGTGCACATTCCTTTAATAAAGAGACTGAGAAACAAAACATGCTTTCATGAAGGCGAAACATGTTAGTTGTGCAAAAAACTGTAGAATTAGACATCTTCAATCTACCGCAGGATGTACATACAAATTAAGAACAGTAAGCCCAACCAATATCAAGCTATACATGAAAAGGGCAGCACCATGAAGCAACCAATATCAAGCTATACATGAAAAGGGCAGCACCATGAAGCAATATCAAACAAAACTGTTTCTCGCCTTCTGTACACTTTTTTTTCATTTTTGAACAAAAATGGAGAAAACAGAATTGCAGAAAGAAGTCTGACACAAGAGACAAAGAGAAGTCCAAATGCTAATAGTTAGTTCTTCCAACTTTTTCTCATTTTTTCTTTTCATAAATATGTGATGACCTATAATTTACAGCTCTTTCCAATAACATGAATGCTTTTTTCGCCTGTAAGGAACTGCTGAATGTTGGATCATCGGAAGCCCCTGTACCTCACTGAACAATCAAAGTTTCAGTCTCCAGATCAGCAAGCACAATTACGTTTCTCCATATAAACAACAGTTGATAAACCTTCATGAACAAGTCAGACCATCATCATTCGAAAAATTCACTTTTCTCTGCAGAGAATTTGAGTATAGCCGGCTGCAAAAACAGATTCAGATTGCAAGCTTAACCAACCTGATCATAACCTAGATCTAAAAACAAGAAACACTAGATCTAGAAATGAAGGGGAGACTTACCTTAGCTTTTGCGAGAGGGAAGGGACGAGGGTGAGCTTCTTCTCTTATCCTTCTTCTTCTCTGGCCTACGATAGGGAAGGGACGAGGGAGAGCTTCTTCTCTTCTCCTTCTTCTTCTCTGGCTTTGTTTGAGTGATGATGGGGAGAGGGTGGAGAGGGAGAGCTTTGGGAGAATGGGGAGAGGGAGAGGGAGGTCTGCTTGAGAATGAAAATGGGGAGAGCGAGAGGGAGGTCTGCTTGAGAATGAAAATGGGGAGAGCGAGAGGGAGGTCTGAGCTTACTCTCCCCATTCCCTCCTTCTTCTCCCCAAATTTTCGATTTCCCGCAATTTTTTTTTTTTTTTTTACAAAGCACGTGCGCTCCACCCCCCTCGCCCATTTCCTCGACATCTAGAATCTCTCTATATAATATGTAAATTATAATTCAAAGAGGTTAAACCATTACAATTCATTGAATGACAAGACATGAATAAAGGTTTTGTCATACTACTCGAATATGACATTTATAAGTCAAAGGAGAGAGTTAACGGTTTTGTATATAATTAAAAATTCTATAACAAATATTTTGTACATGTTAATATGTTATAAGATAGGATTTTAGATCCCTAATATTATTGCACGGCTTTCTAAATAGTCTCTACCACTCCAAACTAGCACAGACAAATATAGACTCACGTGGAAGAAGGAACATAGTAGATAGATGGGCGGAGACTATTCGATTGTTCATTTCCCAATAGGGATCAATTAGAAAAGTATATCAAATATTAAAAATTTACTAGAGTTTAACTCACAATTTTTGCGAAAATCCCATAGTTGAAGCAATGTTTTTCTTCTTTCGCCTCCTTTTCTTTTATGTATGGCTTTTTTTTCTCTGTGTATACAAAGAAAGTAGGTGGCTAGGGTTTTCTTTAAAAAGCCAAAGGTGAGTCTCGTAGGTGGACGTATCGAACCGAAATAAGATCTCAGATTGACATCTTGATACACTGATTTCCCATAATAATAAATAGAGTCAATGGTGACTCCGCCACGGGAAGAGCCGCTTCTTTCTTGCTTGATAGGGGGGCTTCTATTCACCAGCGCAGACTACAAGTGCTCTCCGAACCGTGCTGGATAGTCACCCATCACACGGTAATTAGGGTTTTGCCTAATCTTCGCTAAATGCGGCCACCACATTTACTTTTTTTCCTACCACAACCCTAAGTCTCAATTAATATTCACAAGTATTTATATAGGTATTGATGATACATAAAAACGGTCACACCCCGTAGCCGTATAGGTGTCATGATGATCTTGATGAATTACGACCTCAAGCGTCAACCCAACACTGATTCGGCCCAAGCGATTCTAAGCCCGCCAAACTATATCCCACCAAGCGGATCCGAACTCTCACAACATGTTAGGCTCACACGTCTCACAACTATCCTCAATACTCTAAGCCCTCTTTAATCAAGTATATCGAGGATTAGATTTGAACGGGCAACTACAGTTGCTATCTGCTTCCAACTAGGAAGCAAACACCAGAGTATCTTCTACACAGAAAAACTCCCTTCTACGGATTGCTCTTGGATTGAGAACTATCTCCCGCAATCTAGGAACACAGAGCTAACATGAAACTTCCCTCTTACAGCACGACTTTTAATACACCAGGCTCTGTCGATCGTTAAGACGCTTGAACCAATGAAGCATAGCTCTGACAATACGCTAGGGACGTATTTAACCCGCTTTAAGAGCGAGTTGACCATCGCCCGCGTATGCAGCGACACAACGACCGTGTCAGCCTTCATCAACGGGTTGCGAAAAGGAAAGTTTTACAACAGTCCGACATTGGACCTTCCATCAAGCATGGTGGATCTGACAAAGGAAACACAAAACTTCTTCGTGCTGGGAGAAAGACGGAGGGGAACCAAATCTGGGGAGCCATCGGTCAACAAACTACATGTGCTTCATGGATCACGTTTTGAGTCCGAACTATTCAGCAGGTCTAGAAAGAGGACTACGAGTTATGAGGATTCAAGCGATACATGGCGAGCAGCCCCGCAATGCGATCGGAGGTACGGCTCATCCGCGTTGCTAGCCTTTATGCAGAAGGATCTCTCCAGGGCAAACAACTCCCGTACGACGACATCCTGGTTGGGAAGTGAGAAGGACCTTGGTTGATACTGGAAGTTCGATGAACGTCATGTTCCTCTACATGCTCCGCAGCATGCAAGTTGACGAAGCAGCATTGACCCATGATAGTCGTCCAGTAACTGACTTAAGTGGCAAAAAATAGCTCCATGTGGGAAAGATATAACTGATGACAACATTGTGAGAGCAACCAACTCATAAAACCCTGTTTCAAGAGTTCATAGTGATCGACACGCCTTCGGCGTACAATGCGGTTCTATGAAGACCTTTGATACATCATATGGGAGCAGCGGTCTCCACCCTGCACTAGTGCCTCAAGTACCCTACATACCAAGCGGTCAGTACATTGAAAGGAGACCAGTTGGCGGCCAGGGAATGCCAATACATGGCGACTTTGCTTCCCCGCAGTCGTCAACAGGCAGCGAATCTAACAGCCAAGACTACCCTTTGAAAAACCCAAAGCACAGGAGAAGAGCAACAGGCACTGGGTAACGAGGCACCAGTAAGCCCTCGAGGAAGGCCCAATGTCGGACAACCAGAGGAAGAAACCGTCACGGTCTACCCCGACATCCCTCGAAACAACAAGGTTATTCAAATTAGTTCCTGCCTAAGCAAGGTAGTGGCGAAGCAGCTTACGGAACCGCTGCAACGTAACCAGGGCATCTTCGCCTAGACCATGCGGGATATGGTGGGGACCGATCCGTTGACAATCACTTATTGCCTCGAGGTCGACCCCTCTAAGAACACCGTCAGGCAGAAGAAGAGGCTCGTGGAGCCCAAAAGAAACGCGATCATAAACGAAGAGATACAGCGTTTACTCAACGCGGACATGATCAAGGAAACGCGATACCCCGAATGGCTGGCAAACACCATTTTTGTAAAAAAGAAAAACAAAAAGTAGAGAGTGTGCGTACACTATACTTAACTAAGCAAATCCTACCCAAAGGACAACTTCCCACTCCCCCGCATCGATCAGATCGTAGACGCCACTTCAGGACACAACCTACTCAGCTTTATGGACACCTACTCAGACTACAATCAAATATTGATGCACCCCCTAGATCAAGAAAAAATCTCTTTTGTAACGGAAAGAAGAGTATATTACTATAGGGTAATGCCATCTAGCTTGAAGAATGCAGGGGCTACTTACCAACGACTGGTCATCCGAATGTTCAAAGAGCAGATCCATAGAAATATGGAAGTATACATCGATGACATGCTGGTCAAGAGCCTTCGCAACCCCGAGCACATACGAGATCTTGCCCAAACATTCGACCAACTAAGGAAATATCGGTTAGTCAGTACATTGAGTTTCATCCGGTATTTCCTTAGTTGGTCGAATGTTTCGGCAAGATCTCATATGTGCTCGGGGCTGCGAAGGCTCTTTACCAGCATGTCGTCGATGTGTACTTCCATATTTCTATGTATCTTCTCTTTGAACATTCGGATGACCAGTCGTAGCCCACTTGCATAAACCCGAGCTATCTGGATGGATGGTGAAATGAGCGGTAGAGCTCGGGTAGTTCGACATAAGCTACGCTCCAAGAACCGCCATCAAAGCCCAGGCGCTTGCAGATTTCATCGCTGAATTTACCGACGGAGAAGAGCCAAGGGTAGACTTTCAACCCTCGAAATCATATGTCCAAGCATGGACCCTGCGCTGCGACGAATCTTCAACAGATAGGGCGAGCGGAGCAGGGATCACACTCCGCTCCCCCAGCGGCTACACCCTCGAAAAGGTCGTCAAATTCAGTTTCCCTGTTACAAATAATGAGGCCAAATACGAAGCACTCATGTCTGGCCCAAAGCTAGCTTTCGTGATTAGCATATGTCACCTAACAACATACAACGACTCAAGACTATTGGTCAAGAGGTCAAATGAGATTTCAATAGTAAAGATCCTCGCATGATAGCCTACCGCAACAAGGTACTTGGCATAATGGGAAAATTCAAGAGCTGCCAGCTCACACAGTGCCCCCCGAGACGATAACCAAAGAGCTGACAAGCTAGTTAAAGAAGCCTCAGCCTCCAACGAAGTCTCCAGTGGCCTCATCGAGTATCAAGAAAAGTCAAGCCTAGATGAGGATGAGCACAAAAATATCTGCGTCGTAGAGCGTTGGTAGCCCTACCGACCGAGAAGGTCGAAGCACTAAAATTTAAAAACAAAGCAGCAATGTACACTCTCCTAAACGACATGTTATACATGAGATTGGTGACAAAGCCCCTGCTCGGATGCCTATCAATTTCAGAAGCAAACCAAGTCTTGGGAACTATCCACAATGGCATATGCGGGAATCACCCAGGTGGGAGAACCCTCGCCCATAAGGCCTTGACTCTAGGGTACTATTTTCCAACCATGCAACGAGATGCCAAGGATATTGTCCGCAAGTGTGACAAATGTCAGAGGTTCGCGCCATATACCCATATGCTGGCCCAATTACCGATTTCAATGACTAGTCCATGGCCGTTTGCACAATGGGGAATGAACATCGTCGGGCCGCTCTTGGCATCGGCTAGTAAAAAATTTCTTCTTGTTGCCGTCGACTATTTCACCAAGTGGGTCGAGGCAGAGCCCCTATCCAAAATAGGGCAGGTCCAGATCAGAAAATTTCATATGGCTACCATTGTCTGTAGATTTGGAATCCCTAGAGTAATGGTCGATGACAACAAAACTCAGTTCGAAGGTAGCAAGGTCAAAAACCTGTGCAAAAGTCTGGGAGTCAAGCACCACTTCTCCTCACCAGGACAGTCCTAGGCCAACGGCCAAACGAAAGTTACCAACTGAACGATCCTAGGAGGCCATAAAAAAATTGATCCAACTAAGGGAAAATAGGTTCTAGAGCTATCATGAATACTCTGGGCGCATCGAACGACTAAAAGAATCCATATTCAAGAGACACCTTTCGCCCTAGCATTCGGTTCGGAAGCTATGGTTTCGGTAGAACTAGAGGTGCCAACCGTCCGGACGGAAGAAGGTAACGAGAAGGCCTTACACGTGGGACTAGACCTCCTCAACGAAAAACGAGATCTAGCTTCCACCAAGATAGATGTCTACCAACAGCGGATGGCGCGGTATTATAACAAGAAGTTCAAGCCACTCGAATTCAAGGTGGGGGATTGGGTACTCAGAAAGACCCAACAAAACACCAAAGAAGTCAGAGCGGGAAAGCTAAATCCGAACTGGGAAGGACCTTATAGGGTTGCCAAGGTCAATAGGCCAAGAACGTACTGGCTGGGAGATGTAGATGGTGACGAGCTTAAACGACCATGGAATGTATAGCACCTCAAAAAATATTATCAATAAAATATATTTTTTTACTGAAACTTCCACTGCCGCCTGTTACATCTCTCAACCAACCCGACTGTGACCAAACTTGAATTTCTCCCCAAAGCCTAATCCGCTCCGTGCGGGTCATAACGGCTGAAGAAGTGGGAGTCTAGTCAGCCCTTATCTGCTGTGACGACGACTTGCCAAGGGATCATTACTCTTGATACAGACAATGATCGCTGAACTTACCAGTTAAGCTTAGTCAGTTCGCGACTGATGACGAAGGCTTCTGGTGCCCAAATCCTAATCCGCTTCACGCGGGTCGTGATGGTTAAGGAAGTGGGAGTCTAGTCAGCGCTTATCCGCTGATGACGACGACTCACCAAGGGATCATTGCTCTCGATACAGCCGAACTTACCAGGTCAGCTTAGTCAGTTTGCGATTGATGATGGCGGCTTCTAGTGCCCAAAGCCTTATCCTCTCCGCGCAAGTCGCGATGGCTAAGGAAGTTGGAGTCTAGTCAACGTTTGTCTGGTGATGATGATGACTAGCCAAGGGATCATTGCTCTTGATATAGACAATGATCGCCGAATTTACCAGGTAAGCTTAGTCAACTCGCGAATGATGACGATGGCTTCTAATGCCCAAAGCCTAATCAGTTCCGCGCGGGTCGCGACGACTGAGGAAGTGGGAGTCTAGTCAGCACTTGTCCACTGATGACGATGATTCACCAAGGGATCGTTGCTCTCGATACAGACAATGATCGTCAAACTTATCAGGTATGCTTAGTCAGTTTGCAACTAATGACGACGACTTCTGGTGCCCAAAACCTAATCCGTTCCATGCAGGTCGTGACGGTTGAAAAAGTAGGAGTCTAGTCGGCGCTTGTTCCCTGATGATGACGACTCGCCAAGGGACATTGCTATCAATACATAAAATGATTGCCAAACTTATCAGGTAAGCTTAGTCAATTGGCGGCTGATGACGATGACTTTTGATGCACAAAGCCTAATCCGCTCCGTGCATGTCACAACGGTTGAGGAAGTGAGAGTCTAGTCAACACTCGTCCGCTGATGACGATGACTCACCAAGGGATCATGGCTCTCAATACAGACAATGATCGTCGACTTATCAGATAAGCTTAGTCAGTTTGTGACTGGTGACTACAACTTCTGGTACGCCAAGCCTAATCCACTCAGCGCGGGTCACAACGGTTGAACAAATGGGTGCAGAAGTCAGCGCTAGTCCGCCAACACTGAAGGAGTCATTACAGACAATGACTGAGGGAATCTGGTCAACCCCTGGCCAACAACAAATTCCACTGGTTAACCCCTAATCTGTCACAATAGCAATATAGTTTGACCGAAGAAGACAGAAATTCTGCCTAGCAGTACAAATTCTACGTTCTACAAAACAACCAAAGCAAATACGACAATATAGGGCAAAAAAATAACACTTTCATTAAAAAAACATGTCTATATAATATCCACCCAGGAAATGACATTACAATCAATCTAAAGATAAGCATCCTCCTCATCTGTTAGCTTTGTGGTATTAGAGCCCTCCCCTCAATTGATCAACCCAAAAGCAACCCTCCTATAGCGGGCAAAGTCAAGATCAATATTGGGGTGCTCTCCTCTAATCAGTTCCAAGAGCTCCAGTCTGCCCCGAATGACCTCAGATTAGATCAGCGGCTTACTGCCGGACATGTCAAAGTCCATCGCGCCCAACAAAGCCTCATAGTGTGAGCGCTCCTCTGCCAGCAACCGCTCCGCCTCAAGAACACGACGAAGCCCCTCGTCAACCGTGACCTCCAGCTGCTGCCTTTAAATGGCCCATTCTGCCTCCACTCACTTCCTCTCGGCTTTCGAAGCCTCTCGTTTAGAAGACCACCTGTCCACAACCGCATCCAGGCACTCTAGTTCAGCCCTGATCTACCTCAATTCAGCACGGGTTGACTTCAAATCAAACTCGGTAGCCCTCAGCCGAGCCCTCACATCAGCAACTGCTGCATCGGTAACGAAGGTCATGGCCTCCTCGCCTTCGCGGTTCATGACAGTGCCAGAACCTTCCGCCCAATAGAGGGCGTTCGTATACGACATCTGCAAATCAGCGAAGGCCTTCTCCAAAGCAAGGACCCTCCCATGGGCTTCAGAGTGCAATAAGACATGACCGTACGGCTCTGGGGCGCGAGTACTAAGGGGAGAAGTCGCACTGACAGAAGTCAGTCTCTTCCTCGGGACTACAACCGGAGTTACATTCACCTATAATTCAGCAAGCATGGAAGGGCTGAGCGGGGCTTGGCTTCTCTTCCTCATACGATGAGCAACCACCCCCTTAGCTAGTGAACTTGACACGAGTTGAACGCCATAAGAGCACCGCAGAAACCCGCTCCGCGCAACATTTCCTGGCATTACGATCTCCTCAATAGAAACTAAAGGGATCTCGAGAAACTCCCTCTCTATCCGTATCTGTTCCTCGCTAAGAGATGAAATAACAAACTTCCCAGAAACAAAGAAACAATGTTAGAACCCGTGTCGTAGTAGGAACGCACAAAGATATGCATGCACCAACGAACAAGGGACTCACCAAGGTCAAACTGAAATATCGAGACACTCTGCCACTCCCGAGCCTGAAGTAACTAGAATCCGCTGAAGCCAAGAACCATTGCTTCCCCCAAGATTAGGCGATGTTCGCCGTCAGTCGCAGACAAGAAGGACAAGTCAGCATACAAATACCTTTAGAATCCAGCTGAGCATCGATCAAGTGATGAATCATTGGCAAAGTCAAGTGAATGCCAGCGTCATGAGCCCTCAGGAGAATTGCGAGTAGTATCTTGAACTCGTTTGGCACCATTTCAGCGGGATGCATGCGAAAATGGGTAAAGAAGTGCCAGACGTCATCCGACACCGAAAATTGGAGCTCGAACTTGAACATACCTCGGTACAAGCCTATAAACCCATGAGAAGGCACAGTCGGACCTAAAACTCCAAACGCATGAACTATTAGCAAATCTCCAGGGATACAGTACAGACTACGGAGCCTGGTCAACTTAGTTTGGTCAACCATGCTACCATCAAAGAAATTCATGGAGGCAAGGGATAAAGGATCCTTGGAAGAAAGTTTAACTTTGTCAGTAATTGGGAAGGAAAACAAATACTATGTTTCTAAAAGATAGCGCAGATAACAATGGGGAAATCTTACTCAGAGCAGTAACTTATTATAAGGGAGGCAAACCAAACTTTCCCTCCTACAGCAGTCATGTACTTATTAATTGTCAAAGCCGCTCGAAACCAATGCTTCGAGCCCAATCATCACGACGGTACAATTGTATTTTCAAATAGTCATTGAACCGACTTAACACCCCACTGACCCTGGGGGAGTAGCTGATGATACATAAAAAAGGTCACACCCCGGTGTCGTACACGTGTCATGATAATTTTGAAAAATTACGGCCTCAAGCGTCAACCCAACACTGATCCAGCCCAAGCGGTTCTAAGCCCGCCCAACTACAGCCCGCCAAGCGGACCCACCCAAACTCTCACAGCATTCTAGGTCGACACGTCTCATAGCTATCCTCAATACCCTAAGCCCTCTTCAGGCAAGTATCTCGAGGATCAGCTTCGGACAAGCAACTACAACCAAGGATTGTGATTTTGTTTTTCAAGTTAATTTCGGTATCTTGATTTTAAGAAATTTTTTGATATGTAAGGAAAAAGCGTAAAAATTTCGAGGATACATGAAAAATATATAATAAATTTTGAGGGTATATGAAATATGAAAAAAATAATAAGATGCAAGTAAATAAACTTATTAAACACATTATACCAAGTATCTTTTAAATTCATCACATAATTAACAATATTATATAAAAAATTACAAATTTCACACACACAATTATAAAATCCAAGTTAATAATCATTGAAAATTTTACAATATACTACATCAAAAGTCTCACAATAGTCATGTTGTCACACAAGCTACATATTATACAAGATAAAATTTCATCATATTACATAATAAACTATCAATACCAGAATGAGTTTCTAGCTGGTTCAAACGTAACATGATTGAGTGTTGCTTGATGAAAATATTGATCCCATGACATATTAAAACTATAATAGTTTATAAAGGTGTTTACATGGGTGATGTATCCTTCACGAACAACTCCAACCAAATGGCCAATAATGGGATATTGCGGATAAGTAACAAAGTCATGCTCAAAAGCTTGTGTACTTTGCCCATGATAATCATTGACTGTGACTATCCTCTGTAGACGATGAAGCATACCCTTTTTGTTGTTGGAAATGAACAATCCTTCCCCATTGATTCTCACTATTCTCTGAAGATGAACCATATCTAGCTGATCCAGAAAGACTCATACCGTCGAAGGTGGATGAAAGGGAATCAACTCCAATGTCAACAAAACCATGTGAATATGTTTGGCCAATCTCATTCTCATTGACCATCGGCATATATGCATGGTTTCTCGCCTTCTTAGAACGTGAACCATGGTCTACATCTTGGGTCTCAAAAATTTTTCTATATTGTAATTCCTCGCATGTATTTACCAACGGTTACATTGCATCACCCGTGTCTGTGATTGGTTCACCACCACCACTCCCTCCATAATGATCAACATCACCATCACCCTCATCATCATCACTCCCACTATCATCACTATCACCATCACCATCACTGACTTGATCATCCTCATATATGGAATACATCCCTTCATCATCTCGAGTAGGCAATACGAGTTCACTGCCAACGTTCGCACCTTTCATTCCATCAACTTCCCTTATCCTACGAACAATGCAAGGATCTGGCTCACCTTGTGGTGTATCTAATAGTGGTTCACCAAGCTCTTTTACCCATGAGTAGATTGGTTCTTCATCATCCTCGATATCTTGAAATATCCCAGTCAAATCAATGTCAATTGGTTTTCTACTTTCAACTATAGAACCATCTTCACCCATATATTTCAAACACAACCTCATGTTGTAGTGAACAAATACAAATTTCATCAGATTCTCATGGTCTAGTCTATTCCTTCTCTTGTTATGAATAAGGCAAAAAGTGCTCCAATTTCTTTCACAACCCGACGATGATGAAGTCTGAAAACGGATCCTCATTGCAATAGTTCTCAAGTTGGGGGACGATATCCCATACAAACGCCACCATTCAGCTGCAAATATTAATTTATACAATTAAAAATATAAATGCCACAATTTAGCTGCAAATATTAATTTATACAATTTTATAATTGTGAAATAGATTAATATAATACTAAAATATATAAATTACTAGAGAAAATTAACCTGGTTGTGTATTATGTCTCCCTCCCCTAGCTGCTGGTGTGGAAAATGATCCCATAGCTTCTCTAAAAGGCTTTAAATATAGGTAAAATCGTAGAATGTCATATTCGTATAAAATTAATATTTTAATACACAAATCCCTTAATATATGAATTGATATTCGTTAGCTTACCTCTTGCAGGACCAATGTTGGATCATCGGTACGTAGAATTAATCTCATTGCTACAGCTTCCACCGCCTCTTCAAGTTTTTCATCATTTTCAAGATTATCATCGTATTGAAATTTTGGGTTGAGATAATAAGTTGTCAATGGTATAAATAATATTTGGCATAAGGACGAATAAATAATTATAATGCCTTACAAATAAATAAAGTTATTCTTCACGTACCAGCCAGATGGAGTGGGTGTATCATTTTTTGTTCCCTTCTTTGAATGATTTGAAGGAATGAACCATGTTGTCGACCACTATTTTTTTCTAATTCTTTCATCTTGTCATTGTATTAAATACATAACCCATAGTAGGTTTCTTGTCACCATCCACCATTCTCAAGACTCTAACAATAAGACTAAGGATAGCCACAATTTCACGTACGGAGTTCCAAAAGCTTAGACTTCCTACTAAGCCTTCCACAAATCTTGCATTAGAAGTATTACGTTGGTCAAATGCATTCCATTAGTCACTTGCAAACATTTTTCTAAGTCCACCATTCCTTTCAAACAAGCTCTCTAAGGCAACATAATTAGTAACGAATTGAGTAAGACCGTGTCTAATGATGTCACCCCCACAAGAATTCCTCATCATCGCTAGAATTCTATGGTGGTTGTAAATATAATTAGTGATCTTCTTCGCTTTTTCCACAACACTCTTAACTGGTGTTAGGTCACCAATCTCCTTCAGCATTAAGTCAATACTATGGCATGCGCATGGAGTCCAATACAAATTGTATCTTGGCTTATTCATCAATTTCATTTCTGCTTTCAAAAATGCACTTCCATTATCAGTTACAATCTGCACAACATTCTCTTTACCCACATAGTTGACCACTTCCTTCATTAATCCATAAAGATAATTGTGATCTTTTTTCTTATTTGAAGCATCTACTGACTTTCTAAATATGGTCACCCCATCACAATATATCATAAAATTGATCATGCTCAAACTCGTAGGATCTGTCCAACCATCACACATTATTGTGACTCCATACTTCGACCACTTAGGTTTTAGGTGCCCAATCCAATCCTATAATTCTACTATCTCCTCATCAAGTAACTTGTGTCTCAATTCCCATGCAGAAGGTGGTTGTGCATGTCTATCAGCTGTTTTAATTGCATTTACCATTGTATGATAATAGACATTTTTTGTCGCATGCCATGGAATTCCATTAAAGTAAAAGAACTTGCTAATTGTCTTTGACATATTACTTTGTGCATTCCCCAGAATCTAGCGCGATACTTTTTTGCTTACTAGATTCAGGATGATACCCATAGGAATCCACACCATGTTTTGTACTCTTTGAGCAACTAAACAAACTATGTGAACCACCTAAGGAACGACCAACCTTGTTCTTGGATGATTGCCCATGTAGACTTAACCCAATACTACCCATCCTCTGAAGTTGTTCCCTTTCCCATTCTGCTGCCCGATGTTGATGTCGAGCGCGGTGGACTTCATCATCCTCTTCAGAACTAGATGAATTATAGCTTTCGGGGGCTGCCATAACCGACTCTCTGAACTTCTCAAGTGCATTTGTTTTGTAACTTATTTGTTATATTCCCCTCCAATACTTGTTGTATCAATCTATGAACTTTTTTTGGACAATCTGGACATTTTTCAACATCATTGTATCCACCAACCAAGTGATGTTTTAATCTTGATTCGCCACCACCAATCATTTGCTTATGACAATAATTGCAAATAGATTTTCCCCCCATCAAGTGCTTGTCCATGGTCCTAAGCTACATCTCTGAGCTTTGGTGGCATGATGACTGTTCACGTACAAATTTTGATAAATATAAGATTTCATATTTGTATAAAATAAAGGATGACTATGTCCATAAAAAATTAACAACAGAGAAAACTCACAAAGTCAAATGGATGAGACTATGCATCCAAACTTTCAATAAATCCAAAATATTGAAGATAAATCTAATAAATATTAGATATGTAGTTTGTATTAATTTGTTAAATGCGAAAACCAAGAATGCATAAAAAAGTTCAAAATTTTCTACAAAGAATTTTTAGTAGAGAAATCATGGATAATTCACTCTCTATTATGCAAAATTTATCTAATACATCGAAATTTAAAATTTTGTGTGTTACTAAATGTGGTCAATCATAAACCGCATTAAATTAAATAATGTACTAATTTATTGAATATAATGACGTGGAAAAGATTTAAAATACCTTATGGGATCTTGCTATTTTAACTCCAATTTTTCACAATTCGAGATCTAGATTTTTGTCTGAAATTTCAATAGATTTTAAAAATAATCTAAATCAATTAAATCAGAATTAATTAAATCAAAATTAAATAAATTAAACCTGATAAACAAACCTAATTAAATAAACCTTAGGCCTAAGTTATAGGGCCCTAAATCACGTATCCCTAAATACATAAATCTTAGGCCCAAGTTAAATAAACCAAACCTAAACCTAATTAAATAAACAAAAGCTTTGATGTTTATCAAAACCACATACCCAACAAGCAACAACCACAAAAAAGAGGAGCTCCAAGCCAATTGAATTTTTTCTTTTTCTTTTTCTTCAGGTTAGTTCATTTCGTTTTCTTCTTCAAATTTCCTTCTTTTTCTTCTTTTTTTCTTCTTCTTCTTCCGATTTACTTCTTTTTCAATCGATTCAATCGAATTAATCGATTTAATTGATTCAGTTCCTAACTTCTTCAAACGACCAGATCTTCATATCTTATTCAATAGATCAGCTCTTCTTCAATTGATTCAACTAGATCTTTGTCAGTTCTTCGGATCTCCTCGATTCAGATCTTCTTCAGAGATGAGAGGATGGAGCTTCTTCTAGGCATCAAATTTATTGAGCATCGAAATCATGGCTCGAAATTATTCGAGTGAAAAAGGTAACTTTGGTAATGCTTTTATGTACTTTTTGCGAAAAAACCAAAAGTTTCGAAATAACCACAAATTTCACAAAAAATTCCGCCGAAAAAATGTAAATCTGAAATTCGCATATTTTCTTTTCGTATTTTGAAAAAAACGAAAAACCCGGCAAGATTTTGCTAGATTTCACGAAATCACAGTCCTTGACTACGACTGCTCTCTGCTTCCAACTAAGAAGCAAACCCCAGAGTGTCTTCCACACAGAAAAACTCCCTTCTATTGATTGCTCTTGGATTGGGAACTATTTCCCGCGTAACTAGGAGCACAGAGCTAATAGGGAACTTCCTACAACACGACTCTTAATTAGGGAGAGATCTCCACAAAGATCTCCTTCCTAAACTATTCTTATGATGGCTTGGCAGAACCAGAACTACTTGCACTATAAATTAGACATGAAGTTGGTAAGCTAAGGTACACGACAAATTCCATGTTACAACATTACACCTTCCTCAGAGTCTGTTTGATTTTAGCACCGGAGTGCCATCGGCCACCGCACGGTGGTCTATTGCTCACGTGCGTTACTTGTGCAGGTCAGCGGGATCAAGTCAGAGCAAAGAGAAGAAAAAGACTGCATTAGGTATAAATATCACCAAATAATTAAATAAGTGACATTATATTTGCAAGTAATTAAGCGGGTATTACAATATACGCACCTTAAAAGAATCTCGTCCCAAAATTTGGTAGGATTAGAGCTAGCGAATAATTCTGGGTGCATCTGTTTTATTTTGTCCTCCACCTCCCAAGTGACATCGTTCTCCTTTTCGTTCCACTGAACTTTGATCAGGTTGACGTTATTTCATTGTAGTTGCTTCACGTCACGATAAATTATCATCACCGACCCAATCGTATAAGTCAAATTCTCATTAAGTTTAATAGCAGTAGGTTGAACAATTTGAGTTGGGTCTTTTACACATTTCCTCAACGTCGAAACGGGAAAGACATTATGAATCATCGACAAACTAGGTGGCAATGCAAGTTTGTATGCTAAGTGACCAACACATCTGACAATCTCGAACGACCCAATGTACCGCCAGCTCAACTTCATTTTCTTGCCAAATTTCATCACACATCGCATGGGAGACACATTGAGAAAAACTAAATCTCCAACCACGAATACTACACTCTGTTGCTTCTGATTTGCATAACTTTTCTATCTACTCTCAAAAGTTTCTATCCTTCATCTAATAATCTCAATCTTCTCTGCAGTCTCCCTAACAATCTCTGGCCCCCACAATACTATATCTTCTACCTCAGCCCAACAACTAGGAGATCTACACGGCCTTCCATACAAAGCCTCAAAAGGTGCCATGTGAATGCTCGATTGATAACTATTAATGTACGAGAACTCCACCAACGGTAAATGATCCTCCCAACTACCACCAAAATTCATGATGCAAGCTATGCAGTGCTCATAGACAAGGTAGTACCCATAGCACGTTGGAAACTTTACCAAAATGTCGATGTGAACAATGATCTCTATCCAACACAATGGTAATAGGAACACTATGCAACCTTACCACTTTTCAAATATACATAGTTGCTAACTTGTCGGTATTACGACATGCACCAACTGGGATAAAATGTGCACACTTAGTCAAACGGTCAACAATAACCCAAATTGACTATCACCCTTCCGAGATCTAGGAAAACCATCAACAAAATCCATCGAAATGTGTCCCCACTTCCATTTGGGTATTTCCAGAGGCTGCAAAAACACAGAAGGCCTCTGGTGTTCCGCTTTCACTTGCTGATAAGTGAAACAGCGAGAGACATATTCCCAAAGATCTCGTTCCATGCCTTCCCACCAAAAACTTCTTCTCAAATCATGATACATCTTCGTGCCCCTGGATGAATAGTAAATTTAAAACGATGAGCCTCATCCATAATCTCCTTCTTTAACGCCAAAATATCCGGTACGCAAAGTCTACCATGAAATCGCAATCTTCCATCTACGTCAACTGACCAATCAGTAGGGAAATCCTCCAGGATAATAACTATCAAATCATTCATTTTGCTCACGAGGAATGGATCGGTATGCTGCACTGAAATGACCCGAGTAATCAGGGTAGGTTTCACTGTCAAATTGCAAACATAAGCTCCCCTAGTATGTGGAACAGTCAAAACATCATGAACTGCAATAACCTCGAGAATCTTCCACTTTTGCACCATAAGAGTGGTCAACACACTATGTTGCCTGCTAAGCCCATCCGCAACCACATTCCCTTTGTCTGGAGGGTAAAGGATTTTAAATTCATAACTACTAATAAACTCCATCCACCTCTGCTGCCTCATGTTCAAGTCTCATTGTGAAAAATAAATACTTTAAACTTTTGTGATTAGTATATAATTCAAATTTCTCTCCATACAAATAATGCCTCCAAAATTTTAAAGCGAAAACCACTACTGCTAATTCTAAATCATGCATAGCGTATCATCTCTCATGTGGCTTTAATTGCCTAGAAGCATAAGAAACTACTTTATGATCTTGCATCAAAACACACCCCAAACCTGTTCCGCTAGCATCTGTAAACACTACTAACTTCCCGCCATGAGTGGGAATGATTAAAATTGGAACTGTAGTCAACATTTGCTTCAACCCTTGAAATGCACTCAACTGCCCCTTTCAACTGATCTAACAAATCATCTATCCGTTGGAGAGGTACTTATTATTTATGGTCACCTTTTTTAGTTCTCTATAGTCGACACACATCCTCAAAGTACCATCCTTTTTAGAAACAATGTTAGCAGGTGCACCCCATGGAGAATTACTTGGTCGAATAAACCTAGGTATACACACC
Source organism: Berberis vulgaris (assembly GCA_963556465.1). Lineage (NCBI taxonomy): Eukaryota > Viridiplantae > Streptophyta > Magnoliopsida > Ranunculales > Berberidaceae > Berberis > Berberis vulgaris. The sequence goes on from OY747128.1 coordinate 41,238,421, forward strand.
TCAAAGGATCAACCATATGGTTACACACAAATGAACATATATAGATAACTATTATAAATAAAAACATACGAGAGGAATTTCTTACCTCTTCTAGAGTAATTAATCGAGTTGGACTTTCATCTCATCCAAATGCTAGGGAGCCAATCGATATGCAACTTTTGAAATCGGTGCTACCCCAGGCAACAAGTCAATTCGAAATTCGAATTCTTTCTTGGGTGGTAGTCCAGGAATCTCCTGAAATATATCTACATAATCTTTCACCACCTCAACCATGTTGTTATCTTTCTCTGGTATATCCATAGAGTATAAAGTGCTTGTCATTATTGAGTCCCCACAAGGTTCACAAACATGACTAATCCACGACAATCTTGGTGTATCTATCAAAACGGTCCTTGCGGCACAATCTATATTAACATGGTTTTTACTCGACCAATCCATCCCAAGAATAACATGAAACCTCTCAAAATTCATAATTATCAAATCTGCGACAAGTTTTCGACCAATTAAAGAGATCTCAAAATTTCTACATTGCTCAGATAATGTGACAGTGCCTCCTATAGTGATAAATAATGACCCAAACCCTTGATAAACTTTTGGTTCTTCTTAGCAGTAGTATCCACCAAATATGGAGCATAACGAGTCAACTTATTGAATTTTGTCACATACTGAGTCACAGACTTTGTACCTTGAGTCAAACTAAGAAATTTCGCAGCCAGCTAGGATTTCACAGCTTCAAGTACAAATTGGCTATCAAATTTAGACTTGAAAGTCTCCCAAGGCATAGTGGTCATATCCATACTCTCATCGATAGAATCCCACCAATATCTGGCATTACCATCCAAATTATTAGCAGCTAATTCCTGTTTTTGCACCTCGGTCATTTGCATCCTATTGAATATTGTTTCACATTTTTGAATCCATTTCTCAGCTGCAATAGGTCCAGTCTCTCCATTGAACCTCTGACCGCCTAGATTTTCAAACTCCTTATTTTTCCTGGCAAATGGGTCACCATGATTCCCCTGGTGGTTGTCCTGCACAACCTGCAAAAGTGGTCATCATAGCTCCCACATCCACATGAACCAAGTTAGGATTCTCCCCCTGAACATTCAAACTACTTGGCTCATTAGTGCTATTTCGCCCGTTATCACCATTCTGCCCATTAGCACCATTCAATCGAGTGATCGCCATCACCTTCAAGCAAAAATAAATACATTGTTAATACCCAATAATCCAAACGTTCATAACCCATTTCCACACTTCCGAGGATCATCTAGACCTACCCTAGATCTAGGCTAACCAAATGCTTTGATACAAAAATGTCACGCCCCGATTTTTAAACAACCTAAATTAATAGATTGTCCAAAAACTAAGGCACTACAGAAACGATTTAAATTGTACAGTCATGAGGCAATATATAAAATATTAAACTTTCTTAAAATTCTTTCTTTCAAAATGAGGTCAACAATGGTCATACCTAAGGCACAAAATAAATCATAAAATGGAATTACATTAATTATTCCCAAATGAATCTTTGACTCAAAAATCCGAGCATTAATAACTAATCCTTACATCTAATTACATAGGGAAACAATAAAATCGGAGTCTAATGAAAGGTGTTAAATAATCAGCTATCGCCACACAGCTAGAACCACCTTCACGCTTCAACTAACCTTGATAAGTCTCTGGGGCTGCACTCATTAAGAATGTACCAAAATTTGTAAAATAATATAAAATTCAGATAAGTATATCAATACTGGTGTGAGTAAACTTACAAATTAAGACACAACAACACAATTAAATAAAATTCAAATAATACACTTTTCACCTTAAGGAAGACGTCTAGTTCTCATTCGATGATCGAATGAGATGTTAGTTTCTTTCTTTAAGGCTATCCTAATACATGCTAAAATAATCCATGCCAATTTTCATGTTATGATAAATTCAAAGTTTTCTTTATTTTCCTAGTTTTTAGCTAATGTTTCACAATAACACTTTCCTCTTGTGCCAAACACACCTTGCTCAAGTGTGGCTCCCTTGCCTTTGAAACCACTTGGGGCGTATATGTCCCAAGTGGGGTGCCACATCAAGGGACATGTCATCTCACCTGAAGTTCATCCATGAAAAATAATTTCTAAATATTACACGTACTACTGAACTCACATGGAGCGGCGTATCCGATATGCAAGAAAGTCTGCATACCAAAGTTTATATCACATGTACGAACAAGTTTGTATACTAAAATAATTTTTGTTCCATTTTTTTCGGAGTTGTGGAAAATAGCATTACTAAGTATTTATATTTGTGAATAACAATGGGTATGACAAGATAAATAATAACACATATGAAAAGGCAGTGTAAATAACAATTACCATATTTTTTTTATTTACAGCATGTGATTTCTGAAATTTTTAAACACATAACAACACCATGTGAAGTCTTAACTGGGGTATGAAAACACCATGGAAATAGTAATAGGAACAACCACACAAGAGATGATATGCCTTACGTACCCATAGGTAAACAACAAAGTCTAATCGCTAATTCTAAGGGGCGAGGAAATGGGCGAAGGGGTTGTAACCACCCATCCCCCTCGCGCGTTTCCTCGCCACCTACAAGCTCTCAAGTCTAATAGCATATGCCATAGTTCTGTATATAAAAGATCTTTAACCATTAAAATATGGAGCAATTCTAGCTGGCCTGGGAAACCAGCGAGGTTTGACTACCTGGGGGGCGAAAATACATTCCCCCCCCCCCCCCCCCTCTTTAAAACAACTTTTTGGAGTGTGTGTTTAAAGAGGGGGGGGGGGGGGGGGGGCAAAAGTGTATTTTCGCCCCCCCCCCCAGGCAGTCATACCTCGCTGGTTTCCCAGGCCAGCTAGAATTTCTGTAAAATATGTGGATAAAAGTTCTGTAAATAGTTAAAATATGACAAGACATCATATAATATGTCAATTATAATTCAAAGAGGTTAAATGTAAAGTCAATTATAGCTCATACAGATAAAAGTTTGGTACATAGTTAAAATATGACAAGATATTTTATAATATGCGAATTATAATTCAAAGATGTTAAATATAAAGTCAATTATGACTCATTGAATGGCAAGACATGAATAAAAGTTCTGTCATGCTACAATGATCAAATATGACATTTATAACTCAAAGGAGACGGTTAACGGTTTTGAATATAATTAAAAATTCTACAAAAAATATTTTGTGTATGTTAATCTGCTACAAGACAGGATTTCAGATCTCTAATATTATTGCACAACTTTCAAAATAAACTCACGTGGAAGAAGGAACATAGTAGATGGATGGGTGGAGACTATTCGATTGTTTATTGTAGAATAGGGATCAATTAGAAAATAATATCAAAGATTAAACATTTACTAGAGTTTAACTCACATTTTTTGCAAAAATCCCAAAGTTGAAGCAACGTTTTTCTTCTACGCATGTTTTTTTTTTTTTTTTTTTTTTTTTTTTTTTTTTTTTTTCTGTGTGTGTGTATACAGAGAAAGGATGTTGCTAGGGTTTTCTTTAAAAGGGTTTTAATTAGGGTTTTACCTAATCTTTGCTAAATGCGCCCACCACATTTACTCTTTTTCCTACCACGACCCTAAGTCCCAATTAATATACCCAAGTATTTATATAGGTATAAATATCACCAAATAGTTAAATAAGTGACAATATATTTGCAAGTAATTAAGTGGGTGTTACAGTGACAGTCCTTGTCGTCATAAGCATGGATACATTGCTTTATATCCCGGTATGTTCCACTCTGGTTTCAGGCTTCCGGCTCTTACTATCGTCTGGGAGTAGTTGGATTTGGTTGGTATTGCTCCTGCTCAACTTGTCCCTAATTGTTGAAAAATAATGATTTCAACCTTAGCGAGGGTTGTCTCTGCTCGTATCCCTATGAATGTTAGGGTTTTGCATTCTCTAGTAGGGTTCAGCATGAACCCTAATCACACCTGTCGGCTGCATTCTCCTCCTTCTTTTGAGGACATGCGGCGGGAGTATGTGGGCTGGTCGAGGTCCTGGTTCTATGCTTTTCTTTTTTCCAATCACTTTAGATTTCGCCGGAATCAGATTATGTGATCATCCCGAAAGCCTAAGAAAGTCGAGTTGTCACTGTCTTTGGAAGATCAGGAGTTCTGTCGTCGATTTTGTGATCTTCTCTGAGTATCAGTGGATGATTTTCTCACTACGGATGCCAGTGTCCGTGGTGGTTTGCTTTCATCGGGTAGGACATGTCTCGCTTCAGAAGTTACTGATGCACGCGCTAGTGATGTAGGAGTCACCTCTTTAGTCTCTGCTCGAGGCCCTAGGAATACTAGTTCAGTTGTTAAGAAAATGAAAGTTCCTAGGCCTCCCAGCCCCTCCAAGATGTCGGCCGTCAGTTCTGGCCTCGTCTAGAAAATGAAAAAACTTGCTTTCTCCATCCTTGAGTTCTCTATGACCCCTTCTCATCTTGCTTCTCTCCAGAAAGGAGGTCGTGGTTCTGGGGATGATTATTTTCCCGTGAAGATGAGGAGGTAAACCGACTTCTCGAGATAAGTAAGAAGGAAGTTTCTCATCCTTTGGATGACCATGATAAAAAGCTTGTTGCTTCTTATGGCTTGTCGACCTCTCGATTGATGATTTGTGTGTTATTGAGAACAAAATATTTCAGCTAGGTGTTTGGCTATTGAAGAATCCGAAGGGTACTAAGACCTTGGATGACTTCGAGTATGATCCCTCAGTAAAGGATCAAGTTGTTGCCCAGGCTCGAGATCACAAGCTTATTGTTTCTTCTGTCGTGGCTGGGACTTCGGGATTTCCTGCCACTTTTTCTACGTCTCGCCCCGCTTTTACTGTCCTTGGTGAGACCTTATGGCCTTTCGAGGCTGATGTGCAAGACAATGTGCTCAATGTCACGCCCCGATTTTCGAAGAAAACGAAATTCCAAAATCCACGTAGGAAAATTCGTTTCCCCCAAAACTCGGGACGTGAGAATTCAATAATAACAGTAACAAATAGCAGCATCAACTAAACAACTAAAACGAATGAAAAAGTCTAACCCGGAGAAGACTGGCATGGCTAGCTCACTAGCGGAACTCCCGTATCGCTGGTCAAAAGTCTCTGAACCTGAAAAGCTAATCGGCTACATTCCCAAAGGAATGTACCCAAGAAGCAAAAGCTCACTTGGGTCAGCAATAAAGCTGGTGTGAGAAATCTTCATCCCAAAAATAATAAAATCGCACGTGAATAACATCAAGCGAAACACAAACAACAAACCATCACACCAATAGGTAGTTCCTCCACGAGGCAAAGGTGTGATGCAAGAAAACACAGTCCAAGGAATTTAGTTCCTCAACGAGGCAATCATATCATCATCGTAATATCTAAATATGCATTTACCTGTACTTATCCTATAGGAGTTGACTATGGCAAGTCGAACCTGCAGAAATATTAGTAGACTTGTCATCCTGCATAAAAAGAATTAGAAACAATACAACATCATTTATTCTTTTTATTTGAATTAGGTTCATCTTTTTAACGGATTGATCACTTAGACGATACCACATTCGCACCACCTCCGTGCCGAACATACATGCCCGTATGCCTCTCTCATATAAAGGAGGACTACTCCGTCATCCATGCCTAAGTGGGGACATCACATACAGGCATGCATCGCGGATACCCCTAACTATATGAGTACCAAAAGCCACCCTTGGGCTATCAATGCGCATAAACTCACGTCACATTTTTGACGGATAAATATCAAAGCCTATTTTAGGCATACAAACTCACCACATTTCCGCAAGACTAACCCGAAGGTTATTTTAGTTTCTCTAGTAAGAAATGGGTGCCCCAACTCCGCAAGACGACCCGTAGGTCATTTAGTTTCTCTAGTAAGAGAGGGGAAATAATAAACAACAGAGATGTGGTAGTTCTAAGTGATACAAGTCCAAGTGATTTATATATATTTTCAAAAATCCAGGTTTACCAATATCATTTATTTTTCATAATTCAGAATTCTTCCACAATGACATTTTGTCATACCTGAATTGATTCACAATCTATTCACCCACATTTTTGGGGAAAACATAGCATATTCATTAATCATGCTATGTAACAATATGGCAATCAAGCCACTCCTTCATTCAAATATCTCAATTCTTCATAATGCATAAACAAGTCAATATGCATATAAATCTCCAAATTTATCACAATGCATTAATATTCATCAACCATTCAAACACCAACCAAACAAAGTCACACCCAATCCAGAAAATAGTAAACATGGGTGACCCCAAATATGAACTCAGCAAGCTAGGAAAATCTCACACATCAAACAGATCACAAATATTGGAGAGCAAACATTTGCAACACAAAACACCACAAATAATGCAACCTCATTCTCAACATGTCTAAAATCTCACAATTGGATTTCCTGAAATGAAACTCGTCATTTCCATACAAGCAATATACATACAGTATACTGAATTGCTCATCCAAAGAGAAAAAGGGCTAAGAGTTTCACTTACACCTTACACCCAAAATCTTTGAAATGGGATTTAAATCAAGCAATATAACAAGCCTAAGAATCCAATCCAAAATCATCAAGGACACACAAATTCCGGTCCTCACACCGCCAAACCAAAAATCCAATTCATAACCACACATTCTCGCAACGAAACTCACAAACCCCATCATCAAATCCTCACAAATACAATCACTAATTTAGTCAAGAAACAAGGATTTTGCAAAATACAAGGAATAAGAAAAACTCACAGTAAAAGAAGAAGAATGAAGAAAACTCACAGTAAAAGTAAAGGAGAGGAAGAAAACTCACCTTGAAATCGAACCAGTAAACAGCCTGCACTCAGCCAGCCCAGCTAATGTAATTCCTCCATCAACAACTCTGGAACCATACAGAATTGAATGATTAAAAAGGGGAAAAGAGAACAAGTAATGGTCCCACTCAATCAAGGAGCCCCTGGACTATCAACCCCTAAGAGAACTTGCACAGTTATGTAACCAGTTCGGACTCCCTACATTGTCCACACCGATGCCATGAATCCCCACTTCCATCCTTATAGGATCAACTAGCCTAAAGCATTATTAGTTTCTACTTCTAGGTGTCAAAAGATGTAGCATGGGATCCCCACACTAGCATAGCTTATTATATACTATTGGTTTGCAAATGAACCCAACTAATCATATGCATGGCATATCAGAACAAAGGTTGATATAAAAGTATTACACGTATTGTAGAACTGTGTGGAAATAACCTTGGAAACAATTTTAGGAACCAATACCAAAGGTTAGAACTGCAAACTTGGAAGTATGGCAATCTGCAATAATTAATGACCACCATAATGATCTTTCCTCGAGTAAAAGGGACCAATACCAGAAACTAGTAAAAGAACCATATTGTGACTAAATCAATAAACACTGATGAACTCATATAAACATCTTGTATAAGAAAAGCTTACCCTTGAGCACAAATCCTTCCAGCCCCAAGTGCATTATGACCAACTTCACTATTACCCATGTCGTCCTCAGTAGGGAGACCAACTGCTTTCCCATGTGTAATAGCATCCCTTCTGTCTTCGAAATCTGCAATGTCATCATTGGCCGACATCATAACAAATGGAATGTTCATCTCAATCCCAATCTGTTCAAGAAACTCAAACCCATCAATTTCCATCACGTTATATGCCCTTGTGATGTAAACCTGGAACTCAGTAGGTTTGACTAATTGGAAGACTAAAGCATCTCCTTCCACTGATTGACAGACACCACAAAGACTCCATCGCACATACAACCATCTTCCTCACACACAACAAACCGCCATCGCCATCATACATCACTACCATCAGCCCTATCTCTGATAGCAATCACCTTCCTCCCTTCACACTATGCATCCTCTGCTGCAACAGATCATTGTCCGGATTCCCATCCATCATAATGGAACAAAAATCTACATCCGGTGGCCCACAGAGCGGCACCCCAAGCAGTGGAGAAGCTGAGGAGATGGGCGAGGTTGAGTGTGATGGTCGAAGATCCGCCATTGCCGAGGGATCCTAAGGACTCTAGGGAGAAAATGATCCCGATTGCGAGGAAAACTACGACCGCGACGAATCGTGTGAGCCAAGCCATCGTTACAGAGAAGAAGATGAGCAGAGCAGAGCACAGTCAACAAAGAGAACAGAGAGATTGAACTTGACAGCTTCAAAGTTCTTCAACCACAACCTAGCTTCTATTTCACTTGAGATCCCTTTGTTGCAGAAACACCATTTTCAGCGCCGCCATCGAGAAGGAAAACACAAGGAATGAGAAGGAGAAAAGGGGAAAAGAATGAGAAAGAAAATAGGGTTTTATCTTTATGTAGTGTGGGTGGCTATTCGCCCTCACTAAAATTCTGAGAACACCCGCCTTTTAACTAATCAAATAAACCCTAAAATTTCGAAATTCACAATCAATTTAATGTAACCCTATTTTATTTAATTAAAAATAAAATAAATTATATTTATGAAATTCAGGGGTGTTACATTATACACACGTTAAATGGAATCTTGTCCCGAGATTCGGATGGTAAGACAATTAACTGAATTTCGAAAATACTAGTTGTCAAACAAAAGAAGATTTTGAAACACAATTTCAATTTAATTTTAGAAACATAAATTATTTATTGTTAGTGAAAAAGTAGGGGTGTTACACTCAATCTCATTGTCGACTGTCACGGGAGGTTGGCTAACAGAACTCATATGCTCGTGTGACAACCACGTAGCCATATTGACGATGGCCTCTAGCATCTTATGGAGGGGATGACGCATTTTACTTATGCGGCTGTCATGGGGTTAGATTGTAAGGCGTCTTGTGACCAGACTATCAAGACACATTCTGGTCCTTTCCCATGTTCTCCATCGACTAGATTTGTTGAAGGCACAGTGCATGAAGCATGAAAGGGTCACAGATTCTGCGTGGGTGTTGTTGAGGGAACTCGAGGCTACGCGTGATGCGTTCACTTCCGACCTCGAGACATTTGAGATGGACTTGGGTAGGTTGCGTTCCCGTCTGGATGCTGTCGAGAAAGAGTTGTCTGACCAAAAGGTCGAGAGTGACGAGGTTGTTCGTTCCGCTGAAGAATGTTTTGCCAAGCTCAAGGCTACTACTAATTGCATCATTCAGCTGGATTTCGAGTTTGTAGAGACCAAATCAGATGTCTCTGCGAAACTTGCAGATGTTGACAAAGAGTTAGCGTCAACCCAAGCTGAGTTATCGACTGTTACTGAGAAGTTGAAGGTAGCGGATTTTAAAAGAGTGGTCGAGGGTCATCACGATTTCTTGGTTTTCCTAGAAACATAATGTTTGCACATGTCCCCATACCGTTGCTTTGTTGAGTAGGAATTTGATGATGTCGAGGAAGTTGTTCTGGATTCAATGGGTGATCTAGATGTCGAGGAGCCTTCTGATCCTATGTTGCCTGAAGACGCTGCCCACAACACTGATTATTCTTCTTAGTGTTTCTTTTTATAATCTTTTTTTTTAGAAGATAAATGGAAAATTTATTATTTCACATTTTTGTGTTCCATATATCTAGCTTGTTAGCTTTTATTTATGACATTTCTGGGAGATTTTCGACTTTGTTTGTCTGGATTTTTATGGGTGGCTTCGATACTCGACGTTCTAGTCATATAGAAGCTGTAGTTTACAGAATCTTATTTTTCGTTTGGATTATGATATCGCACATTACAGTCGATGTAAAAGTTTGGCTCTTATGTCCTTGTACTTTATTACTTCGTGGTTGATCAGACCAGAAGTTTTTGTTTTATGTTTGACTCGTTCGTCCAGCATGTATATTTGTGTTTGCTCGATACTCTAGTCATGCTTAGTGTTTTCTCAAGCCGGTTTTAATCTGACTTTTTGTCCTAATTAAATTTTTGTTGTTTCGAAATTGAGAGCAAAAGACTTTATTGATAATATCTTTTCAAAAGCTCTACATTCCATATTCGAGGTATCATTTAGCCCTATTTTTCTGCGACCAGTATGTTCCTGGTCAGTTGATCTCTGTTACTCGGTATGGTCCTTCCCAGATTGGATTCAGCTTGTCCGTGCCGGGCTCATTCGTGTTTAGTTGAACTTTGTCTAACACCCAGTTTCCAACGTTAAAAGTTCGGATTTGCACATTATTATTGTAATACCCTGCCATGCTTTGTTGGTAGGCTGCTGTTTTAATCAAGATTGCTTCTCATTTTTCTTCGAGGAGATCCAACCGACTCTTAATGTTTCGACGTTGTCTTCAGCACATATTTCTTCGATTCGAAATGTTGGTATTCCGATCTCCACGGGTATCATTGCTTCTGACTCATAAGCAAGGGCGAAAGGTGTTTTGCCTATTGGAATTCGTTTTGTTGTTATGTACGCCCAAAGGACACTAGGTAACTTAGATGTCCATAGTCTTTTCTCTGCCTCGAGTCTTCTTTTGTTTGCCTCCAAGATTGTCTAGTTAGTGACCTCGGCTTGCATGTTTGCTTGCGGATGAGCTGATGCGAAGAAATGTTGCTGGATATTCAGGTTCTCACACAACTTCCTAACCTTTTTGCCTTCAAGCTGTCTCCCATTGTCCGTGACGATTACTCTTGGGATCCCGACCTTGCATATGATGTCTCTCCAGAGAAATTTCTCGACTTGTGCTTCCCCTATCTTTGTGAGGGGCTCTACTTCTACCCATTTGGTGAAGTAGTCTAGTGCGACAAGAAGAAACTTTTTTTAATCGAATGCTAGGAGTGGTCCAATGATGTCCATTCCCTATTGTGCAAATGGCCAAGGGTTGCTCATTGGGATCAGATGTTGTCCTGGCATGTGTGTGTATGAGGCGAATCTTTGTCAATTGTCGCATTTATGAACTAGCTTCTGAGAATCTACTTGCATCGTTGGCCAATAATAACCTAATGTGAGAGCTTTGTGGGCCAGTGTTCTTCCTCCCAGATGATTTTCGCATGTGCCGTGGTGTATTTCTTGCAGGATGTATTAGACATCTCCTGGTGCAAGGCACCTTAGTAATGGGCTCGTGGCAGACTTCTTGTACAATTTGTGTTTGATCATTGTGTATCTTGCTGCCCGATTCCGTAGTTTTCTGGCTTCCATCTTATCTATTCGGAGTTCTCCGTTTAATATGTAAGCCAGCATTGGAGTTGTCCAGTTGGTTTCTTGGTTTATGGCGCATGCTTTTTTTGATTAATTTTTTAGTATGGAGCTTTCTTGTGTCATGACGAGTGGGTTGTCATTATCCTTCGTTGTTGAGGCTTCTTTTGCTAGTTCGTCAGCTATTTTGTTTTCTGTTCATGCACATTGTTGAATTGTAGCATTTCGAAAGCCTTCTATTAACTCTGTAGTTTTCTGGTGGTAGGCTTTAATTTGGGTGCCTTTTACTTGGTTTAGTTGATTGACCACCGGCTTAGAATCAGTAAAGACACTAATGTCTTTTATTCCAAGGTGTTTTGCTAAATGCAGCCTCGTTATCACAGCTTCAAACTCGGCTTCAGTATTGGAGGCTTTAAAACATAAATTTATCCCGTTTTCTAATGTGATGCCTTCGGGTTGTACAAGACTAATCCAACTCCGCTTCCTTCCTCGTTAGACGCCCTATCATAACAGATGATCCATCCTTCGGGGATCAGTTCGGGCAGTTCCGTTCTGCTTTCCCTATCCTCGTGTTGGTTGTTGCTTTCTATGAACTCGGCGATGAAGTCCGCTAATGCCTGAGCTTTGATAGCGGTTCTAGGGGCATAGTTGATGTCAAATTGTTTGAGCTCTATCGCACACTTTACCATTTTACCTGATAGGTCCGATTTGTGTAATTTCGACCGGAGCGACTGTTCGATCATAACCGTGATTGGGTGTGCTTGGAAGTATGGTCTCAATTTTCTTGACAACACGATTAGAACGAGCGCCAGTTTTTCTAGGGCTGGATAGTTGATATCTACATTTGCGAGTGTTTTGCTGATGTAGTACACTGGTTTTTGCACATTTTTTCTTCTCGTATCAGTGTTGAGCTCACCGTGTGGTTGGACACAGATAGGTACAAATACAATGCTTTTTCTGTGTTCAGTTTTGTTAGTAGCTCCGTGCTTCCCATGTATGTCTTAAGGCTTTTAAATACTCTCTCACATTCGTCATTCCATTTGAATGTCTTGTTCCCCTTCAAGATTTTGAGGACAGACAGACACTTGTCTTATGATCTGGAGATAAATCTGTTCAGAGCTGCTATCCTCTCGTTAAGACTTTGAACACCTTTTATGTTTGTTGGCGATTTCATGTTGAGAAGCGCTTGTATCTGTTTTGGATCAGCTTCAATTCCTCGTTGGTTGACCATGTACCCGAGGAACTTCTCTGACTCCACTCCAAAGGTGCATTTTTCTGGGTTCAGCTTCATCTTGTACTTTTGAAGCTAGGAGAAAGCATGTTCGAGATCCGCGATGTAGTTTTCTTAGTGTGAGCTTTTGATGATCATATCATCGATGTAAACCTCCATTGGTTTGCCGATCTAATATTTAAACATCCTATTTACTAGTCGTTGATAAGTTGCTCCCACATTCTTTAATTCGAACGACATTACTCAATAACAGTATGTACCCCTTTTCCGTTTTAAAATATGTTTTTTCTTGGTCATCGGAGGGGGGGGAGTACATTTGTATCTGATTATACCCGGAGTATGCATCCATGAAGCTCAACATTTCGTGTCCGCCAGTTGCGTTTGCTATTGGATCTATTCGTGGAAGTGGAAAGTTGTCTTTGGGGCAGGCTTTATTTAGGTCTGTATAATCCATGCACACCCTCCATTTCCCGTTATTCTAATTTACTAGTACCGTGTTTTCCAACCAATCCGGGTAATGAGCTTCTCTTATCATTCCTGTGCAGAACAGTTGGTGCACCTCTTCGTTTATTGCCTGATTGCGTTTTGGGGCCACTGTTCTTCTTTTTTGTCAAACCGGTTTCCTTTCTGAATTCACTTGCAATTTGTGGGAGATGAGGGATGGATCCATTCCCACCATGTCCTTCATTGTCTATGCATAAACATTTGGTTATCTTTCAGCAGTTGGATTAGTTCATTGGCAAGTTCGGGTTGGATCTTTATGCCAATTCAGACTACTTTTTTTGCCTCGTTGTCTAAGTAAACCTTGACCGTTTCTTCTTTCGATTGCCCGATGTTGGGTCGATCTCGTGGACTGGTTGGACCCATATTGTCGTTCGGAAAGTTCGAACTCGTTCATCAAGTTGCTGTGAAGACTCTTCTAGTCGTTGCGGTAATTGTTATTTATGGGGAGTCTTTATTGCAGCAAAATGACACTCCTGGGCCGCTGGTTGGTTTCCTTTTATTTTTTTCGATGCCATTGTCGGTATGGTACTTCACACATTGGTGCATAGTGGTGGAGAATGCACCCATCTTGTGTATCCACGGTCTTTCCGAGTAGCATGTTGTATGCAGCAGGAGCATCGACGACGAGAAAGTCTATCATTAATACTTGTTGTTTCCTGGCTCTCCCGCTTCAACTGGTAGTTGAATCATTCCCCGTGGATTACATTGTTCCCAACTGAAACCTACCATAGGTTGATCGTTTAGTGAGAGCATCTCAGTGGTGAACCGCATCCTTCGAAAATCTGTTAGGTATAAGAGGTTGGTCAAGCTGCCAGTGTCGATCAATACTCTTTTGATTTCCCATTTAGATATCATAACCGAAATCACTAAAGCATCATTGTGTGGGAAATTAACCCCATCAGCATCTTCGTTTGAGGTTAGAGTCCTTTGCATTGTTTTTGCACGTTGTATGGATGGTTATTGGAATCTGATCTTTGTGCGTAAGTCTCTGACTATACGCTTTTCGGATCGATTGGATTGTTCATTTTCCCCGTCCGTGCCATTTAAGACATAGATTGTTTCTTTGTTTTCTTTTTTGAAATGATTATTTCTATCAAGTTCGACGAACTCTCTGAGTCATCCTTTTTTTATATTGAGTTCAATCTCGTTTTTTAGGCTGCAACAATCTTCGATATCGTGGCCGTAGTCGTTGTGGAAGTGTCTGCTCTTGATCCGACTTTTTGAATCTCTTCTCATCTTCGGCAGCCATTTGACATCTTCTCTTTCTACCGTAGCTTCAAGAATATCCCTCCGACTCGCTATCAGAATTGAGAATGTTCTTCCGTATTTGGGCTTCTTCAGTTGTAGACTTTCAGACATTCCTTGATTGCACTTGGAGCTATTGTTAGCCTGGTGTCTCTTAAGCTAGGTGATTTCTTCTCGAAAGTTGTTTCCCTACAAGTCTTAGATGATCCAGTCTATCGTCTCGATCACGCTGTTCATTTGAGCCATAAGCATCTCCACTCGGGGATCTGAGGAGATTCCCCATGATGTCAGAGATGTCTGAACTGTTACCTATTGGAGTTCTCTTCCAGTAGGTATGGTTGTTTCGATGGTCCTCCTTGGATCAGTATTAGGAAGCATGTCGTATCTTTCATTGTCAGATTGAAGATTTGTGGAGTATTCCATTGATCATCCATCAGGTTGCGTGAGCTTTGTTACCGTGAATCTTATTTTTGAAAGGAAAACTCGTTGTTCCCCACAGACAGCGCCAAACTGATGCGTCCGAAAATCGTCTTCTTGTGAGTTTGACCAGCAAAACAATTGTTAGACTACCAAGGACGACCTTTTTGGTGGCCGAAGGCACTCCGATGCTTAAGTCAGTAACTCTGTTTCAAAAATGATGTAAATATGGACAAAACTCATTTAAAGTTGCATACATATGTCGAATGTTCTCTTAACCTTTTATAAAGGTCGTGGTTAACACTCAGCGTGTCTTAAGCATTTGAGACGCAACGGAATAAGATGTTTCTTGTAACAGTCTCCTCCTTAAAGGAGATGCATTTGGGAAGGTGTAACTCCCTCCACGGCTCGTTTTGGTGTAACGTTTTTCTTCTTATTTGGGATATGATTCGTTTGTGCCTGGATTTAGGCGTTGTTTACATTTCCTCATTGGCGGGCCTCAGTAGTTAACTTTATTCTCTTTGAGCTTTACGAGCTGACCCAACATATTGGACGCTATATCCTCGTGATGGGTCTCTATGCCACGTGTACGATCGTGATGATCGGTCTATTTTTATGTATCATAAAAAATAACATTCAAAATCATGTCAAAATGATGAAAATTTTTGATATATCAAAAATATATCTTAGTAATAACTTTTCATGGTATAATAGATTGGAGGCATAATTTGAAGCCATTAAAATGTGACCGGTGGCGAACCTGATGTTGTTTTTGATTTATCAGAATTTAGGGAAATTTTAGATATTTTTTTCTCATATTTTGGTTGAGAAAAACAATAATATTTTTTTATTTTTTATTTCCTTCATGTCATAAGATCGTATTCCCCAAAGGATAGCTTGCTTCTTGGAGCAAGAACCAAGGCATGTGTTTTCCTGAAATCTCAGTTCAATATTTATTTTTTAATTACAAAAAGAAAAAGAACGAAGTGAAAAATAACATTTTTTTCCCAAAGTTTCAATTTTTTACCCATACCCAAACTCTGAGAGAAAACTTCAATTTTTTCGAATGAAAATTTTCAACTGAATAGACTTAGTTTTGTGCCTTCTTCCACTTCCTTCCTCTGCTCTGCTCTGCTCTGTGCGTCTTCCTCCTCTACTCAGCTCTGTGTCGTCTTCCTTGTCATTTTCCTCTTCCTTCCTATGTTATGCTTTGTGCATCTTCCTTCTCCATCCCCTGATATGCTCTGTGTGTGTTCCTTTTCCATCATGTGCTCTGCTTTGTGTCATCTTCCTCCTTCGTCCTTTACTCTGTATTGCTCTGTGCCATCTTCCTCCTCGATCCAGAGACTAGATCGACTATAACGGGTGACTTCCATGACCCCTAAGGAGCTGTAGGTGCTGCTCCTGGTGGTAAATTTGATGAAGCCATTGTTATTTTTTGAACAGTGAAGAAGATACAATATTGTGTTAGGTTCAACAAAACCAAGAAGATAAGGAGGTGGTGGTAGGATTTGTTGACCAATGTAGGCTATAACTTAAGAAAATGGGCCTGGGTCTTGGGTTTTAGTCTTACTTGTTTGGTTCTAAAACCAACTTGGTCGTTGGGTTTTTACATGCTAATTCAAATCACGTGCTTAAATAAAAATAAAATCATGATTGAATATTTTATCGAACTATGATGAAATATATCTAATGATCAAAAGTGTGATCTTAATATCAAAAAATGTACAATTGAAAATTTGATCAAACTATGATAATTTTTTTTTTAAAAGAAATATTGGCACGTGAGATGGGTGAGATATTTGATGATTAGATGATTCTTTTGATATTTGGTTCAAAAACAATTCGTGTGGTTTGGGTTGGGTCCATGTGTATGATTAAAAGGGTTTATCATGTTATGCTGACACCAACGAATTTGTATGAGGGCTACCATGGGATAGGGTTTACGACATGTAATACCCTGAGTGGGCGGACTCTGAGGCTTATGGGCTACCTTGTGTGGCCGGGCTGTGAGACTGGCAGCTCCATTTGTGGGCGGGCTTAGAAGGCTGATAGGCTACCAAATGTGGGCGGGCTCAGAGGCTGGCAGGCTACCTCGGTGTTATAGTCCCACATCGCCTGGGTGAGGGATGAAGATGTGTTATATATGTACAGTTTGGATCTACGTGACACAACGCGTTTTAAAGCCGTATGGGTAGTTAGGTTGGGTCCAGAGCGGACAATATTGTATCATGTGGATCGGGTCGTGACAGAATTGTATAAAAGCCGGACCCAGCCGGAAGTGTGCCAACGAGGACGTTGGACCCTAAGAGGGGTGGATTGTAATACCCTGAGTGGGCGAGCTCTAAGGCTGACGGGCTACCTTGTGTGGGTGGGCTCTGAGGCTGGCAGACTACCAAGTGTGGGCGGGCTTAGAGGCTGGCAGTCTACCTCGGTGTTATAGTCCCACATCGCCTGGGTGAGGGATGAAGATGTGCTATATATGTACGAGTTTGAATCTACATGACACAATGCGTTTTAAAGCCGTGCGGGTAGTTAGGTTGGGCCCAGAGTGGACAATATTGTATCATGTGGATTGGGTCGTGACATGACAAGAAGAAGGTTGGTGTCATCTTGTTCATTTAATGTGTTTGATAGATTTATTTACTTGGATTTTATTAATTTATTTTACATATTTCATATACTATCAAAATTTATTATATATTTTTCATGTATCCTCAAAATTATTATGTTTTTTTTACACACCAAAATATTTTTTGAAAATTTTCTTACAATCAAATTACTGAAATTACTTGGAAAACAAAATCACAATCCTTGGTAGGTACCACAAATTATAGGGCTGAACAAAAAATCGATCAAACCGATCAAAACGAACCAATAAGTTCGGATCGGTTTCGGTTTTAGAAAATTCAAAACCGAAGTAGTCAGTTCGGTTTTCGGTTTCTATGTGATTTTAACCAACCAAACCGAACCGACCGAATATATAATAAATAATATATATTTTATATATAAATAATATAATATATTTAAAATAGTCGGTTGGTTCGGTTTTATTTCGGTTCAATTTTAGTCGGTTCGGTTTGGTTAAGGTTTGCATAAATTAGAATCGGTTCGGTTTCGGATCGGTTTTGTTAATGGTCAGTTCGGTTTCGGCTTGAAAATTTTAAAACCGACCTAAGTCGGTTTAATTCACGGTTTAGGTAAAAACCGAACCGTCGGTTTGATTTTCAGCCCTAACAAATTATGCTTCTCACAAAAATATTTTGCCACGTCTATTTTAACCAAAGTTAATAGCTTGCCTTAACCAGGCCTTCTATTTAATTAATAGGGACTTATATATAATAAATTAGTCCTTATAAGTAATACAGACACACGTTGTTTTATGGATTGAAGTTCCGCATAACATTTTATATCAAATAAATCAAATATAGACTTATGTGTATGCAATGAAAGACAATATGTGTACCACTAAGTTTCATGTGGATGCAACCAGTGGCGGACCCAGAAATTTAGTCAAGGGGGGGGGGGGAGCAAAATTGCAAATAATTATTAGTTGATAATAATAGTTATCAAGGGTAGAGAAAAACTTTTTTTTTTTCTATTTAAGCTAGTAACTAATAAAAAAAATTGTAAAAAATACATTGCATATACCAAATTGAATCTAGTGTAGTCCAATTTTAAGCCATAATAGGGTTACAATATCGATAACCTTAGCAAGTGGCAAACGAGCGTAATAACTAGAATATATAACTCAAATCACAAAATAATTAGGGTAAGTATTGAAGCTAAAAATATATGAAATTTTCAAATATAATATGATCTTAATACAATTTCATAGAAAAAATGATTTATATAAGGCTCAAATTTTATATGAATTTGCTAATGTTACATATTTTCATTGAATTCTATAATTATTATTTTATATATTAATTTCAAATATTTTTTTTGCTTGAGGTTTTATACAACTTGTGAACATTGCAATTACATAAAATTGCGTTGAAAACAAAAAGAGAGACAGGTCACAACGACAAAAGTAGTAATTGTTAATAGTCATAAAGAAATCATACGCACCAAGATGACCAAAAATAAGTTTGTATTAAACTAAACAACTTTTATTATTTGCAATTACTTATAAAGTTGCATTGAAAATTAAAACAAATTAAAAAAAAATGAAATCTTGCACTTGAAGAGTATCGAACTCAAGTGGCTTACCAAAACTAATAAACTTCCAACCACTACACCAACAAAGATATGTTTAAAATGATGAATGGACAATTATGTTATTGCATTATACATTATAATTAATTTCTTTGTAAGACAAATATATAGTAAATGTATTTTGAAAGTTAAGGGGGGCCCTCACCCCTTAGTAGGTCCGCCCTTGGATGCAACCTGAGGAAGATGAAGGTTTCTTATGTGAAAAGGTTTTCTAAATTACTTAAACGGTTTGAATAATTAAATGCAAGGGCCTGGCTAAGGTAGATGTGGTTAAAATGTCAACATGGCAAAAAACTAGTGTGAGAAGCAGAGTTGGTTCTTCCAGTTTCCCTAGAATTATTCGACTTGAGTGCTTCTAGGGAGCCTGGGTAGTCGGCCTGGATTTCATGCCTGATCGGCATTTTTACACCTTTGCCCCCGCCTCTTTAAACACTCTTTAAATATAACCACAACAAAGGAGGGGCAAAAGGGTAATTTCGCTCCCAAGCAGCAAATCCAGGCTTCCTATAATTATTCGTCTTCTTTTTCTGACTCACTGTCTTTCTCCATGTACGTCTCTTTATCTCTCGGGTATGGACCCCAACTTCCAAATTTTTTTAATTTTCCATTAGTTGTCTTATTTTACAAAATTTTGAACAATAATTGTAAATTCTTATCATTAATATAACGAAATAGGCTGCAATGAGCAACAATTTGAATTATAATGACATCATTCATTAGAATGTCCAAATTGCCAATGTTCACTTATGGGAAATAGTGTGCAAAAAGAAGGGTAAATCTGATACTTTCAAATCACTTTAAGTCATAATAGGAATGTAATTATTGCTTACCCTTATCACAAATGTATCATTTAATTTGAGCAAGAGATCAACTTTTTCGAATTTGAAGTATTGTGATAATAAATATGGACTTATGTTTAGTCACTTTGCCATGTGATAGTTGGCAGGCTCATATAGAACAATTTGAACTTTCCAAAGAATGTGGGTCATGACCCTCATAATCAAGGTAGGATGTCACCTACAAGTTTTATTCAGCACATCTTATTCTCAACAAATTTTTTATTCATTTATTTAACATTATTTATTTAGTTGTTAATGATAATGATTCCCCAAGTGAGCATCTTATTTGGTACATCTTATTTATTTAACATCGTTCATTTAGTTATTTTCAAGGTGGATTGGGCATTCGTCAAGTGATCATTTTCAATTTTGCTTTACTTTTCAAGTGGTTTTGGCGATTTGCAGAAGAAGATGACAATTTATGGAGATCGCTCATCATTGATAAATATGGGCACAATAGATGTGATTGGGATAAGAGAACTAAGTACTCTCCTTATGGATGCTCTTTGTGGAAGTCCATCTCTCGGTACGCAAATGTTTTTTACCCCCACACCTCTCTTCGATGTAGCAATGGTGATCTCATCTCTTTCTAGTATGATTCTTGGTGTAGCAATCAACCTCTGAAGGATCTATTTCCAATGTTGTTTATCATTAAAAACAAAAAATATGAGAGAGTTAGCAATTTGTTATTTAATGGCGATTTTTGGAATCTTTCATTTCGAAGACCCCTAAATATTGGGGAGCTAGAGGAGGTCGCCAAATTAATGCATTTATTGGATAGTCAAATGCTCTCGAATGGCTCTGATAGTTTGGTTTGGACTTTCTCGGTGAAAGAATTTTCTGATATGTTGACTGCCTTTCATTATGAGACCCATTCCAACCCCTTCATTTCCTCTCACAAGAATCTGGTTTTGGTGAAAAATATTTTTTCTCGGATAAATTTCTTTATTTAGTCAGTGTTGCATGAGAGAATTTTGACTAAAGATAGGTTAAGGAAAAGAGGAATCCACACAAGAAGTCTTTGTGTGCTTTGTATTGAGATTGATGAGACACTGGATCATTTGATGCTTCACTGCAGATTCTTCAAATCTATTTGGAGCAGTTTCTTGTCAGAATTTGGTTTGAGTTTGATGTTTCAAGGTTCCATTTTGGATTGGTTAAGTTGGTGGTCCCAAACTAATCCTTTCTGGTGGGCGGAGTAGTTATGGCATAGGGTTTCTCACGTTTTCATGTGGTGTGTGGAAAAAGATAAATATGAGGGTTTTTTAAGGGCTCAACAGATCATAGCATTCTATTTTTATCGAGATTAGGGAATTGTTGTGGAAGATGGGTTCGATTTGTAACTTGTTTAGAGACTTGGTTTTTGACACCTTCATGGTGTTTTGGCATTCCTTGATGTAGGAATGATTCCCTTTGTCTTTTGATTTCTTTCTTATCTTTAATAAACATCTTCGTGTTTGACAAAAAATAAATAATAATAATAATAATAATGATTCTCTACGATCTCTCTATGAATAGTTCAACATCCATTTTAATTGATAGCTATTGATTAATTCAAAGTTATTGAACATTTAAGTATGAGATTTTATACAAATTGGATATTGTATTATTTAATGTTTCTTGTAATGTCTTATGTAATAAATTTTATTTATAGGTTATTTAGGTTTTTTAAATTATAATGATGCATAAATAGGTTTAAAAATTGTAGTTATTATTAGTTTGACCAAGCTTAATGTTGATGACAGTATAGTCTTTAATTTTTGAGTTGAGTTTTTTTTCTTTTTTTTAATTAAACTAATCAAATTAAGCATTTTGATGTATGAATTTATTATATAAATTATTAAGATATAAATTATTAAATTATTAAGAGTCAATTTGTTTTTTGTAGCATACGACCCAACATATTCAAAATAAAAGTATCTAATTTATCAGATATATCCCTGAACTAATTCATGATTTTGGACAATTTTTTTCGTTCATTTCTTCAATTTATCTATACACGGACCGATATGTCTACGATATTTATCAATTTAAAAAGTACCGATATATCTTTCTGATAAAGATATTTCGAACTATGCTTGGAACTCCTTAGGCTGAGATACTGGAGGGAAAAAACCCACACTCCAACAAGTTGTATAAGCATCAACATCATCCTCAAACCTCGTAACAAACTTTGAACAAAAAAGTGATCTTCAAATGAAAACTCTCCTGAAAATCATCACAAGAATTGTTTAAGGATAACTTGGTGATGATCACCATCATCAAGGAAGACTATAATACATTCATGAAAGACAAATGACAAAAAAGCACACCCACTTTCACTACATCAACATTTATACCTTTATCTATCATCAAAGAATCCAAGAAATTGAAGAATAGAAAACTTTATCATCAAGTAGACTCAAATTGTATATTGCATCACCAGATAATAATGACAAGTGAATCTAATCACATAGCTCAACTTTTTACACTCAATTGAGGGCAAACAGCTGAAGGATTTGAGTGACTAAATTAACGTTTCTAAATAAGAAGAAAATTAACAAATGCCTTGAATTATTGAGGGCAATTTTGTTTTCTTTATGGATAAGATATAAGAAGGCACAATTCTTTTCGTGAAGTCACCGAAGGAGCTTGAACACACACTTTGTAATGAATAAAATTCACAACAGTCAAATCAGCTGGGAGCATTGATTGACCCATACCCCTAGAATTACATATTACATTAATAATATAAGAAAAAGTTATTTATGAATAACTATACATTATTTCCCTATAGTAGTAATTTTTTCACTAATGACATCACCAACATTGTTGTTTGGTGAATTGAATGAACTTATAACTTGTTCGCATTTATTCTCAACTAATGCAGGGATTACATTTATGAATGACGGATTGAATCCTCAAGTAAAAGGAACACCAGTTGATGGCAACCATGAATTCCCCCCTATAAAATTCCCAACTGTGAAGGTGGATGCCTGAGTTCCGCTTGTTAAAACGTGATAGCCTGCCCATTTTACTCTATTTGCAGTCGATGAATCAGGACCAGTGTTTGCATACTCACCATAGTACAAGGTACTAAGTGCAAAGTTCCCATCCCACTCCAACCAACCAGCAGGTGCTATTAAGCTATCAAGGTATGTTTGCATGAAAACAGTTCTTGAGTATTGTTTCCATGGCCTTCCTAAGAATGTCTGAAATGAGCCTACAACTGGACTTAAATCTGAATTAGCTGTTACTCTAGCATTGATGATTGAGATTCCTGTGTTCTCGTTGGGATCTGTTCGACCTTGGGCTGTTATTGTGTTCTTTTGACTTGCCATGGGCCTTCTGACATAAATATTGCAGTTTTGGAGGACTACTGCTGCATCACCAAAGATGAAATCTACAGTGCCATAAATGTTACACTCTCTATAAAATTGCCTTTGGGACTGTACGTAGAGCGTGTCTTGGTATCCTTCAAAACTACACTGATAGAACACTGAGAGATCAGAGCCTGATCGGAGTGCAACTGCTTGATGATTTGCAGCACCAGCTGTGTTACGGAATGTTATGCCACGAGCAATAAATCCATCGCCCACAACACCTAAAATTCAAATCATATGGAACTTCTTTAGGATTTGGAAATTTTGAACAGTAAAGTAAACAATGTATGAAAAACAGAAAAAAAATTGTCAGAGCCCTTACCAACAGTAGCTGAATTGAAGGTAGTAGTACCTCCGCCTACACTCTTGCTTCCAGTAACAATGGTCTTCCATATGCCATCACCCACCAACATGACATTCTTCACCTTACTACTTACCACAACATTTTCTGCATATGTCCCAGCCTTAACATGAATAACAAACCTCGCACTTCCCGTCCTTGTTGCCGCAGCATTGATGGCCGCTTGGATGGTCTTTACATTCCCTGACCCATCTTGTGCGACTACAAGATTGGCATTAGAAGCAGGGGAAGGTGACTGCAATAGCTTTCGGTTACCAGGTGATACCCAAGTAGGGTACCCGTCTTTGTATTCATGTTCACCAGTTGGAGGCTTGTTGATAGCTAGACAGTCGCATATCAACTTAGTTGCATTATTTGACATAATCATTGGCAATAAATAGTTTGTGACCCCAAACTCTACAAACCCTGCTCGACACGTCTCAAGATTGGCAAGAGCTGCACTCAACCATGTTTGCGAATCAAAATTTGTGCACTTTCCATATTGATCTATGGTTTCATTGAGTTTGAACACTGTGGTTTCATACAGCTCAACACAATCAGCCCAAGCAGCCTTCTCCTTCTCATTACGGCACTTGATGCCTAGACCCTTTGTGTGAACTTGAGCACGAAAGGCTTCATCCAAGGCTAGTTGGAAGGCCTTCTTATGGGAGTATGATGCAGGGGATTTGGAATTGCGAGTGGTACTATCAGAAAACACGGGTGATGACAAAAGGACCAAAACCGACACAAGGACTAAAACAACCAACTTGAGTGCCATCCTAAATGAATTGTATTATAATATATCTGTCACAAAACTTTCTCAATGTTGAGAAACTTGTAGAGAACTTGTGTTTTGAAGAGGGAATGCAGTTGGCTTATATAGGAAATCAAATGGAGAATGGTAGATTAGTTGTAATTTGAACGTTCAACTCTAAACACGTGATCTGTTTCTTTTTCTTTTGGGGATTGAAAGTGTAGGAAATTCATTGATAATGCGGAGTATTGGAATATTTCTGTGGTTTGGCAAAGAATGGTTTTGAAAACAGAACAAAGTGTTTTAGCCATTAATGTTGTGAAGAGTTAAGTTTTCAGAGATTCTTGAAGTTAAGTATTTGGACTGACTACCTAATATCCTGACTTCTTTTTTTTTCTTTCTTTTTTCTATCTATTAATTTTTACTTGAAATTAAATGGTGATACTTAATTAACACGTACAGAATGCATGAATGTGGAAATCTAGACTTATAGATGCTCAAAGGATTTACAGTTAGATTTCTTGATGTGTTAGTAGAAGCAAAATCAAACTTATAGTTGTACTTGAAGGTAAGGAAATATCTGGTCATATGTTTGAAATACTGCTGTTGTAGAGCTGTCAGTTAGATGTTTTTGTTGGTTATCACAATGTTGGAGCCTTGGTAATGGTTCATAAGACTTCTATAGATTCTGGGTGGCACAAATCTGATGAGGGTTGTATTTTATGCCAGGAAACAACCATGCGCCTAACTAGATAATTTAATGATGATGCATCAAAATTTGCTCCAAATAATAAATTCAATGCTTCTTAAGCTTATCAACTCTATAGACACATAAGTTGTCTATTACAATTTAATGATCAAACCAAAACCGAAATCCAAACAAGATTGCATGACGCAGACCTGTAAAATCCTAGTTTGAAAGATGCATGTTAGTCCCACATTCGCACCATCTCCCTGTCGCCCACGTTAGTAATAGTTTCTCTATAACATCAACATGAGAGTCTTTGTTCAAGTGCGGTGTGCCGGATGTAACTATCAAGTGAGTCAATCACTCAAAGCAAAAAGAGGTTCTTTTTGGAAGTTATACTACGCACTGGATGCAATTACTCAAGTGAATCACATCACTCGTCAAAGCCAAAAAGTTTCTTTTTGGATGATAACCTTTTTAACAAGTTGTACTACATGACAGTTACACTGAACATATATCTTTGTTTTTCAATAATAATCAGGTTTTTTTCTTTTTTATATGGCAAAACTTGAAACAGATTATTTCAGTTTTTCTGATTCACTTTGAGAAAAAGAGTCCAGATCATTTGCTCCATGGAGCAGAGATCAACTCCGCTACTTCTCAAAAACAGTTTGCCGAATCATCAACAAACCAAGGTAAGACTTGTCCTTCTTAATAAAATTTAAATATTTGTCATGATCAAAATTGGGACATTTAGAGATACCCCCACTTCATAATACAAAACTCAAATTACTCAGAACTTTTTAAAAGAATTAGTGATACCCCCAAGACTAACGAACAACGATAATCTTCCATTTTTTACTATCTACGGGAGCACATCCTTGCACGTGGCAGATCCCAAGTTTCATAATACCTGAAATAACCTTTAAGTGTATGATGCGTTCAAATCTGTTCTCCTCGAGATCTAACCTACAAAACAAAGTTAGATTGCCATAGACTAACTTGCTGGTGGCCGAAGGCACTCCGATGCTTAAGTTAGTAAACTGAGGAAGAAAATGAACTTGGATAGAGTATAGTTGAAGGATTTTTCTTATCTCATTCCTCTTATCTCTCCTTTAACTTATGATGCATCCAAAAATCGTCCTCCTGTGAGTTTGACCTGCAAAACCACTGTTAGAGTGCCAAAGACCACCTTTTTGGTGGTCGAAGGCACTTTGATGCTTAAATTAGTAACTCTGTTGGAAGAAGAAAGTAAATCTGGACAAAACTAAGTTAAAGTTGCATACCTTTGTCGAATGTTCCCTTTGCCTTTTATAATGGTTGTAGTTAACTTTCTGCGTGACTTAAGCATGTGAGGTGCAACGGAAGGAGATGTTTTTGTAACAGTCTCCTCCTTAATGGAGATGCGTTCATGGAGGCGTAGGTCCCTCCACGGCTTTTTGTTGGTGCAACGTTCTTCTTCTTTATGAGAGAACGTGTAATGGTCTTTGATTCGTCTGGGCCTGGATTCGGATCCTGTTTACACCTCCTTGGTGGTGGGCCTCTATAGTTGGCCTCAATCCTTCATGGCTTTATGAGCTAGCCCAATGGATCGGATGGTGTATTCTCGTGATGGAACTTTATGCCACGTGTACGGCCGTGATGATCGGTCTTTTTTTTTATGTATCATCAGCTACTCCTCCCTTAGTTAGTGGGTATGTTCAAGTATCCACGAACTGTGTGGTGATTTTCCTCTTTGATTACAACATTACAGCTTAGTTAGTGTCCTTGCTATCTGTTACTGTTGTTTTCTCTCCATTGTTCCATCTGCCTGTTCATTTTGGCACGATTTCTGAGATTTCGTGCAATTGTCACATCCTGCACGTTCTCCAAGGTCGGTCCTTTCGTTTCCTTTTCCTATAAAAAAAATCTTTGCGTATGCTCTTCTTCCTTCTGCATCTTCTCGCTTTCTGATTGTTTAATCTTTTGCTCTTTTGCCTTTGTCATGTAGTCATGTCTAACTCTAGAATTTTGAGTGGCGACGCTCTTGTCGTTTGCGAAGCTTTCTTCATGCCCAAGAGGGCGACACGTGTGACTCTGGACAACATCCGTCATGACTACTCGTTGCCCAATGATTTGGAGGTTGTTCTCCCTAGAGACGACGATAGTCCTTGTCGTCCTCGGTCTAGATACATTATTTTTTATCCAAGTATGTTCCATTTTGGTTTCAAGCTGTTGGTTCCTTCTATCGTCTAGGAGTACTTGGATTTGGTTGGAATTGCTCCGACTCAACTTGTTCCTAACGATTGAAAGGTACTGACGTCAACTTTGGCGAGGGCTGTTGCTGCTCGCATCCCTATGAATGTTAGGGTTTTGCATTCCCTGATAGGGTTTAGCGTGGACCCTAGTTACACTTGTCGCTTGCGTTCTCCTCCTTGCTTCGAGGACGTGCGAGAGGAGTATGTGGGTTGGTCGAGGTCTTGGTTTTACGTCTCTCTTTCTTCTGACCATTTTAGGTTTCGCGGGAATCAGATTTTGCGATCGTTCCGGGAGCCTAAGAATTTTGAGCTGTCACTGTCTTTGGAAGAGCATGATTTCCGTCATCGGTTTTGTGATCTTCCACGAGTATCGGTGAAAGATTTCCTTATTTCGAACGTTGTTGTCCGTGGTGGTCTGCTTTCACCAATAGGGCAGACATTACTTTCGAGGTTACTGTTGCACGAGTCGGCGATATAGGAGTCCTTGTTTCTGCTTCTGCTCGAGGTCCTAGGAACACTGATCCAATTGTTAAGAAAAAGGAAAGTTCCTAGGCCTCCTAGCCCCTCCAAGATATTGGCCCTCAGTTTCGGCCATGTCTCGAAAAGGAAAAACCTTGCTTCTTCTATCCTTGAATCTGCTAGGACCCCTTCTCATTTTGCCTATCTTCAAAAGGGGGGGTCATGGTTCGAGTGATGATTCCTCTGCTCGTGAGGATGAAGAGGTAGACCAGGTCCTCGAGGTAAGTAAGAAATGAGTTTCCCGCTTTCTGGATGACCATGAGAAAAAGCTTGTTACTTCTTATGGCTTGCCGGATTCTGCCGGCTTTTCAATTGATGATTTGCGCATCATCGAGAATAAAATGCTTCAGCTGGGTATTTGGCTGTCGAATAATCCGAAGATCTCGGGCTGCTCCTTCTGCTTTTCACCTTGCTCTTTATGGTTTTCCGAGGCCGATGTGCAAGATAGTGCTCGCAACCTTATTGGCGGCTGTCACGAGCGGTTGGAAAACAAAACTCCTATGCCCGTGCGTCAACCACATCGTCATATTGACGACAGCCTCAAGCATCTCATGGAGGGGATGATGCATCTTACTTATGTTGCCGTCATGGGTGCAGACTGTAAGGCGTCTCGTGATCAGGTTGCTCATGTCGAGCGAAAGCTTTCGGGACACATTCTAGTTCTTTCACATGTTCTTCATTGAATGGATTTGTTGAAGGCGAAATGTACGGAACATGAGAAGGTTGCAAAATTTGTGCGGGAGTTATTGAGGGAACTTGAGGTTCCAAGTGATGAGTTTGCTTCCGACCTCAAGAAATTCGAGGTGAAATTGGCCAGGTTGCATTCCCGTCTGGATGTTGCTGAGAAATAGTTGTCTGACCAAAAGGCCGAACCTGACGAGGCTGTTCATTCAGCCAACAAGTATTATGCCAAGCTTAAGGCTGCTACCGCTCGCATCATTGAGCTGAATTCCGAGTTTGTTGAGACCAAGTTGGCGGTCGCTGCTAAACTTGCCAATGTCGACAAGGAGTTAGCGTCTACCCTAGCCAAGCTGACACTGTTAAGGAGAAGTTGAAGGCAGCGGAGGCCACGGACTTTAAGAGAGTGGTTTAGCGCCGCCATGATTTTCTAGATTTCTTGGAAACACAAGGTTTGAACATGTCCCCCTATCGCATCCTTGATGAGCACGAGTTTGACGATGTCGAGGAGGTTGTTCCAGATGGGTGATCCGGATGTCGAGGAGCCCGCTGACCCTATGCTTCCTGAAGATGTTGTTTAAGATAGTGATTCCTCTTAGTTGTTATTTACTTTTTTTTTTTTTTTTTTTTTTCGTAATCTCCTTTTTTAGAAGATAAATGGAAAATTTGTTATTTCACATTTTTATGTTCAGTATGTCTAGTTTGTTTAGCTTTTGCTTATGATATTTCTGGGAGATTTTTGACTTCGATCGACCGGATTTTCGTGAGTGGCTTCGATACTCGACATTCGAGTTGTATGGAAGCTTTAGTTTATGGAATTCTGTTTCTCATTCGAATTATGATGTCGTACGTTACAGTCGACGTAAAAATCTGGCTATTATGCCCTGGTACTTTATTACTTCGTGGTTGATCAGGCTAGAAGTTCTAATGTCTGACTCGTTCGCCCAACATATTTGTTTGCTCGATACTCTAGTCATGTTGAGTGTTGTCTCGAGTTTGTTTTTAATCTGACTTTTTGTCCTAAAGAAATTGAGAGCGAAATATTTTATTGATAATATCTTTTCAAATTCTCTACATTCCATGGTCGAGGTATCATTTCTCCCTCTTTGTTTTCTAACCAGTATGTTTCTGGTCTGTTGATTTACGTTAATCGATAGGGTCCTTCCCAGTTTGGGTTAAGTTTTCCTGCGCCAGACTTTTTCGTGTTTAGTTGAATTTTTTTCGTAACACCTAGTATCCGACGTTAAAGTTTCAGATCTGTACCTTCTTGTTATAGTACCCCACCATGCGTTGTTGGTATGCTGCTATTTTAATCGAGGCTGTTTCTCATTTTTCTTCGAGGAAGTCCAGCCCAACTCTTAATGCTTCGACGTTGTACTCAATGCGGAATTCTTTGGTTTGGAATGTTGGCATTCCGCCCTCCACGGGTATCATTACTTCTGACCCGAAAGTGAGTGCGAAAGGTGTTTATCCTGTTGGAGTTCATTTTGTTGTCCTGTATGCCCAAAGGACACCAGGTAATTCAAACTTCCATAGTCCTTTTGCTGCCTCAAGTCTTCTTTTGATTGCTTCCAAAATCATTATGTTAGTGACTTTGGCTTGCTTGTTTGCTTGCAGGTGAGCTGGTGCGGAGAAGTGTTGTTGAATATTCATGCTCTTGCATAGCTCCCTGACCTTTTTACCTTCAAACTGCTTCCCATTGTCTGTAACGATTATTCTTGGGATTTTGAATCTGCATATGATGTCTCTCCAGAGAAATTTCTTGACTTGTGCTTCCCCTATCTTTGTGAGGGGTTCTACTTTTACCCATTTGGTGAAGTAATCTATAGCTACGAGGAGAAACTTCTTTTTTTCGGAAGTTGGGAGTGGTCCTACGATGTCCATTCCCCATTGTGCGAATGGCCAGGGGCTGCTTATTGGAATCAGATTTTTTTCCGGCATGTGAGTGTATGGGGCGAATCTTTAGCATTTGTCACATTTACAAACTAGTCTCTGAGTGATAGTCTGCATCGTTGGCCAGTAGTACCCTAACGTGAGAGCTTTATGGGCCAATGTTCTTCCCCCGGGTGATTCCCGCATGTGTAGTGGTGTATTTCCTCTAGGACGTATTCTACATCTCCTGGTGTAAGGCATCTTAATAATGGGTTTGTGGCAGATCTCTTGTATAGTCTTCCATTGACCATTGTATATCTTGATACCCGATTCCGTTGTTTTTTGGCTTCCATCTAATCTGTTGGGAGTTACCCATTTAAAATGTATGCCAAGATTGGAGTCATCCAATTAATACCTTGATTTACGGTGCATGTTTCTTCTAATTGATTTTCTAGTATGGAGCTAATTTGTGTCATTATGAGTGGATTGTCATTATCCTTTGTTGTTGAGGCTTCTTTAGCTAGCTCGTCTCCTATTTTGTTTTCTACTCCTGCGCATTGTTGGATGGTGGCGTTTTGGAAGCTTTCTATGACTTTTGTGGTTCTCTGGTGGTAGGCTTTCATTCGAGCATCCTTTACTTGTAATTCGATGTTTAGTTAATTTACCTCCAGCCTGGAGTCTGTAAAAACATTAATGTCCCTTATTTCCAGGTGTTTTGCTAACTGTAATCCTGCTATCACAGCTTCGTATTCGGCTTCATTATAGGAGGCTTTAAAACTGAAATTTATTGCGTTTTCAAATGCAATGCCTTCCGAGTTGTACAAGACTGTTCTGGCTTTGCTTCCTGCCTCGTTAGATGCCCCATCGCAATGGAGGATCCATCCTTCAGCGATTGGTTCAAGTTGTTCTATTTTTCTTTCCTTATCCTTGGGTTGGTTGGTGCTTACTATGAACTCGGCGATGAAATCTGCTAATGCTTGATCTTTGATAGCAGTTCTAAGGGCATAAGTAATGTCAAATTATTCGAGTTCTATTGCCCATTTTACCATTCTTCCTGATAAGTCCGGCATGTGTAATACCGATCGAAGTGCTTGTTCGGTCATGACCGTGATCAGGTGTGCCTGAAAGTATAGTCTCAATTTCTTTGACGACACGATCAGTGCGAGTGCCAGTTTTTCTAAGGCTAGATAGTTGATCTCTGCATCTGCGAGTGTTTTGTTGATGTAGTACACCGATTTCTACACTCTTTTTCTTCTCATATTTGTACCGAACTCACTGTGTGATTGGACACAGATAAGTACAAATATAGTGTTTCTCATGTGCTTAGTTTAGTTAGCAGTATCATACTTCCCATGTATGTCTTATGGTTTTGGAAGGCTATTTCGCATTCGTCATTCCATTTGAATGTCTTGTTCCCCTTCAAGATTTTGAAAAAGGCAAACACTTATTTGATGATCTGGAAATAAATTTGTTTAGAGCTGTTATTCTCCCGTTAAGACTTTGAACACCTTTTATGTTTGTTGGCGATTGCATAATGAGAAATGTTTGTATTTGCTTTGGATCGGCTTCAATTCCTCGTAGGTTGTCCATATACCCGAAGAATTTCCCTGATTTCACTCCAAAGGTGCACTTCTCTAGGTTTAGCTTCATCTTGTATTTTTGAAGCTAGGCGAAAGCCTATTCAAAGTCTGTAACATGGTTTGTTCTGCGTGAACTTTTGACGAGCATATCATCAATGTAAACCTCCATAGTTTAGCCAATCTGATTTTTGAACATCCTGTTTACTAGCCGTTGGTATATTGCTCCTACGTTCTTCAACCCGAACGACATTACTCGATAATAGTACGTCCCTCTTTTCGATATGAAATATGTTTTTTCTTGATCGGGAGGAACATTTGTATTTGGTAATACCCGAAGTACGCAGCCATGAAGCTCAACATCTTTTGCCCAGCGATTGCGTCTACTATTTGGTATATTCGTGGAAGTGGGAAGCTTTCTTTGGGACATACCTTATTTAAGTCAGTGTAATCCACACACACCCTCCATTTTCCGTTCTTCTTCTTTACTAGTACCGTGTTCGCCAGCCAATCTGGATAGTGAGCTTCTTTTATCATTCATTCGTTGAGCAATCGGTGTACTTATTCTTTTATCGCCAAATTGCGTTTCGGGGCTACCGATCTTCTTTTTTTTCTAACTGGTTTCTTATCTGGATTCACTTGCAATTTGTGGGAAATAATGGATGGATCTATTCCCACCATGTCTTTCATTGTCCATGTGAAAATGTATTGGTCATCTTTAAGCATATGGATCGGCTTCAAGGTAAGTTCAAATTGGATTTTTGTGCCGATTCGGACTGCCATTTTAGCTTCGTTGTTTAAGTAGACCTCGACCATTTCTTATCCCGATTGTCTAGTGTTGGGTCGACCTCGAGGACTTGTTTGAGCCGTATTGTCGTTTGGAGAATCCAAACTTGTTTCATCGGATCGCTGCGAAGACTCTTCTAATTGTTGCGGTAATTGCTATTTGTGAGGAGTTTTTATAGCAGCAAAATGACACTCCCGGGCCGTTGGTTGGTCCACTGTTATTCTTCTAACGCCATTGTCAGTGTGGTACTTCACACATTGGTGCATAGTAAAGGATATTGCACCCATCTTGTGTATCCATGGTCTCCCGAGCAGCATGTTGTATGCCGCAGGACCGTCGACGACAAGAAAGTTTGCATTAGCACTCGCTGCTTTCTTGGTTTTCCTGCTTCGACTGGTAGTCGGATAATTTCTAGTGGGTTACATTGCTCCCCACTAAAACCTACCATAGATTGCTCGTTTGGTGAAAACATCTTAGTGGTGAAATGCATCATTCGGAAAGCTATAAGGTATAATAGGTTTGTCGAGCTACCGGTGTCGATCAATACCCTTCTGATTTCCCATTTTGCTATCATGATCGAAATCACTAAAGCATCGTTGTGTGGGAAATTAACTCCATCAACATCTTCATTTGAGAAGGTTAGAGCCCTTTGCATTGTTTTTGCACGTTGTGCTGATGGTTCCTTGAATCTGATCTTTGTGCGTAAGTCCCTGACTATGCACTTTCTGGATCGATTGGATTGCTCATTTTCTCCGTCTGTGCCATGCAAGACAAATTGTTTCCCTCACTTGCTTATTTGGAACGATTGTTTTGTCCTTGAGTTTGGCAAACTGAGTCGTCTTTGTTTGATATGGCGTTCAATTTCGTTTCTTAGGCTGCAACAATCTTTGGTATCGTGACCGTAGTCGTTGTGGAAGAGACAATATATGCCCTTGTTCCACTTCTCTGGATTTCCCATCATCTTCAGCGGCCATTTGACATCTTTTCTTCTTGCCATCACTTCAAGAATCTTGCTTCAACTTTCTGTCAAAGCCAAGAATGCCCTAATCGTATTTAGGCCTCTCCAGTTGTAGACTTTTGGGCGTTTCCCGATAGCATTTGGAGCTATCGTTAGCCCGATGTTTCTTAAGTTGGATGATTTCTTCTTGAAAGTTACTGCCTTGTAAGTTTTGGATGATCTTATCTATCAATTCGATCATGTTGTCCATCTGAGCCATAAGCATTTCTACTCGGGGATCCAAGGGAATTCCCCATGATGTCAGAAACGTTTGAACTTTTACTTGCTAGAGTTCTCTGCCAGCAGGTATGGTTGTCTCGATGGCTGTCTTTGGATCAGTATTGGCCAACATGTCGTATATGTTATCGTCAGACCGAAGATTTGTGGAGTACTCCATTGTTCTTCTATCAGGTTGCGTGAGTTTTGTCACTGAATCTTAGTTTTAGGAAAAAAGACAACTAGTCATTCCCCACGAACAATGCCAAACTGATGCATCCAAAAATCATCCTCCTGTGAGTTTGACCTGCAAAACCATTATTAGACTGCCAAGGACCACCTTTTTGGTGGCCGAAGGCACTCCAGTGCTTAAGTCAGTAACTCTGTTGGAAGAAGGAAGTAAATCTGGACAAAACTCAGTTAAAGTTGCATATCTTTGTCGATTGTTCCCTGTACCTTTTATAATGGTCGTAGTCAAATCTCTACATGACTTCAGCATGTGAAACACAATGGAAGGAGATGTTTCTGTAACAGTCTCCTACTTAATGGAGATGCGTTCGTGGAGGCGTAAGTCCCTCCACGACTCTTTCTTGGTGCAACGTTCTTTTTTTTTTTACAATTGAACGTGTAATGGGCTTAGATTTAAGTTTTGATTCGTCAGGGCCTGGATTGGGATCTTGTTTACACCTCATTGGTGGTAGGCCTAGTTTGGGCCTCTATAGTTGGCCTCAATCCTTTAGGGCTTTATCAGCTGGCCCAATGGATGAGGCGTTATATTCTCATGATGGGATTTTATGGCACGTGTACGGCCGTGATGATCGATCTTTTTTGATATATCATCAACTTATATAATAAGAGTAATTAACTGTATAAATAACTTAAGCATGCATGGTGCAATGAAGGGGGACGTTTCTCATTACGGTCTCTTCTTTCATTGAGATACGTCATTGGGGGAGAGATTCTCGCCATGATTTGTCTATTTTGTAAGGTCTCTATCCTCTGGGGAGAGATTCGTTGGGCCCGAGGTCTGGGTCTTTAACATTGAGCGTGGTCCATTACTAATGCCTATTTGGGCTTTAGTGATCAGACCTGTTAATTGTCCCTAATAAGAGATGACTTGTGCCACGCGTTCGGCCATGATCTAATGGTTGTTTCATGTATCATCAACTATACCCCTAGTTAGTGGGCTCACTTGTATGCCCACTAACTGTGCGGCGGTCTGTTATCGAGGTTCATCATCACTTCTCTCTGAAGCATTTAATGTTGTTAACATTTGTCGACTCAATGGCCATGATTTAACTGGTACTACACTACACCAACAATCAATTCGTTTTGGCGTTATTTTAGGGTTTGGTGCAGCTATCATTTTCTGCACGATCTCCTATTGGTTGTCTAATCCTATATAAGGGCGTTAGAGAGGTGTGTAATCTTCTTTACGCCTTTTTTCATTTGTAAAGCTTGTTTGTTCTTCCTTTTACATTATGAGTTGACAAACTTTTCACCATGAATCCCAAGAGAGCTCTTAGTGTCAACCAGGTGACCGCCTATGGGGAGTTCTTCGATTCAATGCTGACAACCCAAGGCGCCTTGGATTACCCCCATCATTCTCTTCCATCCGACTTGCATATTGTGCAACCAGAAGATGGTGATAGCCCTATCCAGCCAAAGGCTGGTTACATAGCCATGTACCTTGGGATGTTCAGGGTTGGTTTATGTTTCCCAGTTCCGAAGATCATATGGTCTTATTTTGACTTGATCGGTATTCTTCCTGCTCAATTGGGCCCCAATGGCTAGAGGATCTTGGTTGGTACCAATGTCAAGGCTCCATGGGTCGATATCCGTCTGAACGAAAATGTGTTGCATTCTCTGCTGATGTTGAAGTTCAACAAAATGTCGCCTGCTTGTTTGGGCAAGGCAAAAAATGATTTCAAGTTCTGGCAGAAGACCTGGTTTTTTCTTCCATGGAGTCTGGGTACTTCAACCCCCAGGAACTTGAACAACTTGCAACTGGTTGCAGAAGAGCAGTCAACAAAGGATCAATTTCTCTTCCTTCCTTGGACACTACTTGAAGATGTGCTCGAGTTGGAGGTTGCTGACCAGAGTGGTCTATACGGCCTTAGTGCTCAGGAATGATCATTGATTGTTTATGAACATGACTGTGGTGTCACTGTTGCTGTAGCTGGTCCTTCTGCCGGCGTTGGTGGTCAGGGCGTGGATTTGACCACAAGAAAGATGAGGGCTCTGAGACTTCCTAGTCCTTCCAAGAGGAAGGTTCTGAGTGGTTTGGTCGATTCTGGTTGGCCTACAAAATGGAAGAGGCATGTCGGGTATGTGACTTTTATTAGAGTTGTTTCTGCCATGAGGGAAGTTGTTTTGACTGCCCTTTCTCTTGTGGTTCCGGAGGGTGGATCTAGTCCTGATCGTTCTGTTCTCCAGCAATCAATGAGTACAAATTATGATTCTTTGAAAAAGAACCATGAGGATGTCTCCCATCTTACTGATTAGGAAGATGAAGAGTTGCAACAGGCTATGGAAAAGAGTCGGAAGGAAGTGTCTGTCCTCGTGCTCCGCTTGTTGAATATGAAAGGACCTCATTGCTTATGCTAGTGTGATACACATCAGCAAGTTGTCAGATGAGGATGCTCATGTCTTTTTGAACAAAATGACATAGCTTGCGCTGAAGAAGTCTCAGGATCCAAATGCGAAGCTGACTTTGGACAAATTCAAGTATGATCTATTTTTTCACGAAGTTGTTGTTGATTAGGGTCAGAGCTCAGAGTCTCATCCTCCTCTCGTTGACCCCAATATGAAGCGGTTGTCTAACTCGCCTCCTTTTCATCCAATGTCGTATGTTATTTTTCCTTCTACTTACAAGAAGGGGAAGGCTGGTGTGTCCATCATCTATGGTGTCCCTATCACTGCTGAGATGAGTAATCTATCATCTCTGACCATTTTGTACTCCACCCAAAAGTCAACTGGAAAGAGCCCATCACTGAGGCTATCCATATTAGGATGGATAATGGATATTCTTGGCATTCGGAGATTGACATTCAAGAGAGTGCACACAATCATATCAAGTCATGGCATCAGTGGTTGATGAATAAAGCCCCTATGCATGTTCGTGCTGTGGGATATCACATTGACAAAGGTATGAAGCATATAAAGGAGGTAAAAAGTTCCACTTTTGTGTTTCTTCCCTTATTATATACATATACATATAAAGGGATGTCCCATCTTACTTATGCTGGGATGATGGGGTCCCAGTATCAAACTGCCCAGCAAGTGTATGCCTTGGAGAAAAAAGTACGCGCAACAGTTGTTGTAGCTTTCTGCTCTCACTCAAGTAGATAAGTTGAAGGAGGAGGTTGTTGTTCAAGAAAAGGCCCTTAATGCTTATCAGAATACGCCGAAGGAGGTGGAGGACGCCAAGGATAAATTTGCTGTCGAAGTGGCTTCTACGGTGAAAGAGATGGGATTCCTTCGTGAGAAAGTTGTAAAGCTGCAGTCATCATTGTCTGCCATGAAGAGTGAATTGACTATCTCGAAGGAAGCTCGTGATCATGCAGTGACTATGGCGAGTTCATAGTCTGCTATTTGCGAGGACACTGAGAGGCAAGTGGAGCAGATGACTGCAGAGATCACTTCTATGAAGGAGCAACTGTCTGTGGAAAGAAGCCTTAAAGAGCAGGATTCTCATAAGTTCTCTGGAATTAAAAAGGAGTTTGCTCTGGCCAAACATGAATTCTCTAAACTAGATGAGCAGTCAAAGGCTAATAGAGCTAAGGTGGAGTTCAATAAGGTTGTCTCTGGCAGAATTGAACAACTCGATTATATAGAAGTGGAGGAGGGTTGAGACCTTAGCAAGTACTATACGATAGCTTACCATGTTTTTTAAGATGTTTCCACTCTTTCCGCGAACAATGAAGATCCCGCTTCACTTCCTCCTACTGACATGCCGACGACAATAATACTTCCCTACCTCCAACTATTTCTCTTTTAATCCCTTCTAATGATGTAACCAAATAAAATTGTGAATAAAATTTCTATTTTTTTGCTCAACTGCGTTTGTTTGTCTCTTTATGTTTTGTCTTCCCCTTTTTTATGTCTTTTTTGAATCATTTTTTTGTTCTGTAGAGTAGCTTCTTTGACGACTTCATTGAGTGTTTACGATATGATTGTAATCTGAGCTGATGTATTAGTTCAGGTTACGTAGATACATGTCGTAGCCTAATTTAGTAGTTCAGACTTAGAAAACATATTAAATGTCGCATGACTTTATGGTCTGTGCTTCATAGATACACTAGTCTAAGTTGGAAGGTAAGACTTTGAAAATTTAATAAATGCAGCCTGACTTTGAGGTCCAAGCTTCGTAGATACACTTCATGGTATAAATTGGTAGTTTAGACTTAGAATATTTTGAAAAATGTAAAGGCGGACTTGGTGGTACTGCTTGGCGGAACACACGTTGTTATCCGACTTCATATTTCAGACTTTAGAATAAAATATCTAGTCCAACTTGATGATCCTGACTAGTGAAATATACTTCATTGTCCAACTTGGTGATCAAAGAAGAAGGTTTTTGAAGTAAATGTTTAGTCTGACTTGGTGGTCATGACTAGTTGTATACACTTTGTTGTCCGACTTGGTAACCGGACAAAAATATTTTTAAGTAAATGTCTAGTCATACTTGGTTGTTCTGACTAGCTAAGTACACTTTGTTGTCAAACTTGATGATCGGACAATAACATTTTTAAATACATAATCTCACTTTGTGGTCCTGACTAGTTGCGTACACTTTGTTGTTTGACTTGGTGATCGGATAAGAAGATTTTTTAAGTAAATATCTAGTCTGACTTGGTTGTCTTGACTAGTGAATACATTTCATTGTCTGACTTGTTGATCGAACAAGAAGATTTTGAATTTAAATATGTAGTCTGACTTGGTGGTTCTGACTAGCTGCATACACTTCGATGTCTGACTTGGTGATCGGAGAAGAAGATTTTTTAAGTAAATGTCTAGTCTGACTTGGTTGTCCTGACTAGCTAAATACACATTGTTGTCTGACTTATTGATCAGACAAGAAAATTTTGAATTTAAATATCTAGTCTGACTTGGTGGTCCTGACTAGATGTGTACACTTCATTGTTCGACTTGGTGATCAGACAAGAAGATTTTTTTAAGTAAATGTCTAGTCTGATTTGGTTGTCATTACTAGCTGAATACACTTCATTGTCCGACTTGTTCATCAGACAAGAACATTTTAAATTTAAATATTTAGTCTTACTTGGTGGTCCTAACTAGTTGTATACACTTCGTTGTCCGACCTGTTAATCGAACAATAATATTTTTTTTTAGGAAATATCTAGTATGACTTGGTGGTCCTCACTAGCTGAAATTGCTAGAATGATAGCCGAAACTTGCTGGAATGTGATAGTTTATTCATAATACATTTTCAGGTGTTTTACATTCCATGGCCTCTTGAGTTGTTCTTAGTTTGTATTTTCTAACCAGTATGTTCCTAGTTTATTGATTTTAACCACTTTGGATGGCCCTTCCCAATTTGGGTTTAATTTCCCCGCACCTGATTCTTTTGTAACAAATAGATCTTTCTGAGTACTAGTCACCAATTTTGAATGCACGGGGTTTAACTTTCTTATTGTAATAGTTGGCCGCCATTTTGATTGAAGTTTTGTCCATTTTTTCTTCGAGAAGATATAGTTTGATGCGCAGTGCTTCATCATTTCCTTCCAAGCAGAACTGTTTAGCTCTGAAGGTGGGCATGCCAATCTTAACTGGTACCATTGCCTCGTGGGCGAATGGTTTTTTTTGTTGTCCTATAGGTTCATATAACCATAATCCTTTTGCTACTGCAAGTTTTTTCTTGACGACCTCAAGGATTGTTCCGTTGGTGACTTCAGTTTGTCCGTTTGCTTGTGGATGACCAGGTGTGAGAAGTGGTGATTGATGTTCAGGTTCTCACATAACTTTTTGACCTTTTTGCCTTTGAATTGGGTCCCATTGTCAGTCACAACTGTTCTGGGAATTTTGAATCTGCATATTATTATTTTTCACAAGCAGTTTTCGATCTGAGCTTCTTTTATTTTAGCCAGTGGTTTTACTTTTACCCATTTGGTGAAGTAGTCGACTGCTGCAAGGAGGTATTTCTTCTTGTCGGAGAGTAAAAGCGGAAAAAAAATATCCATTGCCCTTTGCGAAAATGGCCATTGATTACTTTTTAGGATCATGTTATGATCTAGCATGTGTGTATATGAAGCAAATCATTGGCATTTATCTCACAACCGGAAAAGTTCGTTGGCATCCTTTTGCATTATTGGCCAATAATACTCTAATGTTAGGGCCTTGTGAGCTAGTGTTCTGTCTCCCAGATGATTCTCATATATGTCGAAATAAATTTATCGAAGAACATAGTCGGCGTCACTAGGTGATAGACATCTTAGCAGCAGGCCTATAACATGTCTTTTATACAACCTGTCACTTATCAACATGTACTGTGTTGCTCCATTCCGCAGATTACGGGCCTCAATCTTATCTACTGGCAGAGTTTCGTTCTATATGTACGCCAGAATTGGAGTCATCCAATTGTCTTCTTGATCTTTTGCACATACTTTATGTGTGTCGTTTTCTAGGATTGAACTTTCTTGTACTGTGATAAAAGGACTAGCGACTTCTTTTGCATGTGATGCTTCCTTCGCCAGACTGTCGGCTTTGTGATTGTTTGCCCTGGCACAACATCGAATGATGACTACATTGAAGCATTTGATCAGGTCGATTGCATTATGATGGTACGCTTTCATTTGTCCATATTTTACTTGGAATTCGCCATTCAATTGCTTGACTACTAATTCAAAGTCAGTGAAATCACCACTACCTTTTACTTCGAGATGTTTAGCTAACCGTAGTGCGGTTATTATCACTTCATATTCAGTTTCGTTGTTGGAATTGTTGAAATTGAATTTGATAGCCTTTTCCAAAGTCATCCCATATGGGGTATACAGAATAATTCCTGCTCCACTTCTCTTCTCGTTAGATGCTCTATCACAACGCTGGATCCATCCTTGAGGGTGGAATTTAGCAATTTCTTGTTCTTAATCATTGCCCGGCTGATATTTGCTACCACCTGTAAACTCAGCAATGAAGTCCACAAATATTTGAGCTTTTTTTTTATTGTTGTTTTTGGAGCATAGTTGATGTTAAACTGACCAAGCTCTATCACCCATCTCACCATTCTGTCAGACAATTCTAGTTTGTGCAATACTTACTGAAGTGGATGTTCGATCATTATAGTGATGGAATGGGACTAGAAGTAGGGACATAGCTTTCTGGAAGACATGTCCAACGCTAGTGCTGATTTTTTTGTGGCGGGATAGTTAGTTTCTGCATCCGCAAATTTTTTGCTGATGTAGTAGACTGGCTTCTGAATTCTTTTTTCTTCACGTATCAGTGCGAAATTGGCTGCGTGTTCCGATATTGATAGATACAAGTATAACGTCTCACCTGTCTTTGGCTTTGAAAGTAATTTTGTACTTCCCATGTACGCCTTTAGGTTTTAGAAAGCTTGTTCACATTCCTTATTCCATTTGAATGCTTTGTTCCCTTTAAAAATCTTGAAAATGGGGAGGCTTTTATCTGATGATTTGGATATGAACTTATTGAGGGTTGCTACTCTGCCGTCAAGGCTCTGTACACCTTTGATGTTGGTGGGTGATTTCATGCTTAGGAGTGCTTGTATTTGTTTCGGATCGGCTTCAATTCTTCTTTGGTTGACCATGTACCTAAGGAATTTTCTAGACTGTACTTCGAAGTACACTTTTGTGGATTGAATTCTATCATGTACTTGCGGAGCTGGGAGAAGGCTTGTTGTAGGTCTTATATGTGCTCGTCTTCGTGCAAGCTTTTTACTAACATATCATCGATGTATACTTCCATGGTCTTGCTAATAAGATCTTTGTACATCCTATTGACCAGGCGTTAGTACGTTGCTCTGTTAAATCCGAACGCCATCACCTGTTTAATCTAATCTTTGTACATTCTATTTAATCCGAACGACATCACCTGGTAGCAGTACGTACCTCTTTCTGTTATGAATGATGTCTTTTCCTAGTTTGTTTGATGTATCTTTATTTGGTTGTAGCCAAAATATGCGTCCATGAAG
Source organism: Berberis vulgaris (assembly GCA_963556465.1). Lineage (NCBI taxonomy): Eukaryota > Viridiplantae > Streptophyta > Magnoliopsida > Ranunculales > Berberidaceae > Berberis > Berberis vulgaris. Next base: position 41,280,210 of record OY747128.1, read on the forward strand.
CTGAGGAGTCCATGTCAAGATGTAGCATCTACTATCTGATCTATATGTGAAAATGAAAAATTGGTTTTTTGGGCAAGCTTTGTTGTGATTCGTGTAATCCATACAGAACCTCAACTTCCCATTTTTCTTTTTGACCAGAACTGTGTTGGCTAGCCATTCTGGGTAGTGGAACTCCTTGATCATTCTAGCACTCAACAAGCAGTACACTTCCTCATTGATGACCTAATTGTGCTATGGGGCAATTGGACTTATTTTATGTCAAATTGGCTTTTTGTTTGGGTTGACTTCTAGTCTATGTGTGATGATGGAGGGGTCAATACCCACCATGTCCTTCATTATCTAGGCGAATATGTCATGATTGTCTTCCAACAGTTGGATCAATTGTCTAGTCAGCTCCGAATGGAGTTTTGATCCGATTCAAACAGTTTTACTGCCTTCTGGACAATCAAGGTGGATTATTGTAGTCTCTTCTTCTGGTTGGCCAGTGTTCGGCCGTCCACATGAGCTGGTTGGGGCTGCATTGTTATCTGGTAAGGATTGATCTGTCTACAATGGACTGGGTGGCTGCTGTGACGACTCCCTTAGTCCTGACTATGATTGTTATTTGTTGGGAGTCTTAATTATTGAATAGTGACATTCACGTGCAGCTGGTTGATCAGCTCTGATGACCCTAACATCATCATTGATGTGATACTTGAAACATTGGTGCATGGTGGAGGATACTTCACCTATTTCATGTAGCCAGGGTCTTCCCAGAAGCATGTTGTATGCTGACGGGGCATCCACGACAAAGAAGTTTGTTAATAGGACTCGTTGTTAGCTAGGTGCTCCTGCCACTACTGGAATTCAAATTTGTTCGAGTAGGTAACATTGTTCACCACTGAAGCCCACCATTGGTTGGTTGGAGGGTGCAAGTCCTTCCACGTTGAAGCGCATTGTGTGAAACGCTGCTATATACAAGAAGTTGGTGGAACTCCATGTGTCGATGAGTACTCGCCTGACTTCCCATTTTGCTATTGAAATTGATATTACCAGAGCGTCATTGTGGGGAAAATGAACAACCAACATATCTCTTTCGGAAAAAGTCAAAGTAAGGGTTGGGTAGTCTATTCTGGCATGTTGGGTGGGAAAATCATGGTGATGTGTTCTGGTTCACAATTATCTGACGGATCGCTTTCATAGACTGTCTCTGATCTCCGTATGTTCCATGTAAGACGTATATCAACCCTCCAGCTTGTTCATCTGGTCTTGCTATGGAGTCCATCTTTTATTTCCCTTGGACTATTTTTCATTAGTCCGACGAACTCATAAAGTCGTCCCCTCTGAACCCAGTATTCAATTTCCTTTCGCAGATTGTGGTAGTCCTTGTTATCGTGTCCATGGTTTTTGTGAAAAGAATAATATTTTCTCTTTTCTCGTCTTGACGGATCTCCCCTCAGTTTGGGTGGCCACTTGACGTCTTCCCAATTTGGCATAGTTTTCAAAACCTTTGCTAAACTTGTTTTTAAAGCAGTGTATAGCTTGTAGTTCATGTCAACTGATTTAGTTGACCGTACAGGCTTTACTCTACCCAATTGTAGCTTTTCGAACTCATGTTTGCCATAGTCGGGCCTGCTACCAGTCCGATACCTTTTGGGATGACCGTTGTTCTCCCGCGGTCTATCATCTCGCCTCTTGTCTTCTCTCCTTTCCCAATTCATTGGGAGAGAATTTTTGTTGGCCTCGTTGCACTTCTTTGCATTTGTGCACTCTTTAACAGGGCTGCTAGAGTTAGGAATTTGTACAACTGACCTCCCTTTAATCCGGAGGTGAAGGTAGTCACAACCGTGTCATCACTTCACCCATCAATTATAGTCAACTAGTTAGTGAATCGTGTAATCCATGAAAGTCTCGTTAGATTTTTGCTTGATGTGAAGTAAATATTGTGGACCCTTTCTGATCCGCTGACTCCCAATGAATCTAGTGATGAAGGTTGTGGCCAGCACTTGGAAGTAGTTTATTGACCGTGGTGGGAGGCTGTTAAACCAATTACCACCCTAGACGTAAGGCTGGTTGGGAAGCTTTTACACAGGGTAGTGTCTGAGTTTTCTTTTAGCGCCATCATATAGTGAAAGTTGCACGGATGATCTGATGGATCGATGGAACCATCATAAGGTTCAAACTTTGGTGGGGTGAACTTCTTGGACAGAAGAGTGTTCATGATCCAATCAGAAAAGGGTGGCATGGCAAGTTCATACAACATGTTTGGATCCATGACTCCAATCTTGAAATGGATTTGTGAGCAAGTCCACCAGCTTTGGATCCATCGTCTTGTGGTTTGTTTGTTTCTAGGTTGGACATTTGAAGCTCTGTAGGAATTTATTGGTTCTCTTGAAAGCGATTGGCAGAGTTTTGTTGAGGTGGACCACTGGCGTGCTTAACAAGTTGAACACGCTCATGTGTCAGTCTCTCGATTACTTTGGTGAGTTGGGCTATGTGGTCCAAAAATTGATCCACAAGAGGGTCCATTACTATTCGTTTCACTAGAATGGTGGGAACCACCAGATCTTGTTGTGGCAACTCACTGCTTTGTGCTCCTGGTTCCCTCAATGCTAAATTGGGGATGTTTCACTTGGTAGTTGAGTTTCGCCAATGGGATGCTTATCCTGTGTATTGCCAACATGATAGCTGGTAGGGGTTCCATTTGCATTATTTTTCTAGTTGCTGGTTTGTTTTAAGGGAGCTACTAACTTTGTTTTTTAAAGGAAATTGTTGTTTCCCACGGATGACGCAAAACTGATGCATCCAAATCGGGGATAGATTGCCAAATACTACCTTGTTGGTGGCCGAAGGCACTCCGATGCTTAAGTCAGTAAACCGAGGAAGAAGATGAACTTAAAAAAAATATTTGTAGGGTTTTTCATACCTCATTCTTATTTTCTCTCCTTTACCTTATATAATAAGAGTAATTAACTCTGTGCGTGATTTAAGCATGCATGGCACAATGAAGGAGGACATTTATCATAACAATTTCTTCCTTCATTGAGATACGTCCTTGGGGGAAAGACTCCATCCATGACTTTTCTCCTTCATAACGTCCTTGTCATCTGGGGAGAGATTCGTCGGGCCTGAGATCTGGGCCTTTAACCTAGACCATGGTCTATTACTTATGTCTCTTTGGGTATTAGTGATCAGACCTGTTAATTGTCCCTAATGAGAGATGATTTGTGCCACCTGTTCTTCCATGATAGAATGGTTGTTTGATGTATCATAAGTGTATAGTCAAACATAATAACAAACGCCTCTCAAAGAAAATCTCTTGCTTAAAAAATAATTTTCCTACTCAACCCAATTTTGTGCATGTCAAACAAGAAAAACCCCATTTGCATGAATCAGCCCAAGACAACAAAGAACCTCCCCAAATCCCCAAAGGTTGAATTCTTATTAGAATACATAGAGAAAGTAAAGAGAAAGAAATATTTAATGGTGTTGTTGAGTTGATCTTGTTGTTGTTCCTATTCCTGTTGCTCCTTCCCTAACTGATCTTGAGGATCAACTTCTTCTGTTTTGACGTACTAGAGTCTCATTATCCACAACAACATTTTGACTAGCACCCTTGATGTTTTTATTGTTAGGAGTAGTGTTACTCATCTCCTCCATTCTCTATCTTTCTCTTGCCAAGATTTAGGATGATGAAAAATATGGAAAATCGCAAAATGAATATTTTGAGGCTAATGATCAAAAGGGCAAAGGGTAGGAGAAGGCTGGCTAATTACGAGGTTGTGTATTTTTCTCCCTATACTTTCAATTTCTAATTTGGTAATAATAGAAGGCGTATTGTAGGAGAAAGGTTTCCTCGAGATATATCATACAAATCTTTAGGTTTCCTTCGTGTGATTTGAACCCTTAATTATATTTTATTAAACATTATGACAATTAGGCGTTTTGGTCTATATAAAAGATCAAGTGAATCATGTGCAACATTTTATAGTCAAAATAGTGTGACTGTCGTTGACAGTCAGTCTTGAGGGTACCTCTAATTTTTTTTTTAAAGTTGAGGGTGCTTCTGTGTTTCGCATTATGAATTATGATGTGGAGGCTATCTCTTAACATCCATTCAAAATTAATAGTTAATATAACTAAGAATCCATTTTTTTTGGAAACTTAACTACACATTCCATCGTGTTCAACCATCACTGTCCTAAAAAAGTTTATATTTCGATTACATAGTTCTTCTTCACCACATTGAAAAAATGGGATGATTTGATATGATTTGATATAGTGACTATCAATCCGTTCCGAGGGGGCGCACCAGCATGTAAAAAGCCATGTTTGAGACCAGCCTGTGCTTGCTTGTTCCTAGTGCCATCTAGCATTTCTTATCTTACCAGGGCATTGCCCCGGCTCAGATGGTGCCGAGTGGGTGGAGCATTATGATTGCCACTCTGATTAGGGAAAAGGATATCGGACTCCATCTTTCAATGAAGCTACTTCAGTCTCTAACTTCCATCAAGATGAATAAGTGTGACGTTTACTGGTTGGTGATTCCACCTTGTATGAGCCGTCGGTTTGATGGCCCAGAGGACTGGCAACTATATTGTTTTTAGGCTCTGTGAATTTTGGGTATTTCACCTATGATGGTCTACTGACCCTCTGCTGTTTTGGGAACCTCCGTAAGTTCCCTTGTTTTTTCTTTTTTTTATCTGTCATTGTCTTACTTATTCATTGTTTCCGACTAGGGCTGCATGACCCTGTTGTTATTTCTCCTGAGATGAAAATGACGAAAGCTGACTTCCTTGCTCTGTCGTTGATGCCTATCCTGGATGTTGTTCAACTGGAGAATATTAAGGGGAGTGGTATATTTTCCAGTGAGGTTAGTGCATGGGGCGGATCCTGACTCCTCATACCATTTCTTCTTCGAGTGGCAAAGTACAGTCACCTGGATGACAAAAGAGAAAGGTGCCAATAATGCTTAGCCCGTCATAGAAAAAAGCTCTGGAGGGATTGTTTTCTCCCCCTCGTCACTCTAAAAGGATCAGGTTGGGATCCACTCCGCCTCATGCCATTCATTTGAGTGTGGAAAGGGATGTTGTGGACTTGACCATTGGTAAAGATGAGTCTCTGAAAGCCCCAACAAAAGTTGAAACAGGAACGGACCAGCTGAATTTGGATAGAGCCACTTTTGGTTTGCCTGCGAGTCAGACAGCTGTAGTGGAACAACCCATTCTTGTAAGCATTGCTCGTGATCTCTCCGCTGATCTGAGGACTATCTCCGCTGATTCGAGGACTAGACCTTGTTCGGGACTCCTCTCCCTGTCGCTGACAAGGGGTAGCGAGTTTCTTCTTCTCCACTAAAAGATGTCAGAAGAGGATTGAGATTGGCTTCTGATCCCGAAGAGTTTTTTTTGGTTAACCGACAAGCTGCCATTGAAGGAGGTGGCAACAAGGAAGCACCTTGATCGGGGGCAACAACTTCTGAAGCTAGTAAGTTGACAACATAGTTGATTGTCGTTTGATATTTAGTCATGCTTTATTGTTCATACCCGCTTGTGTTTTCTAATCAAGGGATGGCTCACTTAACCCAAACTAACATGGCAGGTACTGAGATGGAGCCTGTGAGGGACAGGTTCTTTGCTTTGAAAAAAAGTTCATCGAGCAGCAGACATAGTTCTCGGATGCCCTTAGCAGGGCAGATTTGCTAACAGAACAGTTGACTGCTCAGTCTGACCCGAAGGTTTAGCTAGCCGAGGCCCAGAGGAGTCTAAACAACGCACTGGCTGATCAGTCAGCCTTAGAGTATAAGCTAAAGAGGGTCCATGCGAATCTGGATGAAGCCCAGGCTGCCCGAGCAGAGCTATTGTCTGAGCTAAAAGGTCCTCAAGAAAGCTGGGACAAAGCAGTAGATTAGCAGACTGCGTTCGCAGATCGCTTGGCAAATGTCATGAAGTTGTCGCTAAAACCCAGAGTGTTTTGGACAATGAGCACGTTGAGGTAGCCCGCCAAAAGGGTCTTCACAAGTCCCTTCAGGCACAACTTTCTGTGCTCACCCACCGAGCATGCACGTCGTGTTAAGGAGGACCACAAGCTGACGGATTTTGAATGGAACCTGACCAGGGTAGTCGAGGAGCTGAATAGCTCAAAGGCATGGGGGGATGCTAGGGAGAAGCGCTTCTTGAGGTTACCAATAATGCTCAGCTTAGTAAGGTTGTTTCTGCCTACAAGCATCATACTTACGCACATTTTGAGGAAACAGGTGATTCATCCTTTGGTATGCGGGGTGGCCCATGAAGCTGCTTCTGACTCTGTCTTTCAAGGAGATGTTCCTGATTCTATTCCCGCTGTAGGACAGATTTCTTGTATTGGGAAGAATTTATTAATGAAAAAATATCCATTTCCTTGTTGTTCGCACTATGGTTGTCATACTTTCCATTTTTAATTCCAGACTGAGTTGACATGTGTATCCACCCCTACCTGAAGTAGGGCTTAGTTTGGACTAGAGCCCTTTCTGAGCTTGTCTGGGATCATAATCTGGCAATAATATTAACTTAATCTTCTGGGAGAGTTAAGTTGTAGGGTATTCATCCTTATCCATTCGGGTTATGTTGCCTTAGTGACATAATTATTTCCTCTCAAAGGAGTTGAACTCGTGCAAATTTTGTCCAGGCATTGATGGCTGGACTTCCTTGAATGTCTCTGACCCCGTATAGCAGTTAAGGTGTTTAAGAAACCACCCCTTGTCTAACTGGGTTTTAGTACCATGTGTCCATGTTAGTCCTGAGGAGGACTTGGGTTGTAGAGAAGTCGCCCCTGCCAATCTGGGCTAGACTTCCATAATAAACCCCAATCCTAAATAGGAGTTGGATTATGGAGAAACCATCTTCATCTGAAAATTATTTTTGTTTCATACTGGCTCAATCTCAATAAGGACTTGAGCTGGAGAAAATTCGTCTCTGCCCGTTTGGGCTGGAATTTTATAATGGCCCCAATCTTGAACATGAGTTGGGTTATGGAGGAATCATATTTGCCCAAACGAACTAGATTCCTATATTTTTCTGGCTCAATTTTGAAGAAGATTTGAGCTGGAGGGAAGTCATTTCTGCTCTTCTGGGCTAGACTTCCATAATGGACCCCAATCCTGAATAAGAGTTGGGTTTTGAAGGAAGCATTTTTGCCCGAACTGGCTAGATTCTTGTATTCTTCTGGCTCAATTATGAAAAAGGCTTGAGCTGAAGAGAAGCCATCTCCAAGTCTGGGTTAAACTTCCATAATGGACCTCAATCCTGAACAAGAGCTGGGTTGTGGAGGATTCATCTTTGTCCAAACGGGCTAGATTCTTGTATTCTTCTAGCTCAATTATGAAGAAGACTTGAGCTGGAGAGAAGTCATATCTTCCTGTCTGGGCTAAACTTCCATAATAGACCCCAATTATGAATAGGAGTTGGGTTGTAGAGGAATCATCTTTATCCGAACGGGCTAGATTCCTATATTCTTCTAGCTCAATTCTGAGGAGGACTTGAGTTGGAGAGAAGTCATATCTGCCCTATTTGGGCTAAACTTTCACAATAGACCCCAATTCTTAACAAAGTTGGGTGGTGGAGGAATCATCTTTGCCCAATCAGGCCAGATTCATGTATTCTTATAGCTCAATTCTGAAGAAGATTTGAGCTTGAGAGAAGTCATCTCTACCCTGTTTCGGCTAAACTTCCATAATGGACCCCAATTCCGAATAAGAGTTGGGTTGTGGAGAAATCATATTTGCCTGAACGGACTACATTTTTGTTAAGCGGACTATGTCACTTGTTGGGCGATTTGTCGATATTCTCAATAGAATTAGACATAGCCACTGTGCGCCATCTTGGTCAGTTAGATTAGATCATCCTAGTGCAGTGAATCGTAAGCTGACTGATCTCAGTTCGCCTCATAGTACCATGGTTCCTTTAGCGGACTATGTCACTTATGCAATAAGTTGTCATTGTTCTTAACAGGATTAGGTTCGGCCACTGTGCACCATTTTTGTCCCCGTGGTCGGACCAAGCCTCTTCGAGCTGTGAGCTGTCCGTGGACAGGGCTCGGCTCGCTACTCAGTACCTTGGTTCCTTAGGCGAACTAGGTCACTTATGCAGCAAGCTATCATTGTCCTTAACAGGACTAGGCTCGACCGTTTTGCACTATTTCAGTCCCCATAATTGGACTAGGCCTTTTTTGCGACGGCGAGCTATTCGTGGAACAAGCTCAATCTGTCGTCTGTCACCTCAGTTCCTTAGGCAGACTAGGTCACTTATGCGGCGAGTTGTCGACCTCTAGAATAGGACTAGGCTCATCCGTTGTGTGCCATTTTGTTCATCGTGGCATGATCGGGTATTCTACTGTAAAAAGAGTTGAGTGTGGAATGAAGTCATATTTAAAGAAATTACCTTTATTGATAGTTCTTCTTCAAACTTATACATGACACTCTCCTTACCCAGACTCTCTGATCAGTAAGCCCTTGACCAATTGGTTCTTTTTTTTAGGGGGTCGAGTCGTCGTGGCTACTTGTCGGATAGCTTCTCGCCACATAATGGCATTCCCTTGCGGAGGACTGATCTCCCTTTATAGTCCCTATCTAACGTTGACATGGTATTTAAGCATTGGTATCGTGTGGAGACCACTACTCCCATCTGTTCTCTACTCCCCTGTCCTGAGCCTTAGAAGTTTGCTTGGCTTCAAGAGTGATATACTTTTATGCATTTTTCAGTAAGTCTGCCATATCTCTCGAGGGCTCTAGGGTGACGAAGTTGTAAAACTGACCTCCTCGGAGGCTAAAAGTGAAAGTAGTGACCGACGTGTTGTCGCTACAACCGTCGATTAAAGTCAGCTCGTCGTTAAAGCGAGTGATGTACTCCTTGAGCATCTTGCCTTGCTTCTGTTTGAGGCTTAGCAGATTGTGAGGCCATTTCCTGATATGTTGGCTCCTGACTAATTTGGTGTTGAATGCCTTCGTTAGGACTTGAAATGAATCAATAGATCTTGCTGGAGGATATGGAACCAGGTTAGCACAATTTTTTCAGGCTGATGGGAAAAGTTCTGCACAGGATGGCTTTTGAACTTTCTTTCAGCGCCATCACATGGTGGTAATGACGCAAATGATCTGACAGATTCGATGTTCCGTCGTCAAACTTGAGCTTTGGGAGGACAAATTTCTTTGGCTTGGCCATGACTTCTTTTGAGAATGGAGAGACAGTGAGATCATATAGGACATCTGGATTGGTCGCCCCCAATCGAAGCGAGTTCTTGACTGTGGTATTGTTTATCTTTGGGGCATGGTCCCCATGATCCTCGTCATCTCTTAAACTCCCTTGCTAGCCAACTCTCCACTTCTTTATGGGGATGTTCTCATTTCCTTAGACGCGCTCTCTGGCTTCCTCTTGGATTTGGGATCTCATCGAATTCCAGCTGTTCTCGGATGGCTGTTGTCGATCATAGGTGAGCCATTTTACCACCCCACTTGATGATCCATGTGGAGTAGGATCTGATCTATGTGGGGTCAACCACGATTGCCTTATTGGCTAGGACGTGCAACTATTTTGCTTCCTCGATCGGATCAACTTGGCTCTATGGCTGGGTTTCCCTAGCCGGAGCGTTGTTTGGCTCGGCAATGTTGTTGTGTGCTCAAGATCTGGTGTTTGTGACCATGTCTTGATGCACTGATGGTTAGTAAGAGCTTACATGTTTGTTTCAAGGAAACTCGTCGTCTTCCCCACAAACAACGCCAAACTGATGTGTCCAAAGTCGTCTTTGCTGATCTCGAACCTGCAAAATGAACCACGGTGAGCCAGAAACCACAATTGTGGCGGCCGAAGGCACTCCGATGCTTAAGTCAAGCGACGGTGCAATGAAAAATGTAGACTAGATGAAATTAGTATTGTGTATATGTACCTTTTCTTCTTCTCTTATCCCACCTTTTATCGTGAGTGTTTTCTCCTCTATTGTCCCTGCTATTGAGGGTGCGATGGAGGGAAAATATCTCGCCCTGAATTTTACTTGTGCATGACTGAATCTCTCTGACACTTGGCTTTGTTTGGGACCCAATGCTTGCTTGGGTGAAGAGTTGAGTTGTGCACATCGCTCTTAGGCTTGTGACAACTCAGAGACCAGTATTCGAGCCTTATTTTCCTGGGCCAAGCTCCAAGATCCGTGCCACGTAGGCTAGCGTAATTTGGCTTGGGTTTCTACATTACGAGCTGAACATTAGTTTAAGCATGGGTCCGCTTAGGACCATGTTGAAACCTTTCTCGTGTTAGGTTTGACCTATGCCACGTGTATGGCTACAATCGCATGACACATTGATGTCTCATCAACAATAAACATAGTTGAGTAGGGTGAAGAATCAAGCATCAGATGTCATTTGATAGCATTTGGATATCATGATTAGCCATTGCAAGCATGTCTCGAAATCAATGCAGTTATTCAAAAATAAAAATGCCATTGGATTTCATCCATTGTCCATCTAGATATTCGAAAGCGTTTTGAGAATAAGATAATACATTTAGAAAGTTACATCTAAATTTTCTCTGAAAATATTGCAAGACAATGTGAGTTGCATTCATCTATGGAAAGCAAACCAAAATATTCCAACAGTGTGTATGGACCTGTTATGTTATTGGCTTTGGTGTGTTCATAGAGAGAGGAGATGTATGTCATGCAGTCGATTTTTGCTCCCTGCTTGACCTTCACCTGCTGACCTACACAAGGAACGCACGTGAGCCAAGGACCACCGTTGTGGTGGTCAATGGCACTCTGATACTAAAGTCAAACAAGGATCTGAGGAAGGCTTGATGTTGTAAACATGGAATTTTTAGTGTACCTTTGTTCACCAACCTCATCTCTTATTTATAGTGCTGGAGTCCTGGTTCTTCTAGATCATTGGTGGCGTAGTTTAGGGAAAACGATCTTCCTGGAGATCCTTATCTAATTAGGAGTCATCTTGTGGAGGGAAGTTTCCATGTTAGACTTGTGATCCTAGATACACGAGAGATAGTTCCCAATTGGAGTGTTGTCCATAGATGAAAGTTTCCACATACGACGTATACTCTGGTATTTGCTTCCTAGTTGGAGATAAAGTCCTGCGGGCTTGCTCGTCTGAAGCTGATCCCCGAAATACTTGCCTTAACAAGTCTTATGGGTATTGGGGATGGATGTGAGACGCGTGGGCTTAGCAAGACATAGTCATTTGGGTCTGTCTGGTGGACTGCACTTCATGGGCTTGATGCCACTTGGGCCAGATCAGTGCTATGCTGACATTTGGGCTCCTAGAGATCATCATGACACGTGTACGGTGTAAAAGAGAGGATCTTTCGGTGTGTCATCAGCTGCTCCCACGAGTTAGTGGAGCATCTAGTCGGTCCACTACATCTCTTAAAAGTAATTGTACCATCGTAATACCTGAACCCGAAGCGTTGTCTCAAGCAGCACATAGCATTAATGAATACGCGACTGCTCAAGGAGAAGGGGTACAGTTTATATTTATTATAAATAGACGTTGTTTAAAGGAAGTTTTGTTTGTTTCTTTTGTGGCGCCTTCTTGTTTCTCCTTTGTGTTTTTTTTTGCCCGAGTATTCTTTTGCAAAGTTTGATTTGCACTTTCCTTCAATGGCAGCTATTGTCGAACTTATTCCTAGACAGGAGTTGTCTAATACTTGCCACAAGTTTTTTGAAGAGAGTTTGGTTGATGAAATCGTGTTAATTAGGTTGCGGGGCCTGTACCATGTTTCTGGAGATTTGGAACTCATCCCTGTGTTCACGGCTCGAACTCCAACTACACCCTAGGGGTATATAGAGCTGCACCGGGGTATGTTTGAATCCGGACTCCGATTCCCAGTACTGGACGACATTTGGCATTTCTTCCTTTCTCTTCAAATGCCTCCTGCTCGACTGGCTCCGAGCAGGTTTAAGATTTTGATTGCAATCCTCATTAGAGAGCATGAGGCTGGCCTTCGCTTGACTCCGGTGATAGTTCATTGTCTGATCACTGCTCGATTGGATTCTAGAGGTATTTGTGTGTTAAACACCTCTGATTGCTTGCATCCGGTAGTGGATGACATTGAGCCTTGACAAAAGTATTTGTTTCTGGCTTCAGCGAATTCCTCACACTTCAAGTTTGGTGGACGTCGGGTCCCCAGATTCTTCCAGTTTGATCTTAATAAGTTCGTTGTCGCTGTCTTACCATCTCTGATTCTGGATGTAGCGCTAACTTGATGTTTTGCTTCTTTTTCCAGAAACGTTTGTGACTCCAATCCTCACTGAGGAAGAAGAATTAATAGCGAGGGGGTTTAGTGATCTCCCATTTATGTCTGTTGAGGAGGTTATAATGTCGAAGCGGGTTGCTCAAATGTTCCCACGAGATCCTTGCTACACTCAGTTCACTGACTGAAGAGGTTGGAGGTCGTTGTTCCAAGAAAATAAGCATGGTTATGCCCAGCCTCTCAAGGTTTGCTGAGTTGGAAGCGGGCATGCTTCCTATTGTTCATCCTAAGAGGAAGCAACATGCTAATCGCGCTGCTTCTTCTTCCGAGCCGCCATCCTTGCCAGAAAATGGGCGCCTGTTTAGAGGCCTGAGTTATCTTTGTCTGTTCAATAGGTGGCCCAGGGGATCGTAGTCTCTCGCTGGATATTTTTGTCCCCCCTGTCAACTTAAAAGGGGAGCGTACTAGACCAAAAATCGACATCGTGAGTCACCATGGGCCCCTGGCGAAGGCTCGCGCTACTGAGTCACATGATTCTGTTGTGTTGCATCCCGATGCTCATGGGAGAGTGTTCACTTTGGAGAAGGCTTTCGCAAACTTGCGGATGTCATATTCGGATGTTCTCCACCGGGTAGATCTTTGACCGATCAACTGCAGGATTCCAGTGCTGCCGCGAACTTGGGGGACATGTAGACCGCGACGTCTAGGTCTGAAGCAGAATTGGTAACCGTAAAGGCTCAACTGAAGTCGACCTGGCTTCTACCCCGGCGGAACTGGCGCAGGCCTGTGTTGAGTTAAAAACGCTTAGAAGGTGTTGTGGACAAGTGGTCGTTTGATTTTCAAGCTCAGATTGCTGAGAGGAAGCGAGACGAGACCGAATGGGTTGTTATACGGCGTCATCTCAAGTCAGAAGTTACTGAGGGAGTTTGTCGTGTTCGGGAAGCAGAATGCTTATTAACATAAAAGCGTTCGCACTATGTTGCATTGGTAAACACAATGGATTTTGGGGCTTCAAGACATAAGTTGCAAGTGTCGTTGGAGGTCGTTCAGGGCAGGCCAGAACATCTAGAACTTATTAGAAAAGAGTGCACTGGTCTTGACCTCGACTTTGCCTATTACAAAAGGTTGCTTTTGGAACTATCATGCTGGAAGAATGCCCTGGCTCTTCGGGACAGACCGTCAAGGAAGCCGTTTTGTCCTCTGTTGTTCCAAAATAGTTTTAATGCCTTTCTCTATTCAAAAACAAAACTTTTAATGAAAGTCATATTTTGTAACTTTTCCATTTTGTCTTGTACTATTGTGCCATTATGTCTTCCTTATAAGCTTTTGACCCATGTTGCAGGCCGTGAAATAAGTATTTTTGGGCCCTTCATGCTGGCAGATGTTTAGTGTTGTTAGTTGAGTTGCATCGAAACTGACTGTGTTGGGCGACCTCTGTCTACTGATGAGTTGATATGATCCCTAGCGAGTTACCACCACAAGTTTTGGAGCAGCCGCATATACTCTTACCCCTAAGCCAGCGTTGTTTGTGCACAGTGGATTGGGCGTTGGGATGTCCCAGAAGCCGTCGATATTAGTAGGAACTTACTAAGTTTACTTGGTGAGGTTTGGAAATCATCGTCTGTTGGGGAGTCGTCGTCAGCAGGCGTAAGAGCGCTAACTGAGCTATAATCAAATTCGACAACCATGGTCTGTAGAAGAGCAGTCTCCCTGTGGCAAGGCGTCGACATCAGTTGGAACTGACTAGGCTTCCACATTCCAAATCTTCTACACCCGCGCAGAGCGAGATATAGATTTGGGAGTTGAAGTTGAAAATTCAGCGACTATGGTCTTTAGAAGAGCAGTGGTCCCGTGGCAAGCCGTCGACATCATTTGGAACTTACTAGGTTTCCACCTTCAAAATCATCTACACCCGCGCAGAGCAAGCTACAAATTTGGGTGTTGACCAGAAGTTGTCGTCGCCTGTCGTCACTGAGTAAGCTTTCTTGATCGGGTTCGGCGATAATTGTCTGTAGAAGAGCAACGATCCCTTGGTGAGTCATCGTCATTAAGCGTGAGGGACAGACTAGACTCCCACTTCCTACGCCGTTGTCATCCATGCACAGTGGAATAGGTGTCGGGCATACCAAAAGCCTTCGTCATTAGTTGTGAACTGACTAAGCTTACCTGGTAAGGTTCGGCGATCATTGTTTATAGAAGAGCAATGATCCCTTGGCGATTCGTCGTCATCAAGCGTGAGAGCACTGACTAGACTCCCACTTCTTAGGCCGTCGTCATCCGTGCGCAGCAGACTAGGCGTCGAGGCACACCAAAAGTCGTCATCATCAGTCACAAACTGACTAAGCTGATCTGGTAAGGTTCATCGATCATTGTTTGTAGAAGAGCAATGATCCATTGGCCAGTCATCGTCATCAGGCATGAGAGCGCTGACTAGACTCCCACTTCCTAGGCCATCATCATCCATGCATAGCGGACTAGGCGTTGGGCGTACCAGAAGCCATCATCATCAGTCACGAACTGACTAAGCTTACCTGATATGTTTTGGCAATCGTTGTCTATAATAGAGCAATGATTTCTTGGCGAGTCGTCATCATCAGGAGTGTGAGCGCTAACTAGACTCCCACTTCCTAGGTGTCGGGCATACTAGTAGTCATCATCATCAGTTGCAAACTCACTAAGCTTAGTTGGTAAGGTTCGATGATCATTGTTTGTAGAAGAGCAATGATCCCTTCGCGAGTCATCATCATTAGAAGTGAAACCAGTGACTAGACTCCCACTTCCTAGGTCGTCGTCATCCGCGTGCAGTGGACTAGGCGTCGGGCGTACCAGAAGCCATCGTCATCAGTCGTGAACTGACTAATCTTACCTGGTAAGGTTCGGCGATCATTGTCTGTAAAAGAGCAATAATCCCTTGGCGAGTAGTCTTCATCAGGCGTGAGTGCGCTAACTAGACTCCCACTTTCTAGGCCGTCATGCGCACCAGAAGTTGTCGTTATTAGTCGTGAACTGACTAAACTTACCTGGTAAGGTTCAGGGATTGTTGTTTGTAGAAAAGCAATGATCCTTTAGCGAGTCCTCATCATCAGGCGTTAGAGCGCTGACTAGACTCCCACTTCCTAGGACGTCGTCATCCGCACGCAGTGCACTAGGTGTCGAGCATAACAGAAGTCGTCGTCATCAGTCGCGAACTGACTAAGCTTACCTGGTAAGGTTTGACGATCATTGTTTGTAGAAGAGCAATTATCCTTTGGCGAGTCGTCGTCATTAGACATTAGAGCGCTAACTAGACTCTCACTTCCTACTCCGTCGTAATTCGCACGCAGTGGACTAGGCGTTGGGCATACCAGAAGCCGTCATCATCTGTCACGAACTGACTAAGCTTACCTAGTAAGGTTTGGCAATCATTGTCTGTAGAAGAGCAATGATCCCTTATGATCCCTTGGAGAGTCATCATCATCAAGCGTGAGACTGCTGACTAGACTCCCATTTCCTAGGTTGTCATCATCCACGCGTAACAGACTAGGTGTCAGGATGAATCTTTCGGATCTAGCCACAGCAGGATGATTGGACGTCACATTGGTTGTAAAGAACAATAGTAGAAGTTCAGTAAAAGCAAATATTTTTATTGATAATATTTTTTGAGGTGTTATACATTCCACAGTCATTTAAGTTCGGTATGGTTTACATCTTCCAACTAGTATGTACCCTTCCTGTTGACCTTGGTCACCCTGTAGGGCTCTTCCCAATTTGAGTTCAGTTTTCCTACGCCCTCTTCTTTGGTGTTCGGTTGGGGATTTCTAAGTATCTAGTCTCCCACTCTGAATTTGCATGGCTTAACCTTCTTGTTGTATTATTGTGCTATTCGTTGGTGGTAGGAAGATATCTTGGCGGAAGCTTGATCCCCCTTTTCCTCAAGAAGGTCTAGTCCGATGAGCAAGGCTTCGTTATTATCATCTGCTCTGAACTCGTCCATTCAGAACGTAGGCACTTCGAGTTCCACCCGAACCATAGCTTCTAACCCATAAGCTAGGGCGAAGTGTGTTTCTACGGTCGGGATCCTTTTGGTTGTCTGATACGCCCAAAGTATTCCTGATAGCCTTGAAACCCATTTTCCCTTCGCTGTGTCAAGTTTTCTTTCGATTGCTTCCAAAATCATTCGGTTAAAAACCTCTGCTTGATCGTTGGCTTATGGATGCCCTAGCAAGGAGAAATGGTGACTGATGTGCATACTTTCACACAATTTTTTAACCTTGCTACCTTCGAATTGCATTCCGTTATCGTTGACCAATACTCTAGGGATGCCAAATCTCCAGTTGATGGTTGCCCATTTGAACTTCTCTATTTGGATTTTCCCTATTCTTGGATAGGGGGTCTACTTCAATGCGTTTTGTGAAGTAGTTGACTGCCACAAGAAGGAACTTTTTACCAGCTGATGTTGGGAGTGGTCCGGTGATGTCCATCCCCATTGCGTAAATGACTAGGCACTAGTCATCGGTATCAGCGGTTGGGCAGGCATGTGCGTGTACGGCGCAAACCACTGACATTTGTCGTATTTACGGACAATATCATTGGTGTCTCGTGGCATCGTCGGCCAATAGTACCCGAGGGTTAGAGCTTTGTGGGCAAGGATTCTCCCACCCGGATGATTTGCACATATCCCGTTGTAGATTTTCTTAGGACTTGATTTGCCTTGGGAGGGGACAAGCATCAAAGTAGGGGTCCGGTTGTTGATCTTTTGTATAATTTGTCGTTTAGGAGAGTGTACCGCGCCGCTCTACTTACGAGTTTTCTGGCTTCGGTCGTCTCGACCAGCAGGGCTTCGCTTTTAATGTATTCGAGAATCAGAGTCATCCAACTCACCCTATCTGCTTGCAGCGCAAACATCGCTGGGCTCTTCTTCGTCAAGGCTTGTTCGATTAGACCGTTCAAGACTTCGGTGGAGGCCGAGGCTTCCTTAGCTAGCGCATCAGTTCTTTTATTGTCGTCTCGGGGGCATTATAAGAAAACATTTCTTGAACTTAATTATCACACGGAGTACTTTTCCGCAGTAGGCTATCATGCAGGGACTTTTACTGTTGAATTCTTCTTTGACCTGGTTGACTACTAGTCTTAAGTCGTTATACGTCATTAGCTGATCTATCTCGATCCCCTTTGATAGCTTTAGGCCGGACATGAAGGCCTCATATTTGTCTTCATTATTTGAGGCAGGAAAACCAAACCTGACGGCTTTCTCGGGGTGAAGCCGCTTAGGGAGCGGAGGGTGATTCCAGCTCTGCTTGTTTTTCCTGTTGTGACCCATCACAACGCAAGGTCCATCCTTGATTGTCTAAATCTTGGGCTTGAAGGTCTGCCCTTGGTTCTTCTCTACCGATAAACTCGGCAAGAAGTCTGCCAGCGCTTCGGCTTTGATGGTGGTTCTCAGGGCATAACTCATGTCAAGCTGCCCAAGTTCTACCGACCATTCTGCCAGATAGCTCTGGCTTGTGCAGTACCATGCGGAGCAAGTGCTTGGTCAGAACTGTTATAGAGTGGGCTTGAAAATCGGGCCTCAATTTTCTCGAGGATATGACCAGTGCAAGAGCTAGTTTCTCCAGGTTTGAGTAATGTGCCTCCGCTTCCACGAAGGTCTTGCTTGCGTAGTACACTAGTATTTGGGTTCCTTGGTCTTAGCGCAAAAAGACTAAATTAATGACATGCTTGTAGACGGACAAGTATAAGTAAAGCGTTTCTCTTGTTGTCGGTTTTGAGATCAGTTCGGGGCTCCCCATGTATGCCTTCAAATTCTGGAAGGCTTGCTCACATTCTTTATCCCATGAGAATCCTTTGCTTCCTCTCAATATTTTGAAAAAAGGAAGGCATTTGTTAGACGATTTGGATATAAACCTGTTGGTGGGGTGTCTCATGTCGAGAAGATCTGAATTTGCTTTGGATCAGCTTCGATTCCCCTTTGGTTTACTATGTAACCTAGAAATTTCCCTGACTCGACTCCGAACGTACACTTTTGTGAGTTGAGTGTCATCTGATACCTTCGGAGTTGACTGAATGCTTCGGTGAGGTCTGCTATGTGGTTGAGGCTGTGGTGGTTCTTGACTAGCATATCATCTATGTAGACCTCCATGTTCTTGCCGATTTATTCTTTGAACATTCAGTTCACCAATCGTTGATATGTTGCACCTGCGTTCTTCAAGTCGAACGACATCACCCTATAGCAATATATTTCTCGCTAAATTATAAAATATGTCTTTTCTTGAGCCAGGGGATGTATTAATATCTAGTTGTAGCCCAAGTAGGCGTCCATGAAGCTCAGAAGGTTGTGGGAAGTTGTCCTTCGGGCACGCCTTGTTCAAGTCCGTTCAGTTTATGCAAACTCTCTACTTCCCATTTTTCTTCCTTACCAGTACGACATTTTCCAGCTAGTCTTGGTATCGTGCTTCTTTGATCATGTCCGCATTGAGTAACTTTTGTACCTCCTCATTGATATTTTATTTCTTTCAGGCGCCAAAGGACTTTTTTTTCTTCTGTCGTATGGTTTTCCTCGTAGGGTCTACCTCTAGGTGATGAGTGATCACTGAGGGTCGATTCCTACCATGTATCGCATGGTCCATGCGAAAACGTCCTGGTTCTGCTGTAGTAGCTTTGTCAGCTGCTCCGCCAACTCTTTGCTTAAGCGAGAACCTATCTGAACGACCCTATTGTTGAGAGGGTTGTCGAGGTAAACCGTGACGGTTTCTTCCTCCGGTTGATCGATGTTGGGTCTGCCCCGGGGGCTCACTGGAGCTTCATCGTCTGAGATTGGTAGCTTTATCCCAACTTCTTTGGCAAGATTAAGAGACATTCTGGCCGCAGGCTTAGTTGTCAGTTGAAAACTATCAGGCTGATGTGGGGTCGCGTATTGGAATTATCTGGCCGCTGCTTGGTCACCTCGTATGGTACCAACTATTTGATTGACTGGGTACCTGATGCACTGGTGCATAGTGGAAACTACTGCTCCTATTTGGTGTAGCCAGGGTCTCCTCAAAACAACGTTATAGATGGACAGTGCGTCGATCACTTTAAACTCTTGAAACAAGATTTTCTGAATCCAGGGCTCTCCCGTGACTACTGTTAGTTGTATCTTTCCCACCGAGTAGCGCTTCTCGCCGCTGAACTCAATCATCAGATGACTATCATGGGTTAGGGCCTCTTCCTTTAGCTGCATCTTGCAAAACATGGGAGGAATAGAACGTTCAATGAGTTCCTCATGTCCACCAAGGATCTCTTTACTTCCCAGTTTTCTAGGGAGATCATGACTACCAGAGTGTCATTATGTGGAAGCTGGATGCCCCGGAGGTCATTGTCCGTAAAGTCTAGTGGTATGGGAGGATCGTGACTCCGAACGCTTGACATCGTCGGTTGCCACATATCGCTCAAACCCTCATTTCCCTGAGGGCTCTTTTTTTGGACCTGTTTGATTGTTTTGATTCGGAATGTGCCCCATGGAGGAATATATCGTGCTTGCCAATTCGTACCTTACTTTCTCGTCAGAAGGGACAAAGGGTTTCTCCTCGGATTTGGCCTTTTTTTTGGCGGTCCGTTCCTCGTCTAGAGCGATGTAACTCTGTGCTTCCTTTACCAGGTCCGCCATATTTGTCGGGGGTCCAAAGTTAGGAGTTTATAGAACTTGTCATTCCTCAGACCGTCGGTGAAGGCTGCAACGACTATTGCGTTATTACAAACGTTGACGGAAGTCAACTCGTCATTAAAGTGTGTGACGTATGTTCTTAATGTCTCATTCGATTTTTGCTTCATGAATTTCAGTATCTTCATCGTTCCCAAGATTTGTTGTATATGGGATGATTGCAAGTTCATCCTAGGGTCCATTGCCACTGTCGCTTGCACGGGGGTGCGAGCATGTTCCCCTGCGTCGCCAGTACCACCGAGAGCGATAGTATAGCGCCAGTCTGACCGTTTGACATGTCCCCCTAGTCTCCATTGTTGTGGGATCTGGTGGTCACCATATTCTTGAACTTTGAAGAGAGATGATGTCAGTGCTTTGCTTGGAACTTTGTCGTCCCCATAGACGGCGCCACACTGATGCAGTTGATTTTCGCTCCCTGCTTGACCTTGACCTGCTAACTTGTTGACCTGCACAAGGAACGCACATGATCCACGGACCACCGTTATGGTGGCTGATGGCACTCGGAAGCTAAAGTCAGACACGGATATGAGGAAGGCTTAATGTTGTAAACAGGGAATTTGTAGCGTACCTTTGTTCACCAACCTCATGTCTTATTTGTTGTGTTGGAGTCCTAGTTTTTTCAGGTCATCGATGGTGTAGTTTAGGGAAAGAAATCTTTCGAGAGATCCTTATCTAATTAGGATTCGTCTTGTGGAGGGAAGTTTCCCTGTCAGACCTGTGCTCCTAGATACGTGGGAGATAGTTTCTAATTGGAGTGTTGTCCATAAATGGAAATTTTCATGTACGACGTATACTTTGGTATTTGCTTCCTAGTTGGAGATCAAGTATTGCTGGCTTGCCCATCCGAAGTTGATTTCCAAGATACTTGCCTTAATAGGCCTTACGGGTATTTGGGATGGCTGTGAGACGTGTGGGCTTAGCAGGACATAGTAATTTGGGTCCGTCTGGTGGACTGCACTTCGTAGACTTGATGCCATTTGGGCCAGATCAGTGCTAGACTGACGCTTGGGCCTGTTGTTCCTAGAGATCATCATGACACGTGTACAGTGTAAAAGAGAGGATGTTTCGGTGTGTCATCAGTATCTATGTAGTTTACATAAACTAGTGGAATAGTTACAATTTGTGTGCGCAACCACATTTTAAGTTTGTTTGTTCAACAATTCTAGCCAGCCAGGTTTGGTAGCTACTTTTGGGCAAAGTTTCGATTTTTTTATACTTCTGCTCCGTTTATAGATGGTGTTTGTAGTTGTATTTTAAAGAGAATGGGTAAAAAGTGTAAAAAAACCAAAACTTGGCTCAAAAGTGGCTTCCAAACCTAGCTAGCTAGACTTACTCATGTTTGTTGGAAATAAACATACAGGAAATTCAAGGGAAACAGTTTGCATAGGTGGAGTATTTGAACAGTATGATTAGGCAGACAACGATTTTTGAATAAAACCAAGTGTGCTACCTATCAATGTCTTGTAGAAAGCACGTTTTCAAAGTTCTTGAATGAAGTATTTGGACTGACTTCTGGAGCATTCTGACTCCATAATTCTAGAGAGCCAGGCCCGTGCCAAGCTTGGCCCAATACCGTTCATCATCCTAAAGATGTGCATCTCGAAGATGATGGACGATATTGAGACAAGCCTGGCGCAGACCTATCTTGTCCGGCCTGACTCTCTAGAAAAGTTCATTCTGACTTTTCCTTCTAGTTAGACTACTTGTTGTAAGTAGAAATAAAGACAAAAGTATACCTAAAGAATATAATGTGGTGATTTGGTAATATATATGAAATGAGCTCTTGTAGCCAAACCTAGTTGATTAAAAAGTGTACATACGTATAAGAGCTGTTTTACACAGCGAGGAAGCGGGCGAGGAAATCAGTGAGGGAGGGAGAGAGGGGACCGCGCATCCCCCTTGGGATGCGTGTCATCATTTTTCATGCGCGCATCCCGAGGGGAATGGGCGGTCCCCTCTCTCCCTCCCTCGCTGATTTCCTCGCCCACTTCCTCGCCATTTAGAATTGTAGGTTTGTTAGTGTTTCCCTTGTAGCCGACTAGCAACTAATAAGCTTTTAGGAGCTCATGTACGTAAACCAATCTATTTAAGGGGCGACAGTGATTTGCAGATTACAAGTGATGCCACAAAGATTGCATGTTTTAACAAGCTGCCAAGAGTCAGGAGTTTTACTTTGGTTAAAAAAGTGATTGCTCGCAACCAGTTGTAACTTACTCAAGAAATATGCATAATGCAGATTTAATAATATGCTAATAAAATGCATCTACAGACATTTTCAAAAGCTAAAATGATAAGCGTGTGTTGCAGTCATGTTTTATCATTTAAGTTGATGGATGGTTTCGATGTCGCAATCAATCAATATGGAGATTGCATGGACAAATCTTTCTTATAACTAACTTTGCAAGATGCGTGATCCCCACAACAACCACTAAATCCCATGATGAATATCAATCATTTTTCCAAAACTGCCACAAACTATAGGCTTGCTTGAGGAATGTGTAGGGTATCGGTATGCACCTAACTAGTCTTGTGGCATTATTTGTCAAAGCAAGAATGTTTATTGGAAAAATGATTTAAAAGCTCTAATTTTTATAATTATAGACTACATCATACTCTAACAATTGAAAATGCCAAAAAAAAACTTATTTTTAATGATTAAAGACTTTTAAAAGCCACAAACCTAACCCATGGTTTAAAAATAATTGAAAAGACATTCTTACCCTTTAAGTGATCAATTTTCAAAATTAATTCACCTTCTTAAGCCAACCATAAATTTACTTTCAGATTTTTTTTATTTTTATTTTTTTACTTCCAAATTACCCAGCAAGAATCGATCAGTTGTGTTTTAGTGACATAAAATCATTTTAAAAAATATCAAATTACTTTAAAAATTGCATATTTTGCTTTGTCTCAATGTAAATAGAATTTGAATACATAAATAACAACACCACATCAATGTGTTTAGGAATTGGGTATATTTGCCTTTTTACATATCTTTTAGTCATGGTTTAGGTTTGTGGACTTTAATAGTCATGAATTACAAAAGGTAGTTCTTTT
Source organism: Berberis vulgaris (assembly GCA_963556465.1). NCBI lineage: Eukaryota > Viridiplantae > Streptophyta > Magnoliopsida > Ranunculales > Berberidaceae > Berberis > Berberis vulgaris. Next base: position 41,303,145 of record OY747128.1, read on the forward strand.
GAGGCATTTTCAATTGTTATGGTCTTATATGATCTACAATTATAAAATTTAGGCCTTATAAATCATTTTCCCATGTTTATTTTGGGGGATTCCTGTAAGTTGTACTGCGGATGATTTATATACTTAACAAACTTTATTTTTTGAATAATAATGATTGCATGTTTGGTTTATCCAAAATAAGGTAACTTTGATGTACAGCTTACACGAATCTATCTTTCCTAAAATAAATTAATAAACAAAAAGAAAATGTATAAAGGATATGAACACTATATATATATAATCTAGCTTTAAAATGTATACTACACGAAACAATTTTTCAGACATTTTATCAATCTAGGATATATTCTCAAAGTTTTATCTTAACATTGCAGTAGCGACCATCCCTGATCTATATATCTTATAAACGAAAACTATACAATAATATGAAATATATATTTTTAAAATTAACCCAAAAATGACCTTGAAAGCCTCTTTTTTTTATTTCACCTCCAGTATAGAAGGGCAATTATGGGATTCCAAACTTTTATTACTTGTCAAAAAAATTGATATAAACACTAGTCGGGAGTACATTACGACTTTACCAGGAAAAAAAAACTATCCTAACAAAATAACCAAAGCTTAAATCCTACGCTAGAAGTAGCGAATAAAAATTTATCTTTAAAGCAAAACCCAGCCCAATGCTTTTCGAGACCATGTTCCAATTAATTTTGAAACAAAACAAAATAGCCCTGTTTACATCTTTATAACATCTGATGCAGCAATTTGCATCCCAACAGACCCAAAAAACCAGCAAAAAACAGAGCAGCCCCACTGTTTTTCTCAATTCAGCACAACAACAACAGATCATCGTACTCTTCTTTCCAGTACAGAAAACCAAAGATCAGCTAGAACATCTCTTTACTCACAAAAAACATAATGCCATCCTCGGTTTTCCCAGTAAAAAAACTAGACCACCTCATTCCTTTATTATTGCCAAACTTTGACCTACCAAAAATAAACTCCCCTGTTTTTGGCAGGAGCAAAACAAAACCCACACACCATCTTCTCTTGTACCCACTCCCTTCGGCCTTCTAATGTACGTTGTTCGCCCACGGTCTAGCCTTACCAATGCTTTGGCTCTATTAGTTAAGGATTGATTCCCAAACACTATCCTCGACCGATCTCTTTGAGCCAAACTTGCTAATTCATCCGCCACTGCATTAACTTCCTGGAAAACATGAATACATACCCATTGAAATCGTTTGATGATGAAATAAATCTGACTTCATATAGAATTCAAGGACCAAGGAACATTAACTTCACATAACCATTCTTTTACCAACATGGAGTCAATTTGTATCACCACTTGTCGCCTATCAATCGACTCACAAATCATTAACCCTTCTAACAAAGCAACAGACTCTGCACTATTGTTAGAACCACGACCAATAAAAAATTGCTTAGCCATCACACAAATACCTTCCGAGTCCCAAATAATCCAACCCCCCCCCCCCCCCCCCCCCCCCGCCACTCATCCATCTTTTGTTGGACCATCCGTGTTAATAGCTCACCAATTTACAGACGGAGGTTCCCAATAGATGACCATTGGCTGCCTCATTATCACTAGTTTGGTTTTTAAGCTCAACGCATAAATAATCTCATATTTGCAAATTACGATCTACCCTTTGGAACCATATTTGCAACAGTGTAAATCTCCCTAGGTTTATGGAAGTGAATCCCAAATATGGGCTCAAAATGTTTCCATACTCTAATAGCCACTTCACTCTCTGAAAACAAATGTTTTGAAGATTCAAAAGTATGCCAATCACAACAGCTGCACTTAGAAGCAAGGCTATATCAAATCCTAACCGCATTCAATTGGGATCACCCACGAATAACTTCCATGTAAAAACCACATTCAAAAGGGTGCCAAATCAACTTAAATACTCTGTTATTCTGTCTTATTGGAAGAATCACCTCATATCAAGACTTGACACTGCATTTTCCATCGTTTGAACCTAGCCACATTCGTTGATCTCCACTGTTATAAAAAACCCCTTTGACAAAATTTGAAATCCTCCATTGTTGATTCTCAAATACTGGCATCCAGCCTAATAAAATCCCCAGTGGTCACATCATACAGAGAAGGCCACTCACAGTTTAGATCTCCACTCTGACTATAAACACCAGAACAACTTCAATTCTCCCCAAAGAAATTAATATCAACTCCTTTATCCACCAGCCAGGAAGTATTTTCAAACAAAACATCATGTTGCTGCATCATTTCTTTAAAAAATTTTGAAGCTTCATTCTTCACCAACAATGGACAAGAATCAATTGAATATTTTCTTCTCATAAACACCGCCCACAGAGACCTGGATTGTATTAAATTCCATAGAGATTTCAGTCTTAAAGCACGCAGAACCACCCTTAAATTTCTGACATTCAGCCCTCATTCACCATAAGGATAATCTATACTCGCCTAACTAACCCATTTTTTTACGTCTTCTTTCCACGTCTCCCCAAAAACAAAACTAGCAATCAACCCCCCAATATTATCAATCACTTTAGTGCCTAGTACCAAAGTGTATATAGGCATAGAGTTTAGCACATGATGGATTAAAATCAACTTAACTGCGGGTGTTAACATATTTGCTTTCAATAATGCAATTCTTCACTGAATTTTGTAACAATCTCTTAAAAAAATTTCCTTTGCCCTCAAAAATATGAACTCCCAAATATTTATATGGGGGCGATCTATGCACAAAACTTGTATGCATCTTAATCGAATTAATTTTTTCCATTGGCGAGTTTTTTGCAACCACAAACGAGCTTTTATTCTCATTAATCTTCTGCCCAGATATCTCACCAAACTTTTGCAAAATAAATTCATGTTGCCCTGTATCAAAGTTTTTCTCTCGTTTGGGTAAACACGAGTATCATCTGCGTACAATAAATTAATGATTGGGTTACATCTCATCGGAGTGTAATAATAACCAATCTTCCCCTTATAGAAGGCTATTGTGAAACCTTTGTTTAGCACTTCTGCAACAATAACAGACAATAATGAGGATAAGGGATCCCCTTGTCTGAGCCCTCTAGATGCTATGAAAAACCACACTTGGTGATACAATTAAAGATCAACAAACAAAACATGTTTTTAAATCCAAATCACCTCAAAACCTCGAATAAAAAACTCCACTCCACCCTATCATATGCATTTTCCATGTCAAGTTTTAATATTACATTTCTACCAAATGTTTTTTTCCCAATGTCTCGAGTCATTTCTTGCGCCAAACCAAAACTTTCTAAAATAAGCCTCCCTTTTACAAAAGCTCCATGTTCCTGCGACACAAATCCAGTAAAATCATCACCAAACAGTTGCACAGAATCTTACTAAAATCTTGTACACCACATTAGAGAGACTTATAGGACGAAATCCCCAAAATGGATTGGAGAATCTACTTTCGAAATTAAAGCTATAAAATTTGACGTAAACGCCCCTGGTAATGATTTCCCTGACATGAAACTTTTGGCTGCTTCCAATATATCTGTTTTCACTATATCCTAGCTTACCAGAAAAAACTGGCTGTAAATGTTGAGATTTGATTTGTCACAATTCTTGGAGTAAGTTTTGCTAAGATATTCAGTGAAGATCTCCGCATATTATGTGAAGATCTCAGCTTAATAGGCACAAAATAATCTCCTTTTATGTACAGCTCGTTAGAATAATCTCCTTTTATGTAGACTTTATTCTATACATGTATATATATAATCTTTGTAATGTTCAATAATCAATAAACAAAAATACATCTTTCATCTGTAAATTATCATGGTATCATAGCGTTGATCCTAACGTCTCTACCAAGCTTCCAAACACTTCCAACACTAACAAACCACAGACCAAGAAAACCAAAACACTAGTCATCAAACCATGTCTTTTTTCCACCATTGACCATCTAATCCTCTTTTATCCATGTCTTAAATCATCCAAGTATGATTCTTGTGCCAAAAGTTCTTGATAGAACCAACTATGCTATGTGGAGATGTTCCATGTTGGTGAGTCTTAGTGCCAAAAACAAACTAGATTTAAATATTCACTAATGGCAACGATGCGATGATATGGCTCTATCTTGGATTCTTAACTCTTTAAATCAAGAGCTTGCCAATAGTGTCCTCTATGTGGAAACTTCTTCTGAAATTTGGTTGGATCTGCAAGAATGATTCTCACATGGTGATTTTTCTCATCGCTATCTCAACATTCCATTGTGGAGTTAAAGCAAAACTAGGATTCCATCTTCACATATTACACCGAGATAAAAATGTTATGGGATGAGTTGAAAATGTACTGTCCAGCTATTCCGTGCACTTATGGAGAACTCAAACAACTGTCAAACAAAGAAGAAAAAGTAAACCTTAGAAAATTTCTTATGGGCTTGAATGAGACCGATTCAGCTGTTAGAGGGGCAATCATGTTTATGCACCCTTTAACAATTGTTAAGAAAACATATTTGTTTTTATGTGAAGAAGAAAAACAAAGAGGACTAGTTGAACACAAGATTACTAAATAGGTTCATGCCATGAATGTTAGACAATCAGATTTTGTTTCACAACAACCGGATTCTTCTCAAACTTGGATGCTTGGATCATAAAAAACACAAGGGTCAAAGAAATTGTTTCATTATACCTACTGTGAAGGAACTACAGATACAGTAGAAAGATGCTTCTATTTGTTTGGAGTCCCTATTGGATATAAACTTCAGGGCAAGGATGTTCAACCTGCAAATTGAGCTCGGAAGGTTTCTGCAAATCAAATGGGAGTTGAATCATCTCACAGTCACCAAGGCCGCTCAGACTTTTATCAACCTCTTCAATTCACTCATGAAGAATTCTCGCAAATCAAAGTCTCTTTTCAAAAGGAAAAATCCTCTGTCTTGGCCAATTATACAGGTAACTTTACTCAATTTTGTTCATCATCGACATCCCAAAATTTCAAGTCTCTTAACTGGTTTATTGATAGTAGTGCTACAAACCATATAGCTATTTCAGTCATAAATAAAGTTAATGTTCTTATGTCTTCTCAAGTCACCTTACCAAATAGTTCTTATGCAAAAATCATAAGTGTTGATTTTGCACATATTACACAAAAACTATGTGTTCATGATGTTCTATGTGCACCCTCATTTCATGTGAACCTTATTTCTGTCAGTAGACTCACATCTTACCTCAATTGTTCCATTCACTTCTTTCCTAATTTTTGTATATAGTAGGACCTACCTACAAAGAGGATGATTGGCTTGGGGAAGTAGAGTAAGGGACTATACTATTATATTTCACAATCATAGATGCATCCACCTTCACCAACCTCCTATCAAGTCTCTTTCCCATCAGCAGCTATTTGGCATAAAATACTAGGACATCCATCCAAATTGTCTTTTCAGTTTTTGTCCAAAAAAATTCCATCTTTTGTTCATGATCCTCAACATTCATGTGATGTTTTTCCTTTGGAAAAACAAAAAAGGTTATGTTTTCTTATAAGCTCTATTCAAAGTACTCATTCTTTTGATCTTATACACTGTGATATTTGGGGTTCACATAAAATTGAAACACACACCGGTGCACATTATTTCTTAAGTGGATTTAACTTATGACATTCAACTATGAAACTCAAGGCTTGTCAAAAATGTTCATCACTTTTGTCAACACACAATTTAACTGTCAAGTTAAAAGCATGCGGAGTGATAATGGTCTAGAATTCACTTCTCTAAAGACATTTTTCTCTACTCTTGGCATCATGCTCCAAAGTTCATGTCCACATACACCTCAACAAATTGGTGTTGTCGAACGAAAGCATCGAAACCTTCAAAATGTTTGTCGTGCCATGAGATTTCAAGAAAATTTACCATTGAAAATTTTGGGTGAAAGCTCACTTACTACCATTTATCTCATAAATTGACTTCCTACCCTAGTTTTGATTCATAAATCACCATATGAGATCTTATATGGAAAACCTTCCACAGATACACACCTATGCGATTTCTATTGTCTTTGTCATGCCACCAACTTGCAACCTTTGGCCAAATTTTCACCAAGAGCTAATCGATGCATTTTTGTTAAATATCCTTTTAGTAAAAAAGCCTACCGAGTTTATGATCTTACCACTTAACAGTTTTTCACTAGCCTTGATGTTTTCGATGAAAAACATTTCCTTTTTCCACTCCTACTTCATCCAGATCTTTACCATCAACCTCCCTACCAACTGTATCCCCTGACTTCAATGATATTCCAACTCCAATTTCATCCTCTACCCCTAACTAATCAATCGAGACACCTTCTTCTCAATCTCCCTCTCATGATCTCTCACCATCATCACCAAACCAAAAAACTTATTTCTTGCCATTATTTTTTCCTTCTCCAAAATTAAACACATTTTCTCCTATTCTTCGTTGCAGCAAGCAACCTCGATAACCCTTTGTTCTTCATTATGACTTTCATTGTGGCCAAGTTTGTCATCTTCCTCTACCACCGCAAGCAAGTCATTCTCTTCTCGGTCAGGTACTAAATATCATTGTCAAACTTTATTTTCTACCAGTCATTATCTCCTTCTCATCAGTTATTTTTAAACACAATTTCTAACACTCTTGAGCCTACAACATATGAATATGCATTACGTGATCCAAAGTGGTGTGAAGCAATAACGACTAACCTCAATGCTCTTGCAAATCAAAATACATGGTCCCTAATTCTATTATCTCCCAATCATCGTCTCATAGGCAGCAAATGGGTTTTTCAAATCAAATATAAATCAGATGGCTCAGTGGAACGGTGCAAAACACGCTTGGTAGCTAAGGGATTCAGTCAAAAAGAAGTCTTGGACTATCAAAAGACTTTTGCTCCAGTTAATAAGTTAACCACAATTTGTTGTCTCCTTGCCTTGGCAGTTGTTCGAAATTGACCACTATTTCAAATGGATGTCAACAATGCTTTCCTTCATGGTGATTTGCATGAAGAAGTGTACATGATGCCACCACCAAGATTTGTCGACAGGGGGAGAAGTTTGTATGTCGACTTCACAAGTCCCTTTATTGACAAAAAAAAGCGCCTATAAATTGGTTCTCTAAGTTATCAGAAGTCATTAAAATGGTTGGTTTCTCTCAGTCACACTTAGACCATTCTCTTTTTGTGCAATAAAAAGACTCAACTTTAACCATGGTTCTTCTTTACGTGGATGACATAATGATTATAGGAAACAATGACAAAACTATTCAAGATCTCAAGCTTTTTCTTCATAAACAGTTTCACATAAAAGGCCTTGGTAATCTCAAGTATTTTCTCGATTTGAAAGTAGCAAGATCAAAAGCTTGGATTGTCATATCTCAGCGAAGATACACATTGGAAATTCTTGATGATGTTGAACTTCTTGAAACTAAACCTGTTGACTTTCCAATGGAACAAAATTTGAGGCTTACAAATGATCAAGGTGAATTATTGAATGATGTTTCACGCTACAGAAGATTAGTGAGATGATCATGTATTCCGTGATCATCCCACTATCTTAGTGGGATTGTCACTCTATCTTACAATTACTCGACCGAATATCATGTATTCCATGAACATCTTAAGTCAATTTATGCACGCACCAATGAAACCTCATTGGGATGTTGCTTTTCATGTTATGAGATATTTAAAGAACAATCTAGGGCTCAATTTACTATTTTCTTCCAACAACTCTGTACAAGTCTGAGTTTATTGTGATACAAATTGGGCGAATTGTTTTATGAGAAGAAGATCTACATCAACTTACTGTGTATTTCTTGGAGACTCTCTAATTTCATGGAAGACAATAAAATAAAAAACTGTCTCCAGGTCATCTGTTAAAGCTGAGTATAGGTCCATGGCTGCTACAACATGTGAACTTACTTGGCTTAGATACTTGTTTAATGATCTGCAAGTTCGTTTGAAATTTGCTACATTGTTCTATGATAATCAAGCAACACTCCATATTGTTCTGAATCCTATCTATTATGAACGTACTAAGCATATCGAACTTGATTGCCATGCTGTGTGAGAAAAAGTCCAAACAGGTGAAAATATTACCAAATTTTTTTCCCTCTAAGTTGGTTGATGACTTCATTAAGGCTTTAGGAAGAAACATTTTTATGAAATTATTAAGCAAGTTGAACATTCTCGATATTCATGCTTCAACTAGAGGGGGAGTGTTGAGATTTGATTTGTCATAATTCATGGATTCAGTTTTTCTAAGATAATATGTGAAGATCTCATCATATTCTGCGAAAATCTTAGCTTAATAGGCATAAAATAATCTCTTTTTATGTATAGCTCCTTAGAATAATCTCCTTCAGACTTTATTCTATACATTAATCAATAAACATAAATACATCCTTTCATTATTAAATTATCTTGATGATACATCAAACCGTCTTCTGATCAGCACCATACATGTGTCATGATAATCTAGTCAACAGAACAAAGCAGACACGATTGCATGTCAATCCAGCAAGGTCCAAACAACGCTAAACCCATTATTGGCAGGATCCAGACAATCGGATCTGAATTACAATGAGCAAGTAAGCCCATACGTCAAGCAGTTAGGCCCAATACTCGCAAGGCCTCTAAGGCAAGTATCAGAGAGATCTACTCAGGACTGGCAGACCAGCAACACATTGGATCCGACTAGGAAACATATATTAGAGTATAAGTCGAGCAAGGAAACTTCCTTGCATGGACAACACTCAGAAAGGGAAACCTCTCCCGCAGATCTAGGAGCATGAGTCGTGTAGGGAAACTATCCTACATGGACAACTCCCAATAAGGACAAGATCTCCAGTAAGATCACTTTCCCTAAACTATGCCACCAAAGGTCTATCCGAACAAGGATTCTCACACTATAAAAGGGAGATAAGGTCGATGAACTTAAGTTATGCTACAAAAACCCAATTTACAACTTTAAGTCTCTCCTAAGCCTTATCTAACTTAAGCATCGGAGTGCCATCAACAGCGACACAGTGATCCTTGGCTCACGTATGCTACCTGTGAAGGTCTAGGTAAGTAGCAAGGAATGAAAAAAGGAATCGACTACATTAGTTTGGCGTTGTCTGTGGGGAACATCAGAGTTCCTCAGAAAAAGAAGTAGTACCACCTCTTTCGGAGAATCAGCGAGATGGTGACAACAAGGTCTTGCAACAATGGAGATGTTGTTGAGCCTTCGAACACTCAAACTGGCAGAACGCCGCCCATTCCATCACCGCCGTGGGAGGAACCTTATATGACCCCCGCACCGAACCCAAGGGGTGCCTACTCTCAAGACAGATGTAGCAAATTGCAGAAATTCTGGAGGTTCTCAAACAACAAAATCCTCCACCTGCATAGGGAGACCGTGAGCAGCGAAGGGCCTGGTCCCCAAAGAGTTCCAGAGAGCATGTTCAGGAGAGTCGTGATGCCCTAGCAGTTTCTCAATTGACACGAGGCGAAAGAATGGCCAATAAAAACCCAACGACCAGAGCTGACATGACGTCTCGCACAACTCCATCCGCAACGGGGCCACAAACCCAGACATGTTATTTAGTCTCACGGTCCCTCTGTTCATCGACCTTATCATTGACAAACCGCTGCCAAAAAAATACATATCACAGAAGTTGGAGTTTTACGACGGGACATGAGACATGTTCGATTACTTGTGCCACTTCCAGTATGTTATGGCACTCAAAAAAGGGTCTGATGCAATAATGTGTCAATCATTCCCTACAAACCTGAAAACGTCAGCACTTATGTGGTTCCACGGCCTCTCTCCGAAATCCATTAATTCATTCCAAACGCTGGCATTGGCTTTCCTCACATGCTTCGTGGGTAGCCAACGGCTCAAGAAGGGCATGCATTATCTGTTGACCCTAAAGCAAAAATAGAACAAGACATTGAGGGGGTACATAACTCATTTTAACGATGAGATGACCCTCATCGACGGTTGTGTCGTCACGGCTTTCACTTTGGGTCTGAAAAGGGGCAAATTATATGAATTCCTTACCTTGGACCCCCCCCCCCCAAACCAATAAAACAGACTTGCTCAGAGATGCCCAAATATACATCACTCTGGATGAAAAGTTGGCCGCTAAGAAAGAAGTGGAGTAAAAAAAAAAACCTATGCTCCAAAGGACAGGAAAGAGGGGGGAAAAGAAAGAGGACGGTGACGGTAACAAGAGGAAGCACACAGACAACAAGACCGATTCGAGCCGCACCAGGCAGGACAAGTCCTAGAATGACGTCGGGTCCTTGTCTGTCACCCCTCTCAATACCCGTCTGTCTGACATCATTGATTCCATCAAGTAGCAAGGAGACCCCACTCAGTGTGACAACAGCAAATAATGCGCCTACTACAAAGAAGGCGAACATGATACTGAGGATTGCAAAACCTCTTGGGAGAAGTCGAGTACTTAATCAGGAAAGGCAAACTCAAGGAGTTCCTAGGCTTGGACAGAAGGCAGAGTCGAGCAAAGGAAAGAGCAGTCGCTATCAAGAAGATTGAAAATGAAGCTCTTGGTGTCATTTACATCCTCCATGGGGTCGATCCCGAAGGAAAGCAATCAAATAGGTCCTACAAGAAGACACTAACTGAGATGCGGACACCATCTCAGTATAAGGATCGACAAGTGCAGCACGCACGAGTTCACAGCCTGCTCCCATCACTGACGTTTACGAAGAGGGATCTCCAAGGGGTACATTCTCCTCACAGTGACGCCCTGGTCATCTCCGTCCTTATCGCTAAATGGGAGGTACAGAGATCCTTGGTGGACACTGGAAGCTCACTAAATGTCATGTTCCTCACTAAATGTCGTGTTCCTACAGGTGAAAGATTTAACACCTGCCACCCACCCTATGGTCGGATTCAGCGGAGATAAGTGTTTTCCCATTGAGAAAATAATCTAATGGTAGTGGCATGAGAGCCATAGTTACGGAAGTACCTTGTCCAAGAGTTCATGGTAGTTGACGCTCGGTCCACCTACAACCACTACACCAAAAGGCCTGTTTAGCTACGGGGAGGTGGCCACGGCTCTAAGCCGTTGGTTTATTTGCCACGGCTAAAAACCGTGGCTATAATGGCCAACGGTTTAAAACCGTGGCTAAAAAAATAAAACCGTGGCCAAAAACACTACACCAAAAGGGTTGCCACGGTTTTAAACCGTGGCTATAACTGCCAACGGTTTATAATCGTGGCTAAAACTGCCAACGGTTTAAAACCGTAGCTATAAGATTTTCACTTTCGCGCTTCGGCGAAAATAGTTTCGCGCTTTGGAGGGAGCAGTTTCGCGCTTTGGTGAAAAAAATTAGGGAAAAACATATTCTCACTCTCTCCACACCTCCTCTTCACAAGCACTGATTCTCGAAGTAGAGAAGAAGAAGGACGAAAGAAGGAGAGGACGATAGAAGAAGAAGAAAAAGAAAAAGAAAAAGAAAAAGAAGAAAGTTGAGAAGGTAAGATATCCTTCTTCTTCTTTAGATCTCCTTATTCTTTAGATCTCCTTCTTATTTAGATTTTTCCTTCTCAAACTTTTCTTCTCCTTCTTCTTCTTTAGATCTTGAGAGAACCGAACTGAAGAAGAACATGAAATTGGTTCGGATCTCCTTCCAGGTAAGATCCTTCTTCTTCTTTAGATCTCTTCTTCTTCTTCTTCAGATCTGCTTCAATTTTTTTTTCTTCTTTCAGCAAAGCAAAACAGTTTGATTTTTTTTTTTGTTGATCTCTTCTTCTTATTTTGATGTGTTAGCTATGAAGAATGTGGTGCATCATTGTGGGTAATTGTGAGCTTTCCTCCTCAATGTAAAGCAAGCTTTTCTTCAATGGAAGAAGCCACGCCTATATCCTTCAAGAACCTCCACAGCCGAGAATACCCAGGTCACAAGAAGAAGGTAACCTCTAAAATTATCTCTTTTTGTTCAAATTCCACTAAAAACCCCTAATTTTTATTTTTTCAAACCCATTCGTTCAAATGTTTTGATTATTACCTCTTCCGTGTTTTTGATCTAAAAAGGTGCATTCAGTGGCTTGGAATTACACAGGGAACAAGCTCGCTTTCGGGTCTGTCGATCAAACTGCTCGAATTTGGCACATTGAGCCCCACGGACATGTAATTTCTCTTATCATCTCAAAATAATTAGGTCTTTTTTTAGGGTTCAAGATCTCAATTTTTGATCAAGAGTTTTATATTTGTTACTGTGTTGCATCTAATTGAGTGTCTATTATTTTAGATTGTATGAGTTTAGTTGGAGGTGTGTTGCAGGGGAAGGTTGAAAAGATTGAATTGAAGGGGCATACTGATAGTGTGGATCAACTATGTTGGGATCCTAAACATGCTGATTTAATTGCTCCTCCCTTCCCTACCACTTAAGTTCGAATTCCTTCTTCTGTGGTAGGCTGGTAGCCCCAACAAGCACCACCAGTTCAGAGGTGAATCTCCCAGACAAAGTGAGTTCCCCCAATTTCAAATAGAATTGCAAAAGTGGGTTAATTGATTCATATGTTTGCTCTGTTTCATTTTTGAAGAAACCAAATGTGGAATTCTTAGAAGTGATTTGGTTTTGAAAAGAAATTATTGTTGCAGGCTCTTCAGTCATTGGGTATCCTATTGTTCCTGTTCAAGGTCAGTGTAAGCTCTTCCTCATTTGTTAAGTTTAGTTATTGATTATTTTAGAGCTTTGTATTTATAGGTAACCGGTAAGGCTGTAATGCTTGATGAGATCATTAATTATGTCCAATCGCTTCAAAGGCAGGTTGAGGTATGGGATTGATATCATAATTTATTTAGTTTATACAGGAGTTCTCGTTTTTAATATGGTTCAGTAAAATATATCCAAAAGCTGCAGCTTATATAATTTTACCATATTTAGCTTTAAATCGTTTTAAATGTTTGTTTAACTTTTGGATACAATATGGGTTAATGTTGTTAGCTGATGTGCTTTTCCTGTAATATTTCTGCTGTTTTGGTCTTCTCCAATCCTTAGATTAGCTAATGAATCTTAAGCAGTTTTCATTGAAGAAAGAAAAGATGTAAAGATTAGTTTGAATAGTTAGAATTAGGAATTTTGTAAATAAGGCATATTAGGATTAGGACTAGTTCCAGTAGGATATGATAGTAAAATAAATTAACTATTGCAAACCAAAATATATCAATTTATCTGGGTTTGGTGATTGATGAATTTTCATGATAAAAATGGTGTATCCATGATGTATATTCATGCTGTATCCATGTCATGTGCTTCATATATTCATGCTGTATCCATATATCAATTTTACAGTGCTTCATATATTCATATATCAATTAACTTTATATATTCATGCTGTATCCATGTCCTGTGCTTCATAGCTCAGTTAGGGAAGCTCTGTCTATCTCTTTGTTGGTTTGGGAGGGGGAAAAGAGCTTCGTGTCAATGAAATTTGTACAAGAGGAAATGGTTATTTTTCTGTTTATCCGTATACTTGAATAATTGTATGTCTCAGTTTTATACTTATATCAAAGCTGATGTGATTTGCAATGCAGGTCTCCATGTTAAAGACTTCATGTACCGTGACTCTTAAAGAACTAAAACAACTGATGAAGCCAGAAAAGGTAATGCTTCTAGAACCATTCCATAAGTTTAGATGTGAAAATAATTATCAATCATGCTATGCAGTTCATTCTGTAGCTGCCACAAACATATGATGTGAATCTTCTAATACTTTTCAGGCTAAAACAACAATTACAACTTTCCCTTCAACAGCTGAAATTGTGTCAGAACCACTAGGCGTTATATTGATCATTTCAACATGGAACTACCCTTTCTGTAGGCAGCAAGTCTTTCAGATACTCGTACTCCTATAGTTTACTTGAATGGTTCTGTAAAATTGGATATGATCTTGCACGACTTCAACTTTCTTTTTTTACTTGACATAAGTTTGGCACCCAACACCCTTTATACTCTCTTATGTTACAATTGCTCGTGTTGGTTACATCTGTAGTCATCCATAATGACTATCTTATTTTATTTTGTGAAGAAAAATTAAAGTTTCTTTTATTTTGTTTCAGTATTGTCTTTCGATCCAGTCATTGGAGCTATAGCAGCTGGTAATATTGTGGTCTTGAAACCATCAGAAATTTCTCCAGCTATGTCTTCATTAGGTGCAGGATTCATAGAGGAGTATCTAGATAGCTCTGCTATAAGAGTTGTTGAAGGTGCTGTTTCTGAAACATCTGCACTATTGGAGCAGTAAAAAATAGTTTACTATAGTTTTTGTTTCAAACCCCATCTTTGCAAGATGTGTATTTTTCCATCCTATTGAAGCTGATTTATGTTATTTGGCTGATGGCAGTAAATCTTGTAGAAAAGTCAAGGAAGAGAGTTTGGGCATCTCACCAGAAGTAGTGTCTCATCTTCACAAGCTGGTAAGACACCCATTTTTCTCTTTCAAGGATTTTCTAATCTGCTCTTCCTCTTCACATTTATTATTATCGCATCAGTCAAGGTTTGGCACATATTTCATGTAGCCCAAAAGCTTCTAATATCATGCAAATCATAACTGGAACAAGTTTCATAACCTTGGATCCAAAAATTAATTTTTTTATAACATTATTTTTTATATTTGTATTTGTTTATGTGGTTACACTAGGATACGAAACAAGTAAACGGATGTACTGAACCCATGAAGAAACAATCTCCCAAGATTGAGCTGCAAATTTCTTTGAAGCAAGAGGTATGGAATTGAACTCGTAAGCCAAAGATCTATAAGTCCTATGGGTTGTTTATTTCATAGAGACGGTGATCTTCCTCTCATTGTCGCCATTGATTTGCAGCCCATGGCTCCTATTGAGGGTGTTATTCAAGTGCAAGGTGATATTACAAATGCTCGGACTGCTGAAGTGGTAATGTGAAATGCTCATGTACTTCTCACTTTTCTTGCACAGTAAACTATGCAATCTTAATATGTTTATGGATTGATGTTATGTCTAGAATCAGTTCTTTGATATCAATTCTTAAATATAAAAGGTTGGCTAATATAATGTAGGGAACTCACAGGCTTCTGCTGGAAGTTCACAAAATAGGTTCATCTTTTTATTTTATTTTTTTAAAATCAATGGACTCCATTTCAAAACTAAGGTAATATAGAAAAATTGAGGCTTCTGATGAGTTCACATGAGCTTTAGCCACTTCAGAAAAGATGACTCTTATTGGTTCCTTATGTAATGGTAGCACAAGACCAACATGGATATGTCCTTTGATTCCAGATCTAGACAACGGGTTGTTTCTGTTAAGTAAGTTTTCATGAATATATATATATATATATATATATATATATATATATATATATATATTTTTTGAAACAATGTAATATATATATATTATGTTACTTAAATGGAATCTCCGAATGTAATATACTTTGGCACTACATGAAAAGTTGTAAGGAGGATGTTTCAAAAGGCATACCTTGGAGATTTAACATACAAGTGTTTTTGTTTCACAGATTCCTCAGTTTGTTCTTGAAACTGGAGAATCAGAGACTCCAGAGAGACGCAAGAAGTTGGTTGCTTGCACTCAGCCACGTCGAGTAGCTGCAATGTATGTTTCCCATCGTGTTGCTGAAGAGATGGATGTAACTATTGGTGAAGAAGTTGGTTATAGCATCCGTTTTGAAGATCGCAGCAGTGCTAAGACGGTTCTCAAGTAAGATATTTCTCCTTTCTATTAACTTCATTTCCCCCTCAACTTATTCTTTCTTTTGAAATATTTGTTGCTTCCTTTTCTGCCTACGTTTATACTTATTCTGTATGTGATATGCGTGGCAGGTATTTAACTGATGGTATGCTTTTAAGAGAAGCTATGAATGATCCACTCTTGGAACAATATAAGGTTATAATTCTGGATGAAGCTCATGAAAGGACTTTAGCAACGGATGTTTTGTTTGGACTTTTAAAGGAAGTATTAAGGAACAGGTCAGATTTGAAACTGGTAGTTATGAGTGCCACATTTGAGGCTGAGAAGTTCCAGGGTTATTTCAGTGGTGCCCCGCTAATGAAAGTTCCAGGAAGGCTTTTCCCAGTGGAAATTTTCTATACTCAAGAGCCCGAGAGGGATTACCTGGAAGCTGATATTCGAACAGTTGTCCAGATACACATGTGTGAACCTGTAGGTGACATACTTGTTTTCCTTACAGGAGAGGAAGAGATTGAAGACGAATGTAAAAAAATTGCAAAAGAGGTAGGGAACTTGCTTTTAGGGCACCGCAACCTTCATGAAAGCATGATTTTTTTGGGCATGTGTTGTTATATGTTACTGTTATATTCTTTTTTTTTTTTTTTTTGAGTGCATGGCCTTAGAAGGAAATTTGCCTAGTCCTGTCTCTGTGACAGTGCTTGTGCATCTACATGTGCATGCGTGCAGAGTTTATTTTAGGCAATTAGGTTATCATCAGCAGTAGTATTTACCCAACTAGCATTTTATTAATTATACTAACGTTTTCAGAGAAAGCGGTCACCTAAAAAGCTTGAGCCTGAGTTGAGTGGTAAGAGAAGCTCTCATATTTCACAGCGTGATGCTAAACTTACTATGACTTAGGTCTGAACTGGTTGATATGATGCAGTGTTACAAGCCCCATCATCACCAGCTGCAAAATGGTTTACTGCAAAATCAGTGAAGAAGGTAAATTTGTTTGTGGTTATGTAGCTTGTTGATACAGCAGGGAGGGTTTTGGAACTTATTTTGATATTGGAGCAGGTCAGGTATGCAAGTATTAACTTTATTCTAGTCATTCCCTGCTGGTTAACATTTTACAAATTCTAAAAGGCTATAACCTTGTACAAACTGCAGCACTGGGCACAAAATCATCTGTCTTATCCTATCTTCTTTGTTTCTAATGTTGCTACAAGCACAATTGATTATGTCAAAAGCTTCCTAGATGAAAAGTATGATTATTGCTAAGAGATAAGTTTGCATAACAATTGATTATTGCTGGTTTTATGGCTTTTCATTCAAAGAGAGATCAAAAGTTTGCATAAGTGGTGTTGTTGTGGTATGTTGTATGTAGTTAATACTATATGATCTTTTGCTTCTTTGCATATCTCTGTCATCAGTGGGGTTTTATGGCTTTTCATTAAAAGAGGGTGATACTCTTCTGAGGTTTCCCACCAAAAAACTAAAGGTACAAAACCCACTTTGGGGTGGAAACATTGATGTTGTTTTTGTGTTTTGTGTTTTCTTCTTCACTCATTCATGTAATTGTGTATATATTTTCACTCAACTTTGTTTCTTGTAGAGTAGATGGTTTTTTGTGTTTAGAAGAAGTGATTATTGCATGGAAGGTCATAGAATTGTAATGACTACTGATCTATCAGATTCAAGTCATCACCACAACATACCACCACCATATGCTACTATGTTACATGGACTCACCACCAACTCTCCTGCCAACAATTTCATGTAATGAAGTTTTTCTCTATTTTGTGTTAATGTCTTTGATTAATTCACTTGATTGAGATCATATCATTAATGGGTTTTGGTTATTTTTTAAATCAGTCATCAACAAGGATCTGCAGCTTTTGATTTTGGGGAGCTAGAAGAGGCAATTGTGCTACAAGGAGTTAAGTTTGGAAATGATGAATACAAGAAAAGTGGTAAGCTCTATCTATCCTTTCTCCTTTTCTGACTTCTTTTCTTATACAACCAATTCCCAAAATATGACAGAGAGTGAAGTAACAAGAAGTTTGAAAATTTTATAGACAAGCTTTTCAAAGTGAGTTTGCCATTTTGAGGACTACAATCATAATCATATAGGGAAGCTTGAATGGTGTGAGATATCAAACATGGAAATATTGTCCTCTCATCACAACTATTACTGACTCTTTAACTACACAAAAGGGAATAAATCTCTCCAAAAAAAATCTTCAAGTCTTTTTCTTTGCTGATCCTCTGAGATTTTGCTTGTGATTCTTTGCAGCTTTTTTCACTACCAGACCAGCTGCAATGTTTGTGCTGCAATGCAGTATAATGCATGTATTACTCCATCATAATATATATAGAAGAATTGGCTTTAAAGCAACATTTTTATATATAACAACTGTAAAACATCATAAAATAATATAAGTAATTTAACTAAACACAGTTTCATATTATCACCCTCATCTCTTTTGTGCATGAATATACAGATGGTGCAATATTTGATATGGAGTATGCAAGGTGGTTAGAAGATGAGCAAAGGCACATGTCAGAGCTCCGGACAGCATTACAAGCACACCTATCTGATGGTGATCTCAGATTGATACTGGATGGACATTTAGCCCATTACGATGAGATATTCCGTCTTAAGGGCATTGCAGCAAAGTCCGACATCTTCCATATCATCACCGGTATGTGGATAACTCTAGCCGAGCGTTGTTTCCTGTGGATGGGTGGCTTCCGTCCCTCTGAACTCCTCAAGGTCTGCTACATACACTTAACACACTCCCATTTCTAAAACTGTAAAATGTTCATTCTTCATTACAAGTTGCTTAGTAATGAATCTAGTTGCAGTATTCTGATAGGATTTTACCTCCTATAAAGTATACTTATTCCCTGAGAAAGACAACAACATAAAGAACACTAGTGATACTGCTGAATGACATGCTGATTGCTAAACTAGTGCTGCTGATGAATGACAGTAGTACTGTTGTTGTTGCTGAATGGAATGCAGGCTGCTAACACAAGTGTTGTTACTAAAGGGAGCAGGTTGCTATATGTTACAGAGTGCTATGTTGTTACATGTAATGTTGTTTAGGAAGGATTTCTGTTAGATTAGTTGTCAATAAATGTAGTACTATAAATAAGAGAGCATAAGAGAGAAAAAGGGATTCATTTGATTTGTAAGAAAATTGTACACTTGAGCATTTGCTCTACAGGAGATTAGCTATCTCGAATTAGCTTTCTTATTGAATACAATCCATTCCATTTACTGTCATCAATCCAGAATTACAATTACAAGTTCTTCAGTCTGTAATTTCTCTTCATTGCCTGTATTGCATCACTGTCAGTAGAACTGCATTGGCTTAACACCGTGACCAAAAAAAAAAAAAAACACCGTACCAGTACTTGCCACGGCTTAAAACAGTGGATAACATTATTGCAACGGCTAAGAACCATGGCCATGCCTTGCCACGACTTATAACCGTGGCTAGTACTGGCCACGGCTTAAAACCGTGGCTAAAAATATTGCAACGGCTTAAAACCGTGGCCATAACTTGCAACGGTTTTAAGCCGTGGCTATTCCTGGCCACGACTTAAAACCGTGGCTAACATTTTTGCAACGGTTTAGAACCGTGGCTAAATCATCAACCGTCCTCGAGTATAAAATCGTTGCTAATATGTTTTGCCACGGTTTGTAGCCGTTAATGGGGATTTAGCAACGCCTCTACAGCCCACGATTCTAAGCCGTGACAATGGGTTACCCCCACGGTTCAAAACCGTTGCTGATGGGTATTTTTGGTGTAGTGAACATTATTTTGGGAAGGTCGTGGCTTAATCATATGGAAGCAGTGGTATCCACTCTGCACCAATGCATAAAATATACAACCAACCATGCCCGAGGAACTATTCGAGAACATCAACCAGCAACAAGAGACTGCCATTATGCAGCCCTAAAGCAGCCAAATTGTTGCCAGTTACAGCTCAGGCCCACTGAACCAACATGTCAGGCATCAGGCCTAGACAAAATAGGAGAATCACTCTATGAGGACGGAGGAGCCCAGATAACCAAAGTACAGCTATGTCGAGATCTAGAAGTCAAAGCTAGCAACACAATCCAGACTAATAAAGAGCAAATTAACAATACTTCAGCAAATGGGCACCAACTCTAAGAGCTGTTAATCAGCAAGGAACTGCCCGCCAGCACGAAGTCCACTATTAAGAAACTTCGTTAGCAGGGACCGTGCAATCCAAGCCAGGACCATTTGCGCCTCCTTCAGGGCCGGATTAGCTCAGTCTCTGCTCGGAGCTAAATTATTTGTTGTTTTGATTTCGTTACTTGTTTTTTGTTTTTTATTTCAGTTTAGAAGAGTTGTTCATACAAGAAGCATTCCAGAAATAAAACAGATTTTATTGATTGCAATGAGAGTTATTACAAAGCTTGTTGACCAACTAGTACATCAGTTTATACACTACAAGTATCAAAGTTCGATGCAAGCATCTATCCGCTGAAATGATGGTAGAAACTCCGATCTGTTCATCCGCCTCTAGGAGAGAATGTGGTGAAAGTAAAGCGTCTGCAACAGAAGGCGAAGGAACGCACTCAATTCATTGCTCCGTCAAATCACCTTGCGGGGATGATTCAAAGGTGGCAACATGAGCCTCGAAATGAAACGCATACGTTTTCAACCCGCCGGACTACCCTACGGAAAGGGACAGGAACTGAAGCAAAGGAGGCAAAAGGAGGATGACCCTCAACAAGGCAGTGTCTGAAATGCGGTTGAGCTAACGTCACTGGATAAAAAGTCGCATTCATCAAAACTCTGCTACACCAACTTGCCTCCCGGTTGGGGCGTCACGCGTGAAACCCAGAGCAAATGAATGCCACAAACAAGCTGCTGGTATTATCACCAAACAATAGTGGCGAATGGGAACTCGGGAGCCGCAAAAGATGGAAGATAGACTTGTCCCTTGAGGAACAGTTTGTACTTCTTCTTTGCAATATAAAAAGATATTACAAGACCTCATGGGATCAACCTGGTGCCCACCCAGATCTGGCGGCACCGCATAATAGCAAGTCTTATCAAGACTCATTGGCGCAAATGTCAGAACATTCGAAGACTTCAGTGAGGGAGATCTTCGTTTAGGCTTTGGAAAACCCAAAGCAAACTCTCTGGTAAGATGCATTTGATTAACATGCTCTATTATTCTCATTGCAGTGCTTGAAAGCAGAATAGCCAGCTTATATATAGGCAAAATGGTTCACAAAGAGGCGTCAACAAGTAGTTACTTCAGCATGGGAAAACGACGGTTCCAATTGCAACTCCACAAATCCATATCTTTTTAATTAATGACCCTGCAAGCAGACCCATTAACTTGGGGGAGTAATCGATATTGAACCTTCTCACAGGATGTGCCGTATCCCTGGCACGCTGATCCACAAAGAATTTTTCTAATTGTGCCCCTCAACTAATGAGCCAAAGCTTATGCCCTGCCAAATCCGACCCTGAACATGCAAAGGAACAAACAACAAAGGCCCAGAGTGCCCACAAAATAAGGAGCATGCCTACAATTTGTTATCATTAAATCTGAGGCATCAGCTCCACCATTATTCCGTTGTTGTTTATTAAAGTCGGTCAATCTATTATTAGTTTGATCAATCGATCTGACACTGGAGTCAAACCAGGCAGGCTAAGTAAGTCGGGACACTCAAGTCAGACTGCCCAAAATCTTATTCTGACCAAAAGCTTAGATAGTTTCGACTGATTACAACAGCTTCTGGTCTGCTCTAACACCTAACCCACCACAAGCGAGCGACGATGGGTTATAAAGTGGGAGCTTAGTAAGTGTTTGTAATACCTGACTGCGAAGGCTTGCCAGGGACAGTTGTCCAACTCTAGATAATGGTCACCGAACTTAACCAAACCTTAGTCTGTTTAGACCTATGACAATAGCTTCTAGTACGCTCTAACGCCCAATCTGTTAAACTAAACGGGTGTCAACGGTTTAGAGAGCGGCAGCTTAGTCAGCGCTCTAATGCCTGATCGAGACGGCATGCCAGGGATCATTGTCCAAACATGGGCAATAGAGACCAAACCCGACTAAGGCTTAGTCGGTGACGACCGACGACGATGGCTTATGGTCTGCTCAAAGCCTAGTATGCAAATAACGAATTTTGACGACCTAGAAAGTGGGAGTCTTGTCAGTGCTCTCGACGCTTGATTAAGATGGCTTGCTAGGGGACACTACTCGTACACAGACAGTGATCGCCGAACCCCAACCAAAACTTAGTCAGTGGCCGCTGATGATGATGGTTTTGGTCTGCTCGAAGCCTAGTTTGTTGCGCGCGAATTTTGACGGCCTAGAAAGTGGCAGCTTAGTCAGTGAAGACACAGACAATGATCCCTTGGTGAAGACGATTTGCAAGGGATCATTGGCCAACTACAGACAATGATCGTTGAACATTGCCAAAAGTTAGTAAGGAACGACTAACGATGATAACTACTGGCTCGCTCCAATTCCTAGTCCGCCACAAACGGATCAAGATGGGTTGGAAAGTGGGAGTCTAGTTAGTTCCCTCGATGCAGGATCAAGATGGCTTGACAAGGACCACCATGGTCACCAAAACCTGACCCCAATTTAGTCAGTTATAATTGGCGATAACAACCCCCTATCCAATTAAGCCTATTCTATGAATAGAAAACAAAGACGAGTCAAAAATCTGGTCAAAGCTCTTAAAACTTGACCCAGACGACTCGCAAGGACTACTATCCGATCATCTGACTAATACGCTTATAACAACAACAACAACTGCTGGTCCAAAGGACAGCCAAGCCACCAAACACAGGGTGTGTTGCGCTCTCCGATCTCTAAAAGGGAGTCTGACTAGAATTGCATAGAATATTGCAGCACAAAAATTCAGAGCTCTCAACAACGGATCAATCATAAAGCTTCTTAGCCTAGCAATGCTTCTCATCTGACAATGTCGAAATAAGATAAAGCAAGTAAAAGCTAGCAGAAAAAACAAAGGAAGACAAACAAGTGCGAAATACTATTCATTTGCAAACTGGAAAGAAAATACAAGATTCGCCCCTCATCAAAAGGAGAGTCAGATACAGCAGAACTAGACTTAGCAAGAGAAGAAGTAGGAGACACATCTGTAGGTGTTGCCTTTCGATCCCCTCATCGGGGCCGCCTTCTTTTTCATACGAATAGGAGGTCGTTCCAAAATCTGCATATGCAATCTCTTTATAATAGGAGAGATCCCAGTCGGGATGCTCCTCCTTCATCAAATGCAACAGCTCCAGCCTTTCATGCATGACTCTGCTAAACTAAAACGTGCCTTGGGACTTGAGAAGCCTCTCCTTGCGCCCTCTTGATTCAGCGAGCTCCCACTCCAGTTGCTCTAGCTCGCTTGGCAGCCTATCAGTCTAGGACTACTCAGCACCCAGCTTATCATTGATGATATTCAGCTCACTCTGCACTAGAAGAAACTGCTATTCAGCGGTCCGCGCACTCTTGGCATTAAACTCAACACCGGCCTTCAACTGCTGACATCAAACAATCCACTCGGACTCCTTCTTGATCCCCTCAGCGTGCAAAGCTTGTAGTTCAGCTTGCATTCTAACCACAGTCTCACTGGCAAGTTGCAAGTCACGACGGAAAATGTTCAGTTCATTCTCGAACCGATCCCTCACGGACACTACCCTTGCCAAGTCTAACTCAAGCACCTCCAAGCGAACCTTCTAAGCCTCTGACCTAATGGACCAGGACTCCATTACAGTATCTGAGAAAGCTTCAAGTTGCTACCTCAATGACTCAATCTCGTAGAGAGCGTCATATAATGACTTATGCACGTTTGCAAAGGCTCGCTCCATGGTATACACTCTTTCACAAGCAACCTCAATTTCAATTCCAGTTACAACCACTTGATTCAGGTATGACATCTCCAACACAAGATGTTTCTGCCCTTTATCCAAACGCCCTCCTAGTTTAAAATGATTAAGTTAAGCATTTTAAATTCTTACATATTACATAAAGTGTACCACGAGATTCATATTGTCATACAAACTACATATTGCATAAGAATCACTTATATAACAAAATTTTAATGCCAAACTAAAATTATACCGGGTTAAAATGTATTGACATTGAGACCCAAGAATGGAATTGGATCTTATCAAAATCCAGAGGAAAGTCACTTCTTAGCTACATATTCAGAACTTCTCTTAAAGGAACTATTTATTTCATTTGGAGTGAGAAAAACCAAAGGAAATTCAACAACAAATCATCCACCAAAGAGAGTACGTATAAAAGAGTTGAGTGCAGCACTAGAGAGCAACTGCAAATTAACATCAAGAAGGTCCAGAACTCCCAGATTTGATTTCGATTTCGAAAGAAATTTTGGTAACTAAAAAGAGAGAAATATTCAGTGAAATTTTGACATTTTTCGAGAAATCACACTCCTTGCCGTTCGGCACAAGTTGAGCGAGTGCAATACCGAGGTACGCCAAGAACTCCCAGATCTCCTTGATAATAGGAAAGCGGACGCTCAATTGAAGTATACCTCGGTGAAGATAGATAAACCCATCAGGAGGGTACAATGGCATCAGATCGGTGCCCAAAGTGAAGAGTACCGGATAATCAGAAACCCCATATGTCTTACAGAGGACTTCTAGATCAGATTCAGAAAACAACCTCTCCTCAAAAAACTTATGGCCCTTAGCGAACAGTTCATTAGGAAGCTGATTTTGGTCCGCCATGAAAAAAAGTACAAGCTTTCGAATACGAAGGTTAAGCAAAGTCAAAAGCATAAAAGACAATACGACAAAGCAGAATCTCTGAGATTGAAATAGTAAAGAGGCTATACTCCACAGGCTGGAGATCTATATAGAAAACTGAATTCTCGCCTTTCTTGCTTTCAAGCATGCGCACGCTCAGTTAATGAAATTCGCCGCTCGAGGAAATTACTCAAATTCAATCATCATGACTGCACAGTTGCTTCATGAAATAACCTAGTGGACCGATAAGACAACCCACTTACTCGGGGCGAGTAGCTGATGATACATCAAACCGTCATCTGATTATCACCGTACACGTGTCATGATAATCTAGTCAACATAATGAAGCAGGCCTAATTGCATGCTCAATCCAGCGAGGCCCAAACAACGCTAAGCCCATTATTGGCAAGATCTTAACAGTCAGATCCGAATTGCAATGAGCTAGTAAGCCCACGCGTCACGCGGTCAGGCCCAATACTGGTAGGGCCTCTAAGTCAAGTATCTGAGAAATCTACTCATGACTGGTAAGCGGGCAACACATTGCTTCCGACTAGGAAACATATATTAGAGTATAAGTCGGACAAGGAAACTTCCTTGCATGGATAACACTCAAAAAGGGAAACCTCTCCCGCAGATCTAGGAGCATGAGTTGTGTAGGGAAACTATCCCACATGGACAACTCCCAATTAGAAAAGGATATTCAGCATGATCTATTTCCCTAAACTACACCATCAAATGCCTAACGCACAAGGACTCTCACACTATAAAAGGGGGATAAGGTCGATGAACTTAAGGTATGCTACAGAAACCCAATTTACAGCTTTAAATCTTATCTAACTTAAGCATCAGAGTGCTATCGGCCGCCACACGGTGGTCATTGGCTTACGTTTGCTACATGTGCAGGACTATGTAAGTAGCAAGGAAGGAGAGCATGAATCAACTACATCTTATCACATCTGGTGTAGGAGCGCTATCTTGAGGAATGCTAAAGACTCTTCTTTAACTTCATTCATCTGGGGCATTCTCACTAGATCTTCATTTTCCTCCCCCGAGATACAATCTGAAATGCAATCTAAGAATTCGGCATCTTGCCTATCCCCTTGGGAAGAAAACATATTAATAAAATATTGATTTGCTTCCTCTAGTCTGAAACAACTGAGTGTCATTTGTGACATCATCCTTATCTTCGGCTTAATCTTAACTGAAGTAAAAAAAAATTAGTACAAGCTTCACCTTCCTTAATCTCTTTTTCCCCAAATTTCTATTTCCAATAAACCTCTTCCTACAACAAGCTTTCTTATATTCTACCTCACATCTGTTAAAACTTACCATCACTTGAGTATCCCCAGGCAAATTCATGAATATGTTACTGAACACTTCTCTGATCCATTTTTAAAATCTGCTCGCAACTTTTTCATTTTTATAGCCAATCTCTCCAAATCATCAAAACCATGAACCTTTGCATTCCAAGAATTAGCAACAAATCCTATAAAATCATCACGAAATGTCCACATTCTCTGAAATCTAAATGAGGGCATGCCTTATTTGGGAGATGAAGGCAACATAACCACTAGAGGAGCAAATGTTCCACTTGAACCAGAGGATAGGAGATTGTCCATAAGGAGTTAACTAATACCATGTCTAGTCGAGACCACGCACGCTACGAAAATGACCCCTATTATTGCACCACTTGAACTTTGGACCCTTATAACCACAATCCATCAGCTTACATGTAGATAAACAAGAGCCAAATTTTGCCAAGACATTCAAATTCGGAGAATTCCCACCCATTTTTTCATTTGCAGAAAAAAAAAATGACATTAAAATCGCTATACACCATCCAAGTTAAATTGCATCATTCTCCTTATATCTTCCAAGTCTTCCCAAAGGCTTCTCCTCACAGTTGGAGTACATTTAGCATAAATGGTTGTGATCGCATAAACCCAACTACTTTCCGAATCTTTAACAACACCATGTATTAACTGATCCGTGACTTTTAAAACTTCAAGTTCCAAATCTTGCCCCCAAAGCACCCACAATTTACCTCCCTCAATCTCATTCGAAGAAAAATTTAAAAGATGAATTTTTCTAATAACCTCAACATGTCTTGATGTTTCTATCATCGGCTCTGCTAATATCAACAAACAAACTTTATTTTCTGTCACTAACTTTTTTTTATCTTGCTAATTGTAGCTTATCTAGCTAATTGTAGCTCAAGTTCCAACCCTTCTTGCATTCCAAAAAATACTATTGTTTGGTCTCATTATTACCTCTAGTTGTCAATTTTTTGGTCTGGGGACGCTCCCTGGCTGGCACTATTTCTTTCTTCTTTTTTTATTACCTTTCGATTTCTTCTCCTCCTCTGAAATAACTCCTGCTTCTACATCTTTTCTCAAATCATAATGATCTTTTTCGCCCTCCGACTGTGAGCGACCAAGGTGTTTAACAATCAAGGAGATGTTTCTAAACATGCATCCATGGGTGTCCCATTAGCTCCCACTAGCAGCGCCTCAGCTGGCTGTAGCTCTTTCTTCTCGTCCTCAAGATCAAACAGTGACTTCGCCTTCCCCAACATCTCCACACTCGAGAGATTAGCAACTTGGTATTGTGCCACACTTCTAATCCATGTGAATTTCACTTCATTTACGACTCGATCTGTACCAGGTTTGTCTAACCCCTCATCTATCATCTGTTATTTCTTGTCAACTACTTGTAGTCCGTTCTAGTTTAGTTCCTGGTTTTCCCCTTGATATAACCCATTGCCTTCTTCCACTGAATTCATCCCCATCTGTTCACTAATTTCATGTTTTTCTTCATCATTCGAAAGCTTTTTTTTACTACATGTATTCTCCGTAGCGAAACTTAACTCACCTCATTAGTATCCTTTTTAAAAACCAAAAAAAATTGCGCTACTTGTATAGCCCACCTCTTTCAACTCCTCCTTTAGCTTTCGTTTTTCTGATTCAGAGGGCGAAGATTTGTTCTTTTCTTCGATCATCTTTTCTATAACAACTATCTCTTCCTTAACATCATTTTCCTTCTTCAAAAGTTCAATTTCTTGCATAATGTCATCCTCCTCTTCTCGAACTTGAAAAGAATTATTTTTCAAAATATTTATTTGCTGCCCCATCACATCCCCATGTGACAAATATTGCTCACTTTGAACCTCTTCCCCTAGTTATTATTCATTCCACTAGTACCTTCTGCATGAATCCCCACCTTGTTTTCTTTGAACCTTTTTGGCTCCCTCACCTTCCTTCGGTTTTACCTTTTTTTGTATTACTATATTTTTTTTTTTGTTGTGCTCATTTTTTCTTGCAGTATAATTCATTATGACCAATTAATGAGCGATAATCACAATACTTAAAACATGGAAAAAAATATTTTTTCCAAAAATCCTTGTCGCTCATGAAATCAATCCAAATTTTTTGAGAATGCGGAGTTGAGATATCGAGTTCCACACACAACCTTCCAGGCTTGGTCTATTGAGTCCTTTTGTGCTATCATCTATCCGTAAAAATGTCCCAAAAGAGTCTCCAAGAAGTTTAGAATCATAAGATAAAAAAACGTAGCAGCAACCCTGGCATCTCCACCCAAATAGGAACTTTGATCCGGTTTACCTTCAGGTTGAAATCTTGATGCCAACGAAATGCTTTAAAGTGAACTCCCCATATCAAATATGAGTCTCTAGACAAAGCCTTATTCACTTCAACTTCAAATTGAAAACGAACCAGCACATGCCTGGGGTCTAACAACCCCATTGTAAACTCCCATGAGATCGCCCATGTTCTATGAATTGCGATACGAATCGCTTCCAAATATGGCCTATAACTCGAAAACTTTAAGACAATCACTTATTTTCCATGAATAGATCTCCACCATCTACATCTGATGATGTTAGTGAGACTGTTGGACAACCTCTTTCTTAAACATCGTACCTTCCATTAGAGCATCATCGATAACAGCTTTTTGGATCCTTCCTAACACCTACGCAAAGGAAAGAGGCGGGGTGGGGCATGCAATCGAACCCCCTGGCTTAGCCAAGCTTCCTTCACCATTGACAGCTAGGAGAAGAGCCATGGAAGCGCACAAGATGCCCTACAAAGGACGACCCAGATCATAGTTTCCGTGAATCCCACAACCTTCAATCAACGAGTAAAACGGTCTGACCAAATAACCCTCTATACCAAAATCGCATCTCTACGTTAAGCGGAGGTCTTACTCCCAGTCAATGTCGTAAAACCTACCTTTTTTTACAAATTAGACCATTTAGGTACATTACGTAGTTCATGTATTGGCCAATCGGTACCCACTTTTTAAATTTTATGACCCATAAGAATTAATTTCCATACCTTATAGTTAACTAGTAAAATAAAGGAAAACCTACTCTTTAAATTGTAAAAATATCGACACAAATATCGATTCGTCATGCATTCTCATCATATCAAACTTATCAATATGAAATTCGAGAAATATCGATGATTAGGACATTGTCTTCTGCCTCAAACCTCTTTTTTCTCCATGCCTAAAATAATCATGTTCCTCCTTGGAATCCATAATAACTAAACTCCAAAAACAATGGTAACTTATTTCAATGATTAAAAAAATACCTTAGAAAATGATGCAATAATACAAACCTTTTCAACATGTTACCACGGAGTATAATAGATGTTAGAAACTTAAAACCAAAGAATTAGCTTGGCAATAACAAGGGTTTTGATGTATAGGTGAATAGAAAAGTTGATCTATGTAAATAACAAAATTAATTTGCTTTTGGGTTTGTACCAATTTTGAGTTTGGGTCTCAAGTTTGTCCAGTTTTGAGTTGGTTGTCAAGACAACATTGACTGTAACCTTCCGTTACAAATATATGACCTAAACGCAAAGATGGTATAAATTGTGGGACCGCAAGTCTAAATTTTTACTATAGCAATGTCAATATTATTTAAAAAAAATCATTTAATTACTAAATAGAGAGTTTAGTGTTAACATGGTCTTGGGACACAAACTCAAAGTTGGACAAACTTGGGACCCAAACTCAAAGCTGGTACATATTATAGGATCCCAAACCCAATTAACCCTAAAACAAAATCCCAAAATATTTCTTATATAAACAAGTGGATGAAATTCAATCCAAATAATATACTCTAAGATAGATAGTAAGAATTCAATTTTGATTGACCAAAGAAAAATGGGATAAAAAAATATTCATTGAACTAATTAATAGTCATGTTGAGAAAAAAACAATTTCGGAAAGTGAGCCAAGGTTTGTTTAGGATCCCTAAACCTTAAGAGAAAAAAATGATTACATTCTTTAAAACATTTTACTATAACATTTTCATTTACAATTTTTTTTTTCAAGTTCGCTGCAAATGAACTAGAAATAATTTCATGGAGCTCTACATTTGTATATAAACCTGCTAGGTCGTCAACTAATATCAAGTTTGGATTTTGATTCTATTTGAACAACAATTTGAACCTTCATAGGACCTTTACCTAATGAATATTTAGAGGGGAAAAGAATTTGAACTGATTGTGTTGATTAAGTTGGTGTTTTTGGTTTTAGGAATCTTCAATTCAAAGAAAGAAGACAATGTATCCACCATTGATATTATCAAATTTCATATTGATAAGTTTGGGGAGATCTTAACTACACCCATCGTATAATGAGGGAGTCTGTGTAATTGTTATGGGATTTTTTTTTTCTCTTTCAATTGATTAGGAACCCAAGTTTATTTAAGTTATTTTTTAATCCATTAGTTTAGATAACAAACAGTCAAACACAAAAACGTGGTTCTATATTTACTTTCACACTAACAGTTTGTTTTCACCCCCTGACATCATCTTTCTCTTATTTTGTTCATTAATTTCTACATGAATGTGTGTGACTAGTAGAAAAAAAAAATTAATAAATAAAAAATGAAATTGGTATATGTTTGTACGATCACTTTATTGTGCTTTAGAAAACAATGCAGTTTTGGATGTTCAATTTTGTGCACTATATCATGCACCTGTATTTTAAAATCATATCGGTTGAGTGCACCTTTTCATGGTTAAATCATATTCAACAAAGTCAATAGACAAGATTTGCGTCGGTATATTTTGGATTTAAAGGGTAATTTTGTTCTTTTTATTTTGAATTAACTAAATTTAAGAAATTAGGCTTTATTGGCCATGAAATTGAAAAAGTAGGTATTAATTAAACAATACTTCAACCGTGTTATCTAAATGGTCAAATTTGTAGAAAAGTACGCATTCTAAATCATTTTCTAAAAATAAATTATTCAAAATATAGTTAGCTACGTGACTAGACATTACAACTAAAACTTGAGAGATGTTTTCTATAGTTAAACTTATTTGAAGATGAGTAAACTCTTGATGTGGAAAGAGACTAACCGTCTTGGAGAAGTATGACAAAAATGGTATAACAATGTCTTAATGAGTTAAATTGATAAAACATGACAAAGAGAACTACATGACTAACATTGCAATTGGAAGAGTTGTGGTTAGAACTTCTTCTATAAATTATTTGATACTTATGCAATGAAGAAGCGACTGCAAGGTAGAGATAAACAAAAAATTTCATTAAATAAAAGAATAAAAATAAAATAAGAACATAGCAAGTGTGTCTTGGATTTGGATTCGAGGTTGCATTTGATTCAATCTAAAGTGAACGAAAATTGCCAATGGTAACCTAGTTGGATGATTAAGGCTGTGGTGGTTTAATCCCCACGTCTTGGATTCTATATCCACCAAAGACATGCTCGCCTTTAAAAAAAAAAAAAAAAGGTAAAAGTCGTGCAACAATATTTTAACTATTTAAAGGGAGCAAAATACATAATTAAAGTGATGATCCAATACTCCTCAAAAACTCGAGCTACCAATGAGCGGAAGGCTTATTGGTGATTCCCGTGCAACGAATATGCAAACAAGTATGTTATTTATTTGTGGACTTTGAAAGACATTTCAATTTGTGCTTGTCATCTATTGTTGGGTATACCAGTTATAAATGACTGTAAGGGATTTGAAACTTACAAATGGAGCGAAGAGGACATTCCCTTGCTGATATTGATTAAGTTGGACTCTGGAAATTTAGGTTGATGGTCGCTACCTACAACATTATGTGGTTCACCTAGCAACTGTTTGATCAAAACTCCAATAGACTTCATAAAACCTCACAAAACGAACACTAGAATAAACAAACATATATATTGAAAAGAAAAGAAAAAAATGGACAATGTGCCGATGAAACCATATACAAAATTCAAACTTTACTAATCAAGATCATAGTATATCCAGCCAAAGGCAAGACATGAATTTTACAAGACTAACAAGAGTCAAATTCTGCCATGGCCTTCTAATCCGGAGAATCCCACCCATTTTTTCATCTGCAGAAAATATGACATTAAAATTGCCATACACCATCCAAGGCAAATTGCGTGATTCTTCTATGTCTTCCAAGTCTTTCCAAAAGCTTTTCCGCTCAGACGGAGTACATTTAGCATAAACGGCTGTGATCGCATAAACCCAACTACTTTCCAAATCTTTAACAACAAAATGTATTAACTGTACCGTGGCTTTTAAAACTTCAAGTCCTAAATCTTGCCCCCAAAGCACCCACAGTTTACCACCTTTTGTCTCATTTGAATCAAAATTTAAAAGATGATTTTTTCTACTAATGTCAACAAAAAAAATTCTGTAAACAAACATCAAGTTCAACATGTCTTGACACTTCTATCATTGGCTCTGCTAATGTCAACAAACGGATTTTATTTTCTATCACTAACTTTTGTATCTCACTAATTGTAGCTCTGTTTTATCTGGCTAATTATAGCTCTGTTTCGAACCCCTCCCGCATTCCAAAAAATACTATTGTTTGGTCTCAATATTACTTCTAGCTGTTAATTTTCTGCTCTGGAGACGCTCCCTGGCTGGCACTACTTATTTCTTCTTTTTTTAGTTACCTTTTGGTCTCTTCTCCTCCACTGAAATAGCACATGCTTCTACATCTTGTCTCAAATCATAATGATCTTCTTCGCCCTGCGACTGTGAGAAACCAAGGTGTTTAACCATCAGATCCTACTAGCAGCGCCTCAGCTGGTTGCAGCTCATTTTTCTCGTCCTCAAGATCAAATAGTGACTTCGCCTTCCCCATCATCTCCGCACTCGAGAGATTAGCAACTTGGTATCGTGCCACGCCTATAATCGATCTGAACACTTCATTTGTCACTCTATCTGTGCCAAGTTTACCCCTTATATGTCATGTGTTCTTTCTCGTCAGCTACTTGCAGTTTGTTTTCGTTTAGTTCCTGGTTTTCCCCTTGATATAACTCATTGCCTTCTTCCACTGAATTCATCCCCATTTGTTCAATCATTTCCTGCTTCTCTTCATCATTCGAAAGCTTTTTTACTACACATATTCTCGTAATGAACTTCTCGTAGAACAAAGTCGGCATCATTGGGTAAGAGGCACCTTAGTAGCGATCCTGACCTTTTGTCGAGTATGTCATTAATCAGTATGTACCGTACTGCTCTGTTTCGCAGTTTAGGGCCCCCATCTTATCCGTTGAAAGTGTTATGCTCTATATGTATGCAAGAATTGGAGTCATCCAGTTGCTCTCCTGACGCACTGCACATGTTTCTTGCACTTGATTTTTCAGTATGGAACTTTTTTGTATTGTGACGAATGGACTATCAGTTTCTTCAGCTCGTGATGCCTTCTTGGCTAACTTGTTTGCTTTGTCATTATCTACTCTTGCACATCGTTAAACGATGGCATCTTGGAAGCTTTCCATCAACTCAGTAGTTTTTTGGTGATAGGCTTTTATTTGAGCATTTTTTACTTGGAATTCTACATTCAACTGATTGACCACTAGTTTGGAGTCGGTGAAGACGCTAATTTCTCTCACTCCTAAGTGATTGGCCAACTGCAATCCGACTATTAATGGTTTGTACTCGGCTTCGTTGTTTGAGGCTTTGAAACTAAACTTTATTGCATTTTCCAACATTATGCCTTCCAAGTTATACAGGGTGTACAGGGTTTTTCACATTCTTCACTCCACTTGATTGCCTTGTTCCCTTTCAAAATTTTTAAGAAGGGAAGACATTTGTCTGACGATTTATAAACGAATCTTTTTAAAATTGCTATTTTACCATTGAGGTTTTGCACACCCTTGATGTTAATTGGTGACTGCATGTTGAGGAGTGTTTGTATCTGTTTCATGTCAACTTTAGTTCCTCTCTGATTGACCGTGTACTCAAGGAACTTCCATGATTCTACTACGAATGTACATTTTTCTGGATTCAACTTCATTTTGTATCTTCGGAGTTGAGAGAAGGCTTATTCGATGTCTTTGATGTAAAATTTTTTTGTGCAAACTTTTGACTAGCATATCATCAATATACACCTCCATGGTCTTGCCGATATGGTCTTTGAACATCTTGTTTACCAGGCGTTGATACATGGCTCCCGCATTCTTCAATCAGAATGGCATCACTCAGTAGTAGTATGTACCTCTTCCTGTTGTGAAAGATGTCTTTTTCTGATCGGGCGAATGTATATGTATATGGTTGTAGCCAGAGTATGCGTTCATAAAGCTTAGGAGCTCGTGTCCGGCAGTGGCGTCCACTATTTGATCTATTTGTGGGAGTAGGAAACTATCTTTGGGGCGGGCCTTGTTCAAATCAGTATAGTCTACACATACTCTCCACTTGTTATTCTACTTCTTGACAAATGTTGTGTTAGTCAGCCAGTCCGGGTAACGAGATTCCTTGATTATCTCTACAGTCATCGGACGGTGCAACTCCTCGTTTATTGCTTTGGTTGCGCTCTAGGGAAATTGGCCTTATTTTCTGTCGAACTAGCTTTTTGTCCGAATTGACTTGCAATCTGTGAGTAATGACGAATGGATCAATACCCACCATGTCTTTCATTGTCCAAGCAGAAATGTCTTGGTTGTCTTTCAACAGTTGGATCAACTTCTTGGCTAGTTCTGGATGGCCTTTTGTGCCAATCCAAACTATTTTTCTTCCTCTTCACCGTCCAGGTGGACTAGAGTTGTTTTTTCTTCCAATTGTTCAGTATTTGGTCGACCTGTAGACTGATTGGAGCTGTATTGTCGACTAGGAGGTCTGAGTCCATTTGACCAGGTTGTTGTAGTAGATCATCTGGTCGTGGCGGTGATTGCTATCTATGTGGAGCTTTCATTGTTGCATAGTGGCATTCACGTGCAGCTGGATGATCTCTTTTGACTACCCCAATGTCGTCGTCAATGTGATATTTTAGACAATGATGCATGGTGGAGGACACTGCACCCATCTCGTGTATCCATAGTCATCCAAGAAACATGTTGTATGCGGATGGGGCGACAACAACAAGGAAATTTGTTAACATGACTCGCTGTCGACCCGGTTCTCCTACTTCAACTGGTAATCAGATCATTCCGAGTGGGCAGCATTGTTCTCCGTTGAAACCCATCATTAGCTGATCATTGGGTGTAAGCATTTCCTCAGTGAATTGCATTTTGCGAAACACTGTCAGGTATATAATGTTGGTCGAGCTACCCGTGTCGACCAATACTCTTTTGATCTCCCATTTGGCTATCACTACTAAAATCACTAGGGTCTCATTACGAGGGAAGTGGAATCCCTTCACATCCTCTTTGGAGAAGGTCAGAGTTCGCTTGGTCATTCTGACGCGTTGTATGGAAGGTTTCGAATACCGAATCCATGTTTGTCAATCTCGAATTGATTGTTTTCGTGATCGGTTGGATAGCTCTTTAATTTCTCTCCGGATGCGCCATGCAAGATGTATATCAGCTCTCTTGTTTGCTCATTTGACCATGTGGTAGCATCCGCCTTTTCTTTCCATTTAGACTGTTTATCTTTCAGCCCAATGAACTCTCTGAGTCATGCTTTCTGGATATGGTGCTTGATTTCATCCTTCAAGTTGTAGTAGTCTTCGGTGTCATGTTCGTGATCCTTGGAAAAAGAGCAATACTTGCTTTTAACTCGCCCATCTGGATCTCCTCTCACCTTAGGTGGCCATTTGACATCCTCCCATTTTGCCATGGACTTTAGGCCATTTGCTCAAATTGTTTTCAAAGCCATGAACGGTTTGTACGTAGTATTGACTGCATTTATTGAACGTTCATGTCTGGGTCTTTCAGATTGCAGCTTTTCGAGTTCTTGTCTATTGAACTCGGACCTGTCATTGGTCTGGTGCCTTTTCTACTGACCATTCTTTTCTCGAGGCTTGTCGTCTCTTATTCTTTCTTCTCTTCTCTTCTCTTCCGAATTGCTGGGAAAAGTCCTTTCTCATATTTGTTTCTTCTTTTTAATTACCAGCCAACATCTCCTCAAGGGTGATGCATTTTTTTGCGGTCTTCAATAAAGTTGT
Organism: Berberis vulgaris; assembly: GCA_963556465.1. Classification (NCBI taxonomy): domain Eukaryota; kingdom Viridiplantae; phylum Streptophyta; class Magnoliopsida; order Ranunculales; family Berberidaceae; genus Berberis; species Berberis vulgaris. The sequence goes on from OY747128.1 coordinate 41,338,997, forward strand.
CATGTTCTTTGGAGGGTTCAAGTTCAGAAAGTTGTAGAACGACCTTCTTTTCAATCCGAAAGTGAAGGTGGCTATGGCCGTGTCGTTATTGCATCCGTCAATCATAGTTAACTCGCCAGTAAAATGAGTAACGTACTCCCTAATGGTTTCCTCAGGCTTTTGCTTGACGTTAGCCAGTAATGTGGACCCTTTCTGATCCGCTGGCTACCAATGAACCTCGTGATGAAGGCAGTGGCTAACGCTTGGAAGGAGTCTATCAACCTGGGCGGTAGACTGTTGAACCAACTCATCGTTGTAGACGTGAGGGTGGTCGAAAAGGTTCGGCACGAGATAGACTTTATGTTTTCTTTTAGGGCCATCGTAAGTTATCAAACTTTGGAGGAATGAACGTTTTGGCGGAAGGGTTCTCATAAGTGCATTTGAGAATGGCGGTTTGGCCAACTCATAAGCACATTAGGGACTGTAACTCCAATTTGGAATGGAACTGGTGGAAGAACTTCATTGCTCTGGGAACCATTTCCCTGTGGTTCATTGCCTTTAAGGTTCGGTCATCAAAGTACGGCAGGAACTTCATTGTTCTCCTGAACATGGTTGGTTGAGTTCTGTTATGGTGGCCTTTGTACGTGGTCGGCAGATTGAGCACGCTCCTGGGTGAGTTTGTCCACAACTTTAATAAGATAATTCATCTGGACCAGAAGTTGGTCCACATGGGGATCTATTATTGTACCACCGTTGCAATATCGTTACTTGGCATAGTTGATTCTGTTGTTGCTGGGTTTGGGGCATGCCTTATTAATAACTCAACTTCAACAATGGAAGGATTTTCTTGATTGTTGTTGGGTTGAGGGTTTGTGGAATGTTCCATTTGCTCTAACTTTTTTGTCATTGATTAGAGCTAAGGAAATTTTCAACTACAAACTCTCTTTCAGAAAGAAAATTGTCGTTCCCCACGAACGGCGCCAAAATGATGCTTCCAAATCATGTCTCCTAAAGATCCGTCCTGCAAAACAAGGGTTAGATTTCCAAGCCACCTTTTTGGTGGCCGAAGGCACTTCGATGCTTAAGTCAGTAAATATGTAGGAGTGAAAGCTTAATCTGGACAGAGTTCAATTAAAGTAGCATACATTTTTCGAATGTTTCCTTTACCTTATATAATGTTCGTTATTAATTATTTTTGTGACTTAAGCATGTGGGGCATGATGAAGGGGGCATTATTTTTAACAATCTCTTCCTTCATTGAGATACGTCCTTAGGGGAATGATTCCCGCCATGACTTGTCACCTCGTACCATCTCTCTTATTTAAGGGAGTGACTCGTTGCTGGATCCGAACCTTTGATTATGATCTGTTATAAAGGGCATTTTTGGGCTTTAGTTGTTGGGCCTACATTTTTGGGCTTTACGAGTTGGGTCTCAACTGAAATACCAGATCCTGGTGATGGATGATTTTTGCCATGTGTATGATCGTGATGAGAGCACCTAATGAATATTTAAAGGGGAAAAAGAGTTTGAGCTTGCTCTTATTATACGAAGAAGACAATGTATCCACCATTAATATTATCAAATTTCATATTGATAAGTTCGGGGAGATCTTAACTACACCCAAGGGTATTTAAGTTATTTTTTAATCAATTAGTTTAGATAACGAACAATCAAACAAAGAAACGTGGTTCTATATTTACTTTCACACTAACAGTTTGTTTTCTTCTTTTTCTCCCCCTAGCACCATCTTTTTCTTATCTTGTTCATCGATTTCTACATGAATGTATGTGACTAGTAGAAAAAAAATTTAATAAATAAAAAAATGAAATTGGTATATGTTTGTATGATCGCTTTATTTTATTCTTTTATTTTGAATTAACTAAATTTAAGAAATTAGGCTTAAATTGGCCATGAAATCAAAAACTACAAGAAATTCGCAAAATAGCGGCAGTTATTTAGCGACGTTTTTGAAAACCCGCCGCTAAATACTTTTATCTAACGACGGTTGAACAACAGTCGCAGAATAATATTATTTAGCGACAGTTATAGTTATTTGCGACTGTTTTTAACCATCGTTATTAATAAAAATCATTTTGAAGCAAAACTTAAAAAAACCTATCCCTTATTTTCTCAATCTCTACTCTCCCTCCTCCCCTCCTCGTCTGCTCGTCCACCACACACCACCACTATCACCGCCTCCCGCCACTGTTTTTATGATTTGAAACCCGATCAGAATCCAACCCACCACCACCAACCCCAAAACAAATTTTAGCTCTTTAAGCTTCAACTTCTTCTACGTGCGTCCGCTCGCCAGTCGCCTCCGCTCGCTCCAGCCACAGTCGTCTGCTGCGTGCGTCTTCTTCATCAGGTGATTTATTTACTTCTTCTTCATCGACTCTTTTTCTTCTTCTGTTGTTATGTTCTTCATCTTCAGGGAAGTGTTTACTCATGAAAATGGGGTATCGACATATCTTCTTTTTCGATTCGAGAGATCTCAGATCCTCTCGGCTACACTCTTGCTTCCCAAGGTCAGATTTTATCTATCTTTCTTATTCTTTTTCTGAATCCCCAATCAATTTTATGTAAAAACAATTTTTGTTGTATTTTCGATTTGGTTTTTTTTTTTTTTTGAGGATTGAATCATCCTCATCAATTGAATCATCCACAACTGAATCCTCATAACCTGAATCATGCTCATCAACTGAATCACCCACAACTGAATCATCCTCAACAAATTTTGTTGTATTTTCAATTTGGGTTTTTGTTTTGTTCTGAATCCCCAATCAATTTTCTTTTTCTAAGGATGATTCCACACTCAATAGGCAGAAGAAGGATGCAGAAGCCAATTGGAAGTCTCAGGTATGTATGTTTCAGATTTGGGTTTGTTTTGTGAAGTGCTTAGGGTCAAATACTTGTATTCTAAAGTGCCCATTAGGTCTTTGACAATTTGTTTTAGAGATCAAATTGATTGGAGTTCTCGATGTTAAATTTTCATGTTTAAATTGGCTGCAAATTGTGACTAAGGTTGCTAATTGTAGCACCTAGTGAAGGTGAAACCATATCTACTAATGGGGTGATTTCATATTTACTTCCCAATGGGTCATTTACATACCCACTCACATGGATCGGAGCCTTGATGATTCAGTTTTAGGTCAAGCTGAGTTGTGAAGGGACCTTTCAGTAGCAATCTCATATTTTTCCGGATAATGATACTAAGTGGAAAGGTGTTGCTTCGTCCGTGTTTATTAAGGAAGCGGCATGTCTTCTTGTTTCACTGAGTTAGTGGATTTGTGTTATTGAATTTGTTGTGTTGAGAAGCTTTCTTTAGTATTTTACGGTTTTATTTTTGTGGTTTTATAGTGTTACTTATATTCGCAGTTTCTGAAATTCAGTTTTGGTTCTCAAGACTAAAATCTTGCCTTGGGTGTTTGACAAATAATGTCACTTATATACTGTTGTGAACTTAAATTTACTCAATAACAAGACGGAGATTCACTAAGTTTTGCATCAAAACTTGCAATGTCGGTAAATGATCCAAATACAAAAGAGATTGTTGAAAGACATATTCTTGAGGATTTGGAGTCATCAAGGCAACGACTTATCGCAACTTCTGGCTATTTGAAATGCATTCAGGTATATACTTCACTTTTCTGATGCAGTCATGTTAATATGTTTGATTCGCGTTATTATTGATTTATCACTCACTGCCATAAGTGCATCCAGTTATGAATGTAAGACTGGATTGTAGCTCTGCACAATCTCTTGGCTAATGTGTTGTGACTCCCAAGTCGATGTAGCATTATGTGTTTCATATTGTTGTCTGCATTTGTTTAAGTTTTTAATGTTGCTCAAGTTGGAACGTAGATTATCTTTAATTACTTAACCTTTTTTTTGGTATCTTTTTGCAGAATAATTTGCATGTTACTGTCTCGAGCCTAATTGCAGCTGCAGTTATTTGGATGTCTGAGCTGCCTACTAAACTTAATCCAATTATACTGCCTTTGATGGCTTTAATAAAAAGAGAACAGGTGATAATTCTTGCAGTTCTATGTATGATATATCCATATAAATCTGCATGAGGCCCATACTCATGTAAATTTTTTTTGGCTTTGTTGTGCTTCAGGAGGAGATACTGCAGCAGAAGGCAGCTGAAGCACTTGCTGAGCTAATTTCTCGTTGTGTTGAACGTAAGCCTAGTCCCAATGATAAATTAATTAAGAATCTTTGTACTTTAGTATGCATGGATCCATGTGAGACACCCCAAGCTGCGACCATAAATTCCATGGAGATTGTTGAAGATCAAGATCTATTATCCTTTGGAAGGAGTTCTGCTAATGGGAAAACCATTGTTCAAAGTCCAGCCAGTTCAGAAGACCGAACTAAGGTTGAAGGCTTTATCAGCAGGCGTGGGTCAGAACTTGCATTGAAGCATTTATGTGAGAAGTTTGGTTCCATGTTGTTTGATAAGCTGCCTAGATTGTGGGACTACCTGACTGAAGTTCTGAAGTCGGAGATTCACGAAGGACGGATATCTTCAGATATCCAAAGAACATCACTAACAGTTGACTCTGTTAAGGATCCACAAATCTTGATAAACAATATCCATGTAGTTAATCTATTCTATGCATTTACAATATCGAGATACATTATCTATTCTGTGCATTTACTGTTGCTACGGCTAATGGGTATTAATGGCATTTCCTGATTCTATCTAATTCAGTGCTTCTTGTAAGAGACATTCCATCATAATGTTGTTATCTGTCCGTTATAGGAACATTTTCTTGTAGCCCTACCAGATAAGCTTCTAGTCTAAAGTTGACTGTGGGCTACAGGTCTTGGAAGCTTTTATCATTCCTTACGATCACAGACTACACGTGCTTTCATGATTGGCATCCATTTTATTTAATAATAAGTTTTTACCAAAGCTTTTTATTTATCCATCTGCTCTTTTAATCTTACTGGCTATGCAGAAAAAATAGAGATTACTGGATGGATGGCCAGGAAAAACATCTCTGCCAAAGAAAACTAGAATATTCGTACCTAGGCACCAGTGTGCAAACAAAATCCTCAAATAATTGCCTAATATTTAATGTTATAAGGTGACAACCATTCCATTAGTTGTTCTATGATTTTAAACTTCTATGGACTATGTTATTTAGTTATTTTATTTTGGTGGACCACATTTATCACACATTCCAAATCCAAGTTATAAGGGTTTCAAAGATAATTTGAATTGTTTTTATTTAATTTAACAATAGAAACAAAGTTTCAAGTCCTCATTAGTTTTTTTTCTCTTACCAGTCATTTTTTTTTTTTTGATAAAAGTTTAGACATTTTGCTATTAGTTAGGGATATTAAAGTGTGTTTATGGCTTTGGTGTATGCCTGACTAATCTTTTCATTCATGCATGCTCAAGGGTGTGATTAACCTCTAAGAGGTAACCCCTTCATGCAAGGACAAACAAAACTTAATTGGACAAATAATGTCACTTGCATGTATATTGGTTAACCTTCTCTTATACAGTTGGGGCTTTCAGTATTGATACAGCAAACCTCATTATACCAAGAAATAAAAAATTCCTTCTGGCTCATGCTGATTTTTCTGGTCCTTGCAAGTCCGCTTCTGTTCATGTTTCGGTATGTTGCATATCAACCTATTATTCTTTCTCGATAAAATGATGATGGTAGGAACATGTTATTAAACAAAACTGCCAAATTTGCAGATTGCAGGAAATCCCGTTGCACTTGAAAAAAGCTTATGGACTTGTAACAAGGACAGATGGATACTTTTCTCAAATGTGAATGGACTTATTGTTGATGGAGTAGGACAGATAGATGGACAGGGTCATACATGGTGGATAAATGCGAGTAAATCTAGCTAGGCTTAAGGCAGATTTCGTTATTACCAGCAAACTACATATTTGCACTGATTCTTGCTTTGATATGAATGTCTTCAGGATGGTATTCAGGAAAACAGTTGCAATCGTCCTGTGGTAAGTCAACCATCCAAAAATTAACTTTCAAAACTCAATGTTAAGTTCCGTGTATTTTATGTTTCTCATATTATTCCAAACTAATTGTGCCTATTTGTGGACAGAGCTTGTAAATGATGAATTTGGCCAACGACAGAACAAACCCCGCAGGCAAGTCAAACTTTTCGCATTTTCTAACCTAGTGTATTTTAATATGTTACACTTATCAAATATGTTTTTACTTGTGCGCTGCATGGAGTGATTGACAGTGGCAAGGGTATTCCTTTTTGCAGATACTCAGAAATGAGCTTTGGCCAATGATATAGAAGTTGAGGTCGAGTGTATTTGAATAAGCAATTACAGGTAGGTTGTTCCTCACATGTATGACTAGAGGTTTTCCCTCTTCTGGCTGGCTATTTGAAAGTTTCTTAGTAATGTTAACCTCTGATGCTTCAGGCTTTACTCATGACCCACTGTGTCATCCAGCTTTTGCTCAGGAGCACTATGGGCAGTGGAATGTCTCAATAGAAACTAGGTAACTACTAGCATTCTAGTTTTTCCCTCTCCTGCCCATTGTTGTACAATGTAAACCTTAATTTCTGTTGCATCCAAATATTCAAATGTTGCTCAGAATATAAGATTGTTTGACAGTTTTCTCAATCGTTTTTACCCTTGAAGCTATATTTCAAAATACCTGCTCAAGCTACGATCGATGTGAGAAGATGACAATGAATGGTAGATTTGCCATCCCGTCCTAGGATTTGCTATCCCATCCTCAACTGTCAATTGATCCAATTTGGCAAAGTAAGTCATTTTAGTTTGTCCTTTTCATTTGAAATGTTTTCAACTATGCAATTTCTTTTCTTTCCATTGATCAGTGAAGGAGATGACAAGGAATGGTATTGACTAAGAAAATTTGATTCTGTCCATGCCTTGAGTTTCTTGGAATTGGTGTTCTGTTTAGATCAGTTATTTATTTCTTGTTTTTTGCTTTAACAGTTTTTTGGCTGCCACTTGACATACAATTGTTTGTAAATTGTCAGACTTCAAGGGCATTCCATTCCAGGCCTTTCTGATAAGCAATCTTAAGACTAAACTTAGATAGCTTAATCTTGGCCAGCAGCTTACTAATGAGCTCAAGGTCGGTGAGGCCCTGTAGACAACGCCCCTCAAGGTCGGTGAGGCCCTGTAGACAACGCCCCTGAGACAACCATTGTACAACTTCGGTTTTGGTTGTTAGATGTAAGCATTGACAATTTGTAACAATTTTAATTTGTATTTTTCTTCTGGACCATGTATAATATTGATTTTGAAATGAAATTAAAGTTCCCCTTAATGTATGATGATGGTATCATATGAGTTTAGTTTAGTGTCGTTGTTTATATTTGATTTTTGACTTGAGTCTAAAAGTTGTAGTGCATATGTTGGATAGATTATCTGCACCCAATGAAAAGAAAACACTACAGGTTGAAAAATGTGATTTTTATATGGTAAAAAAATTTGAATTATCAAAGGGAATTTAGCGACGGTTGCAGATCATCGCTAAAAGGCAAAAAGTTGGATTGTTCATCGAATTTTGGCGACGGTTTATAACCGTCGTTATATTGTATTTAGTGACGGTTATAAACGTCGCTACATTAACCCGTCGCTATATAGTATTTAGCGACGGTTATGCCAGCGGTTGCTTAAAATCGTCGCTAAATGACCTAGTGACGCCTTTATTAGCGGCGGTTGGCCAAGCGTCGCTGTATTATTTAGCGTCGGTCAGAACCGTCGCTAAATACCTTTGGCCACCGTCGCTAAATTACTGTTTTCTTGTAGTGTTAAAGTAGGTATTAATTAAACAATACTTCAACCGTGTTACCTAAATGATCTAATTTGTAGAAAAGTGTGCCTTCAAAATAATTTTATAAAAATAAATTATTGAAGATATAGTTAGCTACGTGACTAGACTTTACAACTAAAACTTGAGAGATGTTTTCTATAGTTAAACTTGTCTGAAGATGAGTAAACTCTTGATGTGGAAATAGACTAACCGTCTTGGAGGAGTATAACAAAAATGGTATAACAATGTCTTAATGAGTTAAATTGATAAAACGTGACAAAAAGAACTACATGACTAAGGGTGTGTTTGGTTGTATGGAATCCTATGTCATGGAAATCCATGAGAGGACCCCTACATTTAAGGCTAAAGTGATGCATCATGCCACATCCACCATTATATTTTGTGATCAATGGTGGGAATAGAAGTCTCATGAACATGAGAATCACATGCCTTGGAGGACCAAGGAGTGTGATTCTCATGTTCATGGGACCTCCATTTCCACCATTGATCACAAAATATAATGGTGGATGTGGAGTGATTCATCAATTTAGCCTTAAATGTAGAGGTTCCATCATGGATTCTCATGGCATAGGATTCCATCCAACCAAACACACCCTAACATTACAGTTGGAAGAGTTTTGGTTAGAACTTTTTCTGTAAATGATTTGTTGCTTATGCAATGAAGGAAGCGTCTTGCAAGGTAGAGATAAACAAAAAAAATTCGTTAGAAAAAAGAATAAAAATAAAATGAAGATGATACGATGATGTTTCGATTGAAAAGTTTTGTCTCAAATTAGTAGTTGAAGTTTCAAATTAGGAGTTGAATTCTATTGGGAATAAGCTATTAGGTGTTTTTTTTGGATTAGAAAGTTTGTTTTCTTCTTAAATTAAGCATTGGTTTAGGCTACAAATAGTCCTTGTAAGATAGTTTTGAGAATATCAGAAAATTTCTTTCTTCTATTCCTTCTTCTTCTCTATATTTCTCTCTAACTTTCTTCCATTATGTTTAATTCTTTAGCTCTTGTTTCAATATTAAGAACCCTCTTCAATAGGTTCTTAACATTGGTATCAGAGCTCCTTGAACCCAACCCAAACATACAATGGTTTGAGCACAAGGTATTGCTCAGGAGGCTCACGATGCAATCACAGCTTTGAACCAAGAGTTAACAATCAAAGAGACCGCTTGGTCTGATTTCCAATCTGTTTCGGAGAAATCCATGCTAATTTGCAAGCTCCTCAAGCTCGTACTGAAAGAAAATTTGAGGAGATACACAGTACGATGACTCAGCTGCAGGATCAAGTTCTTTCCCTGGTCACCGTTCTCCATCTACGGGCCTCAACCAACACCACCACACCATCCCTTCTACCTACACCTCATCACCAATTTACTCAATCTGGACAATCAACTCCTCCTCAACCCTGACAAACTCGTTATACTCGTATTGATTTTCCTTGCTTACATGGTGATGATCCGTTGAAATGGTCCTACCAGGCTGAATTGCTTTTAATCAGACCCCACCCCACGAAAAAATTTCCTTGGCTTCTCTTCATCTTGAAAAATAGGTTGTGCAATGGTTCCAATGGATGGGAGAGGTTGTTAAGTCTAGGACTTGGGAGGAATTTTGCATGGCGCTTTGTATTCGTTTTGGATCTGCTGACTATACGCGGCCTGGTGAGTTGTTGGCTTGGTTACAATAAAAAGGAACTGTGCAATAGTACTTGGAGGAATTTGAGTGTCTCTCTAATCTCACTGTGGCTATTCCGGAGCCTTTCATGGTAGATTGCTTTGTTGGTGGGTTGAAGGATGACATCTGTGGTGATGTGAAACTTCTCAAACCTATTTCGCTTTATAATGTCATTGGATTGGCTTGTCGGGTTGAAGAAAAGCTATCACTATTACATAGGCAGCCGCGTGCTCCAAATGGTCAATTTTTACCTATGTCTGCGTCTTCTCTACTTATTTCATCATCGGGCTCCAAACCCTCATCCATTCCGATTCGTCACCTATCTCTAGCTGAGATGGTTGATCGCCGTAGCAAAAACCTTTGTTTCAATTGTGATGAGCAATCTCACCATGGCCATCAATGCAAAATAAACAATTGTTCCTAATGGACGGTGATTGGGCCATTGATGATGATGTTGTTGGTGATGCTATGGGAACTGAATTTGTGCTGCTTGATGACTTCGAGGTTCTCCCTGATAAGGTTGAGATCTCTTTGCATGCTCTGGGTGGTGTTTCCAGCCCCCAAACTATTTGTGTCCAAGGTATCTTACAAGGCAAATGTGTTTCGATTTTGTTTGACTCTGGGAGTACCCATAACTTTGTTGATCCACGGGTTGTGAAGTATATTCACAATATCATTCCTTTGTCCGCTACTTTCAATGTGATGGTTGCTGATGGTGGTGAGCGTGCATGTTTGGGTACGTGTCCTCAAGTTCCGTTCAAAATTGGGCAGTTTGCTTTTTTCACAAACCTCTTTATTCTTCCTCTTGGGGGATGTAATGTTGTTTTAGATGCACAATGGTTGCGTACACTTGGACCTATTACCTTTGATTTTACTGATCTTTGGGTTTGATTTACTTTTAAGGGGACACAATATCATTTACAAGGTGTGCGCCATCAACCTGTGGTAGCGGTGAATCTTCAATGCATCTCTAAGGCTCTTAGTCGTGGTGATAATGGGGTTCTTTTGCAACTACAATCCCTTGAGGTGACTCATTCTGATGTGTCTTCTCATCCCATTGTTTTACAACGCCTTCTTGAGGACTATATTGATATTTTTGCTACACCATCTGCTTTGGCTCCAACTCATAGTAACGATCACCACATATCCTTGGTTCCTGGAGCTACACCTCCAAATAAGCGTCCATATCACCATCCTCATGCTCAGAAAGTTGTCATTGAGCAAATGATTTCTGAATTGTTGGCAAAAGGGTTCATTCGTCTTAGTACTAGTCCATTTTCCTCGCCGGTATTATTTGTCCATAAGTCTGATGGTTCATGGCGAATGTGTGTCGACTACTGTGCTTTGAATGCCGTTATGGTTAAAGATAAGTTCCCTATTCCGATTATTGATGAGTTATTGGATGAATTACATGGTTCCACTTATTTTACTTAGTTGGACCTTCATTCCGGCTATCACCAAATTCGTGTTCATGATCCTGATATACCGAAAATTATTTTCTCTACTTATGACGGTCATTATGAATTCTTGGTTATGCCATTTGGTCTTACTAATGCTACTTCTACGTTCCAAAGTCTTATGTCAATTTTTCAGCCTTTTCTTCGAAAGTTCGTTTTTATGTTTTTTGACGACATTTTGGTCTATAGTTGCTCTTTAAATGAACATTGGGAGCATTTAAATGCAGTTTTTTCAGTTGCTATGCACTCATATCTTATTTATTAATTTCAGGAAGTGTTCGTTTGCTTCCACAAAGGTTCACTATTTGGGTCACATCATTTTTCAGAAGGGGTAGCCGCATATCCCCCAAAATTGCAAGCATGGTTGATTGGCTTGTTCCTAAATCTCTCAAGGCATTGCGTGGATTTTTGGGTCTTACGGGATATTATCGCAAATTTATTCACCATTATGGGTCTGTTAGTGCACCATTGACGAGACTTCTCCGGAAAGACTCTTTTGTTTGGTCATCTCAGGCAATGTCCGCTTTTGACGCTCTAAAATTAGCTATGACTACAGTTCTTGTTTTATCACTTCAGGATTTTTCAAAATCTTTCACTATTGAATGTGATGCTTCCAGTATTGGTCTCAATGGTATTTTGATGCAAGAAGGGTGTCCTCTCGCATTTACTAGTCACGTCCTTGCTCCGAGGAATCATGGGTTGTCCACTAACGAGAAAGACGTGATGCTTATTCTTCATTGTGTCTTGAAATGGCATTTTTACGAGAAAGAGGTGATGGCTATTGTTACTGATCATCGCAGCATTAAGCATATGCTCGAACAACCTATGTCTACCCCTATGCAACAAAAGTGGGTTTCCAAGTTATTGGGGTTTGATTTTATTATTGTGTATCGAAAAGGGAGGGAAATGTAGCTGCAAATGCACTTTCACGTGTTCCAGAAGAGCATTCTCTTTCTGCCATTTCGTTGCCTATTTCTACTTAGTTGTCAGACATCAAGGCTTCTTATGTTTTTGATACTTATCTTACTCAAGTTATCAAGGATCTCCAACAAAATCCGGAGTCTCATCGTCATTACACTTGGTCGGATGGTATTCTCCGTTACAAACAACGCATTGTTCTTTCCAGTTCTTCCCCGCTTTGTACTGAAATTATGCACCTTATGCATTCTTTTCCATGCGTCGGACACTCCGGTTACCTCCCAACTTCTAAGCGGATTGCTACTTCTTTTTATTGGAAAGATCTCAAATGTCAACTCAGGCGTTTTATTGTTGAATGAGATGTTTGCCAACGTAATAAATCCGAAACGGTGGCTCCTCCTGGCTTCTTGCAACCTGTTCATATTCCTGATGGTGTTTGTATGGAGGTATCTATGGATTTTATTGATGGCCTTCCTCGTACCAACAAAAAAAATTGGATTATGGTTGTTGTTGATCATTTTTCCAAGGCTGCCCATTTTGTATCCTTAACTCATCCGTACACTATTGCTCAAGTTGTTCAAGCCTATGTCGACAATGTTTTTAAGATTCATGGCATGCCTAAACCTATTGTGAGTGATCGGATCCTATTTTTACAAGTCGGTTTTGGCAAGAGTTTTTTCGTTTGAACAATGTATACCAACGCATGAGTTCTGCTTATCACCCTCAGTTCGATGGACAAACAGAAGTGGTTAATAGATGTCTTGAGACTTATTTGCAGAGCTTTACTGGTCTTCAACCTCGTAATTGGGTTCATTGGCTTCCTTGGGCTGAATGGTGGTATGACACCTCTTTTCATACTTCCACCAAGATGACTCCTTATGAGGTTGTTTTTGGTCAACCACCTCCTACCATTACTGCGTATATGCTAGAGTCAACTACAGTACAACATGTTGATTCAACTTTACGGGATCATGATCGTATTCTTTGTTTATTGAAGGATAATCTCAATGATGCTCAACATCGTATGAAATAAAATGCAAATAAGCATCGAAATGAACGTGAGTTTCAAGTCAGGGATTTGGTTTTTCTTCGTCTTCAGCCCAATCGGAAACTTTCAGTTCACTCACGTGCCTCTTTCAAGTTATCACCCCGTTTCTATGGTCCTTATAAGGTGCTTGAACTAATTGGGAAAGTTGCGTATAGGCTAGAGTTGCCATTGGGTTCTAAAATCCACCTTGTTTTTCACGTTTCATTGCTAAAGAAGAAACTTGGGACTGCCAATGTTCTTGTCAATGATCTTCCGGTCCTTACTGATGAAGGTATTCTTTAGTCTGAACCTGAGGCTATTTTGGATCGCTGTTTCATTAACCAGAACAATGCTGTTGTTACCGAGGTCTTAGTCAAACGGGTTGGAGCTTCTGTTGACGATGGTACTTGGGAGTTGTGGCATGATCTTTCAAGTCGCTTTCCTGATTTTAAACCTTGAGGCTAAGGTCATTTCTTAAGGAGGGTGGAATGATACGATGTTGCTTTGATTGAAATGTTTTCTCTCAAATTAGTAGTTGAAGTTTCAAATTCAGAAGTTGAATTCTATTAGGAATAAGCTATTAGGTGTTTTTTTTGGATTAGAAAGGTTGTTTTCATTGCTAAATTAGGATTAGAAAGTTTGTTTTCTTGTTAAATTAGACATTGGTTTAGGCTATAAGTAGTCATGTAAGATAGTTTTGAGAATATCATAAAATTTATTTCTTCTATTCCTTTTTCTTCTCTATATTTCTCTCTAACTTTCTTTCATTTTGTTCAATTCTTTAGATCTTGTTTCAATATTAAAAACCCTCTTCAACAAGTTCTCAACCGAAGAACATAGTAAGTGTGTCTTGGACTTGGATTTGAGGTTGCATTTGATTCAATCTAAAGTGAACGGGTTTTTGTTTGCACAACATGTAAGAGTGATACAAGACCATTTTAACTATTTAAAGGGAGCAAAATACACGCACATAATTAAAGTGAGGATGTTAGGAACCAGCCAATACTCCTAAAAAAATCGAGTTAGTAACCATCCAATACTCCTCAAAAACTCGAGCTACTAATGAGCGGAAGGCTTACTGGTAATTCCCGTGCAACGGATATGCAAACAAGTATGTTGTTTATTTGTGGACTTTGAAAGATATTACAATTTGTGCTTGTCATCTATTGTTGGGTATACCACTAGAAAGGGATTTGAAATTTACAAATGGAGAGAAGAGGACATTCCCTTGCTGATATTGACTAAGCTGGACTATGGAAATTTAGGTTGATGGTCTCTACCTACAACATTATGTGGTTCACCTAGCAACCGTTTGATCAAAACTCCAATAGACTACATAAAACCTCACTAAACAAACACTAGAATAAACAAACACACATATTGAAAAGAAAAGAAAAAAATCATTGACAATGCTCCGATGAAACCATATACAAAGCTCAAACTTTACTAATCAAGATCATAGTATATCCAGTCAAAGGCCAGACGTGAATTTTACACCAGTCGCAGGCAACCAAGAGCGACCTTCAATGAAGTTGCTAACACTGAACCTAGAAGCCTCAGCTGGATTTCTTATAACTCGATAACCAGGCCACTTAACTCGCCTTGCGGTCCTAGAGCCCGGTCCCATGTTCCCATACTCTCCATAATACAATGTATTAAGTGCAAAGTTTCCATTCCACTCCAACCACCCTGCACCATCAACTAGGCTATCCATGTATGTTTTTATATACACGGTTCGAGAGTATTGTTGCCATGGTCGTCCTAAATATGTTTTCACTGACCTCAACACTGGCTTCAAGTCGTTATCAGCCATGATTCTTGAGTTCTGGATTGCAATCCCCGTGTTTTGATTTCGATCTATTCTACCTTGGGCTGTTATTACATTCTGTTGCCCATATATAGGCTTCCTTGCATATATCATGCAATTCTGTAGTACAACTGCTGCATTTCCAAATATAAAGTCTACAGTACCATATATATAGCACTCTCTGTAGAATTGTCTCTGGGAGTGGACGTATAGGGTGTCTTGATATCCTACAAACCCACATTGGTAGAATACTGATAGATCAGAGGCTGATCTGAGTGCAACTGCTTGATAGTACTGAGGGCCAGCAGTGTTTCGGAATGTTATTCCACGTGCCATGAATCCTTCCCCGAGTACACCTAACAGTAACATGATTAGTCTTGTATTGCAAATCAGAGTTATCTGATTCTCGATTGTAAACAGGATAATTGGATTTAATCACCAATCTATATATATAAATGTGATCTATAAATTGAAAAATTCTGTTTTCCTTACCAAAAGTTGCTGAACTAAAGCTGGTGTAACCACCTGCAACACTACGGCTTCCGGTGATAATTGTTTTCCTTATACCATCGCCAACAAGCATGATATTCTTCATGTAGTATCCTATCTGAACATTCTCCCTGTACACACCTGCTTTCACATGAATCACAAACCTTCTACTTCCTCTCCTTAGCATTGACACCGCATTAATGGCTGCTTGAATAGTTTGAAAGTTCCCCGAACCATCTTTTGTAACCACAATGTTAGCCCGTATAGAAGCCAGCAAATGCCTTCGGTCACCCACTGACACCCAAGTGGGGAATTCGCCATCATGCTCATCTTCCGGAACCTTATTAATTGCCAACATGTTGCAAAGAAATGTGCTCACATTATTGGACATTAGATCAAGCTTGAACTCTGGTACACCCAGTTCAATGAAGCCTGTCTTGCAAGTCTCAAGATTTGTAAGCGCGGTACTTAGCCGTGTCTGTGCATCAGCGTCACTGCACTTGTGTCCCGATGGATTTAGTTGCATTATAGTGCTCTCATAAAGCTCTAAACAATCAGCCCATGCAGCCTTTTCCTTCTCATTGCCCAACTTTGGCCCATGATTCATTATTCTCGTGGCTCGTTCTATTATAACTTGCACTGCTAATTTTCGGAACTCGGATTTCTTGTCTGAAACAAACGATCCATGATGACCATTGTTTAAAAACTCTTTGCAGCTTTCCGGAAATGGGGCCTTACTGCACCACCAATTGATGCCCCCGGTCACATTACTTGATCCTGCAAATGACATAAAAGAAAACAAAGACATGAATGTTACAAAGAGCACTCCCATGGTAGTCACCATTGCTGAATTTCATCGAATTTTGGGACCCCTACAATATGTTTAACTGGGGAATCATGCATTTATTTAAGTGAACACGAGATTGGATCACAAGTTTGTTTACGAGACGTGGGGAAATGTAATATAATTAAATTTGCATTCAAAAGAAGCTAACTTGCTACCTGTGGCATGTATCAAGAAAGGGAATTATTTATGCTAGAGATTACATATCAGTGGGGTTTATTTATGACTTTGCAACATTGTTAGAGGATATAATTTGGATGGCTGACCATATAAAATTAGTTTATTTCATGTGCTGAGTGCGGTGGAGCAGCGTATGTCATGTGCATTAAATGCATTCATGTTATCGTAGAACGCTTGTGTACACATTTGATGTGGTTTGAGCAGTGACATTGAACATGTATCAGACTATACTCAAAATGCGCTAATGTCCAGATCATGTATTCTTAAACTATATATCACTAAATTCCTATATTCACTCCCGCCGACACAAAGGAAAAAAATGGTTCACATTATATATATAATCTTTATTTAATATAAAAAATGATTTACAGTCTGTTCGGGGGTATATTATGACTTTACCCGAATCAAAACATTTCAAATATGAAAGAATTGACACTAAGAAAACTAACATAGCAAAAAGGCTACCAATCGAGCCTGAACTATCAAACCACACTGAAATTTTTCGTTGCCCTTCAAGACCTTAAGTTCTACCCAAACACGCAAAAATCTGCTATAAGAACCAGAGTGGAATACATGACATATACATGTTCTCTTCCAGCAAAAATTTTTGCAATCAATCACCGTTAGCATTTTGATTCGAAAAAATTCTGTCAATTATGAATATATGTTGTATGATTTTTATCCAAATAGATTAGCCCCGCAATTCCAATGGATCAATCTTTGTACTTATTGCTACGTTTTTTAGTTCTAGAGGATATGCGAGGACCAAGTCTGAAGTCTTTGGTGCAGGTGTTTGAAAAATTCTTAGCAGCCGATTCTCTTGCAATATCTTCACTTGACAGACCTGTCTCATGTTCCTCTTCAGACACCTCATAGTGTTCTTGACCCAACGTATTTCATGTTCTCAATTTTTTTCTTTTTGAATATGTAATTTAAAAGTATGTAATCTTCCTTTAAACCCGCCGGTGTTCTTGACCTGATAGTGTTTTCTTTCCCTTTATTTACATCTGACTTATTTGTATCAATCTCATGTTCGATTTCCTCAAATGATATCTGAATCACAGAAATACCATGCTTCGACTGAAACCAAACAACACTAGGCGTCGATGCTTGTTGTTTAGTCGCCACCTTTCTATGAACCATTAGGGGTGCAACTTATGTTTCTTTTCCTCTCCCAGCAATGGGAGGCATACCAACCTGTCTCGTTTGTTCAAAAGAATCTGCCACGTCCTAATGGATGTTCGTCCCAGCACTATGACGTTCTGACTCTACCGGCACAGTCACCACATTATTTTGTGTCCTTTCCCACAGTCACTGTTTGATCCAAATTCTCTTGGATATCCTGAGTGGCTTTCTCAAATTTAGCTCGAGTTCTAGTCGTCGAATCCTGCTTGTCATGTGTCACTAATCTGATAGTTCCACTCGAATACCCTGCCTCCTCCAAATCGTTTTTCCACCCTGGCCCCAAAGAGCCACTGCCACCACTGAGCCCACTGGCAGCAGTTGCTTAGTGAATTCCATCCCATCCAGGGTCGTATTCAGTTGTCCACATTCGTCATGCTTGATCAAAGCATCTTGATTTTCATCGTTTTCGTTCCTTATGTCGTTAGCATCCAAGGATTCAACTTCCTTTTCAGCTAATGCAGCAAATGGGTTCGCCAACTCCAAACCTTCATTTTTATTTTCAATCTGACTTGCCAAAGAATTTTTGTTCGTTGGCAAACCTTCTTGACTCTGCACTTCATCTCAAAAGGATTTTTTTGCACCACTAGCTTCCGTTTTTTCCGTTGTCTCTGCTAAAATTTTATTCTCCTTGGTGGAATCACCTTCATTCTCTATGTTCGTATTTGCGACTGGCCTATATACTTGCTTCTAAGCCTGAGCATTTTCCTTGTTCTTTTGATCATTAAAGTCTACTTTCCCTTGAGGTTCTACAACCCCTTTGCCTACTTGTTTCTTGTGATTCTGGAGTGTCCCAAGCTTCCTACAACAAACTGACACACATCGCAGTATTTTAAACCTGGAAACACAATCTGTTGCCAGAATCTTTTATTTCCTGCCCTATCAATCTAAATTCTTGTGGGGAGTGGCTCCATTAAATCCATCTCCACACACATACGAGCAACTATAGGCCTAGTCAAGCATCTAGTGTTGTCATCCATCCGCAAACACACATCAAAGGAATTTCCTACAGCCTTTAAAAGTGAATGGTGAAAGAATTTGATACAGGAGGATCCGAGTCAGATGATGTTGAGCTGTCAGATAGCACGTTATTAGCACTAAGATATCTTGAATTAGCATATCAGCACAAGAATGGCTAGAAAACATAATTCTATTTCAAATTTGGCAATTTTGGGTGCGTTTTAGTATTTTGGTCATTACTTTGGCTACGAGTATCAGAATCGTGCAAACGACCCCAATTCGGAAAGCTCTTTTCAACGCGCACGTTGTGGTCAACGAGTTATGCTTGTTGCACATCTTTTCGAGGCCAAAATCCACCATTTCCCCTTTCGAATCCACAAATTTAGTAATTTATTTCCCTTTATAATAATATTTTAATTATTGTTTAGGAAGTGATTCTGAACCCAATTTGGGCCAGATTTCTGGCAGTATATTTCTTTTATTACGTATTTTGTTTTAGCATGATTATTGGGGTGTTG
The DNA here is from genome assembly GCA_963556465.1 of Berberis vulgaris. Lineage (NCBI taxonomy): Eukaryota > Viridiplantae > Streptophyta > Magnoliopsida > Ranunculales > Berberidaceae > Berberis > Berberis vulgaris. The sequence continues at coordinate 41,357,840 of OY747128.1, forward strand.
CCATTTTTTGTAAAATTCCAATATTTATGAATTTTAGCTATAAAGCCCGGCTTGTGGGCTGATTTTAGAGATACATTTGATTTGAGTAATTTGATTAAACATTAGAGTTATTTTCTCTGTGTTTTTTGGGTAATCTTCTTGTGTTCTTCCCTGTCAATTATCTGTTGCTATTAGCCTGCAGAATAATCGTTATTCTGCCCGGCGTCAGAATTGAAGCGGAAGATTGGAAAGTTCAACCCACAATGGGACTATCACAGGATCTTCACGTAGGCTAAAATATGCATACCATCTGAATGCTTGAAACGCACACCACGAATTAAAAAAGAATCACGGGAAAGTACCTTTTTCACCTCCTTTTCTGATTGTAGTCGGACAAAAACATGCTTTGGATCTAGAAGACCCATTGAAAAGTTGTCTGCAATCCCCCAAGTTCTATGAATCGCATCCCGTACCGCTTCCAAAGTCGGCGTAAGGCTCAAAAACTTCAAAACTATCACATGTTTTTCCATGAAATATGCGCCATTACCTTCGTCTGTACTCGTAAAAGTTATGGCAGGAGATCCTTCCTTCCTAAAGTTGGTGCCTTCAACGAAACCCTCAATAGTTTCTGTCTTGATAGTGTTTCCAAGAACCTGAGCAAATGAACGGACTGGCTGAGGCGCCAAACTGCTCCCTGCCCCTCCCATATTCCCCCCACCTTGGACAGATAGAGGAGCCACCATGGAAGAAACGCCTACAACCTAGGGAGAGACCCTAGCAGCCACACGAACAAGAGAGACCCTAGCCAGCCGCCGTCACACAAGAGACCGGCTGTCCAAACCAAGAGAAAGCCTCAGCTATATATGCTCTGTCTTCTTTAAAGCCTCCGTCACACAACGCAAGCGGCCGTGACACAAGAGAGAGCCGCCGTCCAAACCTTTTTTTAGGAACGAGATACATGAACATGAGAAACACATGTAGCGTTCCGTAGACATTTGTCGAACATTTGGTGGTGGGGATTGGAATGGCCAGTTGAAAAGTACAGATTTGAGCTAAAGCTAAGCCCATAGGTTTTCAATATAGCCTAGGCCCAAACCGAAACCCAGGCGGCCAACCGGGTAAGGAGAAGGAGGACTTGATAAAAACTTGTTCCAAATCTATGAATATATACTTTGCACCAAATGGCATCTCTATCACTCTTACAAGTAGACAAATGAGAACATAAAGTAACCGATCGAGGGTTGCAATTGCTGGCTTAACACGTACACTATCACATTGCCAAGTCAACAACACTTCCAATTCAGATTTCCAACACGCATATTGCAGACCAAAAACAATTTCATTTACTGATCGACCATTTCATCTGCACTAAAATCCCACTCTACAACCAAGTGTCAGCTCATCTGACTAGCCACTTGGTAACACTCTTTCCAAGTGTTGCCAAACCCCTCCTCCACTTTATAAAATTGATCAAAATTTATCAAAGAAGAGCTTCAAAGACACTTTGGGATTTGGGCGAGCTTATCATAGTTTTAATCAAAAATGTCTACTACTTTGCTTGCCACTTTTCTTCTTCTGCTCCTAGTGATATCTACTAAGGCCATAAGCATAGAAAATGAGGAAGATATGTTAGCTAGATGGGCCTGTGAAGGTATGGATGAGAAATGTACGTGTCAAGGACCCAGACATGGTGCGAAGAGAGGTTGTTCGAATGGTGCGCAGAGCGGTTGAGAGTGCTATAATGCGGACTCGCACATCTATGAGCTTACATGAGTTGAAAGTTGGTAATGTTAGTAGTGGTAGCAGTAGTAGTAGTAGTACAGGTTGGAGTGATTGCTTGAAGCTTTATGAAGATAGTGATGAGAGAAATCAGGGCTTGGACTCGCATTCGCATGGACGTGATGATGCCTTAGCATGGTTGAGTGGTTTTCTTACAAGCCGTAAGACTTGCTTGGATGGGCTTCAGGAGACGGGAAACACTGTGCCTGAACAAGTGGCAAATCATAACCTGACTGTTTTCCTCGGCAAAGCTTTGGCTTTGTATGGAGACCAAGCTCCTCCAAATGGTAACACATTAATTTCTCATGGTTTCATAGTCTGATGCATTACCAATAGACATACTCTTTTGAAAATTTTTGTGGCGAAAATTTTTGTTTTTGAAATAAAATAAATAACTCTTCATATATAGTCTAAGAATTCATGAAAATCATAAGAAAGAATATGATATATAGCGCGGACTGCTGGTACAATTGCTTCCAGAGCAAGGTCATAAGGTTACAAAGTCACTATAATATGATGTGGTTAATGTTGGGCTCATCTTGTATAGTATTTATTTATTATTAAAAAAATTTGTTATTAAGTTGCTTGAAATAAAATACATAGTAGGGATATGGCCAATGAGTAGTCTGACACTCGGACGGTCAAGATCAGTCCACAGACCGGCGTCAAATTAAGAGCCTCATCCTAAAGTTTCTTTTTAAGAGGGAAAAAGTTTTGACGAAATTTTTCGTTGATTGCTAGCCAAGTTGAAATTTTATTTTGTCACATAAAGAGCAAATTTATCTGGTATGAACTAGGGTTGGGCCAGTCCGGTTAACCGGCCCAAAAACTCAAGACCGAAGCCCGGACCAACTATTTGAAAAATGAGATTTTGAGGACCGAGATCGGACCAAGTAAGGCCCGATTAACCAAATTTTCGGGTCGAGCCGGGCTGGTCTCGGTCCAAAGCCCAAACTTTTTTCCCTCATTACTTGACTTCAATTTATTTCTCTTTTTTAATTGGATCTATAACATATAAGCCCAAACTTTTTTCCCTATTATTTTTCTACGTTAATTGGATCTGTAATATACAAGTCCAAACTCTTTTTTCCATGATTCTATATGCATCTTTATGCCAAACTAAATAGTCACAAGCTATTACAAAAACATAAATATAGTCAATTACAAACTATTGATAAACTGAAAGTCTAAAACATCTTCAAATACAATATTATAGAGTCTGTTACTGACTAATACGTAAACAAAAAATATGTCCAAATCCGAAGCCCTATTAAGATAAATTGTCACAGCTCCAAACACCTTAATTGTACCTGCTAGGTTCAAGAAAAGTAGTGTAGATGGTTAGTCTTTGTATGGATCATTGTATGATTGAAACTAATGGCTTAGTCAACTTACTTTTCCTGTCATTCATCTCAAATGGAACAATTGTGCTATATCAAATTGTAATTACCTTGTGCGAAAACAAAAATTGAGTACTAGTAGATCTGCAAACTTAAACAATCGACCAACCGAATGAAGATTTGTATGTATTAGATCCTTGTTTTCGCCTAGAAAATATTTGTATGAGTTAGAGAGAGAGCTGGGAAGTGAAGACGATAGACAGAGAGGGAAGTGAAGACGACTCGCATAGGAGGAAGATGAGCATATGGTTATTGAGCAGCAAAGGGGAGGAGGATGAGCAGATGGTTCTTTAGCTCTTTGAGGCAGAAGAAAAGAAGAAGTTTGGGAATGACTTAAAAACCCTACATATTTTTTTAGGTTCTTAAATACCCGGGTCGGGCCGGTTACCCAGTGGGTTTTGGAATGTGAAATTGAGGACCGAAACGAAAACTTCGGTCTGGGCCGGTTTTTAGGACCGATCATTAAAATAACAACTAGAAACTAGACTGAACCGGCCCAATCGGTCCGATTCTCAGTTCGGTCCGGGCTTTCGGTCTGAAATGCCCACCTCTAGTATGAACAATGTGATGAAATTGTGTTAGTATGACCAACTAGTATTGCACGAGAAATGTTGCAGAAGAAGGTCGTGCACGTTGACAATTTACATGATTTTTTTATATTTGGATATTGTTGTAAGTTTTTTTAAGAGCAAACCTTGAACCATTTACTTACAGCGCGCAGGGTTTTGAAATATCTTCTTGTTATATCATGTGAAATGTTACCACTCATGCCAAATTTGTTTAATAATAACTTGATCACGTTTTTTTTGTCATTAAGGGTCTGTTTGGTTGCACGAAAAATAGACATGAAAATTGAAACAATTTTCGTGAATCCAATTCTGAGGCCTCCCCCGGACTCGGATTCCCATGAATAGTGGGAAAAAAGTCTTATAAAGAATCAATTTTTTGTCAATAAATAGATATCCAAACCGTGAAAATCTGTATAACAAAGAAAATAGATTTCATTTCCCAAGAAAAATAGCTAACCAATCATAATGAGATTTTGACTTGTTAAACTTATAGATGAAAAGCACTAAATAGGTATTATTTGGGGGGAAAATTATTATTATTATTATTTTATATATATATATATATATATATATATATATATATATATATATATATATATATATATATAAAATAATAATAATAATAATTTTTTTAAAAAAAAAAAAAAAACATTAAGGGTGTTCTTGTTTTTTGTTCATGGAAAACCATAAAATAGTGTCGATACTTGAGCAAGTAAATAGTTATATTTCTTAAGTTTTCCATGGAAAAAAAGTTTTATCAAGTGTTTTTTTTTAGTTATAATGTTCACTCCCCTCCCTTTCTCTCGACGATGTCCCTGCCAAAAATCAAACACACCCTAAGTGGAATTTGGAAAATCTTAATTTTTTCTTTTAATTTATTAGAACTACTGATTATAGGTTAGCAGGTGATCCGGACTGTTATTTGGACCCTAATTTAATTATATTTTTTATATTCCAAATCGGAACAATGCATCCGCTCTTTCATAGCCTGCAATATTGTTGTCTTTCTTTTACCGATTGTTTGAACACGAATTTAATTATCTGCCGAGGACTTTGGCTCAAATTCTAGAGTATTTTACTTTTGTAATGTAAATACATTGTCCTTAACATCAACAATGATATACTGGAACGAATAGCTTTTGGCAGAGCAACATCTTGAGGGCTGCGAGGGGCTCTGCATCTCGGCTGCGAGGGGCTGCATCTCGGCTGCATCCCGGCTGCAAGAGGGTTGCGAGGGGCTCTGCGAGAGGTATGCATCTCGGCTGGGAGTCTGCGAGAGGGTTGCCTCTCGTCCTTCATATCAGCTCTCCTTCAGATCTACTTCCTTCAGGCTGCATCTGCATCTCCTTCAGATATGCTCATCAGATCTACCGGCTCTGCGTCTTCTGACGGCTCTGCGAGAGTTTCAGATCTACCGAATCGCTATTCAGGCCTGGCTTGATCAGGACACAGTGGGTTATGACGACTCTTCTAGCTGTCAATCCTCCCCCTTTGGGGGGCAGGGAACCTACTGAAGCAGCTCCTAAGCCTACTTTCGCACAGATATTAGGGAAAATTCTAGTTGATGAGATTAAGGAAATACAGGTGGAAGCAACTAGATTTCAGAAAGAAGGAGAGCCTGCCATTGGGATTACAGCGTCTGATGAGACACGTGGGGAAGCTTTCATGGAAAAACATGTGATAGTTCTAAAGTTCTCTAGTTACCGGCCTACGTTGGACGACATTCGAGCTTCGATTCACAAAACTTGGGGTATCCTAGGAGAATTCTAGCTAGGATTACTTGATCAATGTCACGTTTTGGTACGTCTTCAATCGGAGGTTGAAGCAAAGAAAGTTCTATCGAGAGATTCCGTTTTGATTTTTGGAGTCCGCTTTAAAGCCTTCCGCTGGCACGATGGTTTCAGTCTGAGAGCGGATCCGATCTCGGTTCCTTTATGGGTAGAGTTGCCTAACTTGCCTTTGCATTTATTTCATCCTCCTCTTTTAAAAGCAATTGTGAATTCCTTTGGTGGTTTTTTGCGCATGGATGATCATACTCGATTTTTATCTCGCCCGGGTTCTGCTCGTGTTTGCGTGGAGATGTCTTTGGCGGATAAGCTACCTAATAGAATTTGGGTAGACAGGGCTAACAATAGGGGCTTTTGGCAGAAAATTGAATACCTGGGGTTCAAATATTGTGATTATTGTTCATTGCTAGGGCATCAGGAGGAAAATTGCAGAAAAAAGTTAGGCCATAAGGGCAATGTGACAACCTTTAACTTGGTGAAAGAAGAGAAGACTGAGAAACAAAAGGTGGAAGCCAAAATTATCAAGCAACAATATGTTCCAGTGGCCAACAAAAATAAAGCGACAAAACCAGAAGTTGGCACGAATGACGCAAAGAATAATCAGGGTGAGGAAATCAAGGAGGGAGTTGGGGTTGAGTCAGTGACCAACGATCCGGTGAAAGTAAGTTTGTCAAACAAATTCGAGTCACTTATGGAGAACATTGTCGAAGATGAAAATAACCAAATAGATAATCAGTTGGTTAGTAAGGAGAAGTTTCCTGCCAGTGACACGACCTCTCAAGAAACAACGTCTGAAGGCCTTCTCGAGGCGGGGTATACAGCTAGTGAGATTGAAAAAGCGATTGGGAAGCAAGGAGAAACAACTAAATATGACACAGCTATGCTCAACAGCTGTGCCCATAATGTGAGTGACATCAATGTTGCAGTGACAGAAGAAAATCAGGCAGCAGTTGTTGAAGACCTGGCAATAGACAAGAATGACAACGAATTTGTGGCAGAACATGGAAGTAAGTACCCAAATGAAATTGTGCCCAACTCAATCGAGGATGATAAAGTAGGAGAAGTCAACAACATGCCGGCAGCCAATAGTTCAGGTGCAAAGAAAGACAACAGCTCCCAGGATGATGGTGTGCAAATTGGGCACCACAGTGTGATACAACTCACCGAAGCAGAACTGAATAAAGCGAAAGGTTTCCTTCCTCTTCCTGAGATTGAATATGCGTCAATGATGATAAATGAATACGAAAAGGGGAATGTAGTTCCTTCTACATTGCGAGAAGCTATTGCAAGTCATGGCAAAGATGCACTGAAGGAAACTACATTTGGTTAAAAGATGTATGGGAAGAGGATAAGAACCGCACATGCAATAGATTGAGACATGAAATTTGACAGGTTCCTGAAGAAGAGCATGAGCCAGACCTCTCCAGTGATGATGATGTATTTACAGAACCGGCTGCAAAGACGTTATCTAACACCCACACCAAAGATTTTCGACTCTGTCCCCGAAAATCCAATAGAACTAAGAAAGCAAACAAAAGGTACAAAGGCTGAGTTGGTTTATAGTCTAGGATTGTTTTTGTGAATCCTCTCTTGTGAGAGTTTGTTTCAGTATTTGCTTTTACTTTTGTTTCATTTGTATAAAGGTTTTGGGGTCCTTAAAACCCAGCTCGATTTCCAAAAAAAAAAATCAACAATGATGACTTTATACACAACCAATGAAGGCTTGTGTCATGGGATGCGTCCAAAGCCAAGGCAGATCATGTAGTTGCAAGGGATGGATCAGGAAAGTACGACACCATCAATGAAGCACTGAAGGCACTTGTTCAAGGGAGGAAAGGCCATCAGGGTAGAATTATAATTTATGTCAAGTCAGGGGTCTACGCGGAGAATGTTGAGATCAAGAGAGGTATGAAGAATGTGATGTTTGTTGGCGATGGCATCGACAAAACAGTTGTCACCAGTAGCCAAAGTGTAAGTAAGAGATGGTGCAACAACCTTCAACTCAGCTACTTTTGATAAGGGCTACGTCATTGTTGTAGGCAAAATTGGTGTGTTATAAGTCTTGAATATCCACTGACAACATTTCTTCTTGTGGACTCGAACAGTTGTTTCCGGAGATGGTTTTTGGGCAAGAGATATGACATTCGAGAACACAACAGGCCCTGCAAAACATCAAGCAGTCACTCTTACATCAGCTTCTGATTTTTCTGTATTTTACAAATGTAGCTTCAGAGGTTATCGGATTGAGGGGGGGTCATGCGCAGGAAGCACAGGAGGACATTCTGTGCACATTTCTCAGCCGTCGGATCTGAGCCATCTGATCTAATCCGACGGCTGATAAATGTGCACAGGAGGACGTCCTGTGCTTTGTGCGCAGGAGCCCCCCCGGATCCGAGGTTATCAGGACACTTTACTTGCACATTCCCAGAGCCAATTCTTCCGAGATTGTCACATCTATGGTACTATCGACTTCATCTTTGGCAACGCAACTGTACTATTCCAAAATTGTGAAATCTATGTGAGAAGGCCCACGAACCATCAAGCCAACATGATAACTGCCCAGGGAAGAGATGATCCGAACCAGAAAACTGGGATCTCAATACATATGTCAAGAGTTGCACCTGCTTCAGATTTCCTTCCTGTGAAGGGATCATTCAAGACATTTCTTGGTAGGCCTTGGAAGAAATACTCTAGGACAGTTTTTCTAAAAATTGATCTTGATGGGTTCATTCTAGGGGTGGGCACGGGATGGGATGGGACGAGATATACCCATCCCGTTCATACGGGATCAGGACGGAATGGGAAAAACCCCATCCCGACCTCGTCCCATCCCAAACGGGTTCGGGACGGGACGAGATGGGACGGGATCAGCGTGCTGCCTGTGACTGCTGCGAAGATTATCATCATATAAGAGCGTGAAAAATAACTTTCTTAAACCTACAAGCAAATTGCAGGAATCTGGAAATAGTTATGGATAACACCTAAGCAGTGAAATACCCACCAATATAGAGGCGACCCCATGGAAAACCCAAGGTCTCGTAAACCAGATCAGCTCTTTAATATACGTTCTCTGACACTACAAGATAACTCCTATTGCCCGAGGGTGAGTAGCATATTACCTAGCAGGCTTTAGTCTTAAACCAAATTAATAATGGATAAAAAAGACATGTCTGAATATGTCTCTCAAGATGCTTATAACATTGTATACGTAATGAGCACGTGATATATTGCAAACCTCCCTCAAGTGCTAATCTAGTTGGGATGTTTGGGAGAGTTCAATTTGTTTTTGTTTTCATCTGTTTTCCCCTTGAAACTTCAGATAAACTCAGAAATGATAGCCTCAAGAGACACTCATATATAGTCTAAATCGATATTACATAATATATAAAACCCAAAATAAAATAAATGAAATTCAAATGCAATCTTGAACATCAAAATATGAAGATCCCAGAAAGGATTCAAATGTAAACACCATGAGTTTTTGTCAGACATCTTTAAGTTTATATGAATAAAAATAAATAAATAATAAAAATATTAATAATAAATATTAAAAAATTAGCTCGGGACTGGACGGGATTGGCGGGATTGAAAATCTTCATCCCATCCCATCCCATTCTAGATCGGGACGGGACGGGATCGGGATGAAATTATTCAATCTCATTAAGACCCGAAAAAATCGGGACGGGACGGGATCGGGATCGCGGGATGGGATGCCCACCCCTAGTTCATTCATCTAAAGGGGTGGACAGAATGGGAAGGTAACTTTGCACTATCTACTCTGTTCTATGGAGAGTATAAAAATTATGGGGTTGGTGCTTCAACAGAACAAAGGGTGAAATGACCTGGGTTTCATGTCTTGAATGATCAAGATGCCCGACAGTTTACAATTAGTAGTTTTATACAAGGGGAGTCGTGGATACGAGCCACGGGTGTGCCATTCTCACCTCAACTTTAGGTTGAGTTTTGTTGATATACTATTATGTCTTAGTATAAATGGATCGAGGGGGGCTCATGCGCACAAAGCGCAGGACCCCCTCATGTGCATCAAATACAGCATCGGATCTATTGGACAGCTCAGATTCATGAACTTGAAAAGTTAAATTTCAACAAATATAAAAAAGGGGAATGAAAGGTTTTGGGAACTGGAGATAGGCAGGAAACTGACCGTGAAGAAGACATTTTCTTCCTCCCTCTTGCTCGAGTTTCGGCGTCGAATCAGGCTACAAACATCGACCTACACCCCCCCCCCCCTCTTCCTCCCTCTTGCTCAAGATTCGGCGTCGAAACTGGTTGCAAACACTGACCTACACTGTTAACAACCTTCCAGTTTTCAGTGGTATCCTTTAAAACTTGGAGGAGGTGAGAAGCAGAAGTCTGATTGGTTTAAGATGCCCGAGTGGTCACCCATACAAGTGCTTGATGAGGAAGCCCTTGCTGCAAAGCGTGCTCGTGAATAGCAATTGCTTGCGCAAAGTACTACATGTAATCTGAACAGAGAAGAATCTTGAGAACTACTTGGAGTAGCAATCCAATTTTGAGATCCTTGTTTTTACTTTTATGCTCAGCTTTCTGAATAATGAAACCACACACAGAGATCATAATTTAGAATTCTAAGGATTGTATAGCTGGAAAATATATCTGATGTTCAATGTTATCTGATGTTCAAATAAGCTGCAGTTGGATTTGTTAAGAGGAATCCTATATTGCTTCATAATTTTGTATTGTCCTCATGGAAATCAATGTGCAATAATTCAGGCTGGTGCATTACATGCTAGAAGTATTGCATTTAAGAGCAATTCCTTAAGAGCATTAAAAGCAATACTATAATTCAGGTTGATAAAATGATGAAGAACAGGGTTTAGTAGACTTTTGGATGCATAAAAATGTCTATTTGTTTGGACATCAATTAAGCATTGAGAATTTAATTGACAAAGAAGAGATAATCATAATGAAGAACTTGTTGAAGGGAGAGTAGATCTGAGAGGGGCTTGAAGGGAGAGTAGATCTCAGAGAGTAGATCTGAGAGTAGATGGGAGATGAGGTAAAGATGCCTTTGAGATCTATTTTTTCAAAACCTTTCATTCCCCTGCAAAAAACATTTGTTGAAATATAATTTTTCAAGTCCATGAATCTGAGCCGTTCAATAGATCTGACGACTGTATTTGATGCACATGAGGGGGTCTTGCGCTTTGTGCGCATGAGCCCCCTCGATATGGTTGTAAAGGTGGATGGTGAATGAACATTGGCCACTCCAAGTTAAAATAAGGATTGAACAACCTGGATTTAATTGTAAGTTATCAGTCCAAGGTGTGAGCTCACCACGCAATGGAGTCTGGTCATAGTCGTATGGACTTTTTAGGGAGTTAATGTCAATTATTCATTTTGAATAAGAATCAGACCATAATGAAGTCAATTAGGCCCACACCCACCTTAAAACCAACAAAAGGGACCGTCAATTTTTATCGTAAACAAGTAACTCAAGGTGAGAGATCGCCATGCAATGGAGAAGGGCCCTAGTCGTATCCATCTCCAATCCAACTAAAGGGACTTTTTTGGGAGTTAGTGTAAATTATTCGTTGTGAATTAGACTATAATGGATTTGGAAAAGTCAGCGCTCACCATAAAACCAACAAAAGGATTGGTCCCCTCTTTCCTTTGGGCTTTCGGGGCAGAGCTCAAGCCCACTAGTTTCATTCCGATCCAGGCACCACCATCAATTTTTTTATCAAGTTAAACATGTAACTTAAGGTGTGAAATCACCATGGAGTTGAACAATCAATTTTTATTGTAAACATGTAACTCAAGGCGTGACATCACCGTGCAATAGAATCGGGTCTTAAGCATATTCACTTTTGATCCAAGAAATTTAAAAGTCACTAATGTAATTTATTTATTGTGAAACAAACCATAATGGAGTCGAACAAGGCCGCATCAATTTTTATGGAAAAAATGTAACTCATGGTGTGAGATCATCATGGAGTCGGGTCTTAGTCGTATCCACATTCAATCCAACTAAATGGACTTTTTGTCATTAATTTCAATTATTCATTATGAATCAGACAACAATGGTGTTGAATAAGGCCATGCCCATCTTAAAATAAACAAAATGGATATCACTACAAGTGATTCAAACATGATAAAAATCAAGTGATGAAGGCAAAGACACTGTCGTAATCCTGCATAAGCTCCTAAGTATGGCCATCAAGTCGAAACCTTAAAAAAATATTTATGTAAACTTGTAGTTATTGTTGAATATGAAATGCTTGTGTTGGTGCTTAAACTTAGAAAGACTATCCTTAGAGACACAGTGTGATTCGGATTTTAGAAACTTGTATAGGGACACATCTTCGAGGATCATGTATCTAGGATTACTCACTTATTCATTATTGTGTGGCATAGATTTCTCCTGTATATTGTTTTGTTATTTGTATTTCGTTCACTCGCACCAGCTAGCTTTGTGCTTTGCTGATCCCGCAAGGGGTGTGTTTCTATTGGAGTGCAGGCAGTGTTGGCGTTCCTGCTGATTGTGGCGCTTAGGCTCAATTTTCAGTTGTAGACTTGTTTTGTGTTTTTTAGTCGTGTCCACCCTGTACGGGTATGTTTTGCTTCCTTTGTATTACCTTGTTAAATACTAGATATTTGTATATATTGGTTTTGTCACTATGACTCTGGCAGGGCGAATTGAATACTTTTTATTTTGTTCAATTTTATCATAGTTTGTTATTTCCGTTTGAATCTCATTTCAAGAATATGTTATATTATGATGTTGTGTCCGGTTACGATCCGCCTGTATTACGGATTTAGTTCACGTACCAACACGCTGCGATTCCCTTGGCGGGTCAGGGCATCAAAATCAATTTTTATCTTAAACATGTAACGGAAGGTGTGAAATCACCATGCAATGGAGTCGGGTCTTAGGCGTATCCACTTCTAATCCAGCTAAATGGACATTTAGGTTATTAATGTCAAGTATTTATTAGAATCGGACCATACTGGAATCAAACAAGGCCCGCACCCCTTAAAACCAGCAAAAAGTACTAATGTAAGCATCACAATCAATATTTGTCGTAAACATGTAATTCAAGGAGTGACATCACCATGCAATGGAATCAGGCCTTAGTCATATTCACTTCCGGTCCAACTAAAGGGACTTTTTGGGTTATTAATGTCTTGTGAAACAGACCATAATGGAGTCGAACAAGGTCAGCACCCACCTTCAAAACCAACATAGGGTTGATCCAAGTGTCATCATCACTTTTAATAGCAAAAATCAACTCAAGGTGTGAGATCACTATGCAATGGATTCGAGCCTTAGTCGTATCCACTTCCAATTAAAGGGATTTTTTGGGTAATTAATATCAATTATGCATTGGAATCAGACCATATAAGAGTCGAACAAGGCCCACACCCACCTTAAAACAAACAAAAGGGACTGAGGCATCACAATCAATTTTTATCATAAACATATAGCTTAAGGTGTGACATCACCATGCAATGGAGTCGAGCCTTAATTGTATCAACTTCTGATCCAAGTAAAAGGACTTTTTGTGTCATTAATGTCATTTATTGCGAGACAAACAATAATGGAGTCCAACAAGGCCTGCATTCACCTTCGAAACCAATAAAAGGGACTGATCCAGACATCACTATTAACTTTTATGGCGAAAATGCAACTCAAGGTGTGAGACCATCATGCAATGGAATCAGACCTTATTGATTTCCACTTTCGATCTAACCAAAGGGACTTTGTGGGTGCATCAATGTCAATTAGTTATTGCGTATAAAACCATAATGAAGTCGAACAAGGCCCACCGCCACCTTAAAACCAACAAAAGGGAATGATCTAGGTATCACCATCAATTTTATTGTAAACTCAAGTTGTGAGATCACCATGCAATGGAGCCGGACCTTAGTCATATCCATTTCTAATCCAGCTAAAGGCATTTTTCGTGGCATTAATGTCAATTATTCAATTGGAATCATAAATAGAATCGAACAAGTCTCACACCCACATTAAAGTCAACAGAAGGAACTGACCCATGCATTACCATCAGTTTTTTTTTGTAAACTCAAGGTGTGAGATCATCATGTAATGGAGTCACGCCTTAGCCGTATCCACTTTTGATCCAATCAAATGGACTTTTGGGGCATTAATATCAATTTTTTCATTGGAAATCAAACAATATAGGAGTCGAAAAATGCCCGCACCTACTTAAAACTAATGAAAGGGTCTGATGTTGGAATCACCGTCAACTTTGTATCATAAACATGTAACTCAATGTGTCAGATCACCATGCAAGGGAGTCGGACCTTAGTCATTTGTTTCCACTTCCAATATAACTAAAGGGATTTTTTGGGTAATTATTCTTTGGGAATCAGACCATATAGAAGTCGGACAAAGCCCGCACCCACCTTAAAACCAATAAAAGGGACTGATGTAGGTATCAAAATTAATTTTTTATTGGAAACATGTAACTCAAGGTGTGAGATCACCATGCAATGGAATCGGGCTTAGTTGTTTCCACTTCCCATCCAATTAAAGGGAGTTTTTGAGGCATTACTGTCAATTATTCATTGTGAATTTGATCGCACAGTAATCGAACAAGGCTCACACCCATCTTAAAACCAACGAAATAGACTAATCCATGCATCACCATCAATTTTTATCATAAAGATGTAACTCAAGGTATGAGATCAACATGCAATGAAGTCGGGCCTAGTCGTGTCCACTTCCAATCCAATTAAAAGGATTTTTGTAAGGCATTAATGTCAATTATTTGTTGTGTATCTGACCATATTAGAGTTGATCAAGGCCCGCATCCACCTTAAACCAACAAAAGGGACTAATCCACGCATCACTATCAATTGTTATCATAAACATGTAACTCAAGGTGTGAGATCACCATGCAATGGAGTCGGACCTTTGTCCTATCCACTTTTGATCCAACTAAAAGGACTTTTTGAGCCAATAATTTTAATTATTCATTGTGAATCCGACAATAATGGAGTTGGCCAAAGCCCACACCCGCCTCAAAACCAACAAAAAGATTGATCCACGCATCATTATCAATTTTTAACGTAAAAATGCAACTTAAGATGAGAGATCCCCATACAATGGTGTCTGGCCTTTGTCCTATTCACTTCTCATCCAACTAAAGGGACTTTTTGAGGCATTAATGTTAATTATTCAAATGTGAATCCGACCATAGTGTAATCTTACAAGGCCAGCACCCATCTTAAAACCAAAAATAGACTGATCCACGCATCTTTTTGGTAAACATGTAACTCAAGGAGTGAAATCACTAGGCAATGAAGCCGGGCCATTTTTGTATCCACTTCTGATCCAACTAAAAGGACTTTTGAATTATTAACCAATAAAAATCATACATTTATAGCAAATCAAAAAAAAGAGTGAAGAAAAGGTCATCACATTTTCAAGCTGTGAATTTTGTGTTATTAACTGGATACTAACTTCCTTCAATTCCTCATAATTTTGCAAGAGAAAAAACAAGGGAAACACAAAATCATCAATAATGAAAACCAAATCAAAACTGGTTAAAAATCAAAACCTAGAAAGGAATCAAAGGATCTCACCTTATTTTTTCAAGGATTTTCTCTTCGAGTTTTTCGATATGTAATCTGACTAACCGGGTGACAACGAAATAGGGTTTCCTAGACTTGAGCTTCACTACCATTGATGGATGTTTTTTCTTCCCTTCTAATGAATTGCTAAGATGGCCCCTCCTCTAGATCGTCTTCCTCTACTTCCCTTTGTTTCTTCTTCTTGAAGGCGATTCTTGGAGAGTTCTGTTATGGTTGTGATTCAATTAAAGGTCTTGCTTTTAAGTCTGATTTGTCATCGCCATTAGAAGACAACGTGAGAATGACAGACGTGGGGGTAGAGGGGGAGGGGAAGCTGGTGGTAGGAGAGAGGAAGGGGAAGGACGTATGTGAGTTGGAGAAGATGGGAATATGTTAGAAATTCAAAATATGGGCGTTGGCATTCTCAAAAATCTACAATCTTGACGCACTTACGGACGCGGCATTGTTAATGGAACGGTGAAATTCACCTTAAACAAAATAATATGTATATTTCTACGTAGATTTCTTTGACATTTACCTGGTAGTAGGATTGTTTTATTAGAACTTTGGTAGTTATAGCAACACTGTATAACTTAGAAATTCATGGAATGGATGTGAAGACCGCATTCCTTGACCGTGAATTAGAAAAAGAGATTTTATGGACTAGTAAGAAGGCTTTGTTGTTGAAAGATTAGAAAACTAAGTATGTAAATTAGTCAAATCTTTATATGGACTGAAACAAGCTCCCGAACAATGAAATCAAAAATTTGATCGTTCTTATTGATGATAGTTTTAGGACCAATTAGTCAATTCTTGTGTTTGTTCTAAATATGGTAATAGCTCTGGTATGTTGATGACATGCTAATTTTTTGTTCAAACATTAGTCATCAGAAATACTAAGGGAATGTTATATAGACATTTTGATATGGACTTTGGGTCTTGCAGATGTAACATTAGGTATTAAATTACATAGAGATTCCTATGGGATTAGATTGTCACAACCACATTATGTTGAGAAATTGTTGAAGAAATTTAACCATTTTGATGCAAAACCTGTTAGAACTTCCTATGATCCAAGGATTCAGTTAAAAAAGAACAAAGGCATAGGTTTTTTACTAGTAAAATACTCTATATTTATTAGGAGTCTATGATATATCATTAGACTAGACCTGACATTGCATATATTGTGGGCACGCTCTGAGGCTGGTAGCTCCTTGTGTGGGTAGGGTCTGAGGCTGACAACCTACTAAGGGGGGTTATAATCTCACACAGCTTGAGTGAGGGAAGGGGATATGTCTTATATGTGTGAGTTTAGATCACCATAATACAATGTGTTTTAAAGTCGTACGGATCTTGGACCTAAAGCAGACAATATTGTGCCATGTGGATCATGTTACAATTATGGTTTATGCTATGTGAATTATTCTATTGTTCTAGAGTGTTATTATAATGTTGATTCGATTTATAACTCTCAAGGAGTCCAAATCCGCATGTGGTTATGAGTTTACCTAGTAAGGGTCATAGTTGCATGGGTGTCAACAACACAAACTTTCATTGCAAAATCCATAATGGAATCACAGTTTCTCAGATCTTGCTTGTAATTTTTGTACCCACAAACTCGACACTTGATAAAATGGACTTCCATGTGACTTCCTTGGGTACAACCCTACTTACAAAGGATATCACAGAATTCCATAAAAAGTCTTGGGCAAGTCCTTACATTGGTGTATTTAAAAAAAATTTAATTGGATTAGCTAAAATATTCTCCCACTCCTCATATAAATTCCTAGCTAAAATAATAATAAAAATAGAATTGATTTTCTCTGCAAATAATTATATGATTATGTTTGTAAATTTTCTTTAAATTATTTCAAATTTTATTACTTTAATATAGGAGAGCATGCGCTCGTTAGAACCCTAGTCACTCTAAAGAGGCTTTGCCTCATGAACAGTGGAGACATTGGAGGACTAGTCACTGAAATTGTGAATTGGCATTTGTCATTTAGGTTTCGTTTGTTACACTGTAAAATCATGCATTTTGCAAATTGATGCAAATGTATTAATTTGCATTGAATTGGTTTGCAATGCATCACTTTACAGGCGCTTGATAGTAATTAAAAAAAATAATCGGAAAAGTGATTATAGTGATGGTGATTCCAAATGTGGGCGATGGTAGTGGCTGTTGAAATGGTGGTGGTTGTGGGGGTTAAGCTATGGTGGTTCGGTGGATATAATGGTGGGGGTGGTAGTGGCAACAATCTTGGTGGTGGTGGTGGTGATGATGGTTGTGTTGGCTAAGGTGGTCGCATCGGTGATAATAGTTGATGATACATCAACATAGACTAACATCGTGGACACACACGTGGCAGAGAACATCCATCGCGAGGATCTGGCATCCCATCTATTGGGCCAGCTAGTGAAACCCAATAAGGTTAAAACCAATCATAGAGGCCCAGACAAGGCCACTATATAAAAATATAATCAAAACCCAAATCCAAGCCCGAACAAGTCAAAGCCCGAATCTAGGCCCGACACAAGTTCTCTCATTAAAAAGAGGAACGTTGCACCAAAAGAGAGTCATGGAGGGAGTTATGCATCCACGGACGCTTCTCCATCAAGGACGAGACTGTTACGAGAAACATCTCCTTTCGTTGCGCTTCACATGTTTAAGTCTCGCAGAGAATTAACTGCGACCATTATAAATGGTAAATGGAACATTCGACACAGGGATACAACTTTAACTGAGTTTTATCCAAAATTACTTACTTCTTCAAATGAAGTTGTTGACTTTAGAATTGGAGTGTCTTCCACCACCAAAAAGGCGGTCTTTTGCAGTCTAAGTTTTGCAGATTAAACTCTCAGGAGGACGAGATTTGGACGCATCAGTTTGGCACTGTTCGTGGGGAACGACAAGTTTTCTTTCCAAAAAAAAATTTACAATGACAAAATTCACCGAAATCTGGTTAACGATCAAAAAAATTATCAAAGTCAATGGAGTGCTCTACAAATCCTCAACAATCGTCAAACCAATTGCGCAGAAAATAAGAGAGTTTCAACAGGTAACAAAGACGTCTTTGACATCTTGGGGAATCCCCTGGGACCCCCGGGTAGAGATGCTCATGGCTCAGATGAACCACGTAATTGAAATGGTGGATAGACTCATCTGAGACCTAGACGGCAACAAACTTCATGAAGAAATCACCCAGCTTAAGAGACATCGAATCAATAACAATTCTGAATTTAACCAAAGAAAGTTTGGAAAACTACAACCAAAAAAGCCCAAACGCAAACAAGCAGAGAAATCGTTCATGATATTGACAACGAGTCGGAGGAAGGTCCTTAAAGCTATAGCAGGAAGGGAAGACATCAAATGGCCACCAAAAATGAGAGGGGATCCGTAAAAATGAAACAAAAGCAAACACTGCCTTTTCCACAACGACTACGGCCACGATATCAAAGATTGTCATAGACTGAGGGGCGAAATGGAAAGCCATGTCAGAGAAGGACAACTCGGATAATTCATCAAACCCGAGGATGAAACAATCACCTCGAGGGAACGACCAAGAGAGACAATATACGTCTTGCATGGTGCAACCGGAGAAATTGAGCAATCCAACAGATCCCAAAAGCGAGTAGTCTGATAACTGCAAGCAAAGATCAGATACCAATAAACATCAGCATGACGCACAAAAACAATGCAGAGGACTCTGAATTTCTCAAACAAAGATGCAAACAGGGTTAATTTCCCGTATAATGATGCCTTAATAATCTCGATCATGATAGCTAGGTGGGAAATCAATACGGTGTTGGTCGACACGGGCAGCTTGGCCAACCTTCTATACCTGACAGCTTTTCAAATGTTGTGGTTCACTGATGAGATGCTTTCACCTAGCTATCAACCAATGGTGGGTTTCAGCGAGGAAAAATGTCGTCTGCTGGGGATGATTTAGCTACCGGTCGAAGCAGAAGAACCAGAAATGCAACGAGTATTATTGACAGACTTATTTGTCGTTGATGTTCCTTCTCCTTATAACATGCTACTAAGGAGACCCTTGATACAAAAAATGGGCACAGTCTCGTCAACTATGCATCAATGCTTAAAGTACCATACTGATAATGGTATCGGGAGAATCAAAGAAGATCAACAAGCGGCCCGTGAGTGTCATTTCGCAACAATAAAGACTCGTCACAAATAGCAATTACTACAACGACCGCAGGAGCTTTCACAACAACTTGGTCAGACGAGTTCGTACTTTTCGGACTATAATATGGCTCCAACCAACCCATGAGATTGACCTAACACCGGACAATCGGAAGAAGAAACGATCATAGTCTACCTAGACAATGAAACGGAGAAAACAGTCTGGATTGGCACAAAAATTCATCTCGAACTCGCCGAGGAACTGATCCAACTGCTGAAGGATAACCAAGATGTTTTTGCATGGACATGGTAGGAATAGATCCAACCATCATCTCTCACAGATTACAAGTGAATCCAGACAAGAAGCCAACTCGACAAAAAAGAAGTTTGGTGGCTTCAAAATGTAATCAGGTGATAAATGAGGAAATGTGCCGCCTACTTAATGCGGGGATGATAAGAGAAGCTCGCTACCCAGACTGGTTGGCAAACATGGTGTTAGTAAAGAAGAAGAATGGCAAATGGAGGGTATACGTGGACTACACTGATCTGAATAAAGCCTGCCCTAAAGACAGTTTCCCACTTTCGTGAATAGATCAGATAGTTGATGGAACCGTCGAGCACGAGCTGTTGAGCTTCATGGATGCATACTGCGGATATAATCAGATACAGATGTACCCTCCCGACCAAGAAAACATCTTTTATAATGGAAAGAGGTACATACTGTTATCGGGTAATTCCATTCGGATTAAATAACGCAAGAGCAACATACCAATGGCTGGTGAATAGAATGTTCAAAGATCAAATCGGCAAAACGATGGAGGTTTACATCAACAACATGCTTTCAAAAGCTCACACCGAGCAGACCACGTCACAAATCTCGAATAGGCCTTCTCCCAACTGCAAAAGTATAAGATGAAACTGAATCCGGAGAAGTGCGCATTTGGAGTAGAATCAGGAAAATTCCTCGGGTACATGGTCAATCAAAGAAGAATTGAGGCTGATCCAAAGCAGATACATGCGCTTTTCAACATGCAGTCACCAACGAACATAAAATATGTACAAAGTCTTAATGAAAGAATAACAGCCCTGAACATATTCATCTCCAGATCATCGGACAAATGTTTGCTCTTCTTCAAAATTTTGAAGGGAAACAAGACATTCGAGTGGAATACAGAGTGCGAGGAAGTTTTCCAAATCCTAAAAACATATATGGGAGCACATAGCTACTAACGAAGCCGAACACGGGGAAGCATTGTATATCTATCTGTGTCCGACCGCGCAGTAAGTTCAGCGCTAGTACGGGAAGAAAAAGGAGTGCAAAAACCAGTATACTGTATCAGCAAAACACTTGCGGATGCTGAAATCAATTATCCAGCCCTAGAGAAATTCGTGTTTGCCCTAATTGTGTCGTCAAGAAAACTATGACCATATTTCCAAGCGCACCCAATCACGGTCATGACCGAACAACCGCTTCAGTCGGTATTGCACAAACCAGATCTATTGGGGAGAATGGTGAAATGGGCAATAGAACTTGGGCAATTCGATATCAGCTATGCCCCCAAAACCGCTATCAAAGCTCAGGCATTAACAAATTTCATCGCCAAATTCACAGGAAGCAACAACCAACAGACGGAAAGCAAGAGCGAAGGAGAACAATCCAAATCAATCACCGACGGATAGATCCTCCATTGTGATGGAGTATCCAACAAAACGGGAAGCGGAGCTGGATTAGTCATGTACAACTCAGAAGGCATCGCATTGGAGAAAGCGATAAAATACAACTTTAAAGCCTCAAACAACGAAGCCGAGTACGAAGCTGTGATAGTCGGGCTACAGTTAGCAAAACACTTGGGAATAAAAGACATCGATGACTTTATTGATTCCAAACTAGTGGTCAATCAACTAGACAACAAGTTTCAAGTCAAAGGTACCCGAATGAAAGTCTGTCACCAAAAAACCATAGAACTAGTAGAAGGCTTTCAGAATGCGATCAATCAATGTTGCACAAGGACAGAGAACAAATGAGCCGACGAACTAGCAAATGAGGCATCAACAACTAAGGAAAATGATAATCTGCTCATCATGGTGTAAGGAAGCTCCATGCTTGAAAACCAGGTGGAAAAAGCATTCGCCACGAATCAATAAAACAACTGGACAACTTAAATCCTGGCGCATATATCAAACAGAGAACTCCCAACAGATAAGATGGAAGCCCAAAAATTACAAAATCGGACAGCACAATACACAATGATCAATGACAGACTACAGAAGGTCTGCCACAAGCCCTTACTAAGGTGCCTTTCTCCAGAAGATGTTGAATATGTTCTGCATGAGATCCACCATGGCACATGCAGAAATCACCCAGAGAGAAGAACGTTGTCCCATAAAGTACTCGCGCTAGGTTATTACTGGCCAACGATGCAAGCAGATGCTCAAAAGCTCGTTCGCACGTGTGACAAATGACAAAGATTTTCCCCATACACTCACATGCCGAGAAAAAACCTAATCCCGATGAGTAGCCCCTGGCTAATCGCCCAATGGAAAATGGACATCGTAGGACCACTCCCCGCGTCCGACAAGAAGAAGTTTCTTTTCGTAGCAATAGACTACTTCACTAAGTCGATAGAAGTAGCACCTCACGAAGATAGGAGAAGCCCAAGTCGAGAAGTTTCTTTGGAAAGACTTAATATGTAGATTCGATATCCCAAGGGTAATAGTCACAGACAATGGGAAACAATTCGAAGGCAAGAAGATCAAAGAGCTATGTGAAAACCTGAATATCCAGCAACACTTATCTGCACCTGCCCATCCACAGGCAAACAGACAAGCCGAGGTCACCAACAAGACAATCTTGGAAGGAATCAAAAGAATGCTCGAACCTGCAAAAGGATTGTGGACATCCGAGTTGCCTAGCGTCCTTTGGACATACAGAACAACAAAACAAACTCCGACAGGAGAAACACTTTTCGCCCTCGCATACGGATCCAAAGCAATGATACCTGTGGAGATCGGTATGCCGACATTCCAAACCGAAGAATTTCATGTTGAGGATAACATCAAAGCACTGAGAGTCGGGCTAGACCTCTTTGAGGAAAAGTGAGAAGCAGCCTCTATCAAAACAGCAGCCTACCAACAGCGTATGGCCAGATATTACAACAAGAGGGTACGAATCCACACTCTTAACATTGGCGACTGGGTACTACGAAAAGTCCAACTCAACACAAATGAAACTAGTGCGGGCAAGCTAAAGCCAAATTGGGAAGGACCATACAGAGTAATAAAGATCAACAGACCAAGAACATACTAGTTGGAAAACAATGAGGGCGAAAAGCTACCTCGGCCATGGAATGTAGAGCACTTGAAAATATATTATCAATGAACTTATTCGCTCAATCTTCCATCTCGAATTCAAAACGACAAGAATTCAGTCAAGACAAGGAAGTCAGATTAAAAACCCAACTCGTGAAAATACTCAGCACGACTAAAATACCAAGCAAAAACAAATATATGTACTCGACGAACGAGTCAGACATAAAAACAAAAACTTTTGGCTTGATCAACCACGAAGTAATAAAGTACCAGGACGTAAGACGTAAGAGACAAACTTTTCCTCATCGACTATAATGTACGACTTCTTAATCCAAATATAGAATTGAATTCCGTAAAAAGAGCTTTACATGACTAGAATGTCGAACATCGAAGCCATTCATAAAAATTTGGACGAACGAGTAAAAAATCTGCCAGAAATGTCGTAAGTAAAAAAAACTAATAAGCTAGACATATTGTACACAACAAATGTGAAATATAAAATTTCCATTGGTCTTCTAAAAAGGGAGATTACAAGATAATCAAAAGAAACAATTAAGAAAGGGCATCGACATCAGCAACATCTCTAGGTGGTATGGGCTCAGACAAGTGCTGAGAATGTTTTCCGACAATCGGATCACTCAGTGAATCCGGAACGACTTCTTCGACATCATCGAATTCTTGCTCAGCAAAGCAACAATATTCGGACATGTCTAAACCTTGCATCTCCAGGAAATCCAATAAGTCATGGCGACCATCAACCACTATTTTCCAATCTGCGGCCTCTACTACCTTCAACCTTTTCGTAACATATGATAGCTCGGCTTGGGTCGACGCTAATTTGTTATCAACGACCGCGAGTCTAGCGAAAATCGCAGACTTGGTCGCTACAAACTCGAAATTCATTTGAGCAATTCGAGTCACGGAAGCCTTAAGACTGGCAGAACATTCCTCAGCAGAACCAATGGCCTCATCATTCAGCCTTTCAGTTAGATAACTCTTTCTCGGCAACATCCAGACGGGACCGCAACTTACCCAATTCAACTTTAGGCGTTTCGAAATCAGAAGCAAATGTGGCACGAATTGCCTCGAGTTCCCTTAACAACGTTTGTGCAGAATTTGCAGCCCTTGCATACTTTATGCATTCGCCTTCAATGAATCAAATTGGCGGAGAACATGAGAAAGGACCAGGATATGTCCTGCCAGCTTTCACTCAATAAGCGCCACCTAATCACGAGCAGCCTTATAGTCAGACCACATAAGTAAGGTGAGTCATCCCTTCCATACGGTGTTGTAGGCCCTCATCAATATGACGACATGGTGGACGTATGGGCATAAGAGCCCTATTAGCCAACCGCCCATGACAACCGCCAATGAGGTTGCGAGCGTTGTCCCGCACGTCAATCTCGAAAGGCCATAAGAACTCTCCGGGCGCAATCAAAACAGGACGAGAAGCGGATGGAGTAGCAGGCGATCCCGAAGTCCCAACAACAATAGAAAAAAAGGGAGTTTGAAGCCCCGAGCTTGAGTAGCAACTCAATCCTCCATTGTCGGATCGTACTAGAAGTCACCCAAGGTCTTAGTAACTTTTGGATTCTCAGAGTGCCAAAGACCAAGCTGAAGCATTTTTTTCAATAATGCAAGAGTCATCAATCATCATCCCAGAAGAAATGGGCAAACCGTAAGAGGCAACAAAACTTTTCTCACGGTCATCCAGAGGGCGAGAAACCTCCTTCTTACTTCTTTCAAGAACTCGATTTACTTCCTCGTCCTCTCGAGCAGAAGAGTGATCCTCCGAACCATGACCTCCTTTTCAGAGAAAAGTGAGATGAGAATGAGCCCTAACAGTGTCAAGAACTGAGGTGGCGAGCTTTTTCCTATTCGAAACACGGCCAAAATTGATGGCCAACATCTTGGAAGGGTTGGGAAGCCTAGGAACTTTTCTTTTCCTAACAATCGAGTCAGTACTTCTAGAACCTCTGGCAGCATCATAAACAATTCGGCCTACAAGCTCATCAACAGAACCTTTTTTGCGGCCGACATCCACATCACCAACATGCGCAACAGTCACCTCCAAGGCATGATCGACAATAGGCTCCGCGCGACCCGCCTCATTCGACGAATATAAGCCACTAAGGATAATGGCATCCGTATTAAGAAAATCTTCCACTGAGATTCGGGGAAGATTGTCAAATTGACTACAAAACTCACGTTCTTCCAACAATATTGAAAACTCAACTCTTTTAGGCTCTCGGAATGACAGCAGAATCTGATTAGTATTAAAGTAATTGGAAGAAAAGGACGCATAAAACCAAAACCTCGACCAACTCCCATACTCCTCTCGTAGGTCCTTGAAACAAAAAGGAGAACAAAGGCAACGGGTGTGATTAGTATTTACGCTAAACCCCACCAAAGAATGCAAAACCCTGACATTCATAGGGATAACATATGAGGTAGCCCTTTCTAAGGTCGCAATCATCACCTTCCAACCGTTAGGAACCAGTTGGCCCAGAGCGATGCCAACCAAGTCTAGGTACTCCCAGACGATTGCAGAAGGCATAAGCCTAAAATCGAAGCGAAACATACTAGGTTACAAAGCAATATACCCATGTTTAGACGACAAGGACTGTCGTCTTTTTCGGGGATAACAATTTCCAGATCGGCCGACAACGAATAATCATAACGGGTGCTATCTAGAGTCGCATGCGTCACCCGTTTAGGCAAAAAAAAAAGCTTCACAAACATCAAGAACATCACTATTCAAAACCCTGAAGCTAGACATGACTGCAAAGCAAACGCAAGAAATCAAGGAATCAACAACTGGAAATTGAAAAACTGCAAAAGAGAGTAAACCCGTACTCAACTTCTCCTTTTATAAGGACAAGCAATGAAATGTTCGTTCTTAGGAGAACGTGCAAGATATGACAGTCGCACGAAATCCCAGAAAATCGTGCTAAAATGAGCAGGCGGACGAAACATCAGAGAGACAACAGCATGAATAGATAGTAAGAGCACTAAATGTGTCGTAATGTTGAAATTGAAAACAAAACCGCCACACAGTTAGTGGATAACTGAACGTACCCACTAACTAAGGGGGAGTAGTTGATGATACATCAAAATGGACCAACATCGCGGCCACACACGTGGCAGAGAACATCCATCACGAGGATTTAACGTCCCATCTATTGGACCAGCTCTTAAAACCCAAGAAGGTTAAAACCAATCATAGAGGCCCGGACAAGGCCCATTATATGAAGATATAATCCAGTCCCAAACAAGTCAAACCCAAATCTAGGCCCGACACGAGTTCTCTCATAAAGAAGATGAACGTTGCACCAAAAAAGAGTCGCGGAGGGAGTTACGCCTCCACGGACACATCTCCATCAAGAAGGAGACTGTTACGAGAAACATCTCCTTCCGTTGCGCCTCACATGCTTAAGTCACGCAGAGAATTAATCGCGACAAATGGTAAAGGGAACATTCGACACAGGGATGCAACTTTAACTGAGTTTTGTCTAGATTTACTTCCTTTTTCAAACAGTGTTGTCGACTTAAGCATCGGAGTGCCTTCGGCCACCAAAAGGGTGGTCCTTGACAGTCTAACATTTGTTTTGCAGATCAAACTATCAGGGGGACGAGATTTTGACGCATCAATAGTGATGGCGGTGGTTGTGGTGATTATGCTATAGTGGTGGTGGTGGTTATGCTATGGTAGTTGTGGTGATGGTAGTGGTGTGGCGACAACGACAGTTATGGTGATACTAGTGAAGTTGGTGGTGGTTGTGGTCAGTATGGTATGGTAATGGTGATCCTGGAGGTGGCGGTG
Source organism: Berberis vulgaris (assembly GCA_963556465.1). Taxonomy (NCBI): domain Eukaryota; kingdom Viridiplantae; phylum Streptophyta; class Magnoliopsida; order Ranunculales; family Berberidaceae; genus Berberis; species Berberis vulgaris. Next base: position 41,384,209 of record OY747128.1, read on the forward strand.
GTAGTGGTTATGTTATGGTGGTTGAGGTGGTGGTAGCGGTGCTAGTTGTAGCAGTGTCGGTGGATGAGGTGTTTATGAAGGAATTGAGAGTAGAATTCAAGTAAGAGGAGATGATGAGAGTTTTGCAAAGTAATGCGGGATATTTTGACCCGCAAAGTTTTGCATAATATTATAACTAGGAGATGTGGAGGTCCTGAATTCAAATTTCAATAATCGGTTTTCTTAATGTCAATCAAGCACTCAAGTTTATGTAACTGCCATAAACTTTTGCATATGCATTCTTTTATCTATACCAAGCAGAGCCTTATAGAGTTAGCGAATAAAGTCTATGTGGTAGGATCATAAAAAGTAAGATCAATGGAATGGTTAAAACAAGCCAAGCAATACACGTTGTACACTAAAGTGAGTCATTTAAGTTGTAATTTTATTAAATTTTCTGGACAAGGGCTCTGAAATGAAATCGAATGAACGACCCAGTGGAACTTGGCTGGAAATTTTTGTTATATTTTATTTTTAAGCTTTTGTACTCGTTTATTATTTCAATGATGTTTTGTTATTTTATTATATGAATATTGGAGTAGTAACCAATTTCTAGTTTGACAGTCCATTAATGATTTTCCTAAGTTTCATTTACTTAAAATGATCCTAATAAATGAAAATTATTGTTTATTAATTCATTTGAGATGAAATTCTGAGGAAAATCAAAGAACGTCATAAATAATGTATTAAAATTTCAACTCATTTCGACATGTGTGCCTCGAGATTCACGCTAAGTGGGATAAATAGATTTATCTGTTGATATCACAAAGCAAGCGATGGTCAACCTTGGGTGCAACAAAAGTCGGTCATCGGCCAACACCAATTGCCCAAGACCACCCGCTTGCTGGTGGAACATTTACAAAGACCGTTTACAATATACTAATTTGGGACCTAAATATGTATCTCGATAAACAGTACCAGAACAGGTATAAATTTTAACACGACGTTTCTAGTGTTAATTTTTAATTTTCCTAAAAATCTGAAATCAAATGAATTAATAATCAATTTTTAGTTTAAGTACGGTTCTTCTACCTAAATGAAACTTAACTGGACCCAAAATAGTCTTTTTAGCTCAATACCCCTATTTTTTACTAAACAATTTGTATTATGTATTTTTCATTATTTGATCATTTATGTTTTTTCTTTAAAGATCATTTACGTTGTAATTTTGAGAGTTACCACTTATTTATATTCTATTCAAGTATAACACAAAATATTACTTCAAAAAATTTGTATGGTGACCTTACAATATATTACTTCAAAAAATCTGATGGGTTAATTGTGATATGCCACCTATAACATATCACTATTTCACTCTCCCAAGGGATTTGCAGTCAACATGCATTAACCATCAGATCACAAGTTGTTTCAAAATATTTAGATGACCAAAATACCCTTGACAAATCTAAGGCTCAGATAAAATGTTTTGTATTTTGAACAATTAAAGGATCTAACCAAAACATTTAGTGCACCGCTAGGAAAATCGTATCGTTGTTAAAATAATAATATTTATCTTCTTTCCCAACCCAATCATCCCCTCATCATTCCTCTCTTTAATTGAATTTCCCCACCACCACCGCCACCCCAATTCGCCTCTTTCCATCCACCCGCGACACCACCGCCTCTCCCCCCAATCCTTGCCTCCCCCTCTCTATTTCCCCCACAACAGCACGCTCTCCCCCCCCCCCCCCCCCCCCCAACACACACACACACACACTCCTCTCTGTTCCAGCATCACCACCATTGCCCGCACCCTCCCCACCTTCACTTTACCATTTCCTCCAACTGTCAAAACCCTCGTTTTTCTCTTTTTGTATTTGTGAATCACAATAGCCCAACGCCAGACCCCCATCCACCTTTTTTCCCTTACTGCGACTCGCCACCACCAACCACCACTGGACCCCCTACTTTCCCACATGCTCTCTCTCATTTTCTTTTGTCCCTTCTTAGCGGTGATTGAAACCCAAAAAAAGCCATTTATCTCTTATTTTCACTCCCTCTCTCCCTCAGTCTCTCTCTTCTTCATTCAAGTAAGCAAGCTTGGAATTTGAGCTTCCATGGCGACAAGGAGCGGCGAAGGCTCGTCATAAGGGGTTGGCGGAAAGTTATGAAAGAGGTTGCCTGTTCGAAGATCTTCCACGCCGTACGACCCTTCACTATAATCAAGAATACCTCCAAAGCATGGCAAACCAAATGGCTCTTGAAGCTCGACGACCCGGCCTCCATCATCATTTCAAGTAGTGCTTACAAGCTCTTTTCTTTTGTCTTCAGAAAGAACAACCAGGGGCGGAGAGGGTTGTAGATAAATGGGGGCAAACAGCACATAATTATTTACGAAAATACTAAGAAACTGGGTTTTTAGAGTCATATTTTGCAATCAGGGTGACATGGCATGATCGTGAAAAAAATGATGATTAATTCAATCATATAAACAATATACATGACATGATTAATTCAATTGTAGCTAGCTAATTAAGAGCTTTCATTTTTTACTTGAAGAAAACAGAAGCAGTCAAGGTGGTATAAGATGAGAGTTGGCGAGGAGCAGACCTCTGGCTTTGAGGTAGCAAGACGGTATGGTCCAAGTCCAAGGAGTAGTAGCAGCAGTAGCTTGAATGGACTGGATAGATTCAAGTGAATTTGTCGGACATCAATTTTATTTTTGGAATCCTCCTTCCTCTTCTCCTCATGCTTTATCTGTCCGTCTGTCTCTTCTTCTTTGAAACTCACTCCTGAGTCAGAGCCTCTGAGGATAACACTTACACAACCAATCCACTCTCTTTTGTCTTCTTATTCTTGTTTGTCTTCTCGGAAGGGAAATATATGTGTATATAGAGAGAGAGTTTTCTCCTTTTGGGCTAGCTCAGGTGAAGCAGACAAACAACATCTTAGCTTAATCGACCTACAACCATCGTGTTTTTCCAACCGCTCCAAACCCAAATGATTACTTTTAATTTTGAAAGATCAGAGAGAAAGTAAAGCAGATCAGATCCCAACCCCCAAATTAATCTAATGTGTTAACTAATCTTTTATCACTCTTACCACCATATGCTAGCTGAGTCTGAGGTATGATAATTCTAATTCTTTCTTTTCTTTATTTTTTTTTTTAACAAAACAAAAGAAAACCAATGATGATGACGATGTAAAATTTCCTCAGCCGGTCCCCAACCCAATTAAAAATTTTAATATGAATATGATCACATGAAAAGCAAACCCACCATGTATGGCACCTCTCTTCTGGTTTCTTTGTTGCTCTCTGCGTGTGTAGGGGGTGAATGAATTAAAATGAGTTGGTAGAAATTCAGAAAGAGAGGGAGAGATTAAAAAAAAAAGATATTAAAAAAATATAGAGATTGAGTGGGATTGGTAAGGGTAGAGTTTAAAATAAATAAAAAATTGTTGTTTTAATTTTTAGTGGAGTTAGAAATCAAGATTTCATAAAGATGGGCAACATAAAATTTTAAAAGAGGGCAATGTAAAAAATACGAGTAACTTAGTGAAATTTTTTTTATAAAGATAAGGGAGTCAATTACCTAACACGTAGATCCGCCCATGAGAACAACACACAACAATCTCCCTATTTTGCCTTCCATTCCAGGTTCGCTTCGATTCTTATGGGGTTAGGTGATGGGTTTGTTGTCGCTGGTGTTTTGGTTAGAGAGTAGCGTGGGGAAAGGGGTTGTAAGGATTTTTTTTAATTCAAATCTCGTGGTTTGATAATATTTTATTCACTATATTTTCTTGTGATACATGGTTAAATATGGTTTTTTTTTCTCAAGATGCATATTGGTATCTCGAGATTAATTCCATGATTTTTTTGCTTTAAGGGCATTTTGGAAAGCAAAATTAAAGCACATGAGAATTTCATTGTCAATGTGCATGCACCACTAGTCCTAAGGATAGACCGAAATAATAACAAGTTTTAAAAGTAATCTCATATTAGCTATTCATTACTAGGGTGTGGACGTGCTCTATGTCTACGATATTCATTATTTTATTTTATTTTAAAAATTCAATAATAAGAAAAATTAAAAAGATATATAAGCAAAATAATCATAAAAAATATTTATACTTATAATTTATTTAATTTAAATTAAAAAAATGTTAAAGAATATTATGAAGTAAAACATTGTAGCCAAATATTATATTTTCACTATTGTAAAAGCCTATTTAGTTTATAGATAGTTGGAATGCTTCAAATAAATCACGTTATGGGCGTAAATATAATTAATAAATGTTTGAGACGAGTTGATTTTGATTGTAAAAATTAGGAAATGTCGATCGCCAAATGAAAAATCCAAAAGTTAAATGTAACTTGTAAGAATTTATTTCTAGATAATTGGACCGCTTCAAATAAATTATGTTAAGTACATAAGTATATTTAATGAAGTTAATTTTTATTGTTAAAAAAATAAAATGCGAAGGACACAATGAAAAATCCAAAAGTAGTTGAAAAAACTTTATTGTCATATCAACCATCAGGCCTTATAATAGTACATACATAGCAGGTATATCACAGTTAACCCTATAACATATTTTAAAAATAATTTTTATAAATAATAACATATTCATCTCATCCAACCACCGGTGATATTTTATTTTTTTTAATTAACCTATTTTCCCACAATTGTGGCGTTTGAAGACTAGTCTATTAACCAATTAGGTTTTACAACTAGTATGGCACATTGATAAAATATACAATCTCATCCGATTAACCCTCAGTGATATATATATTTCAATCAACCTAAGTTTTTCCCCAACTTTGGCATATGCATGCATGCGATTCAATGACTACTTTATTAAAAAGTCACGCTAAAGTATTGGTTAACGGACATACGTTTTATGACTAGTATGGCACACTGGTAAAAGTAATTGGTATGTAAGTTCACAATTCAATTGCCCCTGCAACTTAATCAGTCGAAAACAGTGAACAGTACAGACCTGTTTATCACATGAAATATAATCCACTAACTCATGTAAATAACCCAATTCAACTGCCCCTGTAACTCATGTTTTATGATCTCATGATACACACAACAAAACAGAAACATACAGAACCTTAACAAAAATTTCATCCATGACACTGTCAAATTAAGTCACCATCAATTTTGTTCTTCAGCTCCCAGCAATTATGCAGCATTTAACCAAGGGTACATATTAGGAGAAGTTGGCAACCTCGCTGTTAGAACCTCCACTCCAGTCTCTGTCACCTACATAGGTATACAAGTTTCTTATTATCACGTCAAGCCTGATGAATAACCACCAAATCCAAAATTATGGACATGTTCGGTATGACATAACATAATGTAGAATCCAAGTTATTTATATTTTCAATTTCTCTAGATCAGAGATTCTCTTCCTCTCTTTCGTTGTTATCATTATTTCATGCATATAAATGAGGATAACATAACAAAAGATCTTGGGATTTTTTTTTTTTTTTTTTTTTATCCCTTAACCCCTCCCACACCAGATGCCGCTCTGTTCGAACCCTGGACCTGTGATTCCATCCGCCACAGGCCTACCGTTGAGCTGGTATTCCTTTGGCAAGATCTTGGGATTGGGCACCTACATCCACTATTTTCTTAGTTGTGTAGTGTGACAAAAGATAGGCTGGAGAGGAATCCACAGCACGATAAGGCTTTGGGAGGTGGAGTGGCATGTACATAAGAAAATTAAATGGGTCACATAATGTGCTAGGACAAGCTCGAAATAGTAGAAAAGTAGACCAACAAACAGGCTCTTGTGAGCAGGGGCAGAGATACAAGTAACAGATAGCAGAAAAGAAGTGGTCCATCTCTTATATCAGCCTTTACAATTTATATAGCAGAGAGCTGATGTGAAGAAGGTTCTCAATTCGAATGGAAGTGCCACAAACTCCGTTAGTCCCAAAAAACTTGCCATGGCCTTACTAATAGCTACTATGAAGGCTCTTAGCACAAGCCACCCCTCAACAATCTAGTTGTACTTGACCATACGCTAGAGGAATCTCTTGTCATCCTCTTTTTTTATTTATCACTTCAAATCCCAACGTAATCATCATATAACATAAACCAAAATTTCCTAATAGCAGATTGGAGGCAAAGTCCTAAACCCTGTCATCTTCAAGCTATTTCCACATTAAGTACTGAAATGTTTACTACCAACTAGGTATTAGAAACATAGATCATAGAAATTCCCAAGGGCTATTGTACCATTATTAGAAGATTATTATGGTTCCTGACCTCACCCTCACGTTGTAACCAATCTCAGAAGCAAAGGAGCAACAAAACAGATCATGGCGTAAAACTCCTAACTACCACGCTCCCCATATTTTACCATTAAAATATACCAATCCCTTAATCTAAGATCAGCATTTATTAGATAATAAATCCCACAATTTATCATTTTTAAAATGGTAAAAGAACTTGTATCTACAAAAATTTGGGAACCCCATAATTATGTCAACAACTGGGAGGAAATTAGGACTTATTAACAAATAGCATTGAGATTACCAAGAGAGTGTGTTCAAACTGAGCACTGTGTTTGCCATCTGCAGTGATAGCAGTCCATCCATCCGGCCATAACCGATCACGCCAAACTCCTAAAGAGGAAAGTTTGATTAGAGAAGGGCCCTAAAAAAATAAAATGGAATTTCCATGACATAATTCCTGAGTTCGCGTCTTTAAATACAACCTGCATTGATCATTGGTTCAATGGTAAAGGTCTGCCCTGCCTTCATGACACCAACTGCTTTATTTCCTGCTCTTGTTAAGGTTAACACTTAACAGCGTATAACTCAAGTATAAAAAAAAAATTAGATGTGCTCATAAAGATCTTTAGCAAATTGTGCTCCGTTTGAAGCTTGGAAGTTTGAAATTGAACAAAGATCTTATTTTATTAAAGATATAAAGCCACAACATATCAAAGTATCATTCAAAATAAACATCTCAAGGATACTCCCATAATGAGGAATATTCGGGGCGCAATGGAACAACTCTCCAATACCATGACCGCAGTATGATTTCACCTATTTTCAAGCCATGGCAAAACTAATAATAATAAATTGATCCATCTCAACACAATTAAATGAGTAATGCAGATTATAAATTAAACCAGCTGCACATTACCACAGAAAAACCTGACATTGAAGCATGTCGATTGATGACCTCGCCAACTTCACGAAATCGTACACCAGGCTTTACTGAGGTTTGAGAAAGTATCAATGCAAAAGTAAGTTCTACACATTCAAATCGAGAACATTTACAAGCAGGTTCAGTATGTGGTTATATAACTATCCTTATTCAACAAGTACATCCATCAACAAACAGTTTCGTTATAACTTCACTAAACCCCCAAAAAAAACCGAACTTACCTATGTTTCCCTTTCGATTATACTCAAATCCATTGTCTTTGAATACTACATGTGCTCTGAAATCTTCTCTCACTACCCACCACCAATTTAACCATCTGTTTTTGCACTCAGTATTTTAGGTAGCTCTTTACTACTACTAGTATCAATAGACAATCTTCAATAATGATGCTCCAGTTAACAAATAGAGAAAACGACACGATCAGAAAATGGATGCTTTGATGGTCCTTTTTTTTTTTGAGATGACATGTGATCCAGCTTAGAAAACTATGCTAGATTTTGTAGAAGTTATACCAGAGACTTTATCGAACTGGGGTTTCAAAATTAAGACCTCGAGCAGATACACATGATCATAAGAGAAGGGTGTAACCTCGAACACAACTCAAAGTTGTTAAATATCATAACAATACAATTACTAACACTCCGGAAGGAATCATCAGATTAACAAACATTTATAAACTTGGGAAAGTACCTATAGATATAGCTTTCTCCAAACACTCATAGGTACAACGGACTAGCTGCTGAGATGCATCATCAACGTTTCCCACAAAATATGTTTCATTAAGATCTCCTGCAATTCACTCAGCTACTGTCAGGAGAGAAAAACCTCAGTACATTACAGAAAATAACCCGAAATGAATATTCTTACCATGAACACCTTTATAGTAGACTGTAATATCAACGTTTACAATGTCACCATCCTCCAGTCTCCTGTAACAGTCAAGAAGAGTTAGTCAACCTGACATTAGGTGACTATTTTCTTTTCGACTTCATTCAGTTCATTCCTAGCTGCATCCAGATTATCCAATACATTCTTTGCCCTCAACTGTTTTGTGTTTTTCTCAGAATTACCAATTATAGTATGAATAAATAAACACGCACCCTACCATGTCATACATTTTTTTATTTTTTTTTGCATTTCATTGATTTTATTCCTAGCTGCATCCATCTTATGAGTATTGTTGCAGTGTTCACTGCTTCTAGCTGTGTAATCATCAATTTTGGTATGGGTCGCTATATAAAACACACACCATACCATGTCGGGGTTGTATCAGCGTAATTTTTATTTTTTATTCAGCGAAACACACAACAAAAAATTCTATAATAAGTTTACAGCCTTGGCCATTGTAGGGTTGTATCATGCAATTTCCTGGTTCAGCCGTCTTGATTATCGGAGATTATCATTTTGGTTATCGAAGATTGTCTGATGTCTCGAACCATTGCACTAGTACACCATGAGAGTGTTTGTTTTTTTTTTCTGAATAAACTCAAAAGTCTTTATAAGAAGTGGGAAACTCTAAAGAGAGTATTTGTTTTTAGTTATTAGAAGTTGAAGTTTTGATTGGAGTAAGCACCATGGTGGGTGCTAATCACTTAGCAGTTAGCACTAAATGCTAAATGAAAATTCAATCTAATAATAACTTCACAATAAATTCATAATGATTGTTGCTACCCCTCTCCTCTACCGACCATCCCTCTTCTCCACCTCCTAACTATCACGGGAGCAGTGCCTCCACCACCCTCCCCTCCCCATCCTCTTTCTCTCTGTTCGAGATTGTATGAGATATGAGGATATAGGATGGTTTCTGGTGGTAGTGGAATGGGATATCAATGGTGTTCAGAGGAGAGAAAACAGGATGAGAAAGGAGTTGATGTTGGTGGTTTGTGGTGGGCGGTTGGAGTTGTGGTGGTGAGCAAAATTGTCAAAAACTTCAAGTCAACACCTAAAAACAAACACCTTTTAATTTTATAGCTTTTAGGCGTCATCCCATTCAAAAGCAAAATGAACACTCATTCAAAAGCTCGTTCAGAAGTTGAACTTCTAACTTAGAAGTTAGCTTCTACGTGTTTAAACAAAACCATCACCATAGGTGTATTGGAAAATTACACCTCATAATTATTATCATTGCTTAAAATGATTAATAAGCATGTGTGTGTTATATATGTCACTTCCATTCATTAAAGAGTGAGATTCGTATATGGGTAGGATTGGGTGACATTATTATGTGTATCCATCAGATATTAATCACTGATGGAATCCACATCCACGGTTTGTGATGTCCTCTTGAGGAAGCTTACAATCTTCATATATGTCAAACCTTGCAAGTGATTTTTTACTGATCCGATATTGTGAATAAGTTAAGTGGAAAAGCCTGAAGGATGTACTTGTCAGTGGTTTAATTTAATTGATGGCCATCTATAGTCATAATGTAGGGAGGCCATCAAGCATTTAACAATGTGAAGCTCAACATTTAATTTTGAGATAAGGTCAAGAGTTTGGTTATAGTTATTTAGTGGTTTGATAACCTCGTGGGTTAGGAATAGAACTCTTATCGAATTAGATTTTCCCATTATAAAAGAAGCTTGATCCTTTTTACGTCCTTGGGGGTCCTTATTGTAGCCTATATAAATGCCATAAAAACTCTACCATCATTGCTCTTAAACCATAAAATAGTTTCAGAGAAATGAGTGTAGAAAGAGCTCTCACAAGTCCAGAGTCTACTCTCTGTTCGAGGCTTGGCATTTGGAGGAATAGAGTGGAAGATTTTGAGGTGTTATCAGCTTGTGATCGACTATAAGTCTACATCAAAACCTTGTTCATGCTAAAACGATATCAAAATAGAGATCTCTAATATATGATCCTAGCTCTGTTTTTATGGACAAAAAAGCATGAAAACTTTTGTCGTTCATTCTATAAATCTAACAATGTTTCTTGAGGCTAATTGGATCTAACATAACAAAGCATCGACCAATAAACATTGGTGTACTAATGCTCATCTCATAATTTCTCTCTGGACAACTGGAAGGAAGGATCTGAATAGTTTCTCTCATAATATTGGTACAAACCCAAGACATTTAATTATCCACATTCTCGAATCTGAATAGTAGTGAAAAACCTCCATTGAGAATCTGAATAGTAGTTCACCACTCTTTATCCCAGATTGTAAGAATCCCTCTAGATGATCCCATGGACTCCACCTGTTCCCAACGAAAGATACTCTGCCCCAAATGGCTTTAATAAACTCCTGATCTATGCGATCACCATCAGTTACAAAATTTAAACGATCTCTGGCAAAACCTATTGAATTAGTTTCATGTCCAAGTCATGATACTAATCTTCTTCATTAAGAACCTCCAAGCCATGTTCGTCTATGCCCTCGAAGTGGTCGCAGTAGCCTCAGTTCCAAAACCCTTATCAAATTACTATACTGAAGACAAAGTGTAACTCATGAATCTTTTAAGGTTTATTCTTTATTTTTTTCCTTTGTTTAAGTTACCTTTCCAAAAAGTATCCTACGAGCCTTGATCGCCTTCCATTTTCACTAAGGTGTGCTATTGTGGGCACTCCAATTCTAGGGCAAGTGACTTTCACTTTGGAGAAAAAAGTTACACGGCGCCACAAACAACATAGGTTTGGCGCATCAGTATGGCATCATCTAATAGTTGAAATAGTAATAAATAAATATATAAATACATAAATAAATAAGTAAACAAATAACATGACGATCAGAATATATCAAACACATCATACAAGATTGATGTCCAAGGTAAAAGTAGTAGTATTGCACCTTATGGGGAAAGTACAATTTTTGAGGCTCAATAAGGAGTTTTCCTAGCACCTCGAGCGCCTTGGTGACAATTCAAGAGTGCCTTAGGCTGCCTTTGGTAACAAAACCCTGCTAGAGAAAAAAAATAAAAGGGCTCCCCAGACCGAACTTCATCATTTTTATCTCCATCATTGCTCAAATGGCTAAATCCCTTTAGTTAGTGACTTTAATAGTTGTTAAATAAACTAATTCATAATTTATTACTAACTTAAGTTATTTATTATTTTGTTTTATTAACATATAAAAGGTGATATGTTAGCATCCCAACACATAGCGCCTCACCTGAGCTCTGAGGCGCTAAAAAAACATTTTGGCACGAGGCAAGCCTGAGGCGAGGTGCTTTTTGAAAAAAAAAAATAGTGAGTTACCGGCGCAACCTGAGAACATAGAGTTGAGGGAAGAAAAACTATCCCAAAGTTTAATAAGTTTTATTTCTAGAAAAAAAAATGAAAAGGATACTCCTAGATGAAAGGAACAGTGGTCTTCTTCGGCTAGCCCTTTTAACAAAGTTTGATTGCAGAATATGACATCTCATAAGCACAAAAAAGAGAGAGAGAAGGTATTCTTTCAAATAAACATTGACAATGTAGACCTGGCATCTGGAATCCCATGACAGATGACTTCATTAACAGACCTGTGGTCAATTGAAAAAAAGAAAAAATGATTCAGCAAAATCATTCTTCCAGCACTCATAGAAGTTAATAATTTACATATAAGAAGTACCTACGTGCAGCATGACTTTGGAAAGAAATGGTAATTCAGTGGAGATGGATATCCACCTGCAAAGTCATGAACACCAAAACAATTAGTTACTTACACCATAAAAGCAAATATCAAGAAACCACATTTCATATAACAAATAGTCAGAGCAGATAAATATATGAATCAAGAACACCTGTTCACGGAAATTATATATACACATACATGTACATATATATTTTATCAACTAAGTTCATTTGAACTCGGAATATATGAATCAAGAATGCCAAAATCCTAGAAACAGGTTCTGCAATTTACTTGTTATTTCCTAGGAAGTAAACGCAGATAAGGGACCCTTTGTGGTCCAGGACCGATTTAAGATTAAAAGAATTAGTCGGGAATTATTCATATAACAAATAGATAGAGCAGATAAAAAAAAATTCACCTGTTCACGGCAATTATACATACACATACATACATATACATATATATTTTATCAATTAAGTTCATTTGAACTCGAAATATATTAATCAAGAATGCCAAATTCCTAGAAACAGGTTCTGTTATTTACTTATATAGTTCAAGACTGATTTACAACTGATTATTTCTTATGTAGTAAATGCGGATAACGAACCCTTCGCAGTTCAACATTGATTTAAGATTAAGTGGATTTAAGATTTAAGTATATATTTTTATACCCTCACAAATGTAAATTATAATAAATATTATATCTTGACAATAAAGATTAATAAAACAAGTATTATAGAACAAATTATATAATCATGTCCAAAACATCACATTATAGATCAATAACCACCACCACCCAACATGATGACAACACCACCCGACAGAACAATCTCGATTTATCACTGATTTTTTAGTGACGATTCGATTAATCGGTGACCGCTAAAACAAACCAATAAATACCTAGTTCAGATCAGTTTACCCCCAATTTACACTAAATTGTGGATTGATTGCCGCATAACCCAGGTCATTTCATATGCTGTCTGCAATACAGTTTTCCCATCTTATTGCATCAAAAATTAATCATACAATCACGATGAAGAGCTTTTAAATATGACATAAACAAGAACAGTGTATCCAGTACGAACCTCACATACATACATACATAACAATAATTTTCAAACAAAAAGAAAAAGGAAATGAAATAGCATTTGAATAGCTAATCCAAATTAAGAAATTGAATTTTGATACATTTTCTTTGGGTAAGTAGAGAATCAAAACAATATAGCCAAACTCCTTTGAGGTGGGTTGTTTAGTGTAAAAGCTTAATGAACCAAGCTACTTTGATTGCAACATGTACCAGCAAAATTCTTGGAGTGGATAAGGTGGATATCCAAATTCTTCTGAAAATTCATCCCAACATATGGAAGAGAACAGTGTAGCAAGCTACAGATCAAGGTGTCCCAAAACTAATTTCTATATTATGCTCTTAAAATATAAGTTCAATGGTGGAGAGACGCACATGATTTTTGTAATGGTGTGCACACAAGTATTTTGACGTTGATGCCATAGCAAGTTAAGAGGAACGTAGGATATTTGAAAATAATAAGAAAATTCCAGTATAGTAAGATTGATATCTAAGTGTTTTGATATCGATGTCATGGTATTAAGCATGAGAGGAGAATATTTGAACAATAGGTGTCTCTGGGCGCATCTTAGAAAGTAGATGGGTTTTTGCTCTTAAAGGGGATTTGCTAACTTGCACCCTTGCTATTTGTGGTTGATTTTTTGTGTTCAATTCTCCGGTGAAGGTTTTCTTTTCCGGCAATACCTTTTTTTAGCATTTTCTCCATTAATCAATCTTTACTTCGCTCCTTCCTCTCTCAGATCTATCTATTTTGTTTCATTCCCTTGTTTTTTTCCGTCTTCGTTTCATTACAAATAACCTTCTCTAAACAGAAGAACTTTACAGCATCCTCTTTATCTTTTTTTTTCCTTTTTTAGCAAAAATCAACTTTACCCTTAAGACACTCAAAAGCAACACAGTGAATTGTCTTCCTTTTTACTATTCTTTTTCCTGTGTCCACCTCGCATTCGTCTTCGTCTATTATATCTTCATCCACTGGCTTCTCGCTCAGTTGTTCTTCTCCTCGGTGACGACCTAGTTTGAGCAAGGTGGACACCTACCATAATTCGCCTTGCCTCTCCCCACTCCCAATTGCTCCCCACCTCATCTCATCTTGGTAACACCTATAGCAGTGTGTCGTGGTTCCTGTCAGAAGTATTTGTGCTTCCAAGCCTTGCATACTGTTAGTATTCGGCGTAGATCTCAAATCTCCAGACGACCAGTGATATCTTGCAACACACAATTGGGCAGTCTTCCAAGGGTGGTAGTGACCACACAATTCCCTCTTGGTGAGTGTAGGAACTGATTTGTTTCTTGCTCTTTGAAATGGATTCCTGCAGATAGAAAAGAAGTTATTTGGTGTGCAAAAACTCGTTACAGTGGATATGTGCTTTCTGAAAATTTACTTGAAGGAACTATTAAAGTGTTTTTAGAACAAGGCCAAGCAGAGTGGTTGGACTTCTCACTTCGTGCTGCTGTAAGTAAGTTTCATTCTTTCAAATCCACCAAAGGAAGAAATGGGAGTGTTTGGTCTCTCCTGGAAATTGTTAAAAACAAGTTTGGTATCTTTGCGAAAGCTAGATTCCAATGGGGTTGATTTCATCAACCCTCTTATTCCCCGAGGGAAAAATAGGGTTGGTTGGGTGGAGCTTCAACATCCCATCCAATGCAACTTACTCAAGAAAAATGGGGGATTTCAATTTACCACTCACCAAAAGCAGCCACTACCTCCTCATCAGAGATTAGAACACCAGTAAACCTCTCAACACATCGGCTCTTTGAACCCAGAAGAACCGTCCACCTCCCATTCATTGTCCTCCATCTTTTCCACCTTTCGCTTCCCCTTTCTCAAATCAACCTCCTCCAGATTGTCATCATTCAGTTTTGCCTTTGTTGTCAAATCATCAACAATCTTGTTCTCCACATATTCTCGCTCATTCTTTGCGCGGTGGTTCTCTCCCTCAATTTCTTGAATATCTCTCCCCTCGGCCATTTCCTTTGAGTCTCCTTTCTAAGATGGGTGTCAATGGGTGAGGATGACAGTCCCCATTTTGTCGGTCTCTTGGTCTTCTGCAATTGCCTAATGGAGACTACGTATTGATGGTTTTCTCTCCTTTTCTCAGCACCACTTTTGGTGGTGGGAGTAAACAACACACACCTATTTATGATATGCAGAGTAATGATCAGAAAAGTGGATCTGTTGGGGAAGGAAACCTTTCAGTTTCTCATGGAGTTTCTCTTGATCAAAGAGAAACAGCAGGAAAGTTGTTCATGCTCTTTGGGACCGTTGAACCCTCCCATCACTGCAAGTAATCGTTTTGAGCCACTCTCCTTTGAGGAACCGTTGGATGGTGTGAATCTTGATCACGATGGGGCCTTTCTTCGAGTTGGTTCCAGTTGACAAAGAGTGGACCCTTCTCGAAGGGCACGTGAAAAGTGCACCCGTGCGCAGTGTAGTTAAGGCGACCGCCTAGGCGCGCCTCAAGGCGTTTTTACAGAGTTTCGCCTCAAAGCGAGGCAATGCGGTGCAATGAAATGAGGCGTCCTCCTCGCACCGCCTCAACTGCCTCGGACCAAAAATAGTTGCAGCCAGCCTATTTGCAGCCCATTTGCAGCCCGTTTTTAGCACAAATAACAAATAAACAAACAAGATAAAACGTTTTTAGTTTTTGATAATTATGTCACTTTCTTTTTAACTTTTTTGGAAAAAACATATCAATGACTTATGCTTTTGGAATGCCAATAGTGATCATATTTGTGAATTTTTACCAACCATTCCAACAATTTCTTCTAACAAATACTTAATATTTTCAAGTTTCTAATCTTTCAAGATTATGGATTGTTAATGATTTAGTGGATGTTTACAAGTTAGTAGACACTTATGTAGTGCATCTTTTTGCTATGCTATACAATTTTATTAATTTTGATTCTAGGTAGTTGTGTCACTTTTTGTACAAATTTGCTTATGTATATTACTATGTTGATATGTTTCAATTTATTATAAAAAAAAATCTTAAAAAATGTTAAGCTACCGCCTCTTGCCTGAGGCATTTTCAGGCCCGTCCACCTCAACGCCTTAACTACAATGCTTGTCCGCCTCAACGCCTTAACTAAAATGCTCATGCGCCTTCTAGCCAAGCTCATGTCAAGCACATGAGTTGTAATTTGAGCCTTAGCAACCAACTTCACCATAACTCAATTCTTGGGCCTGGACTTCAGTTCAATCCCAACACTTTAGGGGTAACAAGAATGGCCCAAATACCCAACAGCATGCTAATATTAGTGCCTTGAGATCATCGAGGGAAACGAAGAAAAAGAGGTTCAAATCTCGGAAGAATCCTAGCAATGAAATCATGCCCGTCTCTCACCCTTTTAACATCATTGTTTCTCCTTCACATATCTCACTTTCACAGAAGCTGAAAAGTGTTGTGGTGGTAGAAGATTGGATCGGTGGGTCAAAGTGATAAGAGTCTAAATCCCTTTTGGACATGGAACGGTCCATGGAACGTTACTTGGCACAGTTTCATGGACGTTCCATCAGTCTTGGCACAGTTCCTTGGAACATTCCATATTGTGAATTTTCAACGGCTAAGAGTGTGGTTCAACTCGGTCAAGGTGAATCCAGTATTTGTGGATCAAAACACCTTATCTGTGAGTCAACAAGTGGAGATGATCTTGTAGTTGTTACACCTCCACCTGTTGGTCTCCCCCACACTGATGTCGCACCTCCGAATGAGAGATTCTCAACTCCTTTCACTTGGCACTCGAATTGGAGTCAGATGGGATGGTAACCACTGTTGGTTGCACAGTTAATGTAAGAAGTTGAAGCTAGAAGAGAAGCTGAGTAACAGGAAAACATAGTGTGATTCTTGGTTAACAATGAATGATATCAAATCTTATCTTGGAATTGTCGTGATATGGGTTGTTCGATAGAAGGGCTAGCCTCAAGCATCTGGTCTCCAAGTACAAACCACATATTTCTCTTATTCAGGAAACTAAATTGAGGGTGATTGATCAAAATCTTATCAAGGAAATTTGGGGCAGAGATTCAGTTGATTGGGCTTTTATTCTAGTTGAAAGTGGTATTCTTACTATGTGGGATGTTCATAGATGGATCCAGCTAGACACTCTACGAGGTGCGTTCTCTCTTTCTGTTCATTTAAGAAATTGTGAGGATGATTGGGAGTGGACTTTAATTGACTTATATGGCCTGTTTATAACATGTACCCGTCTCAATTTTGGGATGAGCTTATTGACACAGGGGGTATTCTAGTACTCCTTGGGGGTGACTTGAATGTGATTAAATTTGTAGAAGAGAAGAATGGGCTTGGGAGTAGAGTTTACAGGAGACAATTTGTTGACTTCATTCAGGGGCTTAATTTCCTTGATTTTATTCTAAAATGTGGTGTTTTTACGTGGTGTAATAACCAAAGGCAGCCTTCCCTCTCTCAACGTGACGGATTTCCTTTATGGCACTGACTAGGCTGATTACCAGCCTGAACTTAATGAATTGCTTTTGGAGAAAGGTGGTTCTGACCACCATGCCATTTACGTTCAAGCCTAACATCAACCTCTCCGAGCCTAAACCATTTTGATTTGAAAGATGTGGTATGAGCATCAATCTCTTATCATTGATATTCAAAATTTATGGAACTCCCTGGACCTTCAAGGGAGAAGTGGTCTTGTCCTTTGGAAGAAACTGAAATTGCTCAAAGCTTTCCTAGAATCTTGGAATAAGGAAGTCTTTGGGAAGCTTCGTACTCTCTTTGATCATGCTCAAACTCTCCTTCATAATCTGGATTCGTAGAGGAAACGAGGATTTGACTGATAGTGAATAGGACCATAGAATTAATTTGAAAACTGATTTTTGAACAACTTGTTAAAGGGAGAACATATTTTCTAGAAGCAGAAAGCCCCAAGTGGGGCAGATATGGTGATTATTGTTCTAAACTTTTCAGTTTTCAACAAATTGGCAAACTGTAGAATTGTTTTATACTATATTCTGCACTTAAAGCTGAATGGAGAGATTTCCATGGACCAAGAGCTCATCTCTAATCACATTTAACAGAGCAGCATGTGTGGAAGCCTTATATCTTCCATGATCTTTTTATGAGATTGGGCTATTCAAGATTTTCATAATAATGGCTTCCTTGAATGGGGATTGAATTCTAATATGATCTCCTTGATTCCTAAAATCAAATAACCAAATTCTATTATAGACTTCAGGCCTATTAGTTTACTCAACTCTATGTACAAAATTGTGGCTAAAGTCATTCCCAGCAGACCGAATGGAGCACTTCCTCAAATTATTTCTCAATTTCAATTTGCTGGTGTGGGGAAAGGACAACTCATTGATGATGTCCTTACTTTAAATGAAATCATTGATTCTATGCTGAGAGAGAATATAGTTGGTCATATGATCAAGGTAGACTTCTATAAAGCCTTTGACTCTGTTTCCTGGAATTATTACAGGATGCTTTTGGTTTTGGTACCAAATGGAAAAACTGGATTCAAACCCTCATCTCTACTGCCTCTTTTTCAGTAGCTATCAATGGTTCCCCTATTGGGCATTTCAAATCCACTAGAGGAATCAGGCAAGGAGATCCCCTCTCTCCCCTCATCTTCTCCATGGCATTGGTCTCTCAAGCCTAAACTATTAGGGCTATCCATGGCTTCCAAGTTGCTCCTTATTCTCCATCTATTTCCCTGCTTCAGTATGCAAATGATACTGTCATTTATTGATGCAGCTTTTGATGAAGTTCTTGTTATTGGAGATTTACTTCTTTGGTTTGAGTGATTTCTCGGCTGAAAGTTTACTTTTATCAAATCTCTCATCTATCCTATTGGTGAGGTTCCTGCTTTTCAAGATATGGCCTCTATCCTTGGATGTAAATTGGGGAGGCTTTGTTCTTATCTGGCTTGCCTGGAACATCAGGGTTTGGGTTGATATTAATAATAGAATTGAGAGTAGGCATTCCACCTGGAAAAAGTACATTGCTAAAACTGAAGAGCAACTATCATCCAAAGCACTATTGCATCCATTCCTGCGCATATGATGTGCTTGTGTGATTCCTGCCTCCATAGCTATCACATTGAGAAATGTTGGAGAGCCTTCCTATGGGATTCTTCTTAATCTAGCAAAAAACTTTATTTATTAAACATTTAAACTGGAAACAGGTGTGTCAACCTAGATTTAATGGGGGATTAGGTATTAAAAGAATCAGGGAATTTAACAAGCTCACCTCCTCAAGTGGATATGGAGATTTGATATGGAATTGATGCTTTGTGGAGGAATATTACGCTGATAAATATGGGGCTACTCAGCTAGACTAATTTATTCGGAAGCACGGACTCTTAGAAAACTTGTCGTATCCGTGTCCGAGACATACCCAACACCCACACTCGCTCGACGCGCATCCGACACATGGTCAACGTCCTAGCAAGTTTCAGATACATGGTCAATGATGTCAGCGCCTCCGATACATCCAAA
The DNA here is from genome assembly GCA_963556465.1 of Berberis vulgaris. Lineage (NCBI taxonomy): Eukaryota > Viridiplantae > Streptophyta > Magnoliopsida > Ranunculales > Berberidaceae > Berberis > Berberis vulgaris. The sequence goes on from OY747128.1 coordinate 41,403,483, forward strand.
ACTTGGTCATGACACATTCAAGACTCAGCAACCGACTTCATTTTATTTTTTACTTTTAGATGTATGCAAATAATCACCTAATTTAAGGGTTGTTGATCCAGTTGAAATGAATGACTTTTTCAACTGAGAAAAGAGCTACAGCATAGAGAGTATATGTTTCTTCTAATTCCTTATTTGTTTTTTCTCTCCTCTACTTCTCTACTATATTTTTTTTCTCTACTTTTTTTTTTCTTACAACAAAGTGTCTTCTTCTCCGCCTTTGCACATCTTATTCTTCTCTACGTTTTTTCTTCTTCATGTTTTTCTACTTGCAACAAAGATGAAGACACTTTATTAGATTATTGTTTATGTTTATATGACATTAAAACAATAATATGACATGACATGTCGACGTGTTCCTGAGTCCTAGTTTTTGGGAAATTGTTGAGTCAGCGTGTCTTATCTGTGTTCGACACCACGCGCGTGTTTGTGTCCATGCATCCTTGGAACCATCTTCTTCTTATGGGTGTTCTTTCTATAAGGAAATTATGAAGTTGAAGCACCTAGTACAATCAAACATTTGTTTTAGTGAGAGTCAACTTTTGGGATAAAGTGGATTAGATATCAGCCTTTGAAGCTATCCTTTCCTGCTATTTTCACTGTTTCTCACAGTAAACAAGGGAAGATCAAGGAGTTCTGGGATACTAAGCAAATAGCTAAAATTTCAAACTTAGAAGGAATCCAAATAATTGGGAAATCCCACAAATGATTGACCTTCTTGCTCTCACAAATCATGTTTCTTTAGAATTGGATTCAAATAAGTGGATATGGCTAAGGATTCTAATTATGTAGTGAAGGAGTATTACAAACAATTGTGCCCTGTTTTGCCCCTTTTAATCTTTTGGATAGAATTCCAAACTTCACTCTTTCATCTGGATAAAGGAGATTCCTCCAAGAGCAAACTTTTTGATGTGGACAGTCCTTCATGGTAAAGCCCTCACATACTTCCCAACTATACTATGTTGTGAAGCAAGAGGAATCTAATGATCATATGCTTTTGTCCTGTCCTCATGCCAAACAACTTTGGATGCTACCTCTGTCTGATTTTGAAGTGAGAGCTAATTTCTCCAACTTTTTTCTTGATTGGGTGGAGCACTGGCACTCTTCCTCTTACACCACCACCCCCCCCCCCCCAATCTTTCTTTGTTTGAAATAGGTCTTGGATATATTGATTCATGCTATAGTCTGAATTATTGAAAGAAAAATAGAATCTTCAAACATAGTGGGAAGGATTTAGATAAGTCGCGGGTTGGTCTGAAAGTCACCTTGTGGCTGTGGGCCTCTAATTGGGCTAGATTCAGGGACATTCAGTTTTCTATTTGTATGTTTAGTTGGAACAACAAACTCCGAATACTCTTTTGTAAACTTTCTGTGACCGATTAGTGTTAGACCTAATCTTTTTGGCCTTTGGCCCATACTGAATATAATATGACACTTGGTTCTGAATAAAAATATATATATTTCAACATAATAAGAAATTAGCCTCGATAACAAACAACTCGTTATCACATGAAAAAAACATAATATTAAAACAAGCCTGTAAATTTTGTGAACTATTGATTTTGAATTACTTTGAACTTCTTTCTGTTCTAGATTTAGGCATGTTTTGGAAGCACGCAAAAAACATAGTATAACTTAGCTTCCTACTTATAATTACTACAAATGGTTGTTAGTAGTCCAATCAGAACTTAGGAACTAATAACTACCACAAGGTATTCCAGGATTATGAGAATTTTTTAACCAAACCTGAGCTGAGGAATGACTTACCAGCTGCTATGGTTGCCTCATGTACGACCACATCAATTTCATCAGTAGTCACACCTGGTTTAATTACACGAGCAGCAGCATCCAATACCTCCCTTGCAATCTGCAAATGTTTTAATTATTATATATAGATAAAATCCAAATCCAACTTAAAGAAATAAACAAAGAAAAACACACGCACACACACACACATATATATATATATTACTTAAACTATAATTTAGTGGAGAAAAATGGTGATCGATCAGTTTTTTTGGATTTGACATCGAGCAGTGTCGTTTTTATAAGGATATGGTCAATGTTCATTTCGTTAAGTGCATAATTTGAAGTTCTCAGTTGGTTTACGCACTTCACAGAAAACTGGTATTAGAATATATCTTTGATTTTAATATGTATGAATCACAAACACAAAAGAAAAATAATAATAATAAAATAAAAACCCTTACACTGTTAGGAGCAAGGCGAAGCCCAAACAAGGTCCACCACTGGCGCTTTAGCAAAAGAGAGCAAAGGTGTGGCAGGGCCTTTTATTCAATGGTAGACTTACAGGGTGTTTGTTTTGGTTTTGATTGGAGTCAGAAGTCTTAATAAGAAGTGGGACACCTACCGATGGTGTTTGTTTTTACTCTAATTAGAAGTTGAACTTTTGATTGGAGTAAGCACCATAGGGAGTGTTGATCACTAAGTACTGAGTGATTAATGAAAATTCATTCCAATAATAACCTCGCAATAAATTTGTAATGACTGATATTATCACTCTTCACCACTGGACATCCGCTTTTCTCCATCTCCTCTATCATGCGAGAAATGTTGCCACCACCACTCTCCCCTACCCTCCTCATCTTCCTCCACCCTCCTCTTTATCTTCCTTCAATTCATGGAGATTTTATAGGAAACATAGAGTGATATTGGGTGATGTTTGTGGTGGTGGTGGTGGTGGTGGAAGGGGATCTCAATGGTGTTTAGAGGAGTGAAAACAGGTGAAGGAGGTTAATGTTAGTAGTTTGTGGTGAACTTTTGGAGTTATGGTGTTGGGCAAAAATATCAAACAACTTAATATCGGCACCTAAAAACAAACAACTTTTAATTTTACAACTTCTAATCAGCAGCTCATCAAAAGCAAAAACAAACAACTCATTCAAAACTTCTAACTCCAATTAGAAGGTAACTTCTAAACACTTTAAAAAAAATGTCACCTTAGTTTTTTAGTTGTTTCAAAATGTGTAAATGAACTAGGTTGTGATTAATTACTAGCATTGGCATTTTTTTTCATTCTTTGCTAAACTTGCATTCCAAAAAATACCAAGGGGTTACCCAATGTAGTCAAGACGACCGCCTAGGCACGCCTCAAGGCGTTTTTACAAAATTTCTCCTCAAAGTGAGGCAATGCGGTGCAGTGAAATGAGGCGTCCACCTTGGACCGCCTCACTGCCTCAACCGCTTCATCCCAAAAACTGGTTGTAGCCAGCCCAATTGCAGCCCATTTTCAACCCATTTGCAGCCTAATTGCAGCAAAAAGAGGTTGCAACTCACTCTATAATAAAGTTTTATGTTTCTTGGTGTAATATTTGATCAATTTGATAAAAACATGAAATGTTCTTAAGTTTTTATAAATTTGTCACTTTTTATATTATTTTTTGGAGAAAACATACCATGTTTTGATCAATCTATGATCAACATCAATCTTGATTTTTTTTTTTTTTTTTTTTTTTTTTTTTTTGGAAGGTGAGCCGATGTTTGATAGGATCCGTAACCTATCCCCCGAGGTGCCGCCTATAGGCCAACATCACCCCGAAAGAAATAATGCCGCCGGAGGGTCTCGAAGCAAGGACTTGGGGATAAATCCCACAAGGCCTTAACCACTCGACCATTACTCCTTTGGCTCAATCTTGATTTTTCATAGCTTAGTTCAATGATTTTTATGCTTTTGGAATACCAATAGTGATTATACTTGTGGATTTTTACCAACCATTCCAACAATTTCTTCTAACAAATGTTCAATATTCTCAAGTTTCTATTTTTTCAAGATTATTGATTTTTAATGATTTAGTAGATGTTTGCAAGTTACTTGACACTTATGTAGTGCATCTTTTCGCCATGCTATGCAAGTTTATTATATTTCAATTTCGATTTTAGGTAGTTGTGTCATCACTTTTTGTACATATGTGCCTATGATACTTATCAAAATGATGATGTATACTACTTTGCTGATATGTTTCAAGTTATTCTAAGAAAATCATTAAAAAATATTTCGATTCTAGGAAGTTGTCACTTTTTGTACATATTTGTTTATGAATTATGATAGTTATCAAAATGATGATGTATATTATTATGCTAATATGTTTCTATTTATTATAAAAAAATCTTATAATATGTTAAGACCGCCTCAGGGAAGTGAGGCGTCCGCCTCGCCTCACGCCTGAGGCGTTTTTAGGCCCGTTCGCCTCGTCTCCGCCTCAACTACAATGGGGTCACCAACCTAGATACATATGAGAATGCAGTGCTCCAAGGCCATAGGATAAGACACTTTGAAGAAAAATTAAACCCTTTGAACTTTGAAGTCGCAGCTGAGTCACACAAAATAAAGAAGTGGAAGTTCTTAATAGGCCTCACCTGTAGGTGTTTGCTTCAGCTCAATTGCAGCGGTGCCAAGCCTCACCTCTCACCCAAACATACAAAAATGATAAGGATAAACTTGAAGTTTCCTGCCCTACCTCCAAAAATAACTTCACCAAAGGAGTGCCGAAGCTTTTGCTTCAAAACATCATGACATATCCCTTCTTAGTTGGAAGCTACTGCGGCACTAGAAACCCTTCACAAGCTTAATACACTAAATTCTACATGTACTGATCCACTAAAGCATATGTCGAGTACAAGTAGGTCATAGCGTCGCATGAAAGCAATGAGTGTTTTGCACAAACTCTTCCAATATCCAATGGCAATTTGGTCTCAAACTCGCCTCCAAGGACGATAAATTCATTATCGGCACTGTGCAAATCATCCCTAGCGGACTTTGTGTGTGGCTGCAAATTGGTGCACTTTATATGTAGTCACAAACCCGCCAAAGAAGGGTATGACTTGTTCAAAGTTATAATGCAACAAAACAAGAAGCTCTAGAACCAGAACAAGAGATCTCAAGCTGAGATGGTTCAAATACCTAATTATCTCTAATCACGGCCATTATAACATCTCAGCAAGCTCTACCATTTACTTATGGGATCAACAAATCTATCATAAATAAATCACAGAAATTGGAAGTGACTATGTGGAAAATAGACAACCATGGTCAACTTAAATAAGTGCAAGAGGATTCAAAAGGTAACAAAAGGTTCTTCAGTGAATATGGCATCGTATTGCGCAACCTCGGCAATACCCAAAGTGTCAGCACAAGTCAACTTTTCCAGAATATTTAGAAGTATCTTACCCTCCCAAGCAGTTATTCGACCTAAAAGGCTATTATCACAGATTCTCCCCAGCATTCCTAAACATTCACTATTAGTTCTACATCATAATGATTACTGGACCTGATCACAAGGAGATTTTTGTTTGTGTGTGATCATCATATGAATCATTGTCATATCACTGATTTTTGCAGGCTTGTGCAGCATCTGATTCAAGACTTTATCGATAAGGATTTCTATAGAAGCTTTAACAAATTGAGGGAGTGACGCACAAACTTTTACTACAAGTATGGCAACACAAGGTCCCAAAATCATAGCTATCACATTCACCAAACCTAGAACCAACTAATAAGTAATAACACACTCCGACCTTAGCAAGTGACATAGGAACCGATGTGGGGAGTAACTTTGGGCATCCTTAAAGAGGACTCCATGAATGAATGTGTATTTAACTGGCTAATTTGATTCAAGGGTGAACCTCTGTAATATGTCTTCGTCTTCGTGAGACTCTCTTTTAATACAATTCTGCGTGTTTTGTTGATTTAAAAGAAAAAGTGATATAGCATCCGATGACGACAAATTTTGGCCAAAACACTCCTTCACCACACTTGGTTGTACAAAATGAAGGATTAAGCTTCATCTTATCACCAACGAGCATGCATACCAACAACCAAATACCCGATAGAGATAAGAATAGACCAGTTAGCGATAAGGAAATGTTTACACAGACATCCCAACCAAAACAAAAAAAAGCCACAAACTTTGGGGCTCTTTTTAAAAGTATATGGGGGGGGGGGGGGGGGGGGGGGGGGGGGGGGTTAGAAAAAAGTTGGTATAATAGTTCTATAGGTTTTTCATTCAAAGTGAATGAAATTCTTTCTTTACTAGAAAGAATTTGTATCGGGCATCATTAGCTAAAGAATAGCCTTTTATAAATTGACCATAGACCCTAGATTGTAATCGGTACAAGGAACATAGATTAGCTTCATCAGAGTTTAATATCCTACTTGGCTGGCCAACTTATCAAAGTGCCTATGAAAAATGGTAGATAAGAGTTTGCATAGACTTAAAATTTGTCCCCTGGGTCATTTGACAGTTTCCTTTATCAAGAATTGACCAGTAAGTTACTGCAACAATCAAACATGCCTTTACTCTATTCTGGATATAATGACATTCCTTTACCAGCATCAGAACAGAAGAAAAAAGACATATTTCGAATAGAAAGAAGTATTAAGTGACATAGAGCAACTTACCAAAAATTAGTGACAACAATGTTCAAGGAACACGTGAGCCTAATTTGAACAACTGAAGTATACACCGAATTGATCTCTAGTCAAAAGCACAAAAAGTTGCAGCATAGACAAAATATTCACAAAACTCAACATGAAGCTTAATCCAGAAAAATGTCCTTGTGGTTTGTCCTACTTCTTGGGTGTTCCTAGAAAAGACAGCCTAAACAAAGACATAGTGCAGGTGTTGACGGGACGATAGGCAGCATTCATAACCAGGTCACCTGACAATTATCGTCATCTTATCCAGATCCTAAAATAAAAGAATTGTCAAGACACATTGGCTTAAACTCAAAAGCCCGACAGTGACCCTTAGAAGGAAGGGAATGTAGATCAGTAGCTTCTTGATCAGAGACGCCAAGGCCCAAGAAGTTTTCTATTCTGCCTTCAAAATGTTTGATCCAGATTCCAATTGGTAGGTGCCAGGAATCCATCAATTTTATCCTTCATTGGGGGTTCCTTGTTTTTGAAAGGAAATCTTTCTGGCTCTAACAACAAAATCTTCGATGTTGTGAATGTATATGAGCACATTACACCTTCCACCTCACTAAGGGAATAAATCATGTTTGAATTCACCTATGGAGCCCACAAAATGTCCAAGGACCCTCCTACATCTTGGAGCTCTCCCCAGAAGTGGGCTCCTTTCTCTCCAATGATTAAGCTCAAACAAATTTGTAACAAACCTAAAGTAATCATTGATGTTGGAGAAAGAGATGGGTAATGTGTAAGTGCCTTTTGACGTATCAATTCTCTCAACTAAATCAGCATCCCATACTAGAGTCTGATCGGCCAACCAAGGGAAAGAAATCGCACTCTCAGTTGAATCGGTCCAAATCTCCCAAGTGGTTTCTAAATCAATCAAATTTTCAAGACAGAAAAAAGTATAATCTCCTGATGAAGGAACGAAAATATACTTAAAGGGAGGAGGGCAAGAAAAAAATTTATATATATACACATAACATGCAATACTCCTTCCTGAACTAAGAATAATTCTGAGATCCTCTTACACAAAAATATCTTTTATTACCTATAGATAATAAAGATCTAACCAATGACGAACAGGTGAAAGGAATCAAGGATATAGACTTGTGATGGATATGATTGAATAGTTCATTATTATGTGTGTTATAACTTAGGTTTTGTTCTTTTGCGCCATTGGAAAAATTTTGTGATAGATTTTTTTCTGGAAAAATGTTTTGGGAAGATTGAGCAATTTGTTCACCTATAAGTGATGATAAAAGGCATGAGACTGAAAATTTTCCAGAGTCCAATTCTTCAACTGAATGCCTAATGCCTGGAAGATAAATCTTCCAAGAAAGTTTTCTCGTACTTTCAAACAAGCATAAGCGCGTCTCATTGGTAGAGATCAAAATCACTCTCTGGGTTTGGGGTCATACATGGGGTATTTTCAGAGATACTCATTTCTTTTCATGTATGTTTGACTGGGGAGAAATCTTGAATGACACAAATACTCCATCTTAATGTATACTTTTTGCATTATGAATATATGAATGCAATACCTTCTGTTTTGCTGATTTAAAAAGAAACAAGCACAGGCTGACAGGCATTTTTCTTTTTCATAAACTAGTTTTTGCTTTCATTTTCAGGATTTTCTTTTAATTCTTCGCATGGCAAGATTTCAATTGGCGTCAATTGTACCCTTTAGATCAAGCACTCAACCTTGGACTAGAAAAGAGGGAAAATTTTAGGTTAAAGGACTAAAAAAAGTATATAATTCACATGATGATGATGACGATGACGATGATGGTGACGATAACGATGATAATAATAGTAATAATAATATAATAACAATAATAAACTGAAACCTGTTGTAATTACATAAATTATAAAACCAACCAAAAAATGAATATATAAACATGCTTTGAACGATAGTCCAGGAATTTGAAAAACATACAACAAACAAAAATTCTCATTGTGAACTTACTCGGGCGTTTCTCTCATTCTCTGAATCATTTCCGGGGTTTTGATCTTCAAAAAGAGAAATTGTTGTTAGATTTCCAGCGAGAGAATTATTAAATATTCATGTATGTAATATGATAAATCTTTGAAATGTACACAAACTTACCTCAACAACACGCTGCAGATCACTATTTGGTTCAATTTTGGGGAGACCCTGCCAACAGAGAAAGTAAGTTGTGTTCAAATTACCAATCTAAAACATAAAATATATCCAAAAATAAATAATAATAAAAAAAATCAATTCTTTTCTTTTTGGTATTACTAGTAAAAATATAAAAAGAAAAAATTCAAACAAAAAGAACCCATAAAAGTTATAAGTTCAGGAGATCAACAAGTTATTGAATATTGACCCACACTGATAAGAAACTCTACAAGGATGAAGAATATCAATTGATGCAGGATCCACAACTTAATCTTATTGTTGACAGTTTTTGGGAAGGGGTCTAATTCTTTCCACATATGCAATCTCTGCAAGGTGGATGAAGAATCTATTGCTCACTTAGAGCATCTCAATGGTAAAAGTTAAAATGGAGAATGAACCAACCAAAAGCTAATTTAGGGATCCCCTATTTCTTCACCATTCCAACCACATCCCTATTTGAATTTTTTCATCATTATTTTAATATATCTTCAACTTTTCTATACCAATCTTTTTTTCAATATACCATCTTCCTGCTTAGGCAAACTATAGAAAAATATCGAGAGACACGTAAGAGTTTGCATATGGTTTTTATTGATCTGGAGAAAGCATATGATAGGGTCCTCAGGGAGTTAATTTGGTGGGTGCTTGAAAGAAAGAAAGTGTCTCAATGTTATGTTGATATCATTAAGGATATGTATGAAGGGGCTGTGTAACAAGTGTTCGCTCAGTAGGTGGGATGTCCAGTGAATTTCCAGTGTCAGTAGGACTACATCAAGGGTCGGCGTTAAGTCCATATCTCTTTGCTTTGGTCATGGATGAGTTGACGAGACATCTGCAAGAAAATGTACCTTGGTGCATGTTATTTGCAGATGATATTGTCTTAATTAACGAGACTAGTGCAGATTTAGGTCAGAAATTAGATAAGTGGCGGGAGGCTTTAGAGAGTAAAAGGTTTTAGAATTAGTCGTTCGAAGACGGAGTATCTAGTGTACAACTTTGGTTGTGAACAACGAGGGAGAAGTAACGCAATTGAGATCGAAGGTGTAGAGGTCCCAGAGTGTGAGGCTTTTCGATATCTAGGATCTATAATTCAAAATAATGGGGCTATTGGAAAATATGTAGATCATAGGATTAAAACTGGTTGGTTGAAATGGATAATGACGTCAGGAGTATTATGTGATATAATGATGTCTGCAAGGCTAAAAGGAAATGCTATAAGACAATGTTCGACCAGCCATGCTATACAGTTCAGAATGTTGGGCTACTACGGGACAACATACGCATAGGATGGCAGTTAGCAGAAATGCGTATGTTAAGGTGGATGTGTGGTAAAAAATTCGTAAGGATAAAATTAGAAATGAAAGAATTAGAAGATACTTGGGTGTAACGCCCATAGAGGACAAAATTAGAGAAAAACGTTTAACTTGGTTTGGTCATGTGCGGAGGAGACCAAACACGGCGCCAATTAGAAAATGTCTAGATTGGCAAGTTAATGGAGGGTGTAGACGGAGGGGACGACGTTGAAAACTTGGATGAAGGCGGTGAATGAAGATATCATTGAGCTTGGATTAGGCGAGGATATGTGGGAAGACCGCATTGCTTGGAAAACCAATTTCCATATAGCCGACCCCGAAAATATCGGGAATGGGCTTTGATGATGATGATGATGATGATACTATTATTAATTTCAACTTAATATAATTATATTATTATTAGTTTCAATTATATTATTAAATATATACTATTATTAATTTCAACTTAAATATATAATATTATTAATTCAATTATACTATCATTTAGATAATTTTTTAATTATACTATTATTAATTTCAACTTAATTTAAATTTGACTAATTAAAAGATTTGGGAGTTTAAAAAAATTAGTATTAATTTGACTAATTAAAGAAGAGGGGGAAGGTAGTTGAGTGTTCCTTTGTTTTTATTTTTGATTTGTTTTTAATTTAGAAAATTAAATATTGAGAATGTTTTATTATTATATGAAATATAGGGGATGGTTAACTTCTCCCTAAATTTAGGGGGAAGTTGTATGTGGAATTATTATAGGGGATCGTTTAGGGGGATGATTGGAGCAAGAATTTTCTCTATGAAACCGTATTTTAGGGGGGTGACTGGAGATGTTCTTACACTTCCCCCTTCCGTGTGGCACACATCAGTTCCTTCCGTTAATTATCGTCTGGAGATGATCTCCAAATGGCACATAGATGGGTGGTCTTTGAAGAATACTTGGTTGTGAAAAAGAACTTTGCTTGTAGGTTTTTGGGTTATTTGGAAAAAAGAAATAGAAAATTCAAGGGAGATCATAAATAAATAAATAAATAAATAAATAATAAATAATTATAATTATAATAATAATAAATAACAATAATAATGACAATAACAATAACAAATACAATAATAGATGTTCAATCTTTGGCCAAGGAGATTAAAGCCTTGGTTTGGCATTGGGGTGAGATTGGGGATATCATCCCAAATGTGGAGTTTCAACTTTCATGCATGCACGTTTGATTGGGATAGTCTATTTTCTATGTAATTGCTTATCATGATTTGTACTCCTTTGCCTATCACTTTCTGAGTATATGCTTTGTCTGTCTGATTGATTAAAAAGAAAATGATCTTCATGGATGGTGTAATACTGATTCTTAGCACCAATGACATGCATAAAAAAGATGCAACAAACGCAGCCTACATATAAAAAAAATTCCTTGAGATTCAACCAACTAGTCATGAGGATATACAGAGGTAGGACACATGCAAATCATTTCTTAACAATCAAATGAAACATCAGTTGCAGCGACTACCCAAGTGAAAATGACTCACATCTATAGCCCAGTCAGGCTTTTCAATGTGTGCAGGTACAGTACGCATATTTGATATCGCATAAGGTCGTAATGTCCTGCCCAAGAAAAAAAAATCAGTAAAAAAATTGACAAAAAAATATGTACAAGTACGAATTGCAAAGAAAAACAAGAAAACTAGCTTAGTCTATCTGAGATAGAACTCAATTGAATTAATTATAATAAAAAAATTAGAGGGTGTTTGTTTTTGCTTTTGAATCATAAGTTTTAATAAGAAGTGCGACACCTAAACAAAGGTGTTTGTTTTTAGTTCTGATCAGAAGTTGAACTTCTAATTGAAGTAAGCAATATGGGTGTTAATCACTTAGCAGTTAGGTTGAGTGTTGACTCCAAAATTATTTCAATAGTAACCATAAAATAATTTTGTAATGACAAATATTGCCCCTATCTTCTTAAATCAAGTAGAGCTAAATTTTGATGTCACTAGGGTTGAAAATCAAATCGACAGTATGGTTTTTCACCTAAACCGTGAACCGAACCAACTTTGGTCGGTTTCAAAATTTTCAAACCGAAACCGAACCAATTCAAATTTATGCAAACCGTAACCGAACCGACTGAAATGAAACTAAACCGAAATAAAACAAAACTGACTGACTATTTTAAATATATTATATTATTTTTATAAAAAAATATGTATTATCTATTTTACAATTCACGTAGGTAGTGTTTTACTATTCATTGCTGACTAAGAAAAACATCAAATGAGAATTGGAGATAAAAAGGGCTAGGATTGAAAGTTGGGAAGATGTTGAGGGTTGCGATTCATTTTCCTCTATAATGGCATGTTTGTAAATATAAAACATGTAGAAAGGCAAAAAAATGAAAAAATTGTGAAAAAAGTTAGTGGAATATACATATGGTGGAGAGAGAAAGTATTGTGTGTGTTTTTTTTTTTCAAAATGAAAACTATTATAACTATTTACTTAGTCGTTGGATTTTGATAAACTTTGTATCATTGAAATGCAATTTTGAAGATCTTTCCAACAAAACCAATGATCAATACAATCACTTAAAATTTCAAAATATGCATTTTATTTTTAAAACATGTAAGTATTTTTCAGATTTTCATGCCCAAGTATAATATTTTTCAAAGAAACGGACGAACATTTTATTGAACATTCAAACAAAGACTCCGAACATTCAATCGATTCTAATTTTAACCAACTTTGACTCTAAAAAAATTAGTATTCTAAAATATGATATTTTTATGGAACTGATTGAAGGCAATGGTGGGGATAGTGATGTGGGTGTCTAGTGTATGATAATTAACAGTAAAAACAAATAAACATGTGTGGAGTGCCAACTGCATGGGTAATATGCTAGTTTATTATATATTCGGTTGGTTCGATTTTGTCAGTTAAAATCACATAGAAACTGAAAACCGAACCGACCACTTCGATTTTGATTTTTTAAAACCGAATCGATCGGTTCGGTCGGTTTGATCGATTTTTGTTCAACCCTAAACGTCACGCCTTCATTCTCTTCACCAAGCATTGTCATTCTACCTAACATCACAATGACCTTTCAACAATAAGAAACTTATCTCGTTTCTCTCCTTCATCTTTGTTTTCTTTCTCTGTAATTTTCAAGCTTTTCTTCATCTCTCCAACTCTCACTCTATATTTTCCAAACTTTTTTTTATCTTTGTATTTTTTATATTCTTGTAATGAAATATGTTGTAACATTCTCTAGGATTTGGATAATTCTTTGGTATGATTTTGAGCACAATATTTATTCAGTTTAATGGGGCAAAATTGTCAAAGGATTCTCATTCAGCGCCTAAAAACAAACACCTTTTTAATTTTACAGCTTTTAATCAGCAGCTCATTCAGAAGCAAAACAAACAGTTCATTCAGGAGCCCGTTCAGAACTTCTAACTCCAGTTATAAGTTAGCTTCTAAGCACTTAAAAAACAAACTCCACCTTAATTTATGAACACAGAAAATCAAAGGGGGCATTTCCAACCGCATCCCTAATATCCCCCCTCCCCCTCGCAATTTTTTTTAGGATATCTTGACGCACACAAGAGCTATGCAGTTAAATGGACAACCGACCCCCAATTGCTAGAGAAGAGATGTGGGGTTAATCAGTATTAAATGGTTTCTTAATATATATTTTTCCCTAACCCTTCTAGGAAACATGTGCATTAACTTGAAATTTTTCACAAAAATTAAAAAGGGAATAACCACATGAAGTAAAGAGTGTTATAAGTAAAAAATAAGTAGCATAAAATAAATTGTAATAATAATAAATAAAAATTGTCTCTTTTTCTTTCTTGTTTCTCTTATCATCTTTGTCTACCTATTTGTGCACTTGGGTTAAAAAGGCCGCATCGAAAGCTTACATGAGGGCCTTAATGTCTTATATTCTAATAAGTGTGGTACTTGGCAATGCAAATCGCCAATTTAATAGGCCCCACTTGAATCCCGAGTAGCAAAAAATCATCAAATAATCAACGACTTGATAAGATAACGCAAAAGAGAATGGCAAAACCCTAGGGAGACCGCAAAAACATGAGTTTTTAGGGCAAATCATCCTCCCCCCCCCCCCCCCCCCCCAAAGCCTTCTTTTTGTTGGGGTAACTCAAAACAACATTATTACCAAACCTTAGAACTAACATATAACTTGACGAAAACAACATAACGACCAAAAAATGACATAGCAAAAACTAATTATTTTGAAATATTTTCTCTAGGGGTATTGAAACCACATTGTGCTAGATGTGTGTAATAATTGGCATGCCTTCGACATGTTGTGATAAGTTTACATTTGGTATCATAAATAGAATGTTAGAATTTAAAATAGAATATTAGAATTAAATGGGTAAAGGCATGCTAACATGTTATGATGCCAAAGGCATGCCTCCACTGAAATTTGTTGGCATGAGTGATAAACTGGGAGTGAACATGTATCATGTTATGATCCCCTAAGTTACGTTGCAAAATTAAGACAAAACCATCAGGCCATGGCTCTGATTTACTTATTAAAAAGAATATCACAAAATGAAGATAAGGATTCATTGGCAAATACCCTGTCCAATCAAAATTAGGAAGTTTTGACGTTCGAGCCTGGCCTTTCTTCACGCAATATAGCCAACCCTCATTAAGTGGGGATGAAATTGTCTTATCTGGAGCATCAACCGCCATTGTAGACAACTTAGCCTTCAAGTGCACTGACTTATGAGAGCTCCAAGATGACTTAAAACAATCCTGAGAGCTGCAGAATTATAGCAAATCAATATAATCAGAGATCCAGTAAAATCCAGCCCAGAGAAATACAGCCTTCACAAATGACAAAAACCATCAAATATATACAAATTTGAAACATGTCACGAACCAAAAAGCAGCATCTTCACGGGAAAGCTTCAGCTCCACACACTTTGGACACCTGCACACACAAAATATGAAGAGTGTAAATTTAAAAAGGAGAGAAATGCCATTTACAGTAGCACCAAGGGACTATACAAGAATACTGAGTCAATCATGAGCTGACATGACATCTTCTCCTCAAAAAGTATCAAGTCAGCCACAAGGCATCTCATTTCTTTCTTCAACTTTATCTTCATACAAGCACTGGTCTTCGCATTTTTTCTTACCACCATGATCCATGTTATTCCAATTTTTTCAGAAGGTAATATCTATGTGATGAGGAAACTACAAAAACCTATAATACAAGGAGTGAATAGCCCTAAAGAGATCCTAAAGACTAGATACAATAACGCAACCATAAGTAATGAAGGACCTAAGTTTAGTAGACCCCTTACAATATGACCCCAATATAAACCAGAGAATTACAGCAATTAGAGATCCTACAAGGCTTACAGAACAAAGACTTGCATTCTTTTCAATTAAAGAATGACAACTGATTAGACTGTGTTGTTTCCAAAACTAAACTTAGTAAAGTTGCCCCAACTGTTGATTGAATGGCTAATGACTCCAGAATGGCAAATTCTGACTTGTACTATGATATGCACTCAGTTGTACTGTGCTATGCACTCAGTTGCTTACTCTGTGATTAAAAACATACTGCTTAAAAATGGGTTGTGATACACCCAAGTGGGCTGTGTTACAGCTACAACAGCTCTGATGTTGCTAGTTTTTAATGACGCATTTGGTGGAGCAAAGTCCACATAAGTGTAACATTCATTTGTTGTAAAGGTCACACAATCTGTAATGAATTGGTCAGACTTACATTGTGGCTACGGTTGTAGATGAAATAAATCTTGCTTTGAATATACATGTGTTTTGTTTCCTACCATAAAACCCAAAGAACTGCATGTGGAACTCTCTCCCGTGGCATTTAATTCCTTGACTCAGCTTGTCATATTCCCCTTAAGCTATGTTATTTAATTGTAATTAGTCCCCGAGTAATCACTTATCGTTAGTAGAGCATTACAATGTGTGAATTAATCGTTCGCATAATATCCAGTTAATTAATAGGCGACTAGTCATCGAGTTATTGATTAATTGCTTTCAAAACTCATGATTAATCGGTCTATGACAATGTATTATAAATAAACAAGAAAAAGTTATCAATCTTTTTCATTTTGCCCTGACCTCATCAATACTCTACCCATGGAGTAATACCAAGAACGATGAAGAAGCTTGAGAGAAAAAAATAAAATAAAAGAGAATATATGTATATATGAAACGATCTAAGAAGAAAGGGACAAAATGACCAATAGAAAATTACAAGCAAAGCTAAAAAAAAATATGGCAAGTTGCACATTTATTGAAATTGAATTTTAAATTTTGTCATAGTTTGCCTTAAATTGTGGCTTGTGATGTTTACTACATTAATATACATCAATTTTCTTTTTTTCTTCCTTGTAAACATGTTACTTTTATTTTTTTTATTAAAAAAACAAGGTATTGTGTTCATATATGCAAAAAGGAAGTTAGTGAAGCCACTAACCAATACAAAAACTTTACATTGAATTTGCGTCAAGTCAGCACTATACAATCCCAATGAAGCATACGAGAAGAAAAATGAATGTCTCTAAATCTATCCCAATTAGAAGCCCACAACCAAAGAGTTACTTTAACATCTTTAACATCTATTCAAAGAGTAACAACTTCTTTCCTAGTTATTAAAATTTTGAGTAACAACTTCTTTCCTGGTTATTAAATTTTTTGTTTCTTTCCCTCCTGACAACCCAAACCAAAGTATGGAGCCTTTCTCAGACCCACAGGATAGGTTCGAAGGAAGCTAATTAGTAGAGTGTCATGGCTATGCCCACTCAAGGTAGGAATCTAAGAAGGTTGGTTGAACATTAACATAAGATAAAGCCACCTCATGACAATGCAAGAAAGTATTGATTCTTCATGGTTCTCACATAACCAATGTTTTAAAAAGCGTTTTTCAGCCTCAAGGCGGTCAAGCTTTTTCCGAGGCGTAGTGAGGCAAAGTGAGGTTTTTCATAAAAAATGATGAAAATATAAAAAAAATTACAAATAAATAAAAAAAAAACAAAAGAAATAATCATTAATGCAAGAGATAACAATCATAAAAATGGTTGAGATGAGATGGTAGAATTATTGAAGACTTGCAGTCTTGTTTAATCCTTATTTTATGTATTCTTGAAGTCTTGCAGTTTAATTGAAACAATTTTGAGTTTCTTTTGCAGATTGCAGTGAAGCATAAGTGGATTGATGATCAATAAGCAAAAGCTACCTGATCAACCGTCCAACAACACCAAAATGAATCGATTGATTGATAATCAGTAAACAAGTTGAATGAATGCAATTGATGATTAGATGAGCATGATGAATGCAATTGCAATTGAATTGATGAATTGATGATCCTGAAACATTCTGATTGTATTCAAAAATAGGTTGACATGCCCAACAAAAATGATACTTTGAAGATTGTAAATGCAATTATCATAAGAGAATTGTAGAAATCATGTTTAAAACAATTTTTGGAATTAAGATACAGAATTTCTCAATTAGGATTTTATATTTGAACAAGTCACAATGTGCAAGTCAATTTTCAATCTAATAATGGCCATTGACCATAAATACTTATACTCATTAATTGTCATCTTGACCATACCATACCACTTGCAATTAAATAATGGAATTTTCTATCTCCACTAATAATCATAAATTAAAAGAAATCAAGTCAACATTAACATGACCTCATGAGACTCCTCCACAGCTTATTTTAATCACAATTTTTTAACTTCTCTTACCAGCCTTTATTCATTAAAAGTTAAGCAAAACCTTAGAGCTTGAAACAAAGACAGAGAGAGTGAATTATATAATGATTAACATAATTAAGGTTACTCTTTGTAAGCATTTGCAGGCTTAAATTGTTCATCAACTAGGAAGCACGGACTCTCGAAAAAACCCTCCGAATCCTAGGAATACGCGTGTCGGATACGGATACGCGTGTGATTCGCGTCCGATACGTATCCGACACACGGTCAACGTATCGGTCAACTTGACTTGGTCAGGATACGTTTTGGACTCGGCCCGGATACGGTCCGGACACGGTCATGATTCGGTTGCTAAAAGTTTTTTTTCCAGATCTTGATAAGATCCGACAGCTGAGATGTGAAGCCCTAATATTAACCTAATCTCGATTTTTTCTTTCTTGCTCAAACCACACAACCAGAGAGAGGAGGAACCGAGGAGGCGAGGAAGAAGAAAGAAGGAAGAGGAAGAACCGAAGAAGAGAAAGAAGGAAGGGCAGAAGAAGAAAGCTGAAAGTCGAAAGAGCTTACCTTAGTTGCTCAAACCACACAACCAGAGAGAGGAGGAACCGAGGAGGCGAGGAAGAAGAAAGAAGGAAGAGGAAGAACCGAAGAAGAGAAAGAAGGAAGGGTAGAAGAAGAAAGCTGAAAGTCGAAAGAGCTTACCTTAGTTAGAGGAGTCTGTCGGAGTCGGACTGAAGCTCAGGTTCGTCTCTCTCATTCAGTCACTCATTGGCACAGTGTCACTGATCTGTCGTCCAGTCCTTAATCCTTCTACTCTTCACTTCTTCAGATCTCACCATCTCAGGCTGGATTGAAGAGGTTGAGACTTGAGAGAATCACTTGACATTGTTGACAACAAGGTATACCTGACTTTCAGGCTTTTCTCATATTTAATTGTATTTCATTTCAGTGTTTGTGTTCACTCAAATATTCGCCATGTACATGTCTTTCAATTTGATGCTATTTTCAGTATTTTGATGCTATTTTCAGTATTTTGTTTCCCTGGTGAGAGATGTTCTTGCTCATAACTTGTTTCCCTGGTGAGAGATGTTTAATTTGACATTGTATCTATAATGCATCTTGATGTTTTATATGTTTGGATTATTAATTATTGTTTATGACTTATGAGTTATGACATTATGTTAATAGTTTTTTAACAAAATATAAAAATAAAAATAAGGTTTGAATGACGTGTCGCCGAGTCCTAGTTTTTTGAAAATTGACGAGTCGTCGTATTGTATCCGTATCCGATACGACACGCGTATCCGAGTCTGTGCATCCCAGTTCATCAAATTTATGTGTTATGTTGATTTGTGCACCAGACAAAGGTTCAAGAAACATAAAGGGACGGAATAAAGATATATTAAACTTTCATTCTTTACATGCAACATGGCCTTCTTAATATAATTACTTTTTTTTCATTTTGGAGGGCGAGGGAGGCCATATAAATGAGTTTTATATCTTTGGTTTAGTGTTGAAAACTGTAGAAGACTTCTTAAAGTAATCATGTGAAGGTCCAATGGAACAAGGGCCATGTGAGTTAGGAGAGGGTATAATAATATCCAAATTCAATGTACTCTAGTAAAACGAATGTTAACTCAGCTACTCAATCGACTTATCAATGCCATTGGATGTCTAAAGGTGACATGCATCAAAGGGCTAGGGACATTTTTACATGGTAAGCAAATGGACTTTAAGTACAGCTGTAGCAAACCTAAGGCTTTAGATTTACACATCATTGTCACACTCCCTCTCTCTCTTTATCAATGCCATTGGATGTCAAACAATTTTGGAAGGTGACATGCATCAAAGGGCTAGGGACATTTTTACAGGGTAAGCAAATGGACTTTAGGTACAGCTGTAGCAACCTAGGGCTTTAGATTTACACATCACTGTCACACTCCCTCTCTCTCTTATCCCCTTCAATTCACTTTCTCTTCTTCTCCTTCCTTCTTTTATCGACTAATACCATCGTGATACAGTGGAATCAAATGAAGAAATAGAAATAATCATCAGTGAAAACAGTAAGTCTTCCATTCACTTCTTATCCTTCCTTATTCTTCTATCAACAGTCGACAACAACAAATCAACAAGTCTGCTTCTTCGTTTTCTTATCTGAAATAGTTACGCTGCAGTCGAATGATCTGAAACATAAACAGAAGAAATTAGGTCTAATCAAGATCATAAATCAAGGAAAGGGTGACTCATACGCTTCATACCGAGTCGACTCGTACGAGTCAGAAACCAGACTCGTCCACCCTAGTTAACCCATCTAATTGCGTACGATTTGGATCCATTTTCACCACTACGAATCGACTCGTATGCTCCAATCGCTTTTTAAAACACTGCACATAACACTCAATGGTTATGGAGATATAGACCCTTTCTATTAATATGGTCAATAGTGAGAATCCTCCCGTGAAGAATAGTCCACATAAGAAAAGTAACTCTTGGGGGGACTTCCTTCGTCGAATGAGTTGGGGAGGAAAGAGCCAATTGTTTTCACCATTCCTTCACAAAGAAATCACTAGCTATACCATTCCACAACCATTTTTTCATCCTCCAAATCAAGGGAAATGCAATCTGTGAGAGACAATAGATTGGCCATTTGAGGGATTTCCCAGTCACTAAGGTTCCTTCTAAGTTGAAAATTCCAACTATTGGAAGAGCTATCCTAGAACTCATAGACTTTCCCTTATTTGTTTGACGTTGCATTGTAAATAACAAGGCTGGCATGTTTCAATTTACTATCTCCAATCCAATTATGGTTCAGAAGTTAATCCTAGCCCACCGTGAACTTCAAATTTTATCTTGCACCAACTGTTTCAACCTCATAATCCTTTTCCACAAAGAGAACCCAAAATAAGAGGTTGGTTCTCTAGTGAATCATTCAAGCTAATAGGTTATTTGTCTCCACAAAGCATTAGTCTCAATTATTTGTTAAATTCCTTGATTTTTTTAGGCTAAGACCTCCTTTAAACTTTGGTTGACACACCTTCCTCCAATTCAGCAAATGAATCTTCCTAGAAGTGGGAGAGGAATCCCAAATGAAGCAGTAATACAAGCAATAGTACTTTGAATGAGAGTAGCACTATCAGCGATGTACTTCTTCTAGTGGCTCAATCTATTTTCAATCCTCTCCACCTAATCTAATATAATAAAACTTGTGGAATAACGAAAATTGAAAGATAATGCAGGAAATCAAATAAAATAAATTGAACGAAAATGTAAATCAACAATAAATAAATAAATGAAATGATAAATAAGCGAAATATTAAAAAAATCAACACTCAACTGATTACAATGAACTACCTATGTTCCTATTTATAAAAATAAAAATAAAAATAAAACAAACAAACAAACTCTAAAACTAATAGAAAACAATGTCCTATTTGGGTTGTTACTATATAGATCATATTACAATATAACTAAGAAATATTAATCTAAAAAGATAAATAATTACATCAACTTCCTCGGGTTGAAGAAGCTCGTTCTCGAGCTTAAAGTCGAAGAAATCTGATGAGCATAAGCAACCAGTCACGGAACATAAGGCGATGTGCATTTGAAGTAATCTACGCAAAACTTGCCACAATACACACCAGCTAAAAACTGACGAACCAACACAAAAAGAAACCAAGGTGACTCAAAGAACTGGAAGTCGCAAGAAACTTGAGAAGACGCATGTGCATAAGCTCGTGTCAAAAAAATGTCTCAATACATATCAACATAATCATCGTCACTGCCACTAAAGAAACATCCTTTGTTTGCTAAAAAATGGGAAACAAGTCACACAAGTCAAATGCCTCACAAGTTGGAAATCAAGTGTGTGATAGTGCCCTTAACTTCTTCAAAAAGTTGGATGTACTCTGACAAACAATAGGACTCATCCTGCTCTTAACGTATCCGGGCAAGGTCATTTGCATCCAATAGTGCCTGAAGCTCTCGAATCTTGTCGGTAGTTATCTTGTGGTTCTCGGTACATTTCTAAAATCTCAATCCAAGATGTATTCGAGCATGTCTCAACTGGCATCACAATGGAGGTGGTAGTGGGGTGTACATCACTAGCAAATGAGAGTGGGGTGTAGGACAAACTGGTCCAGGTGGTAGTGTTTTGTTGTCGTTGGCCATAAGAGGAAGAGGTGGTATAGGAAAAATGAGTTCAGGTTGGGTGTAAGAGGGAACATAAGTGGTTTCGTGATGGAAAATAGTAATTTGGAGGATAATTGCTATAAGACACCATGGGAAATAGACTAGACTTGGACAATATTGGTATTGGTATGAGGACGAGGAATAGAATGGGTACTAGTATGAATAATAGGGATATGGATATGGGTCACTCATTTTTTTCTCAAATGTGTGGTGCTCTCACAAGAACAGGGGTCTAAATAGTTGCTGGGAGACCACGGACAATAAAAATATGGGCACGGACTTGAGTATAAAAGGCCAGGGGACTTGTTTAAATTTTCACAAAAAAAATTGTCTTCTCCCACCACACAACTGCCAAGGAAGGGACTGCAACCTGTGGCTGCGGCAGCTAGGTGAGGGAGGGTGCGAATGTTGTAGAGGAGCATCAATGATGTCGAGGAGCATCGGTGTTGTCGAGGAGCCAATCACTTGCGACAGTCACGGTAGTGATTAGCTGGGAGGCGACGTTGGTGCCGGGACGTGTTGTTGATCTGCTAACCGGTGACATTGATGACGTTCGCCAGTGGTGGCAGGTAGGATGGTTGGTGATTGACGGAGGGGAATGTGGTTGCTCCGGTGATTTCCAATTTCATATTTAAGTACGGCGGAGTTGGTGTTGGGCGGTTAGACTTCGGTAATGGCGAGGGCGACAGTGATGGCTTCTTCCTTCTATTCTTTCTCTTCTTCGAACCTTCAATGATGTTCAATCTTCTGTTCCTTTTCGAACCTCTATTTTTTCAAATAGAACCGAATAAGCAAGAACCATTTCGGCTTTGATACCAATTGATAGAATAAAACTTGCGTAATAACGTAAATTGAAAGATAATGCGAAAAATCAAATAAAATAAATTGAACGACAATGTAAATCAACAATAAATAAATGAAATAAACTTCTTTTCATCAATCTACGGATTACAATGAACTATTGACGCTCTTATTTATAAAAAAAAAAACCCTAAATCTAATAGGAAACAATGTCCTACTTGGACTGTCACTAAATAGATCCTATTACAATATAACTAAAATATATTATTCCTAAAGAAACCTAATTAAATCATAATCCTATACCCTAATACATCTAAATTTTGCACCAAGAGGCAAACCCAAATAAGAGCAAGGGAGAGATCTTGTTCTACAGCCCAGAAGAGAGCCATTTAGTAAACATGTTACTTAGAAGGTTAGAGAAAATATTTTAATAAGATACAAGTCGACTAATTTCATAACGCCTCCGAACCGGTTAAGGTTCGATTAACGATTAACTACATAGCCCTGAAGATTCTTCTGAAGTTTAAATCATCCAAGACACTACCATAAAGACACCTAGCCACATCACAATTGATGAATGAAAAGTTCGTACTTTCATCTCCCAACTCATAAATGACACAAGTGCCATTGATCTGCAATTTCTTCAATGTTGATCAAGTTAGTCATATTTTACCTTGCCAAGCCCTCTTGATCACTAGTTGATTGTTGCTTGAATTAGGCCCATGCAAAAATTCAGTTGGGAACCCATCTGGCCTGGACAATCTGTCCTTGAAATTTGCTATAGCCGTTTAACCTCCTCAACAGAAAACTCTTTGCTCAAATCGCATCTAACCTAACAATCCATCTTTGGAAAGTAGCCCCCTACTTATTCGGGGTGCCGTTCCACTGGTTCCTATAAAAGAGAAGTGTAGCAATCAACAATGTGGCCAAGGTCCATCATCGGAGATGAAGATTCAACCTAAGAAGCTCCTCAATGGAATCATCAACCCTTCAATGGCAGTATTTGGAACAAAGGACTCCCTTTGGAGTCCATTTGCAATAGCTTCTTACCTCTTCAATAGGGATCAGATTTTGTCATGGGGACATGGAAGACACTCTAAAATTCTTTCTAGAAAATCAGAGGTAAGGAAAAGCAAAAGGATATTCCATAGTAAATGAAGAAATATATCATTGTTTAAAGGGATGCTGGAAACGTTAAGGTCTTACCTATAAATGGTGTTAGAAAACACTTAGAAATATTTACAAGTGCAAATCATTTTGACACTTCTAGCTAACACTTCGGGTCATTTTTACTTTAATTGAGTAATAATAAAATTGTGATCAGTGTAATCAAAGCGATCGCCTAGGCACGCCTGAGGCGCGCCTCAAGGAGTTTTTACAAAATTTCGCCTCAAAGTGAGACAATGCGATGTAGTGAAATGAGGCATCCGCTTCACACCGCCTCGCCCCGCCCCACTGCCTCAACCACCTTAGCCCAAAAACTGGTTGTAGCCAGCCCAATTGCAACCCATTTGCAGCAAAAAGATGTTGCAACCCACTCTATAATAAGGTTTTATGTTTCTTGGTGTAATATTTGATCAATTTGATAAAAACAAGATAAAACGTTTTAAGTTTTTATAAATTTCTCACACTTTTTATATTATTTTTTGGAGAAAACATATCATGTTTTGATCAATATGTGATCAACACCACTCTTGATTTTTTTATAGCTTAGTTAAATGATTTTTATGCGTTTGAAATACCAATAGTGATTATACTTGTGAATTTTTACTAACAATTTCTTCTAACAAATGTTCAATATTTTCAAGTTTCTATTCTTTCAAGATTATTGATTTTTAATGACTTAGTGGATGTTTACAAGTTACTTGACACTTATGTAGTGCATCTTTTCGCTATGCTATGCAACCTTATTATATTTTCATTTCGATTTTCGATTCTAGGTAGTTGTGTCACTTTTTGTACATATTTGCTTATGATACTTATTAAAATGATGATGTACACTACTATGCTGATATGCTTCCATTTATTATAAAAAAAAAAAATCTTTAAAAAATATTTGTTCTAAGTAGTTGTGTCACTTTTTGTACATATATGCTTATGATACTTATCAAAATGATGATGTATAGTACTATGCTAATATGTTTCAATATATTATAAAAACAAATCTTGAAAAAAGTTAAGACCGCCTCGGTGAAGTGAGGCGTCCACCTCGCTTCACGCCTCATGCCTGAGGCGTTTTCATGCTTGTCCGCCTCACTTCCGCCTCAACGCCTTAACTACAATGATTGTGATGCATACAGTGGTCCAATGATCAAGAAACTTGTTCACAACTAACTCCTTATAACCCATATGTTTTGATAAAGAAAATCACAATGGATGAAACCAAGCTATGACTTCTGACAATGAAAAAAATATATACATATTTTAATGCATGAAATACAATTGGAAAAAAAAAATATACATATTTTAATGCATGAAATACAATTAGGGACAGTTTCCAACTGAATATGTTGACTTCTACTATAGAAACATATTTTGGTTCCAAGCATTTTTGTTTCAACCAATGTTTGAAAAAACATGAGGCTTACACCTTGGCACTTGCCTCCAAGGCGAGACTTAGTCGCAATAGATCAAAGGCTTACGCCTCACATCAAAAGCTTACACCTCACGTCAAAGGTTTATACCTTGCACCTTAAAGCTTGCACCTTTTGTACACTTCACCACTGATGTATGCAACCTTATCGTGTTATATTTTAACATCTTTTTAGTTACGAATAATGTGTTTACTTACTGTTTTTATGCGAAAAATCATGATGTATTGAATCTTTCAAATCTTTTATATTTTGCTACCATTTTACTTTATACTGATACATATTACTTGATAATGTTTATCTCACTTGCAAAAGGCTTACGCCTTGCATCACACCTCCGCATTTGAAAAACTTGGTTTTCAACTATTAACACATTTTATGAACTCAATAATTATTAGTATGTATCAACAATATTTATGAACTCACAATTAAATCATCATTTTATTTTCATCAATTTAATCTACTAACCCCTATGCAAAAATAGGAAAACAAAAATTGATCACATCACAACACTAGGAAATGGCGAGTTATTTAATTTGTATATGTTAGGGGAAAACTAGTAAAATCTTTCCTGGCATTTATTATGATAATTTGTAGGATCCGGAATATCCTCACTGCAATCATAGCCCTTCCAACGTACGTTGTTGAAATGAAGATTCAGTCTATTCATTTAGATCACCATAACATATACCCTCCAATTTTCAATGGAACATTTGGTGGGGAATGTTTGTTTCAAGAAAATTAGTTTGGTGCTAGTTAAGAAATTTATTTATTATATGACTCACAATGTTCAACATTAGCAGTGATTTCACTCAAGACGATACATATTCATTCACCTTATAAATGATAAATAAATATGCATATGAAAGTCTTATGTAAGAGCACCCTAGAAGACTAAAACCTATTCCCCACGTACGTTGTACAGAAGCACTCATGCATAAGCACTCATGCATTGTTATTAGTAGTTTCACAACCATAACACAAGTCCTCTATAACAAGTAACAACTAAAGAGTTTCCGTATCACTGAACTTTAGCAACCACACTTTGGAACTAATAATTGTGTTATATCGTAGGTAGTCATGGCATTGAGGTGAAGGCACCTCTAACCACTTTAAGCAAAAAAGGTAAAATCCCAAAATATACGTAAAAAAAATCTACTAAATGCGTATACCTAAAAGCTTTTAAATAGCAAAATCAAGTCATAATGATATATTAGTGAGTATTTGACTTGTAATTCCCTATATGTTTTTAAATAGTTTGTTTATATTAAGCATAATGATTGCAGACATGACCATATAGCAATTCAATAGCCTAAAGTAAACTTTAGTTAATTAATTTAAATAACTCTAAATTAATAAATGATAAGTAACTAACAACCTAGAGTTTGTATTCAAAACTAGTAACAAATAAACAATGCAGTTGTGCACTTGTACTTAGTTTGTAACCAACTAGATATAAAAAATAAAAGTATGAAGATCTATGTTAAGAAAACATTTTAAAATTTTTAAAAGAAAAAAAAACCCTCCTTGAATCGCTCTTTTCTAAAGTGGATACTTAAATGCCTTGAGCTTTATGAAAAATGTGAGGACGCAACGGCTTATTCTTTCAATTTTTGCTTTGGCCAAAGCAAAGCGAGTTGCTACCACTTCGCTTCTCGCTTTGAGCGATCGCTTTGGCTATGATAGAATCGGACCAGAAAATAAACGAAATTGCAATGAAAATAAACGAAGTGCAATAAACGGAAATGACAAAATAAATGATAAATCAAATAAATTGATAATGAAATAACTTTGATTCAATCAACCCACCAACTAACAATGTTGCCTATGCCTTATTTATAACTAACCTACCTTCCAAATCAAACCCTAAGAGATTCTTAATTGGAATCCCTATTACAAAAATAATAGAATGCCTAATATTGCTAAAAATACTCATATTCTTAATATTGATAACTATCCTAATTTTATCAGACTTCTCGGTTGAAAAAGCACATCCTCAAGTTTGAAGCAAGGAAGTCATACGAGCACAAGTAGCAACAGAGAGTGCACACGGAGAAGTATCCCAATAGATATATTTGCGTAAGTATCTCAAACTGTGCTTGTGTAATTGTCGGCACCCTAAGAAGATCCAATCTGAAAACTGAGTCCAAAGTAGATCCACTACCCAAGTTGAAAGTTGCGCTCCAGCTGGTCCTCACAATGTGTCATAAAATTAACCCAAATTGGATCCAAAATATTGTCCCGTGGTATATAAACCCATCTATGCGACTGCAAATATCTGGATCCGTAGCATGTGGCGATACTGACTGAATTGGTGGGGACAAATAGGCATAACGGACCAGGGACTAAAATAAAAAATGAGGCAAAGACTAACTTAAAATTTTGTTTTCTTCTTCCTTTTGCGGGAATTTGGGAGAGGTCGATCGACTGCAATCGACGGAAGGAGGGACTTAGATGGAAAAGGGAGGGGCTTCCATGGTGGTCGAGACGTGGAGAGGACACAACAGGATTGGAAGCGATCGACACAGGTTGGGAGAAAGGGGGTTGGGACGGCCGACTGTTGCAGGTCGATAAAAGGCTTTGGGAATGGCCATGGGTCGGTCGAAAAGTAGGGTTGTGGTTGCGGTGACAGTGGTTACGGTGAATGATCGATGGGGGGTTTGCGATCAACTTGGCTAGGCAATGAAGTGGTACGACAATCGATCAATTGGGTGGGGATTTTGTCGAGGACGAGCGAGCAGCTCGACGGTGGTGGCAGCGAAGATGGAAACAGAGGGTCAACGATGGTGGCGAACAGCAGGTCATCGAACTTGGGGGAAGGACAATTAACTTAACAGATTGTGGTTGCTTGACGGGAAGAGGCAGTTTGTGAAACCCTACACTGCCGCCATCGATGGTGGTGGCCGATGATGGTGTCGCTGCTTGGGTATGTCCCCTAGCATTTATCTTCTCTATCACTCTCTCGAAGATCTGATGCATGTCTACCCTGTATTTTGTGAACACTTCCCTCATTGATGCCCTAAATTTTGCGAACGCTTCCCTCATTGCGACTATGTGAGGCTGCGGAAGGAGGTTGGGGCGATTGCTGGTGAGTTTTTTTTACTTTTTCTCCTTTTTTTTCAAATCAAATGAACAGAATCGTTCGGCTCTAACACCAAGTGATAGATTTGGACTAGAAAATAAACAAAATTGCAATGAAAATAAACAAAATGCAATAAACGAAAATAACGAAATAAACGATGAACCAAATAAACTAATATCGAATTAATTTTTATTCAATCAACCCACCAACTAACATAGCCTATGCCTTATTTATAAATAACCTACCTTCTAAATCAAACCCTAAACCTAATAGGAAACAAAGATGAGAATCATAATTGAAATCCCTATTACAAAAATAATAAAATGCCTAATATTACTAAAATACTCATAATATTAATAACTATCCTAATTCTATCAGACACTAGCTATATTGCAACTTGTTTTACTACACTCATTATATCACAAATCACTTTTACACGTTCCAAGTTATGCTTGCAATTATAGAGATAACTATTCATAAAACATCACGAATAAAAACAAAAAGTTGGGTCTTGTCTTCTTAGCAACCAAATCAACAACGAGAGCACCTTTTACAACCTTTAATTTACAATCGTATAAAACTAATGGATTCGTTAATTTGGAAAAAGCTATAAACATTCCTCTACTTTATTAAGGAAACATGTTGCTACAATTTTGTAACTAGGGTTACTATCTACACCAATATGTTTAATCTAGGCATCATAATTAAAATAAATGTAAACATGTAATGAAAATTTGTAATGACATAGGCATTCCCCTTTGAAATCATTATTTTTCCTTGTGAACTATCTTTGTTTGTATTAGACACAATGTATCTTTTAAGTCAATTTTTTGAGATTCAACATTAGGAATGAGCCTCTAACAAAGTAACATTCATGATAATGAAGATTTCATTTGTCATCTTTTCCATATAATAACTAGTTAGACTGTTTGGCCTTAGCGTCCCTCTTAACAATAGAAGCGAATGATGTTTTCTTCGAAATCTTTATTTTTTTCTTTCTGGACTTTCATAAGTGGAACTACCTTGTTTGTATTCAACTCTCCGTATCTTTTCTCCCAATGGACAACCAGGATTTACCAAATCTACCTGCCCAAAACTTGGAAGTGCTATACCCTAATGGTTACAGACTTCAATATTGAAACTCTCCTGTTCCTCCCCACGAAAATTGACAACAAATTGATAGATATTATGTTCAATAATATAGCTTCCCAAAAAGCATTAGGAAACTACGACTCCATCTGAATGAACGATGGGAATGTGCCTATCGAGTTTTATAATTGAACACGTGATGTTTACAGCTCTTTTATGGTTTATAGAAATTGACGATGGGTTAATGACTAAAATGGGATTTAGGGAACAGTAACCTTCTTTGCTTCTTGTTGTCAATACCATGCTTTGAATTGCATATTGTGGTGATCTCAAAAAAAAAAAAAAAAAAAAAAACCATAAGAGCTCATATATCCAAGTCCTTTGAATGACCCTAACACAAACAAAAATACTTTGTTAAAGGGGGCTCTTTGATTGTATAGAATTAGAAAGAATACCATTTACGATACAGGATGTAATCGTCTAAGTGTCGTGAATGAGAAGATGAAAAATGATATAAACGAACTAAATCCATTGTAAGCATGCAAATTCTTCGGAAAAAAAAATGAATAAAGAAGACATACTGAAGATGAGCAGGCTTGCCACATCGAGCACAGGACAAGTCCGACTCTTTTGATCCTTCCATTCTGCCGAGGCGACTGTATACTGGGATAGCAAGGAGAAGAAGAAGGAATTATCGGTTTCGGCAGAAGAAGAAATTGAAAGATTCGAATTTGAAATTTTTTTTTTTTTCAGGTTTGATAGAGAATGTTGTTGCTGTTTCTGAGCGGAAGCAAAGTAGGGCTTTATGATGAAAGATGCCTCAGATAGAAGAGAGAGAGCTAGGGTTGCTCGACTCGCAGCAAAGAATCAGAGGGTAGGGTGAATGAAAAACTTTGTTTTTATTTCGAGGAATGGAGACCTCTCCCCCAACACCGAGGAAAGTCACTGCTGTGATCATAAATAAGCGGGTTTGTCTAAACAGCGAGGGAAGGGGCGAGGAACCAGCGAGGGAGGGGGTGAAGCCGTTCACCCCCCTCGAGATGCGTGAAATAGCCTCGAGATACGCACTTTCACGCATCTCGAGGGAGATGAACGGCTTCACCCCCTCCCTCGCTGGTTCCCTCGCCATTTAGAATTTCCCTAAATAAGCACTTTTGCCCTAAAAAATGCTCCCTTGTTTTTTTATCTCCGCAGCATAGGGGGTTTGCTAACTGGTGCCTTTATTCGAACCGGAATTATACTGGGCTTTTTTTAAGTTTGGCCCATTAGTTTATTTGACGGGGTGGGCGTTGAGGCTCTGTGTGGTTGCTTGAAGCTCGGTTTATTGGATTTTGCATCACTAGTTACTTGAAGAAGAACAACAACAAAATAGCCCTGGATTAGTTTCACTTGTACATACATACCATTTATTGGATCTTTCATCACTAGTTAGTTGAAGAAGAACAACAAAATAACTCTGGATTAGTTTCACTTGTACACACATTTAGCATGTGAGATTGGATCCGAAAATGTGTTTAATTGGTAGAAGCTGCGGAATACTGTGATCCCAGAGGAACTAATGTTCAAACCTGAGTTACCCCCAAAATTTTGACATTTTTCATTTTTAGAGTCGGTCGGTGAATTTAAGTGTACGATGACAAGCTCTAAAGAGTTGTATGTTTATCTTAAGGTACTACTTGGAATCATTCATTCATTTTGATTCTCTTATTTACATTTTTGTTCCTATGAGATGCAAAATGTAGTACAAAAATGTGATTTTTACGCAATCTGGGTGTATCGTAAATGTGTAAATTTTGCAGCCACATCCATGGCTAATTGAAGAAGATGAGGAAAAGATATGTGGAGTGTTAGACAGCCAGAAGCTTACATTAGAGGAATGCACACACGTAGCACACAACGAGCGCCTACCACTACGAGCAGTGGTGCAGGTTCTATTCTTCGAGCAGGTACAACTCTGGCAAGCCATTGTTGGTTCACTTCTAGCAGTTGATCTAGCCCCATCGGAGTCTACTCGTCCCTCACTTCTACAACTATAGCAACAACAATAACAACCGGTTGTACACAATGGCAATGCAGGCGAAGTCGTACTTACACAGGTGCAAGATGGTAACACATGGAGGGCAGCCATAAGAGATAATCAAGTGTTTCGATTCGACATGGACAGTATGAGATCAAGAGTGAATGAACTGGAATGTGAGTGCTCTACCATGAAAAAGGCCATAGATAAGATCGGTAAGGTTGAGCCATTGGGCAATCGAGGATGGAGAAGCTCCCTTATAAAGAAATTCGGGTGCAAGTTCAAGACCCAAGTGTGGGATTCACAGAAGCCAACGGTCGTGGAGGCTAAAAAGAGGGGTGGTGGTGGTGGTAGACATCAAAGCCAACAAAGCTTGTGGTGACCTTTCATCTTTGTCTCCCCTGTAACTATAATTTAGTGTTGTTATTTAAATTTTTTTTTTCTTCCAAATATCATATTCTATTGAGAATAAATTAGAGAAATTCATATTGGAGTCTTATTCATTACCAAAAGAGTTGAACTATGTACATTACATAGACCATTTAGACTTGATAACACTAGTAGTTCTTCGTTACACAAAACACACAAAAAGTAGCATGGGAACTATAGCACTAAACGTAAGTTTTATATTTACATCAAGATGATGCCCTAAAGGTTGAAGCTTACTTTCATTCTTTCAATTTGATTGCGAGGAGCACGATCACGCAAAGTTCTTTAGGCACTTTTGGACATGGTTTTGAGTAAGCATTTGAAATCAACGCATCTAGTATCTTAGCAATTGGGTTTCATAGTTTCATGTGTTTTTTGTCTATGAACAAAATTGAGGATAGATTAACCCTTGATTTTAAGGTGACACGAGCCAATTAAACAACAATTTGCATATAATCTTGTTTTGGCACCCGCATAATTTTCAAATTTACCTTTTGGTGCCCATCTTCCCCAAACAAAATTTCACACAGTTCAACAAACATCGAAGGTAAATACAGAATTTACTTGCCTCTCCAGCAACACTGACATGTCCATCGGCCATACTTTGATGTTCCTCAGGCTCAGCTCCGATCGCAGTCTCCCTCTCCAACAGGTCAGACCTCTCTCCCCCTCTCAATTTGATGTCAGTGTAACTGAAACCTAGGGTTTTGTTGGGGAAAAGGGAAAAGAGGGAAGTAAACTCATGTGCTTCACACATGCTGATGAGGGTAAATGAGAAATTTCAAAATAACTAATGGTTTTTAGTAGTCAAACCAGTTGACTCAACGGTCAAGGGCTAAAATGGGGGTTAGACAGAATAAACATAATTAATGGCACCATCTAGGGTTACACCTAAATTAATGAGGGTTAAAAGGTAAATAACCCAAATTTTAATTGAGTCTAACACTCATCTTGTAACTGATCTGTAATCAAGGTTTATTTAGTGACTAACTAAAATGCCTCGACTTTAAATGCATTTGCCTTGCACAAAATTCACAAAACTAGTTTTATTTAATTCTCTCTAAAGGTTCAACCTCATAGCACCCTACTTCTCCTTCCTCTCTACTACTATGAGCAAAATTAATAGCTTTCAACATATCAGGTTTGATTTGGCTACAATAAAGGTAACAATTATCTTTTGGTTTGGTTTCAATCATACAAATTCAAGTTATTTTCCTAGCAATTTTCCTATTGTTTTCATTCAATTTCTTTCTTTTATTTATACCACTTCTCTTCGTAAACATTATTAGATCATTTTTTTTTCTCATTTCAGAACATTCATCCTATTCTTCTTCTTTTTTATGTTTTTTCATGGAGTCTAACAAATCACTTGTCCCTTCTTTTAAGATGAATTTTCTCAAACAGTTAATCTCAAATGGTGTTCTTACATTCAACACATCTAAGGAATTCACTTTGACAGAGGAGGAGGAAGGGATTCCCAATGTTTGGCAGCTCATTATTATGGGAAAGTTCTTGTCACCTACCAAAATGAAAAATGAAGACATCCATGAAGCTCTTATCAAGCAATGGGCTCCATCCAAAGAAGTTAGTACTACATGGTTCAATACGGTAGTTTTCCTCTTCAAGTTTGACAACAAACAAAACATGGAGAGGGTTCTTAACAATGGTCTTCGGGAAATAAAAAATTCATTATGTCAACCTATGTTTAGAAGCCGAAAACAATTTTGACAAAGTACAAATTCTATTTGGTACCAGTGTGGATCCAATTACTTGGAGTTCCCCTTGAAATATTCACTGTGAAAGATATTCAAGGTCTGGCAAGCACGATTGGGGAAGTATTGGACATGGACCTTACAAAATAGATTTGATAACAAAGATGTTTTTTGCAGAGCACGAATTTTGTTCGACACCAGACTAGAGGTAACATCAGTGATAAGACACTCCTTCCAGAGAGGTAAACATATTAAGATATTTGTCTGTTATGAAGGATTCCCAATGATTTGTTTCTATTGTGGGAGTTTGAAACATGGGGTAAACTACTGTGGGAAATGGAATAAAACAACCCAATAGCATAGAGAACGGGATTCACAAGCAAGACTTCTGTCACAGCTCACCATGAACCCAGAGACACGCACGAGCAAACTGTCATAAATTGCGGAGATTGAGACCAGTCTATCCGCCCCACTTTGCAACACACATCACTCCGACATGACCAGGAAGATGATCAGATGCAATCTTTTACAAACTCTCATAATTTGGGTGAAAAATCAGCGCTCATTCAATTTAGATAGGGGAACGGCTCCACTCTCCACCCCTTACTCAAACTGTCTCAGCCCCATTCATCAAAATTGAAAGCAATCCACAGTTGGAAGGAAGATCAGTTAAGTTTCCTATTAAACCTAAAATTGTTTCATATTTTTTCCTAATATACAATGAAAACAAATTCTCTTTTGGAATTAAATCAAACAAATTACCAGTTCAAGATCTTACATTTTCACACTCTGCAATCCAAATTGGCAAGAATCCAAACGGTTCTTCTCGTTCAATATCCAAGGGCGAGAGTCCAGGGCTTCATTCAACCATCTCTCCACCTCTTACCCAAAATCAATTCGATCCACCATCCACCCCCTTAATCAAAGCTCAAATTCACAATCTTCCCTGATTTCAAGACCGAGCGTGATGAACGTTCCAGCCAACACCCAACCCCTTTTTCCCTCCATGATCGTTAAAATAGTAAAAGTTGTAGAAAATAAACATTCATTGAGGATGCTTATCGACCTTCCATTTATGCCTATTCACCTAATTACCCCTCCCATTTGGACCCAAACCCATGGTTAGTTGACCCTCCAAGCTCAGATTTTATGAATATGAACCTACTCCCCAAGCCCGCTAAGTATTTGAAGAACTTGGACATGCATTTGAGCCTAATGGACATTACTCCCCAAAACTTTCGATGGGCCAGAAACAGGGTAATATTGAAAATCTCACATAAAAGACAATTTGGTTACAACAATCAGTCCAGTTGGCCCCAATTGTCCCATTTTTACTCCCATGTACATTGTGGACAACCCAACATCTAAAAATTAGAGTTGCTTGCTTTTATCTAGGAAGAGAAATCAAGAAATGACTTTTGGTTATCTTCATCTCCCACTAAAAAATCAAAAAGTTGAGGTCCAGAAGTATTTTGTGACATTTCCAAAAGAGGAAGAAGTGGATAAAAACAGTATATCCAATCCAAGCAATGATAAGGAAATTGTGTTGGAGAAGCCTAAAATGGTGAATGATGGTAGTGAGTTGAGAAAGGAAGAATATATGAGATTTCTTAAAAAATATTGCATAATTGACCTCCCCTATTGCATACAAGACTGAAGCATATCATATTGGGACCAGTGGTATATCAAACAAAAAAGCTCCAACTAATGCACTGCGGATGTACATGAGAAACGAGTCAAGATCGTTCTCTGGTAGACAGGCAAGAAATAAGGAGATACAATTGAAGATAGCAAGTTGTAGTGGGCAGTCAAGAGGATGGATTAGGCAACATTGTTCATCCCACATCTCCGACTTTGCAAATAAACTCTGAGGAGCTGTTGTTGGGGAATGAAAGCGTCAATGTTTTGCTTTATTCTCAAACCACACATAATGAGGTATTTACCTACCTTCCCAACTTTCTTTTTACTACTTTTGCATCCCATTATGTTTTTTTTGTCACACCATTACTTTCATTATTTCACTTAAATACCATACAATATTGACTATCACATAGATTCTGTTTTTTGCCTTCATACTATATTGAGGTTCCGGTGGTGGCTCTCCTGAAAAGCCACCACAAGGGAAATGATCTGTTTTTGGAATTGTAGGGGGTTGGGCTCCTCTTCTACATTTCATTCAATAAGGACCCTCATTAAGAAGTGCAATCCTGATGTGATATTCTTAATGGAAACCAAAGCATCAGAACAACGTGTTAACTTTGTTAAAAATAGTATTGGTTTTGCTCATAGTCATGTAGTTGAATCTGTGAGTAATTCTAGGGGCTTAGCTTTATTGTGGAAAAAGGATATAACCATTAACATTGTTGCTTCTCAATATTTCTTCTATGCCTCTCTTATAGACTATCATGCTTCTATTCCTTGGTCTACTTCCTTTGTGTATTGTAATCTCAATCCCATGCTCAGAAATGGTTTATGGGACTCTTTGGAATGTCTAAGCTTTCTTGTCTTGTCTCCCTGGCTGATCTTAGGGGATTTTAATGCTATGCTCTATTCTAATGAGAAATAGGAGGAAGACACATTAAAAAAAAAAAAAAAAAATCCTCAAAACTTCAAAACCTCATCGACACATTTGGCCTCATTGACCTTCCTTCCAAGGAAATCAAATTCACTTGGATCAATAAAAAGGATAGGTAAGGACCATGTTAGAGAAAGAATTGACAAGGC
The DNA here is from genome assembly GCA_963556465.1 of Berberis vulgaris. Lineage (NCBI taxonomy): Eukaryota > Viridiplantae > Streptophyta > Magnoliopsida > Ranunculales > Berberidaceae > Berberis > Berberis vulgaris. Next base: position 41,439,766 of record OY747128.1, read on the forward strand.
TTTGTCTTGCAGTTATTGGAACCAATTGTTTCCCACAGCAAATCAATCCTTTGTTTTTGCTCAGTGCAATCAGATTTCTTGAGATGTGGTCCAGATATCCGACGTGCGAAAATCTAATTGATCGCACGTGGAATAACCTCTTAACCATATCCTCAACATGCCCTTCCTTTTGAGCTGCTTAATAAACTCCATAAGCTCAGACATAATCTGTCCTTTTGGAATAAGGGACATTTTGGTAACATCCTCCATCTCATGAAAGGTGTGAGAAACCATATTGACCACTTACTTGCACTTCCCATCACCGAGCATGATACCATCCATTTGGTAAACCTCAATAATTTCCTCAAAGAGTTCCCGATCCAGGAGGAATCTTATTGGAAACAACACTCTAGAAACAATTTTGTTGCTCTTGGTGATAAAAATAACAACTTTCTTCCATAACTCCACCATTTTGAAGGGCAGGAAAAATTCTATTTCTAAACTAAAAAATAGGGAGGGTCAATGGGTCTTTAACAGAGAAGATATGACAACCCTCATCAAAGATTATTTTCAAGACATCTTCACCTCTTATGAACCAAACTCAAACTTTGAAATTCTTCAACTCTTTCAACCTTGCATCAGTAGTGAAGAGAAAGATGCTCTTACTTCTACTCCGGGGGAGTAGGAGATTTGGAACACTCTTAAATCATTTTCGAACCTTAAAGCACCAAGTCCGGATGGTTTTTAAGTGGTTTTTTTTTTTCAAAAAATACTAGAACATAGTAAAAAATGATGTCAATAATACTATCCAACACTTCTTCATAAATAAACATCTCCTTCTAGTTTAGAATTATACATATACAGCCCTAGTCCTTAAATGCCCCAACCCTACGCAAGTCTGACCTCGACAATATATGCTACAAAATCTTCTCTAAAATGTTAGTCAACTAGATAAATCCCTTCTACCCCTAAATTCATATCTCCCTTTCGAAGGGATTTTGTCACAGATCGCCTGATTAGGGATAACACAGGGGTGATTTAGGAAGTGATACACTAATTTAAAAAATACATCAAAATGGACATTGTCGAGGCTTACGATAAGGTTGAATGGGATTTTCTCATAGAAATTTTCTCTCCATTGGGTTTCTCCAATAAATGGTGCAATCTCCTTCATTGTTGCTTCTCTTCAGTGGCTTACAATGTCCTCATTAATGGAAAACCTGATGCTTTCATCAAACCCAGTAGAGGTATTAGACAAGGGGACCTTCTTTCCCTTTCCTGTTCATTGTTCTAGCCGAGACACTCTCCAGAATGCTGATGAAAGCCCAGGTAAATGAGAAGATTAATGGATTTAAAGCAAGGAGGTCTTCCCCAAAAATCAATCACCTTATGTTTGCAGATGACCTCATCCTCTTTTGCAAAGCCTCTCTTGACCAGTGCCACCTAGTGAATAATATTCATTAAGGATTATTGTGTTGTGTCTAGTCAATTGATTAACTTTGATAAACCCTCTGTCTTGTTTACCCCCAATGTTCACCATAGACACCAACGCATGATCCTGAGGGTACTGGGTATGAGAAATGTTAAGAAAAAAGAAAGTATATGGGGCTTCCCCTAATTCTCTCTAGAAACAAAACCCAAGACTTCACCTACTTGATTGATAGAGTCAAAAAATACCTTGCTGGCTAGAAATGCAAACTCTTGTCTCAGGCTGGTAGAATGACTTTCATTAAATTAGTGGTTTCTTCAATTCCCATCCATCCCATGCAATCATTTTTACTCTTAGCATCTATCTTGAAGAAATTAGATTCTTTAAATAGGTCATTTTGGTGGAAGGGCACCAAAAATAGTAAAGCCCATTTTCTTGCAAAATGGGATTTAGTGTCTGCCCCTTTAAACTAATAAATCTTGTGTTATTGTCCAAGATGGTGGTTAGAATTTTAGAGAGGCCAAATGACCTTCGGCCAACACTCCTCAAGTCTATTTACTTCAAAGACTGCAGCTTTTTCCAATGTCGTTTAACCAAATCTTGGTTCTCCTTCTTATGGAAGAGTTTGGGTAAAACTCTTAGTACCCTCACTTGTAGACCGTTGCCAATGGGGAGTCTTTCGATATATAGGAAGACCCGTGGTTATTTGATTTTGTCCCTCTAAGATAGTGTGTCTCCGAATACCTTATCTTTGTTTGATTCAGTGACATACCTAATTATTCAAGAGGAAAAAGAACATACAGAATGGGACCAACCCTACTATAAAACTTTTTCCTCAAACCGCTAGGGCCATCCTCGACACCCCTATTAGACATTTGGAGGAGCATGATGTGCTTATTTGGAAGCATGAGACCAAAGGCATCTTTACTGAGAAATCAGTCTATAGATTTTTCAAGAGTGGGGTAGTAGTTTTGAATAATGCCTCTTCATCCAGAGGTGATAATAGGAAATTGCTACAAGGTATTTGGAAGCTCGGGATTCCTCATCGAGTTCAACTTTTTCTTTGAAAAATATACAAAATGACTACTTCCTATGGGAGAGGTCCTTAAACAACATTATATAGCAGTGAGCAATGTATGCCCACTATGTAACACAGAAAAGGAGACGCCTATGCATGTTCTTTTTCATGTCCCTTTGTTGTTCAAGTATGGAGTATTTCTAATGTTCTGGTTAGATGGGATATAGTGGATTTCTCTCATGAGAAGGATTTTCTGGAGTTTTTATGCTACATGCACAACTGCGGGTATGAAAAGGAACAAAGCATGGTTAGAGCAGTTGTTGTCCTTGATCATATTTGGCAGCCTATAAACAATTTGGTTTTTAAACACAAACAATTAGAGTATAGGTGATAGCAAGATTGGAAAATAGTTCAGTTAATTTATAGCAGGTTTCAAGTAACATGAAACAACAACAATATGATATTACTGTTGTCAGCAGGCAAAAATAATGGCAGGTTATGGATTTGTTATGTTGGTCACTGATGTTGTTTTCCACAGGAACTGGGGTGTTGGATGTTTTGCTTTCTACGCGACTGATGCAGATGGTAAAATAATAGGAATAAATACAGGATGTTGTAGGAAAGACATGACAACAAGTTTTGAAGCAGAACTAGAAGGGGTCATACTAACAAGTGATTGGGCGATGACAAAATGGTTGAAGTGATAATTGATAGCAAAAACATTGCAGAAGCGATCAATGGTAGAAGTGAGCATTTATCATGGCAATAGAAGGTAACCAGGCAATATCAGCTAGAGCACAAACTAGCTCTTTTTGAATGTTTCGGAGCATTTCATATTAAAAGGAACATGAACTTAACATTCCATCGGCTGGTTCCATCAGTCTATGCTAGTAATAGTAGTAATAATGAATTTGAGATGGGATGTACTTTAAACCTGAATGATTTTTCTTTTTAATAAAATTTCGATTTTCTAATAAAAAAAATCCACAAAACTATGTAAGGTTTTAATTTTTAATGATGATCTCTAGATTATCCTATGGTTGGCACACTTCAATAGGAGTATATCAACCCGTCTTCTCCATCTCCCCCTTTTCCAACATCTTTGTGAAACACCATCGTCCCCAAGATTGAAATTCCTCTTTAAAAGCTTTCCGTTTTACCGGAAACTTATAATTTTTTCCCCATTGATGACAAGTATGCTAGGGATGCCTAAATAAGTAAGGTGAAACTCTACCAAACCCATTGTTCAACCTAGTCTACAAGCAACACCAAATATGTCAACCTACATCAAATTCACTCGACGTTCATTTAGTTTATATCCAATTCATACTGAATCCAACTTGAATCAAATTTGTATGACCCAATTTTATACCTCAGCCACTAAATCACACGGACCCTCATCTTCATATTTACCAATTTCATGTTTTTTTTTCATTTTTATCATCTTGTACATATAACTAACCTAACGTAATCAAATCCAAACTTCATAACTGGAATCAGGGAACTTGACAAACTTTCCATTAACTAGATTGCAAATACACCAACTCATTACACAAACATAGCAATGCAAATCCAATATACTCTTTGTCAAATCGGGGATTAACAATCCATTGGTCAAAATACCATCCAAACAAATAAGGGGGTGTAACGGTCGTGGAAGGATAAAGATCAGGGAGGAGGTGCGTGGATTTGATGGCGGTGAAAGGAAAGAACGTAGAATGGAGGAAGGGTTGGGTTGGGAACGGTGGTTTTGGAAGAGAAATTGGACAATAAGGAAGAGAAATGGGTCCTTAGGATTGCCTTGAGATCAATATGAAAAAATCTAAACCTTTGGATAATCTTTTATGAATTTTGTGCATGCAAGGCATGTGCATTTAGAGTTGAGGTATTTTAGTCAGTACATGAATCTTGATCAAGTCAACATCATTGACCTAACAGGGTCCATTAGAAAGTGTTAGCCTCAATTAAAATTTAAAATGAGGGTTAAACTCTATTCAATATAAACTAATGAGGGTAAAAAAAATCCTCAAATCATTTACATTCATTCATGTTGGTTTCAGTTTTTGGTTCTCAATCGGCTAATACTAAAATAATTGAATGTTCCAATTTAGAAAAAAAGTTCCATACGATGTTTTACCCTTTAACCGAGGCTTACTTTGTTTATTTTTTATTATTTTTTAAGTATTTATTTATTAATGCTTAAGCAACTTAATAGTTTTGCGTAGATATTTATTGCCTATTTACATTAGATACCAAAAGGGATGCAAGATCGTCTTAGGATTGAAAAAAATGAGTAAAGTAGCAACAAGTTTAGCAATACATTCAATCGATCCATTAGCTTCCTTAGACATGTGCATTAATTTGAAGCTTATTGTCTAGGGAGGGAGAAAGAGTCCATATTGTTGATAGGATGGGTGTCACCAGAAAATTCTTCGATAACTGTAAGAATACACTTATGAGAGGATTCAAAAAATAAAATATTCGATGCTTGGGATTATATTTTGGTTAAATTGTGTTTTTGGAGGTACCATCATGAAAAACAACACACTTATCAGAGGACTGGAAAAAATATACGATGTTTGGGATTAAATTTTGTGTTTTTGGAGGTATCACCATGGAAGATGTAATTGTCACTACAAAAAAAAAGCCCTTTAATAGCGTTTCAAAAACGCTATGGTAGGATACCATAGCGTTTTAGTAACCGCTATGTCTGTCGCCGCTATAATAGACCCTGAGTCTAATATAGCGTTTTAAAAACGCTATAGAAAGTTAGCCTTTTATAGCGTTTTAAAAACGCTATGGTAGATCCTTTTATAGCGTTTTAAAAACGCTATGGTAGAATCATACATAGAATTTTTTTTTTTTTTTTTTTTTGCTATCAAATGACTTTTCATTACATCTTATAAGTTTTAGAAGCAGTTCAAGCAAAATTTATAACAGAAGCCAAAGAGAGGAATATATGGAAGACTAGAAGATTTCAACAATCAATTGCTGGAACAGAAATTGTATTGACAATACTGAAATTGGAATTACAAGATACAACTCGAAAGAGTGAATTACAATGTAATATGAACTGAATGATGTAGGCTGTTCAAGATGCCTTAATCTCCTAAAAGTGAAAGAATATTACCATACATTCCCACTTTATTGGTTTAATGGATGTCGAATCCAGGTTAATCATTTCATAAGATGTAAGGAGAACATCAAACTTTATTCTATCCTGTTTGCTATAACTAACAACATGTCCGCTCTTCTTTTTCTTATGCTTCTTGAACTTGCCTTTTGGGAAAGTAAAATTCATATTCCCTAATGACAGAACGAGCTTGGGAAGACCCAACATACATCACCTGCAGAAAGTTTAGTTCCATTTAGTAAAAGAGGGAGTGGAAGATGTTGTTCCTAGAGAAAAGTTTGACATTGCTATTTAGAATTCTATGCACATACCACATTCATTTGAGGCGCCCATAAAGCAAACTCACGTTCCCAATTGCGCAAAGTTGAAAGTGGAGCAACCACTAAAAAAGGTGAGATGTTTTCCTCGAACAGAGATGCAAGAAAAGCAATACTTTGTATAGTTTTTCCTGCATGAAACAAGAAGTCTCAGCTGATGCATTTTATTAAACTGACCATCAACATACTGAGAAAAAGTAAACCTTGGGAACAGATTCTGTCACTGATCAACCAAGGAATTAGGAGGACTCACCAAGACCCATGTCATCAGCAAGGATCACATGCGTCTCCTTAGACCAAGAATACCTCAAGAAATTCAACCCCTCAAGCTGGTAAGGGTGTAGTGAGCCTTCAAAAAATAAAACAAGTGGTAGATAAGTCTCTATCCATATATTATAATGCAAAACTTGAGGATTCTCTGGCCAAAAAAAAATTTGGTTTCCATCAAATACCCTAACATTGCCCTAATGCAAGAATCTTTCTAGAGCTAAAGTTGTCCAAATCCACCATTGTTAAAAAGTTTCTCCAACTTTCTCTCTCTATTTCCAAACTTAGAAACTCCACAAATTTTTAATCTCTCTTAAATTTACCCACTATTTTTTATATTCCAAGTTATCTCGATAAAAATACTATAATATTAATATGTTACAAGATACAAAAATATAAATCTATCTTACTTGAATAACATAAAAGAAAAACTAAAATGAAAAATAACTAGAAATTTCTTTAATATATTTTCATTAAATTTATTTAAAACTTCACGTAGATAACGACCATGCATAAGAACGAGTACAATGAAAGAAAGTGCATGCCCAGGGGATAAAACTACTTCTTTTATCCCTTCAACATATGTGCCCTGCAAAACTTGGCATAATCAAGAACCAATCAGGACCTTATTCTATGGAACAAAAGATATGCAGCAACTGCTTGCACAAACATTTAACTTAATGTTGAAAAGTTATAAAATAAGAATACACAAGTTCATCTTCAAACCTGAGCATCCTCCCTGACACGCAAATTTTGTCCTGTTGGATCAAGCAAGTCATTTATCACCTGAATTGGAATAAAAATAAGCTTCATAATCAGATGAATTTTCTATAGGTTACTAACCTCATTACAATATCAAAATATATATGGCTGTAAACAAAGACCTGAATCTAAAGATTATACAGACACGAAAATATTATACAGACGCGAAAAAATCCAAGGGTCATATGTAAAGACAAAAGTAGTTCTCACTCGCAAAAAGTTTTAGCATAAACGATACATGTTGGTTTAGAAGCAAATATATACACTCCAGACTACTAACCTCATTATAGATCTCAAGATATGACACACGAAGTAAAAACTCTCTTCCAGGAGTCCGCCAGAGATCAAAATAGCCATGTCATTTAAAAGCTTGAAAAAGTTAATATTCATACATAAATAATACAGGTATATGAATGCCTCAAATATCAACTGTCTAGACTTACATCTTGAATTATGCTGAACACATCCTTGATTGCCAAGGGTATAATTCCAGGAGAATTTTGGTCTCCCTACAAACAATCCATATGGAGAAAAAGATATCAGAAGATAGAACCATGCATCCATATTGAGCATTAGATACTTTCCTGCAATCTAAGTATCAAAGCGAATCATAAATGTTTGGGGATCCTTCAAAACCCCCACTCATCCGTATTAAGTGTTAGATATACATATATCAAATTCGAATAAGAAAAAATAAATAATGAAAAAAATTTGAGAAGTATGAAGATTGGGAAGCAAAAAAAACATGTAGATGATACAAGCGTATTAAACATCATGCATGTCTAATAAGATTGGCCATAAGAAGAAAAAAATCAAAAAGAACAAAGAAAACACAACACCACCACTACCTAACTACAAAAAGGCAACAACTAGAAAATATCAAAATCATGTGCAAGCAACAACAACATTGTGCATATACGGGATAGGGAACAATGAGTGCACCATGCTTAGTCATTTCCCTTCGGGTCCATAACAAATCAGCCAAGTCAACATGTCATTTTCAGGAGTCCCAGCTGCCATACATCTCTACGCCCCAGCTGCGCCAAAAAAAACAAAGTTTATAAAGCTTTGTTTCTGAGACAGAGCCAAATACACTGTGCATAAAAAACAGCTGCAGTGCAGTGCAGTCCAGAATATGAACCTTGCTGAGGAAAACAGCACCAGCAGAGCAGCACACACTACTGAAAATTGCCATCACCAACTTAACATTCCCACTGAAATGAAAGCCATAACTAAATCAATCGCAAAATGAATACAAGAACCTGAATCATACGAGAAGAAACTCTCCCCTTGGTTGAACCAAACACTTTTTGAGCAAAGTAGTTATGTTATGTTTCATCATCTTAGAACTTGAATCATAGAAGAAAAAAAAAGCAATTGGGAAGGGTTTCTAAGAAAAAACCACCTTCTCAAGCATCCTTATCTACCAAAATCCCTGAGAACAAAATCTAGATCTAAAAACACAACCAACATAACAAATATTCAAAAAAATATATATATATATATATTCATGAAAAATCAGTTGTCTTAGTCTTATGAAAAATAGATAGGGATGGATAGAAGTGTGGTGTGTGGGGCAAGTGAGTGAAGTAATGAACAAAGATAAGGTTGGTAGAGTTGTTTGAAAAAATTAACTCACCCAAGCACATAAATGTCAGCTGGAGCAGGTGTTCTTAACCAATCTCTCAAGTTTAGGCCTTCATGGGGTGATTTTCCTCCGGCATTCCAAGTCCCTACAAACATGTTAGAAATGAAAAGAAAAGATACATATCAATTAAGAACAAATTACAAAATTAGGGTTTTCTTCGAACGAACAATTTAATTAGATCAAGTCACAACATGGATTTGTAAGAAAGTTTTAGATTATCACTATAGCTATAGGCATAATCATGTCATCCTTGTGTTGATCATGTTCGTAATCTTATCAATCAACGACCATATAGTTTACTGAATTTTAACAACTATGCGAGTAAAACTATGGATAGATGTGTACTTCCGAGGATTAGAATGCATAACACGACGCCTAATTAGAGGCACAAGTTCTAAAACCAGTTAGCATCAAACAAGTTCTTATTCTAACTCTGAATAGTAGTATCATGTATATGAACCTGCCAACAATCAAATCTTTGCAACCTAATTGTTCATCCATAGAATTTGAACGCGGGGTTGATTAATCGACTTTGACTTGAAGGGTCAAGTGGCCTGGCCTAATTCCAAGTCAAATACTATCATCATTCAAAATTTTGGCTATATGTAGGACTCTAGAAAAAGCAATCTCAAGTGTCAACTACGAAGGTGCAACTTCACCCAAACAAAGAACACAGGGCCTACCTTAAGTTCAAATTGTTGGTAAGAGCTGGAGCTTCCGTTTCGAATCTGGGCCTTTTCAAACTCTCTGGAGCCTCCATGAACCAATCTTTCAATCCCGCGTTTTCTGTTTTACCATCAAAAGATGCCTAACAATGAAGAAAATCTGGGGTTTGCATCTCATTATCATAGAAGAAAAGGTAGGCCTGTTTTGAAATGATGCCTAACAATGAAGAAAATCTGGAACCACTGCCATACAAAACAAGAGACTAAATCAGAACCCATATCTTGTAGGTGTTGAATTCCTAACACATTAAACACTCAAAACTTACATGTCCAAGAGAATGAATTCCATGTTCAATGAGTACAGAAATGAGCACAAACACAGCGCAAACAGCAGCAACAGCCCATATATGTAGGAGTTTCCTCCAATGATTTATCCCCCGCTGCACCCGCCATGGCTACAAAATGGTGTCTCACTCAACAGGACCAGATTGTGCGATCTTTCAATGACAAAATCAAAAGCTGGTGAAATATGGTGATCAATACCAAAGAGTTATAACAATGACGATATGGGGAAGAGAAAGAAACTTCCGAAGATTACGCGTTTAGGACTTGTTACAGGAGGAATTAGCTTGAGCCTGTCATGATGCTTAATAACTGTTTGTATCTGACAGAATGAGCTTTGGAGCTTGCTGAATATACTCTGCTTTTGTGCCAAGAGAGGAAATTGAAATAAAAATTTGTAAGCCGGCTATAGAAGTCAAAATGATGATGAGGCCAATGGTCTACATGCAATATAATTTCCACAAACATCAAACACAGTAATGGGAATATTTTAATCACTCATGCTAAGGTGTTTGAATATTTAATCATTCAAACATATGGTGTTGTGTGAACTTTTTTTTTCTTTTTCTTTTTCTTTTTATGATATATATTTGGCTTGGTGAAAAACCCAAAAAAGTGTGTAAAAATAGTTTACTAAAAACTTCAAAAATAAGAAAATGCATTTTTTAGAGCTAATTGGTAAAGGGTGGTATTTGATTTCTTTTTTACACGTTATTCATTGGCATATAGCATGAAGTCAAAATCATTTTTCCCAATCATGGTGGGAACCTAGGCACATAACACATTCAAGTATAATAATATGAACCAATGAATAAACACAAAATCAATAAGTGATTGTTTTTTATCGATTCTTACCTCCTCAATACCAAAATCAACCACCTTCTCCTCAAGAGAGCTGACATTGTCAACAATGAACTTGTTGGGGAGAGTAATGCTAGATTTAAAACTTAGTTAAATCACGAGCAAATTAAAGATGCCCAAATCTAAAACTCAGCAACATCAATGAAGTTGAAGATACACAGATCTAAATTATTAACCAAACAACATAAATGCTCGACCTTAGATCGAGAAATGTTGATCAAATGGAAGATCTAGCTTACCCATCATGAGAGTAGACGATGAATTTTAGTTGTTCTTGAAGGAATTGAAAGCAGTGGAAGTGTTGATGCAATCATTGTTGTTATTGCTGAGCTCTGGCGCTGCCACCACCCACAAGAGCGCCCAAAACACCAGGAAGTTGAAGATTTCCATCTTTTCTTCTTCTTTAGATCGATTGATCCAAAGAACATAGTGGCTATGTTAAATGGGTTTGTGCTCTCTCTGTTTATAGATTTCCCTCGCTCTCTCCATAGAGCTCTCTCTCCCTAGATCTGGATCTAGATCTCTCGATCTATCTTTCTTCCTGGATCTCCCACGATCTCTCGTTCTCCTTAGATCTCCCTCTCTTTAAACTAAACATGCTAATTGGTTAGCTCTATTACACATAAACAGATACACAAATGAATGAACTATTTTTTCAATAAATAATTACCTCTCCTTGGCGAATGACAAGATTTACACCCTTGGGAATCTGTTGTTTTGACTCTGCAATCACAACACTCAGATCCTTAAGTTGGAGCAGAACTTGTGGAGAAGACTCATCTCCTTTACCACTGTCGTTGTCTGTGGGAGAAAGGGCAGGTGCAGAATCGACCGCAAAGAGAGAAAGATGAAAATCTTCAGATGCAGGAGGCTTAACCTTGAACTTCATTGAGAGAGATGGAGAGACTGAATTTGATTCAGAAGATCGATAGAGATGGAGAGAGTGAAGCAGTAGCGTTTTTTATTATTTGCTCACACAAACCAAAAATGAAACCGCGTCCGTGAATTTCAATCCCGCCTTTCTTTTTTAAGTTCCCGCGCGCTCCTTTGGTTTGTAGCGTTTTCAGTTTTAATTAATTGTCCATGAATGCAGTCAATCATAGCACTTTGGACAAAAACGCTATAAACATATGCTATAAATGGGGACTTTTCTTGTAGTGGATGAACCGTCGCTTGCTTGGGCGACATCTGCGTGCCACATCATTTGACGACCTAGGGGCGACCTGTCACATCTCGGGGTACAAGGTGGAGGAAGTCCCTTCTCGACCACCCACTCGGTCTCCATGGCTCCATGCTTAAGATTAGATTTAGGAAGTTCATTCTGAAAAGAACAATTGGCCTCCGCAGTTCCTAGCTTTAAAGCCTAATCGGGAAATCTCATTTTTGATCATCCAATTGGTTTTTGCAACTACTATGGTGATAGTCAAGTTCAAGAAATTCATTTTGAGCTGACTGACCAACCTTCGTGGCTCCTGTGCCCAAGGTTTGGTCAGGGAAGTTCCTTCTCAATCACCCACTAAACCTTGTGGCTTCTATAGGTCTGATCGAGGAAGTTCCTCCTTGATCATCCCATTGGCTTCTACAGTTCCTACACCCATGGTTAAGTTCAAAAGGCTCATCTTGAACCGAAAAACCGACTTTTGTGGCACCTACACCCAAGGTCAGGTCGGAGAAGGTCCTCATTGACATCCCATCGGCCTTCATGGCTCCTACGCTCAATGTCAGGTTTAAGAAGTTCCTCTTGAACCAAACAACCAGCTTCGTGGCTTTTATGACCAAGGCTTGGTGAGGAGAGCTTCTCATCAACCACCCAATCGACTTCCGCGACTTTTACGCCCAAGGTTCGTTCAGGGAAGTTCCTCCTCAAACCTTCTATTAGCCTCTGTCTCACCTATGCTTAAGGCTTGGTTTAGGAAGTTCCTCCTAAATCGAGCACTAAGCCTCTGCGGTTAGGTTCGGCAAGTTCCTTCTGAGCCAACCATTATGACTTCATGACTTTCAAGCCTGAGGCTAAGTTCAAGAAGTTCCTCCCAAACTAACCACTAAGCCTCTGTGGATAGGTTCAGGAAGTTCCTCCTAAACCAAACACTAAGTCTCTGTGGCTCTAATACTCGGGGCTAGGTTAAAAAAGCTCATTATGAACTGGCTACTTAACCTTTTCAGCTCGCTCACCCTAGGCTAGTTCAGGATGTTTTTTTTTTTAACTTACTACTAAGCCTATGTGGTTGTCAATCCCATAGCTAGATTCAGGAAATTCTTTCTGAACCGACCACTAAGCCTTCATGGTTCCTAGGCCCAAAGTCTGATCGGGAAAGTTCCTTCTCATTCATCCAATTGGTTTTCGTGATTCTTATTCCTAAGGCTAGTTTCTTTTGAACCGACCAATGTCTCTGTGGCTCTCATGCCCAATGCTAGGTTCAGAAAAAAATTTCTGAACCAGCCACAAAGCCCTTTCGGTTCTCATGCCCAAGGCTAAGTTCAAGAAGTTTCTTTTCAATCGACCTCTTACCCTCAACATCTCCTATTCCCGAGGCTCAGTCTCCAAAATTCCTGGATGAACGTACCACTTAGCTTTTGTGGAGCATGTGCCATAGGCTGGTATGAGAGATTCCCATAAACCAACTATCCAGCATGTGGATTCCTATGCCGAAGGCTTTGTCTCGCAATTTCCTCATTGACCTTTCCACTTGGCCTTCATAGCTCCTACGCCTAAGGCTAGATTCATGAAATTCCTCCTGAACTGACCATCAAGCCTTTGTGGTCCTCATTCCAAAGACTAAGTTCAATAATTTCCTCTTAAACCAATCAATCAACACGACTCCATGGTTTCTACACCCAAGGCACAGACTTGGATATTCCTCATCGTTTGTCACGTTGCTCTTCATGGTTCCTACACCAAGGGCCGATCTAAGAATTTCTCCCTGACCGTTAAACTTAGCTTCTTGCCTCTTATGCTGAAGGCTGGCTTAGGAAGTTTCTCCTTAATCGACTAGGGTCTCTAATGCTCCAACAATTAGCCAAAATTTCTAAGGCATTAAAGCCTAGGGAAACTAACACCATCTAGTTGTTTTAATTTCCTAAGACACAAAGACCCAAACAACTAAAAGAATACTAAAACACAATGTAGTAGTATTCTAACATAAAATCATATTTCGGAAACAATTTTATTCAATCGGAAAACTTGATACAAAGTGCTCTATTATTAAAGCAAATGAGAGTCTATTTGAATAAACATACCAATCACAGTGTGAACCGATAGCCTGAAAGCTTACAAGCACTACCACAAAAGATCTCATTTCTGGCAGAATAAAAGTGACAAATAAAACCTCTTTCTAGCGGATATAAGTGCCACAAATGCCAGTTATAGTATTTCTGGCGGATAGAAGTGCCACAAATGCTCAAATTATGGCAGCTAAACGTCACAACTGACACATTTCTGGCGCTTATATCGCCACAGTTATAGCATTTATGGAGCTTATATCCGCCACAATTGCATCATTTGTGGACTTATATCCCCAATAACAGAAAATGATATTTTAATTTTTTTAATTATCCCCCACATATAATCATTTAATTTTTTGTAATTTTTTTCAATACAGAAATTAATAATTATCCCCACATTTTTTTAAAACCAAAAAATTATTGGTCATCCAACATTGCACAACACAAAACCTGTTTAGGGAGTTTCAGAACCAGCATGAGTTTTTCTTTACAAAATATTACAATATTTACAAAATATTTGCATCACTGAGAAAAACTGGTGCTAACATTGGAGATAAAACTGCTAGTTTTAGAGGCAAACAAAACTTCAAATTTTGCCAATTTGTAAGCATTAGCTTCCATCTCCTCCTGGTTCAGCTAACCTAAATCCGTCTGCATGTAAAACAACTTCCACATCAACCTTTGAAAGATTTCATAAGCTTAAATAGTTCTTGCAGTCCTATGAAATCTATCAAAGATGGCATTCTATACTAATTCCTTTGCTGATGGTTCAGGATCCAACATCACCTGATTGATCATGGAAACATGGATGATCAACCTTGATGTCCGCAGACAAAATATTCAGAAGAAAAAAGAGAAAGATGTTAGGACAAATGTTAGGCAAAACAAAACTTTCAGGGTATGAAATTGTAAAGACCAATTGGAATACCAATTGAAAAAGAAATAGTTAAGTCAGTTTAAGCAATTTAAGGTGGCTGGAGACCAGCTAAGACGGTACAACTATGGTCATCTCCCATTGCATTTAAATTTACAGAACACCCTGACAATTGAACAAAAGAAGAGCCAACAGAACTAATATCTGCATTCTTCAAAGTTGGATTCATAATAATCCATCCATCAACTTCAGAACAACTCCTATAACTATAATACTTCAAAATAAATGAGTACTGCACTGGATATCAGAGACTGATCTGGCCAGAGCATCTAGTGAATACAGACTTACCTAGGGGTAGCCTGACCCAGCTTTAGCAACTGCATCAGGAATGGACAATGGATCTTCCTTAATAACTAACTGCCTAGGGACGCCAATTTTACCTACAATATCAGTCAGTAGTTATTATTTGTCAGCATAAAATAACCCTATAAAGAAAAAGAAAGGAAGAAACTTACAATGCCATAACTTCTACACTCATTTTGCCGCAAAAAAAAAAATAATAATAAAAAATTACAGCAAGCATGATAACGGTGGTGCAAAACTAGCGGATGCTGAATTGACCAGCAAACGAGTAAAGAACTACATTCCCTACTGGGGAAAAAAATTTAATAGAAGACTTACCATAGCTGTTAGACAAGTTTAGATCAGTTACATCTTGAAGCATGAATTGCCGATTGTATACATGTTGAATGGCATCTGGGGGATCAAGGATAGTAACTTCTGGGTGTTCTTGTCTGTAATCCTTCACAAAAATAATGAAAAAGAAAAAAGAAAGTCAAATGAATAAATAACTAGGAGTTAAAAAACCATAGCCTCAAAAGGGCATTTGACTTCAAAAACATCAATAATAGTGGAATCTATCAGGAAAATAAAAATACTGGATGAAATAAAATAGAATAAATAAAACCTTCTGACCTTATGAAGAACAATGTCAAAGGGACCTTGATCTGAGAGTGGCTTGCTTTGATCAATCACAACAAATAATATCCCTTTATTTCTGGACCATGCATAAAACATGCTTTTAGTTGGTACTTGGTAGTAGTCAAAACATTAAAAACAGTAACGAAGAATAGGAGATATAGTTTAAGATTGATCAAATTCATGACAAACTAATAAGTGCATAATAGCATACACAATGCAGCATTGACCATGTTTATAAGAACGAGCACACATATAAAGCAGCACACACGCAATCGATCATATATTGGCTTACGAGAGAATATATACCCAATTGTCCATTAACCATCCCCCAAAAACAATGGCAGATGCAAACCAGATACAAATCAATATGGGATATACTCACATGCTCTGACAGTTGACCCAATAGATAATTTGTTATATCTCAGAGTCCAACTTCATACAAATAACTTCAGAAATGTACTGGATGAAACTGATTTCATATGTTACCATATAAACACACTATTACAGAATTGGAATGGCGTCAACATACCTCTCATTTTCTTGCTTCCCAAAAAGTCTACATGGTTAGGAGTTTCCAAATCACTTGAAATTTTATGAGGGTTATCTCTATATTAATCACTACCATAAAACTTCACTTCATTTTGATGTCTGTAGCCTAGTAAATAAATACGATAAGGAATTACAGATTGTTTACTTTCAGCGGTAACTTCATCATACGATCTTTCAGAATTGGCTAACTCTTTGTGGATGTGGTTAAATTGTCGAGGTGATCAATTCTAAACCCCTGAACGTGCAAAAATATTCAATAGGTAAATTGAACGATATGTTGATCTCTCTATTGAACTTTCACTTTTCAAATACAGTGTGCAGAATCGTGTATTTGTAATTTTGTATACATAATTCATTTCACAATCCTATCTTTTTGTGAATGCCTAGCCATTTTCTGGCTTTTGAAACATTGTACATGTGATAAAATATACTGTTTTGCTAGATAAAATTGTATATTGTACATACTGTAGTCAGTATCATGAGCTTAGAAATACTAAAAATCAAAACAAATTTTTTCTATAAAAACTTGTCAGAAAACCCAATTAAAAAATGCAAAAACATTAGAAAAACAAATAGACTAATAATCACATGCATTACCGATTGAATCATCTAACATTCAAAGTTCAAACAATGTGCGAAAACCAAATGTTCTATATGATGAGCAAAGATTGACAGAATCAAAAAGAGAGAAGTTTTTACCTAAGAATTACTTTAAGATCTATGTGCATATAAAGAGCAGACAAGTCGGTTACTTAAGAATTACTTTGAGATCTATGTGCATATCTCAAAATAATGTTTAAGTTCTCCCGAGTTAAGTGTAATCCTACACAATTATATTGTGCTCATGTATGGGAATTTTGAAGAAAAAGACAATGGAGGATAGCAAAGCTACGGAGGGTAAGAAAAAGGCACCTGAAAAAGAACCTGTTGCTAAAGAAGTTAATGTAATTGTTGAACACACAAATTGCACTTATTATTAAGGCATTACTTGAATTAATATTTAAATTCATCTCAATTCACAAAAACCAAAAAATTTTCAGAAACCATACCAAACTAAAGCAAAGAAGTAACGGAAAATAGCAACTTTAGGACTTTTACCTTGAAATTCATGAGAAACGGGCAGCTGTTTTCAACATATGAACCCCAATTTTCCTACTTCCAAGTCGAAAAACCCTCTAAACAACCAAAAAATATAAAAAAATTTAGATTTGAAATAGAGTCTAGGGTTTCAGAAGGGCAGAGAAGACTTAGGCAGACATGATCGAAGTGTCTTCACATTGCTGAAGTTCTGTAATCAAACTTCAAACAAGTACACAAAACCCTAGTGATCAAAAGCAAGAACACATTTGACAACAAACTTCACCAGAACCACATAAACAACTCTCTTTACAGGCTCTCAATTGAAATCGAAAAAAGAAAAAGAAAAAGAAATTGTTTATTTAACACTCTAGAAACTAAATATTACAATTTTGAGTTCCGAATTCACCTGCAGTTGATTCGTGAACCAACAAATTCTCCCAAAAGCCCGAGTTGTCTAGGAGGAGAAGGTTCATGACAACATTCCCCCACGCTTCCAAAGTCAACGTCCTCATTATGCCCATACATAATGCTAAATTCTTTTAGGCACGTGTCAGGACTCAAGGTCAGAGGCCTGTCTAATGGTCTCAAAACTCAATGTTCCCTTTTGAAAAGTGCCCAAATGCTTAGCATCTATATTATAGGGGGAAGGTTTGAGCTCTTGACTGTGAGGACGTGTTGCCTCCATTGCATAGTCGGGCCAGACTGTACCGCTAGCATTCTTATTGTTTTCTTTGCATTGCTTTTCAACTTCAAACTTGTATTTCCATCGATCGATAGTATCGAACTAGTCTTGAGCAACGTCCTTCCGAACGTTCCTCCCCATTGTAATCTATTGAATGTGAATGAGAGCTTTTACTGACTATTGTGCATTGCTATATTGTCTACAGATTGATATTGTGCATTCTCAAGTTAATATTTGTGCCCGTCAAAGTAACTACTCATAGGCTTACTAGTGAATTGGATAGCTAGTGCCGCACGGATTGCTAGTCCGTGACAGTTGGTATCAGAGCTAGAGCTTGTTGAATGCAAACCAGGATGCAGGAACTAAATGAGCGCCTTAGCGCTATGGAGGAACGACAGGCTAGTCGAATGCATAGACTAGAAAGCAGAATGGACCAGTTGAACACTTTGGGAGAACAGATTAGTCGGTTGGATGGACTCTTTTCACTGGCAGACAGAGTGGATTCACTGGCTGAGCACGTTGATAACTTAGAGGGACGAACAGTTGTTATTGAAGAGTCGCCTCACCCCACAGCTCAGGTGATGAGTGACTTCCAATTACAGTTGGAGGACTTATTTGCAAGGGTTGGCTTGCTCACTAAGGCCACAGGGACGACGGATCACCATAGGATGAAAGTGAAAGTGCCCGAGCCAAAGTCATATGCTGGGGCACGAGATGGAAAGGAGTTAGAGAACTTCTTGTTTGATCTGGAGCAGTATTTTCGCGCGGTGAATCCCGAATCAGAAGAAGCCAAGGTTACCATGGCGACCATGTACTTAGCAGGTGATGCAAAACTATGGTGGAGAACCAAATATGTAGAGATGGAAGAAGGTCGCATCCTTATTAGAACTTGGGCAGACCTCAAGAACGAACTCAGAAATCAATTCTTGCCTGAGAACACTGATTTCTTAGCAAGAAGGAAGCTCCACACCATCAAACAGACAGGCAATGTTCGAGACTATGTCCGACAATTCTCAACTTGCTTGCTGGATATTCGAGACATGTCTGAGAAGGACAAAGTTTTCTGTTTCATGGAACAAGCTCAGCCGCTTCTACAAGCAGAATTGCAAAGGCAGAAGGTGACAGATATTACAAGTGCTATTGCGGCAGCAGAAAGGTTTAGCGATTATATGCCCATGACTGGATCCACTTCACTCAATCACTCCACAACTAGAACTGGCAGTACTAATTCAAGCTCAGGGTCAAATGCTCGCTCACCTCACCAAAACTGGGGAAACTCAAGTCAGAACCGAGGAAACTACAATTCTCGGCCGTCCAACCAGAATTGGAGTTCCAACAAAAATTGGAATGCCAGCTCTAGCAACTCAAATTACAACAACAAAGGAGGGCAAAACTACTCTGGGCAGTGGAGACCATCTGCCCCTGCCCCTTGCATTCTTTGCAATAGCAGGGATCACCCGACAGGCAAATGCCCATCCAAACCAGCTCTACACTCATTAATGTCCTTGCTTCAAGCAGAACCTTCTAACTCGACCGCATCGAGCTCGAACCCCACCAACAGTGAGACCTCCCACATGGGAGCTCTACGCAAGCTCAATGCTGTCAAAGGAGAAATGTATGAGCACCCACACAAGAAGGCCTTGCAATTCATCGACATCACTATTAATGGGCTCCCTTCCCAAGCATTGTTAGATTCCGGAGCGACAGACAATTTTATTGCCCCAGATGAAGCTAGACGTGTGGGTCTGACCTTAGAAGGAGATGTGGGTAAGTTGAAAGCTGTCAACTCTGAGGCAATCTCTATTAATGGTATGGCTAGAGCTGTGCCACTACAGGTTGGTCCATGGGAAGGAAGATCAAACTTCTTGGCTGTTCCACTTGATGATTTTAAAGTGATTCTTGGCCAAGAATTCTTCCGAGGAGCTGCAGCAGGACCATTACCTTTCATGGACTCCTTGGGGTTTTTCGGACCCAGACTACGCATTGTACCAACCTCAATTCGACCAACAACTCATGATAGAATATTGTCAGCGCTCCAAGTCAAGAGAGGCTTGGCCAAAGGAGAAGATACGTACTTAGCTGTGGCAAAGCTAGATATGGAAGATGATACTAGCAAAATTCCTGAGGAAGTTGCCCAAGTCATTGCTGACTTCAGCGAAGTGATGCCGAATGAATTGCCAAGGAATCTACCTCCCAGAAGGCTCATTGATCACGAAATTGAGTTAGTCCCGGGTGCCAAGCCACCCGCACGTAGCCCATATCGCATGAGCCCTCCAGAGTTGACCGAATTGAGAACACAACTAGATGGCTTGTTGGAGTCAGGATTCATTCGGCCCTCTAAAGCACCTTATGGGGCACCTGTTCTTTTTCAGCGGAAACATGATGGTAGTCTTCGCCTTTGTGTTGATTATAGAGCCTTGAACAAAGTCACTATAAAGAACAAATACCCGCTGCCGCTCATTGCAGACCTATTCGACCAACTTGGATCCGCCAGATACTTCACAAAACTTGACTTGAGATCAGGTTACCATCAGGTCCGCATTGCTGCTGGTGATGAACCCAAAACTGCTTGTTCTACTAGATATGGGTCATATGAGTTCCTAGTAATGTCCTTCGGCTTGACCAATGCTCCAGCTACATTTTGCACCCTTATGAATGGCCTGTTCCGTCACCTTCTGGACAAGTCTGTGGTTGTCTATCTTGACGACATTGTGGTTTATAGTGGGACTATAGAAGAACACCTACATCATTTGCGAGAAGTGTTCCAAATTCTTAGGGATAATCATCTCTTTGTCAAGAAGGAAAAGTGCTCATTCGGTCAGACCCAGATCAATTTCTTGGGTCATGTTATTGGCAATGGCAAGATTCGGATGGACATGGAAAAAGTCCAAGCAATCCATGATTGGAACTCCCCTAAGAACGTGTCTCAACTACGTTCTTTCCTTGGACTTGCAAACTATTATCGTCGCTTCATAAGGGACTACTCTAAGAGGGCTGTTGCCCTGACAAACTTGTTGAAACAAGACCGAACATGGGAATGGGATAGGCAGTGTGAAGCTTCATTCCAAGACTTGAAATTGGCCGTGATGAAAGATCCAGTATTGGCCTTGCCAGACATCACCAAGCCCTTTGAAGTACAAACAGATGCATCTGACTATGCGTTAGGGGGAGTTTTACTTCAAGATGGTCACCCGGTAGCATATGAGAGTCGAAAGTTGAATGATACAGAGTCTCGTTACTCAGCTCAGGAAAAAGAATTGCTAGCCATTGTACATTGTTTACGGGTGTGGAGACACTACCTCTTGGGGTCTCAAGTCCTTGTTAAAACGGATAATGCTGCAGCAAGCCATTTCCTTACTCAGAAGATGCTAACCTCCAAGCAATCTCGATGGCAGGAAAAATTAGCAGAATTTGACTTAGTATTGGAATACAAGCCAGGGCGCACCAACAATGTAGCTGATGCACTCAGTAGAAGGGCAGACCTTGCAGTGCTAACCCATACTGGCCCGAGTCACACCATCTTGGAGAAGATCAAAGTAGGCCTACAGACAGATCCACAAGCGAAGGCGATTGCAGAGTTGATCAAGCAGGGCAAAACTCGACGGTTCTGGATAAAAGATGGAGCAATACTCACAACTGGTAATCGCCTCTATGTTCCAAGAACTTCGGGTCTGAGGAAAGAACTTTTGAGAGAATGTCATGACACCCATTGGGCGGGACATCCAGGTTGGAGACGAACACTTGCATTGCTAGAGAGGGGGTACTATTGGCCACAGATACAGGAGGATGTAATGGCCTATGTTCGAACCTGCCTTATTTGCCAGCAAGATAAGGTTGACAGAGATCGACCAGTAGGCTTACTAGAACCCCTGCCTGTTCCAACTCGTCCTTGGGAAAGTGTTTCCATGGACTTCATTACGGGGTTACCGAAAGTGGAGGATTTCAGAAGTATCCTTGTAGTTGTTGACCGATTCTCAAAGTATGTGACATTTGTGCCGACCGGACTGACTTGCACAGCCGAAGATACGGCGCAATTGTTCCTCAAGCATGTAGTGAAGTATTGGGGACTGCCCGAAAACATTGTTAGCGACCGTGATGCTCGCTTCACAGGAAAGTTCTGGAAGGAGTTGTTCAAGCTCTTGGGATCCAAACTTAATATGTCGACAAGCCAACACCCCCAATCAGACGGACAGACTGAGCGCTTTAACTCTATGCTTGAAGAATACCTTCGTCATTTTGTAAGTGTAAACCAGAAAAATTGGGTGGGACTACTTGATGTTGCACAATTCTGTTTCAACTTACAAAAGAGCTCAGCTACTCACTCCAGCCCCTTTCAGTTGGTTACTGGTCAGCAACCATTGACACCACATACAGTACTTACCGGATACCAAGGACCCAGCCCTAGAGCTCTTGAATTTGTCAAAGCCTGGCAGAAAAACATTGAAGTTGCTCGAGCCTATCTTGAGAAAGCTTCCCGTCACATGAAGAAATGGGCCGACAAGAAACGACGAATTGATCCTTTTGAAGTCGGGGACTTAGTATTGGTGAAGCTAGATATGTTTAACAAGTATAAAAGGACAGCTAGAGCGCACAACAATCTGTTTCGCAAGTATGAGGGACCGGTACAGATTATTGAGAAAGTCGGCAAAGTCTCATATCGGGTCAAGTTACCACATTGGCTCCGTTTCACCCATCCTGTCTTCCATGCAAGTAACTTGAAGTCTTACCATGCCGATGCCGCTGATCCCACAAGAAATGTATCTACCCGCGCTTTGCCTAAGCATCCTACTAAGCCAGATCGAGAAGTGGAAGAAATCTTAGCTGACCGCCTCATCAACAACACAGGCCCGGATAGAGAGTATTTGGTCAAGTGGCAGGATGAACCTCCTTCAGAGATCAGTTGGGAGCCAGTCGAGCATCTGCTGCCATACCTCTCCAAGCTGGAAGAGTACTTGGAAAAGTTCGCTACGAGGGCGTCAGCGAATTAAGTGTGGGAGAGTGTCAGGACTCAAGGTCAGAGGCCTGTCTAATGGTCTCAAAACTCAATGTTCCCTTTTGAAAAGTGCCCAAATGCTTAGCATCTATATTATAGGGGGAAGGTTTGAGCTCTTGACTGTGAGGACGTGTTGCCTCCATTGCATAGTCGGGCCAGACTGTACCGCTAGCATTCTTATTGTTTTCTTTGCATTGCTTTTCAACTTCAAACTTGTATTTCCATCGATCGATAGTATCGAACTAGTCTTGAGCAACGTCCTTCCGAACGTTCCTCCCCATTGTAATCTATTGAATGTGAATGAGAGCTTTTACTGACTATTGTGCATTGCTATATTGTCTACAGATTGATATTGTGCATTCTCAAGTTAATATTTGTGCCCGTCAAAGTAACTACTCATAGGCTTACTAGTGAATTGGATAGCTAGTGCCGCACGGATTGCTAGTCCGTGACAGCACGCATCCAAAGTCAATGTCCTCATTATGCCATACATAATGCTAAATTATTTTAATCCAGCCTATATGTCGCCCATGTCGGGAATCGAACATTGAATGTGAGGTTTGGCTCTTATACCAATTGTCATTAACCAACAAATTCTCTCAAAAGCTCGAGCTATTCAGGAGGGAAAGGTTCCTGACTAGGATAGTAACAGAAATTCATGAATCTCCGAACCAGTGAGTTGAACAAGAACGCAGTTCTCCGTGGCTTCAAGAACTTCACCAACATTCAACGAACTTAGGCTCCGCTTGGTACACCGTAAAGTAATATTTTTGCATTTTTTTACGGGCGGTTTCACAAATATAGACGCTTGGTATGATTTGCAAAAAATAGTTTGTGGAATTCTAATTCCACGCCTACGTATCTTATAGTTAAGTGGTCCCTCAAATCTTTAGGGGTTAAAATCTCCCATAAAACTTTGTAAATCTCACTCTTTCCTTCAACTTCTACTTAGACAATCCAACTTTATAAGGAAACAAAATTTTTTAGAACTCTTAGCTTGTATGGAAATTGTGAATCAGGTAACTCACGCATTTCCTTTTTTTTTTTCCTTTCTCTCATCATGGTTTTCAGATATTGTGTATCCTTCGGTTTTGTTAACTCTTCTTTTCTTGCTCTGTTTTTGTTTTGTTTTCACCAAACAATTACTATTTGATTAGATTTTCATTGGTGTTTGATAGCATATTTTGACATTAAATTATTAGTCATTATTGATAAAAAAAAATTATGTATGTACATCTGTATATTATTATTATTATTATTTAAGAACTCTTTTTATAAAACTAATGAAAAATAGTACTGGGGAAGAATGAGTTAATTATAATTGTTTTCCATTTTTTATGTAATTGATGTTTGTATAAATGCAATATTCAGGCCAACCAAGCAAA
This sequence comes from Berberis vulgaris, assembly GCA_963556465.1. Taxonomy (NCBI): domain Eukaryota; kingdom Viridiplantae; phylum Streptophyta; class Magnoliopsida; order Ranunculales; family Berberidaceae; genus Berberis; species Berberis vulgaris. The sequence continues at coordinate 41,463,953 of OY747128.1, forward strand.
CATTGGGTGTATGCATTATTTTTTCATTAATTGTTATCAAGCAGTTGTAAAGCAATGCCCTGCAAATTAATGCATATGCAAACTAATGCAAATGCAAAGTTTTACGGTGTACCAAGCGGAGCCTTAATTAAAAGAAAATTTACATCCAAAGTAAGAAATTACGGAATCGAAACACTTGAAACGAAGCTAGAAGAGAGTAGTTGAAGTTCGATCGAATGTGTTCTTGTTTGAAGTGTCTCCATCAACACGAGATGGAGAGTTCGGAGAGAAGAAGACGAAGATGTGCTGAAACGAGGAGAGAGGGAGTTGCAGAGAGTGAAAAGACGATCGAAGCCGAATTGGAACTGGATCTAAGCCAATATGAGCTGGATCTAACCGGGTGAGTAGCGAAGCTAAAAAGAGAGATGAGAAAGAGGAGTTTTAATAGAGAAGCTAAAGAAAGCGATGACCGATGGAATCGAAAGGAGAGAAATTTTTACCTATGAAGATAAACCCTATATGTGGAGAAAGAATGGGGAACAAATGAATCAAATCAACCGTTTTGGTTTGAAACTCTCTGGTTTGAATCTTTGAAAAAAAAGTAATAGAATTTTGGTGTAATAGTACAACCCGTTGAAAAAAAAGTATTAAAATAAACAATTATGGCGGATTAATAAGCATTTCGGGCGGATGAGGTGTCCGCCAAATATGTGAGTAATTTTGGCGGATGATGTGTCCGCCAGAAAAGAACTATGTCATAATTGACCAATTGTGGCAGATTTAAGCGCCACATGTCACTATTTATGGCAGAAAGTAATATCCACCGGTGATGGCAAGAAATCTGCCAGAATAGTTTGCCACAAATGAACCATTTTGTGGTAGTGAAGCCCAAGTCTGCTGGGTCCAATGCATAGTACACATTCTCATCCACACAATGGTCCACGTAGATATGGAACTCGTCCTTACAATCCTCAAAATACTATTGAATGATCGAGGGGCATCCATCATCTTTAATGGACAACTTCATGTGCTTCCACGCTAATTCCCAAGTTCCTTCATCCAAGATGTTAAGCATGTCTGCAAACGTCTTGAAGTAGAGGTAGCACTAGAATCTTTTAGCCATGTGTTTTATTCCGTAGATGCATTCAAAATATCCTGAGAACACGAACTTTTGCCACCGTTAAAACCTGCCTACAAAACCACCAAGGAGCACAAATGCAAAACAACAAAGTATCCATTCCTGTACAGTTTAATCATGCTCCGACCAGAAAGTCATAAATAAGCAGCCTTTTGCACCTCCTTGTCGGGTCCAGCTCAGTGCTGCACCAACTCCGCTAAGAATGCATCAACTCTCAGCTTCTCCTGCCTATGGCCATCCACCTATTTCAAAGAAGTATTGTACACTTCCTTGTTGTCTTGATTGGCCTTGTCGAGATCAACTGCAAGGGTGGTCAGATTAGCCCAGAAACATTCCAATTCTTTGTCGTCTTTCAGGTGCTTCTTCCAGAGCTGCGAGTGCAACTCCTCTATCTTTTTCAGCTCCTTTCATGCTTAGTCTTGTTCCCTAATCAAATGGGTTTCCTTGTCCTTCATCAGAGCAATTAGATGATGAAAACTAAACTAATCGTCACCTGCACATGGGAAGGCTATAAGATACCAGTGTGAAACTTCTTGGAAAAAAGTAGGAAAATAGAAGTTACCTTAACTATCCTCTGGCTGATCCTCTAGAGTGATGTGCTAGAGCAGCCTTACTGCAACCTTGAGATCCTTTAGCCCCAAGTCATTCGTCCTGATCTCTTGGCCAATCCCACTTAAGGTACGAGCCTTGTTGATAAAACATGAAGGAGCACTCCACAACATTTGTCGTGAGCCGATCAACCTAGCCATGCTCGAAAGAGTCCTGCCATCTATCACGTGATACCTCCTCAAGTGCTTGGTATGAGTTGCCTCGACCAAATGCTTGGGATTTTGTGGCCGACCTCTTCTGACTTATTTTCTTGCCCTTCTATGCAACCTTCTTGTCCCTCACTTCCTTAAGCTTATCAGCATGAAACGGGGTGAGCTTAGCAGTTGGCTTGATCAGGGGCGTAGTCACTCTCAACCCACGCGCTATTCCTGGGCGAGGATTGTCAGGGTGGTTCTTCACTCGCTCTAACTCTTGCACGGGAATCAGTTTAGTGCGGACATGAGGAGCTACTTTGCAAAATGGAGTGCTCATGTCGAGTGTGTGCCCAAAACAAACCAAGCTAAGAACGGTTTGTGCACAGGATCCTTCCGGGTTGGCACCTACTTCTACCTCTTGGTATGTGTTCCCTTTCCCAGATCATGAAGCCATGGCCTTGGTTGACTCTAAGGGTGTGTTTGGTTGCACACATTCCGTGGGAATAGGATTCCTATTCCCACTTGGAATAACATTTTGAGTGTTTGTTTGGGATTTTAGAGGTGGGCATGGGATGCCATCACGTGCCATAGATTCCCACCATTGGTGGGAATCAGACGCCTCACTCATATTGGGAAAACAATTCACGGGTCTTCCTCTCGATCTATTGTTGCTCCAGTTCAAGGGTTTGTTGACAAAAAAAATTTGTCTTCCTCTCGATCTGTTGTTGCTCCAGTTCAAGGGTTTGTTGACAAGGAGAAGGATCTGTGTTGTTCTTCATATCCTTCTCTGTTTTTCCTTTGCGATCCTTGCTCTTCCTCTTCGATCTCACTCGATTTGCTCTTCATTGCCAAGCCAAACCAAACCAATTCAAGGGTTTGTTGACAAGGAGAAGGATCTGTTATTCTTCATATCCTTCTCAACTTATTCGTTGGCTGATCTCCACCTCCAACACAAGCTTTGCTTATCATCAAAAGTAAATTATATTTCCTTGTTTTTTTATATGTTTTCAAAGATGGGATTTATATGGAGAGGGGAAGAACTTTCAGTTCAATGAGTTCATCTCTTTCAGTTCAATGAATTCCATTTTTTATTTTGTAATGTACAAGTATTTACCACAGATCTGATCATTGGGTATGTTAGAAATTTCCAGTATGGAACATTGAACATGAACAACAGTACAGAAACCATCAATAATTGCTATTTGACATTGATCCAACCTGAAATTGATATTTTTCTCCTTTCTTCTAGTCTGGGTCATGTGCACCATAAGAAAAGAAAATGGCACAAATTTTATGGCTTGATTGTTGTTACCGAAAGACTGAAAAATACATGGTTGGGTTCAAGCCCAAAGTGAGTTGGTTGTAGTTGTAGAGGTTGTCAAACATGGAATTTGCACCTTACAGAATGGTTGATACTATTGGAAGATCTATCTTGTTCGGGAAGCTCTGATGATTTGAAGAATTTGTATTTTTGAGGATGATACAAAAAAAAAAAATGATAATGCTTAGGTGTTTTGTTAAGGAGAAGCTTTTTCTTGACTGGGGTTTGCATTTTGGATGTTGAATGACACATACCAGTGTCACGTATCCTTGGGGTTTTTCTACACGTCTTTGGATTGACACATACCAGTGTTGTTACACAGGTGTACATTTGAGTACCAACTCCAATAAAGGATGTTCCACATCATATGTTTAGATAAAATATATTTCTCTAGAAAATTTTCAATGTTGGAAGTTCATATGTACTATTTAGACCCCACTGTATACGGTTACACTTACTCGTATTTCATCATTTAAATACGGATTTGTGGATAGTGATCTTGTTGCTTGCTAGAAATGTGGTTTGCAGTTTTTTTCATGTTGTCATTTTGTGTCTTATACAGTTAGTATGTTTATGCTTGTCATTAGATATACATATAGTCGTATAGATGATGCATCATTTCTTTTGTTGAGTGAAAAATTCATGAGCTATCGCTTAAGTTTCTAGCCAAGCTTTTGTAAATTGAATGCGAAAGTTATTATTTTCTTGATTTGTACTATGTAGGATTCTCGTAAATATACTGGCACTGTGGAGGACTGCTGTTGTGATTATGAGACTGTAGACAATCTTAATAAAGAAGTTTTGAACCCGTTGTTCCAAGAGCTTGTTAGAACTCCGTTCTTTCGATATTTCAAGGTATGGCATGTTTTTTGATATCCAGTGCATTCTTTATTTAATTTGTATTCTTTGCAATTTGGTTTTTGATATAGCTCTGCTATTTTATATATAATTAGGATACCTTGAAAATTATAAACCATTTGGATGTACAACATTTGTTCAGAAATGATTTCCATTGTGTAATTATATTAATTACTATATTTCAACTTGATGATCATCTAGTTGCACACCCAACATTCCTAAAATCAGTAAAGTAACATAATATCTCATTATTATAAAAGTGCCTCTTACGTTGAAGATCCTACCATAATTGTAGGAATTGCTGTCCTCGTCATGATTGTTTAAGAGTCTCTAGATTATAAGCCAAGTAATATTGTATACGTTATAGAAGCAAAATGCAGTAAAGGACAGGGGTTCACTGATGAAGCTTTGACACATGGATGATATGGTATTCGACACAGATAATCTAATATCTGCGTCATAAACATGTTACAACTTGTCCCAATGGGAAAAGACTTGAGAATAATTGATTTCTCAAAAAGCGGACAGGGAGACCTATTTTGCATTCACAGTAGTATTGAATTTATGCACATAGAATAAGTTTTAAATGGTTCAAGCTTTGGTGATCAAATATCCTAATTGCAGTTTGTTTAAAACTTAGAAGTAACTTACAACACATTTAAGAACAAACTGTGCAAACTTTGGACTGCCCCTGATCAGCACAATGAGACAAAGTTCTGTCTTCAGTTTCACTACAACTTTGTAAATAAGTCTCACTGGGTTTAAGGTTTAAGATTTACATTTACAGATAGGTTTAACTTCACAGTTTTCTACAACCTTTTATCACATTGTTCTATTCTCAGTTAGTTTCCCATGAGGTTTACAAGTTTTTTTTTTTCAAGCTGCTATCTATGATTTGCTATTAAACCCAAGAGCAACCTCTTGTTTGGGATGGGACAGCTATCAAAAAATTATAAAATCATTGTTGGATGGTCAATCAGTTCAACTCTTTGAATTACTGAGATGTATATTATGTTCTCTCTCCCTTTGCAGATTATATCTTCTATCATGAAAATAATTGACATAGTACATCCAACATCCATGAAACTAATTAATGATATAGGGGAATATCAAAACTGCAAGGTACCTGTAGAGGAGAGAGCAAATGTTACACCAGCATTCGAGGCAAAAGTGACAGGCCTGCTGTGCTTACTTCACGTCCTCTTAGGTGTAAAGGGAAAACCTTTGAAATCATCAGCCACCCAATAGGTCCAAAGAACAACTGCAAAAGTATTCCTCATAAGAAACTTCCTTAGCATGTGATTATCTATTCAAATTCATTTCTAACTTCTAAGCCACATGAACAATTTTGAGGACCACACTGCTGCACTGTGATTCCTGGTATATTGAGTTTCCAGGGCTCAGTCATTCGGGCACTCCATGCACAAGTCTAAATCTTTATTACTTAACCTCCTCTGTGTGTATTAGGTATATGTGATAGGTCTTCAAGCATAACTGACGTACATAGTTGCATAAATCTTGTTGTTTTCTGTTTATTGATGAATGTATGTATGTTTCATCATCATCTCTTACAGTGTTATACAATGCGAATTTTAATCGAGCGACGATGAAGGCTAGTTCAGATGTTTATGCTCTTCATAATGACGATGATCATGTATAGAAGGAGACACATTCCTAAAATGTTAATTGTCAACCGAGATGAAGAAAGACGTTCTATGTTGAAAAAAATGTATCGTGAGAGCGATCGTTTATGCCATGAACAACTAAGAATGAAGCGAAGCATATTCTTGAGGTTATGTTCTCGTTTACGTGGGTATGGGTTAAGAAATAGTCGCCATTTGGATGTTGAAGAGCAAGTAGCTTTGTTTCTCAACACTGTTGGACATGATAAGCGTAATCGAAGCTTGTGTTTCAGGTTCCTTCGCTATGGCCACACTGTTAGTATTTACTTTCATCGTGTGTTATCTTCGATATTACGATTACACAAAGATGTTGTCAATCCTGCTACAGAAGCAAACTCCCCAGCTGATGGTGGGAGTCACCGTAATTGGCATCATCATTTTCAGGTTAGATTGAAATTACTTTAGAAATTAAACTTAACATATTTAAATATAGCCAATTATATTATTTTACTAGTAATATTTAACTAGTTACATTTCATATAGGATGATGTAGGTGCAATAGATGGCACTCATGTCAAAGCCACTGTCGCCGAAGCAGATCAAGCTAGATATCGTAACAGACTTAATTTCATTTCCCAAAATGTGCTTGTTGCTTGCACATTTGATATGAAGTTCACTTACGTGCTTGCTGGGTGGGAAGGGTCGGCTCATGATGGTCGACTCCTTCGAAGTGTCGTGAGTTGCAACGGGAGTCGTTTAACTGTGCCTAATGGTATGTTAATATAATAGATTTTATCTAAGTTTATAATAATATAATAACTTAATACTAATATTATATCATTTTTAAATGTATAGGTAAATATTATCTAGCTGATGCTGGATTCCCACTAGTACCAAAATTGTTGACACCGTATCGCGGTACACGATATCACCTTCGCGATGTTGCTGGTCAACGCCCAACAAATGAAAAGGAATTATTCAATTTTCGCCACTCATCACTTCGAACGGTTGTCGAACGAACTATTGGTTTGTTGAAGAAGAGGTTTGCAATCTTAGGCACAATCTATATCATGATATTGATACCCAGGCAAAAGTGGTACTAGCATGTTCTGCGATTCATAACTTCCTTCGTGAAGGAGATCCTGATGACCATTGTAGCGATGACGAATCTGAAGAGAGTGAAGTAGAAGAAGAAGATGAAGATGAAGAATCTATTGTTATTGCTAGGACACCTGAGTGGACAAACAATATAAATCAAATGGCAATGAGGATGTGGGATGTTAGAAAAGACGAACCTTAAGATTATATTTGTATTTGTTCTTGATTAGAAGATATCAAATGTTGCTTTCTCTCTGTGACTGTGGTCATACATGTATGGCTTGATTAATGAGTATTACCCAGTTATTGGGAATTGTCTCCTAATAATATTTCTACTCTCAAGTTTCCATGTTTTCCCAACTCCCAACATTTATGGGCTTGGATTTTAGTTTCAGATGAAGATGTATTTGCAGGGTACAAAGCACTATCTTGTCAGTAATGTCATATTGCCTATGCATTGGTCAAAGTATGTGCATGTTTCTGAAAGAAATTCACAGATTGGATATAGAGTTTGATTTAAACTTTATGCCTTCAGTGATATGCTGTTTTTTGCTTTTTGAATGTTGCTATCATCTCCCAGTTCTATATTCTTGTAGAATTCTGACATTAGTTCTACATTCTTGTAGAATTCTGACATTGGATTCTATTTCTAACTTAGCACCAAATCTTTTGCCTTGGTTAAGAGAACACAAAATCAAAGGCAGCCTTTTGACATTGGATTCATCTCCCAGGCTGCAACAGAAATAATAGTTATGACAAAAAAAAAAAACTTATTAAATATAACATTAGTATTAGTATCAAAAACTTGTTTATAAAGTCTGTGTATGGGTTGAACCTGTTTACCTTTCTTAGTTTTGTGACTTATGGTCAGTTGGTAATTGATATCTATTAGTATACGTTTCTCTTGCTTTTGATAATTGATAGGTTATCTTTGTAGGTATGGCATCCAAATTACAATGGAGTGATTCGATGGATTTGGTTTTGATTAGAACATTGGTGGATGAGAATAATACCGGAGGAAAAAAAGCAAATAATGGGTGAAAATCAAGCGCACTAGAGCGCGTGGTGGAAGAAATTAAGAAATCTCACAATATGGTAATTACCCACGATCATGTCCGGTCGAGGCTGAAGACCTTCAAGAAGCAATATTTGGCAGTCCGAGAAGTTCACAAGCAAAGTGGGTTTGGATTCGACTATAGTAGCGTACTCATCACTGCAGACAACGAAGTGTGGGAAGACTATGTTGCGGTAAACTTTCTTAAGCATGGTTCAATATGGTTCGGTAGGACCTCATGCGAGTTATTTTTCAATGTCATTGAGAATGCTAGATAGAATTTATTGAGAATGTTATTTTTCTAATATTTATTGAAAACTTTTCTCCAACTATTTTTATTTTGTTGATTGTTCTAATCTTTTTGTTAAATTAGATTGTTTTCTCAATTATATTTCTTAACATTGTTTAGACACACAAGGAAGCAAAAAAAGTTCGTGGCAAAATCTTTCCATACTATGGCGACCTTGCAATCATCATAGGAAATGATCAAGCAACTGGCGATCGCTGTATAGCAAGTCGTGATGATGACAATGTACCCATGGTTGAAGCAAGTGAAAGTGTCCATACAGACACTGGAGACGGGGAAGATGTTGCATCGGGTTCTACTACATCGTCTTGCAAACGCAAGCGAACGTGTGACAACGATGATCCCGAGTTTGCTAAGGCCATATCGAGTATATGCAAGGCATTTGAGCAAGCGAGTGCTATGCCTATACGATTGGAAACCTTCCCTTGGCAAGAAGTTGAGAAGGTTGTAAGAGCGGTTCCTGGACTTATCGAACGTCAAATTTTAAAAATCATGAGAAAGTTCAATGGGAACGTAGAACTTGGTACTTTCTTTTTAGGATTGACCGAAAAAACAAGGGAGGGTTGGGTTCTTGCAAAGTTGGAGGATAATTAGTTTGGAGCTAAAGTAATTGGCTTATTGTCTTTAATCTTTTTTATGTGTTTTGATTAGTAATCAAGGAGTTAGAAAGTTTGAATTTTGTTTAATTGGTGTTTGGGAGTATGTGGTTTAGGACTTGTTATGTTTATGCAGTAAACATGATTTCATTTTGAAAATTTTAGTCAAAATATATATTGCTAAATTTTTTTTATTAGAATTCTGAATACCAGTATTGAACATTGATTTCTCATTGAAAGATTTAAGTAGACGTCGAGTTTAAAATTATGCTGTAAGGATGTTTTGCAGGAAGCAAAATCAAAACCATATTCTAGTTTATATATAAAAGTAGAATTGTGGGATCTTCAAAATGAAAAAAAAAATTAATTAAAAAAATTCCCATGATTAGTTTTGGGCAACCAAACACTAACAATAGGAATTTGAATCAAATTCCCATGGATAACCAAACATCAAAGTTGGTCAAGTCCATGGCATGGGATGCCATGACATGAGATTCCATGGAATGGGATTCCAATTCCCACATTAGGATTCCATGCAACCAAACACACCCTAATTGACAAGAATTAAATGATGAACCAGAACTTGAAGAAGTACCTTCCTCGTATTCTTCTTCTTCCTCATCCTCCTTTTCTTCATCCTCGAGAGAAGCCAACTTCTCTGTTAGCTCGCTGCAAACTCCCAAGTGTATGCCTGATTACTAGGACCTTCCTGGACTCCCGACCTCTGTTTATGGATAGTCGCAGCTTTACCCTTCTTCTTAATCAGGTAGACAATAGAGACCTTCTCTTTGTCGGCATCATGAACAGATTTTAGTTCAAGATCAACACGCCTTAATGCCCTCTTGTTCCTGATATTAAGAAACTGGACTCGTGCAATGAATGCCTCGAAACTCGCTCTGTGTGTCTAGATACACGCCCCCACCTCGGGCTTGGCTAAGCTCTCTCTGCACGTCCTCCCTGCTCGGGATGGGGTCACGAGTTAACTTCCCGAAGGGTGTTACCCCACAATTTGCTTGTAAAATTCATCCGGAAAGAGCCGCTAGCAATGAATCTATGGGAAACCAAAGCGACTCTTCATATATAACCGCAACGATGGTTTTACTCCGTCCAACTAGAACATGCCCCGTGTCTCTTTGATAGGAAAGTGTATATCATGTTAGGAATATTTGATATCCTGATCCAACAATCGAAACACCAAGGGGGCGAATGATCATATTTTGCACATTCCTGACTTGGATATGTCGACATTGCCCAAGACATGATGGAGTCTAGTCGAGGCTACCTTCCCGCTAGCAAATTTGGCTAGATTTAGCCCTATCACTATCGCGGAAATCATAGACATAGACATATGGTCAAACAGGTATAAATACAAGCTCATATCTTAAGAGCCATACATGCAACACACCACCCAAGTAAACATGGCTCTCATATGTTAGGGTACCCGTGATTGGTACTTTAGAGTTACCATTGCACTTTCATTTAGTATCAGGACCAAGTTACCACTGCACTTTCATTTGGTATCAAGACCAAGTTACTCACAAAGGGTTTAACATCATGAAAAACATCAAGGATGAGCCTTTTCATATCTTGTCTAGCAAAATGATTTTAAATAATGACAATTTTAGTTTTGGAAAAACAAGATGAGAACTCACTTGATGGCTATGGATGAACTTATGTGGCTAATGGTTGTTGATGGGTACAAGAAACCTACCATCACGACCACAAAATATGGTAAGACAACTACTATTGTCAAAGCCTATGCAAATTGCTTACTACAAACAAAGCCGAAGCTCAGGCGAATGCAAAAGGTTTAAGCGCAATCACCAGTTCAGTGAGTAATGAGATTTTCAAATATATCATGAATTGCATGACTTTTAAGGAAGCATGGGATATTCTGACGTCCAACAACGAAGGCAACGGACAACTCAAGGATTCTAAGTTTCAGTTGCCACACACCATTCTAGAGATTCTTCGCATGGATGAAAGAGAGTCATCCACCCAAATTTGGGACAAAATAAAGGAGATTGGCAACACTATCACGCCCCAATTTTTTGAGAAAAAAAAAATCTTAATATCCACGTAAGATTATCCATTTCCCCTAAATTCTGGACATGAAATCTATTCACAAAAAGTAACAATTGGCATCCATGAGAAATCATCAAATGCACAATTTACCAGAATAGAGAAATATAATAATTATTCTAAATAGTCCATCAAAATGGAGGATACTAATATTACAATCTCGTAGAGCCAACTCTAACAAGTTCAGCTAAACATGCATAACTCTCCCAAAAATAAATATGCAATTAATAGTTTTATTACAATAAAATAAATTGTCACCTAGCAAACAAAAGAACTTAGACTCTTGGAATAGCGTGCAACTCCCCGGGAAGGTTCATCCGTATGAAACGAACTTCTCTAATCTTACCTTGAACTACTAATCTTGAAAAAGACTACTCGGCTATATTCCCAAAGGAATGTACATAAGAAGCCAAACACACTTGGTCAACAATTAAGCTAGTATAAAAATTCTTCATTTCAAATCAATAAAACACCATGGAATGAAAGGAATAAAGTACAATCGAAAACAACCAACCCAAAACATGTAGTTCTTCCACGAGGCGGATGTCTAAGCAAGTCTGACTCGCAAAAATGTTAGTCGACTTGTAATCCTGTACTGAATGATTAGAAGACAATAATTGCAATATCCGAATGAAACTAAAATTCATCAGTTAGGTCAGTTTGATCCATATATTAGTGTTTTTAAATAACATTATTCAGTTTCAGTAATATAGAATTGATCACCTTAGACTATACCACATTCGCACCACCTCTGTACTGAACATACATGTTCGTATGTCTCTCTCATATAAAGGAGAACTTCTCCGTCATCCATGCCTAAGTGGGAAAATCACACACGGGCATGCATCCCCGGATACTCCTAACTATATGAGTACCATAAAGCCACTATTGGGCTAACAATGCACATAAGTCATATCACATTTTTTACGGATAATAATCAAGCCTCATTTAGGCAAAAAAACCACCTTTTTGCAAGACCAACCCGAAAGTTACTTATTTTCTCTATAAGAAAGGTGTGCTTTACTCCACAGAACCAACCCGAAAGTTATTTAACTTTTCTATAGAAGAGGGAAAAACATAAACAAGAGATGTGGTAGTTCTAAGGATACAATTCAAGGTGATTTCAATTTTTGAACATCAAGATTATTCATATTGCTTATCGTGATATCTCAAAGCTCTTATACAATGACACGTTGTCAATCATAAACGAATTCATTCCAAGATATGGTGCATTCAACATACACATAAACCCCATCATCGAAATTTATCTGAAGAGAATCCCTCCCCACTTTCATACCATCCCACACATCATCGAATATATTTCTCTTCATATGATTAATAGTTCATAGTGCAAAATGCATAGTTGTAGGTGTTATGGGATGTCACCAATAGCTCCAATTTATATACTTCAATTGGGGTGTTATAGAAGAAAAATTCCTTTGTTTTTTTAATTCCTTTATCATGCTCTTATGAGGGGTGAACTTTGATGAGAAAAAACACTACACAATATATATATAAGGGGATATTGTGTCCATGCAAAAAGGGTTTGAGTGATAGGTCCTAATCCAATTCGTAAAAGAGAGAATAGATATCATATATGTATAATAATTTTGGAAAAAAAAAAACAAGGAAATCATTTCTCACTCTTTCTGATTCCTCCACAAGTACTATTCTGTAGCTATATGGGATGGCTTTAAATAAACATTATATATAACAATATATTATCTTCAATATATATAATCTTCAATATAAGAGTTAGCTAAAAACTTCACTATATACAAGAGTTAGCTAAATCCTATGACATGTGATGGGGCACTCATGCCTACAAAGAGAGATGTATAAGAGTTAACTAAAAACTTGATTTCCTTTTTTATACTAAAAGGGTATTGATACTTTGATCTACACCTACATTAGTAGTTAAATAAAGAAAGGAAAGAAAACATCTCTTTCTTTATTTATTTAAAGACCATACGTGGAAGGAAAAGATTTGTATTAATAAGATAGAAAAAGGTGGGCGGTTTATGAGATTTTGATATTTCATCATGAACATAGTTGTCTTGGTGGCACAGTGGTAAGGTCAGCAGGGGAGAGATGGACCATGGCAACATACTATATACCCACCTACAAGAGTTAAAATAAAACCTCCAAAGAAACAAACAAGAAGGAAATTGAGTTCAAACCTGCAAACCCGACCAACGGGTTATAGGAAAAAGTGACATTGGAATTCAAATCCAACCAGAAAGTAAAACCAACTTAAACCCAAAACATTAAACTATACCACCATTGAAGGATTATATAGGGGGAATGATGATGTTGAGATGTCCGAAGTGTTCAAGAATATTGACACATAAGTTAGTGAAGGAGATAATATTTAATAATAAGATAATGATAATGATGGGGAAGACCAGAAGAAGAATGACAACAACAATGTAGAAGAAAAGAAGGTACATAGATGAGATAATTGAATGATTGATAAAGAAGAGGAACTCATATAGAGAATGGACGAAGACTCACCTGTTTCCTCTCATTTTTCTTTCCCTTCTCCGTATTCTTCAGTTCCTTTTTTTTTTTTCTTTTTTTTTTTCACAAACTTTGTATGGCTGGAGAATGAATCAACCCCTAATTTAAACCTTAAAAAGGCAAACCCTAATCTATTAGGGTTTAAAATAAAATTATATTTGCACCCCTATTTTTAGTTATTTATTTATAACCTAATACCAAAATAAATAACACCATAACACATTATAAATGCCATATTATAGGGTTATTACAAACACCATGGATGGTCTTGGAGATTTGTTGCCTGACACCCCAAATTATTAAGAAGATTATGAGATATATGACTCCAAAGTACGATGCAAAATTTTATGTAATCGAGGATAACAACAAGAATATGTCATAAATCAATCTTCAAGAGCTGATTGGAAATCTCAAGAACTTTGACTTGAGATGTCAGATTTGGGAGCCAAAACCTGAAAATAAATAAATAAATAAATAAAAATAATAATAATAATGCAGAGCATTTTGAAGATGGACCAATGGAGAACATGGAAGAGCTCTCAACATTAATGGTTAGAAAGATGTGGCAAATGTATCAACGTCAAACAACAGAGAAGATAGGCTATAGAAATTATCCAGCAGCAACAGAAAGTTCGACAAGAAGGAAACATTTTCTTTTAGAAAGAATGATTCAAAGAAGAATATTAAACGTTATAGGTGCGGCGGATTTGGAAACTTGTCAATAATATGCCCTGCAGATCAGAGAAGAACAAAGCTACGAACATGACTAATGAGTGGGATACTTCATTCTTAGAGTGTGACTCCTCATCTGATTCGAAACAATCTTGCAAGAAATTTATGGTTAAGGGTCAAGAAGATGATCATATTGAAGTCTCAGATACGGATTCTGACTCATTTTTCTACACAAGTGAATACCATGGAGTATCAACAGTCAAGTACTGATGCAAGGCTTCCCTTAGAAGGACATTACAAAAATTATGGAATGCCTAGACAATTTGAAGGAGAAAGCTCAACTAGAGTCTACAATTCAGAGCCTTTCAACAACTGTGCCTAACTCAAACTTATTGGAGTATAAGTTTTGACATGAGAAAGATCAATGGGCATCTGAAAAGACTGAACTTATCAACAAGATAGAATTTCTAGATAATAATTTCTAGTCTTGTAGAGAAGAAACTGGACTTCGAGGGAAAGTTTGAAACATATCCAAAAGAGTTCAAAATCAAAGTTCAAAGCTTCAAGCATTCAAATTTTGGTCTAAGAAAATCGACAGAATGTTGAGTTTTACCTAAAGGAGCAAGAAAGGATTTGGATATAATCCTAGCTCAATTCCATCCACAACGAAGGTTGTCAAAGATTCGACTAGCGGAACCTCTAGCTCTCCAAAGGTAGTCCTATATCAGAGATCAACTCAAGTAAAAATGCCTCAACATCAACAAGTGCAAGAAAATTTTCAGTTCTGACAAGGAACTAAAGGAAGTTTTCTAAATGAATAGTTACAATTATTGTGAACTTTATAGACATAATGAATTTACTTGTGTTCATTAAGGATGTGTTTCTCACTTTGTTGAATCTTATAGGAACAATCAAACAAGGGCTATGAGAAGTGAACCACCGAGATATTAGTATGCTTCTCCACAACGAATTGCACAACGGAGCTCAAATGAGAAGACTCAACGATAAAAAAGTGTTGGTTCGTCACCTCACTTTTGAATCAATTGAAAATGAAGAAGGTTCTCGCTCTGATTAAAATTTGCAATTAAACAAGTCTCAAAATAAGAAGACGGTGTGAATAAGCTCAGATGTACTCAAGGATCTCATGCAAAAAGGGGAAAAGGTAAATTCTAACTGATTTTTACATATATCTCTCTCATATGCTTCCATAATCATATTATTGGTAGAGATAACTGATTAGTTATCCTTGCATATTTCCTTTTGGTTCTTATGTGTTGTGGCTTCTAGTTGTTTATTCAGCTAGATGTCACTTGATCGAACTACGAAAAGTCTGATTACTTAAAAAAGATATGTAGGCAACCATATGTGCTTCATGGTTTATCTCTTGTATGGTTCGACAACTATTTCGAAAAGATTTTTTCAAAAATGTTTTTCACGTACTTTATTGTGATTTTTATAAATAAATTGGAATATTATGTTGAAATGTCTTTATGGGACATTTGGATATTAATGAAAATTTATTTGTGAAACTCATTTTAAAGTAATCTTAATTGATTTTAAAATGAATTTCGAAAACCTTTTGGATTTTTCTATGTGCTTAATGCAAGAAGAAATCTCTTGAAATATCCAAAATTAACCTCTCAGTCTAGCTAAGTATTGAATATAATATACTTGAATGATCTGTCCCTACTCATCATCGAATAAGAAACGTATGAATGGACGGTGAGGATTGCAACTCAGAAGTCAATGCAACATCAAGAAATTGAAGAAGAATTTCAATGGACATTCATGTGAATGTTCGTAGACAAACGATCGAGAATTGCAAAGAAGTAATGTTTGATTGGAGAATTGAACTTTGTTTAGAAAAAGGAAGAACGAAATTAATAAAGTCAGCTTCACCCTGAAAGTGAAGATAGTGAAGTCGACCTCACTTATGCGCTGAATGTTTTTAAAACAAGGCCTGCGCAAACAGACCCATCTTCTTTCCTCATTTGGATCAAACGAAGAGTTCATCAGAGAAAAGCAATGAACCCTAGCTCCATTTGACACCTCTTTCTCACTCATTTGACCATGAAATCAAGTGTTCTACGACTCAATTTATTCCTCTCCATCAACCCATTTCACCAAACCCTTCATCAATCACTTCATTTCATCACATTTTTTTTTTCCAAAACCCTCTTATTATTTTAATTTAGCCCTAACTTCACAATGGCTTCAAACAAATCAAGTTTCAAGATATTTAAGAAGTTGTACATTGAAAAGAAAACAAAGATTATAGATGATCTTGTGAGTGACGAGGAAAAAGAATGTGAAAGTTCAAAACGACAATTTGAAGAAATTGGTCTATGAGAACTGAAAAAATATGGATATGGGAGAATTGTTTTTGAAAGGTTCGAGTGAGATGAAAATCAAAAGGAGCATAATGAATTTTAGCTAATGGAACTAGAGGATAACGATGAAGAAGCATACCAAGATGGGTTTGTTGAAGACCCCTCTAAAGTAGCCAAGTAGGTCAAGCAAAAAAGCATGCATCATTTCTCTTACGAGATGAAGCTCGTGTAAAAAATGATCTCAAGTAGAAATAGAAAGATGCAAAAAAGGAGTATGCAGCTGCAAATGCTAAATAGGGGATTGCAGAGGCCTAGATCAGAGTCAGATCATGCATTGAACAATATACTGCACCTACAGAGATAGTAAGGTTCAAGGGAGTGAACATGGACTTCATAGACAACTATCACAAGGATAAGTAGCCACTTGATCTTCTAGTATATTTGCCTTTTCATTCCCAGTTTCAAACTATGATATGACTCATGGCCTGTGCCCTCTGAGTTTAATTTGCTTATGCATGGATAATTAGGATTAAGATATTTGAACTCTCTTTATTTATGTTTGTCAGTATTTTTGAATTATATTATACTATGTTAATAAGCACGTGAATGTTTTGGATTTCATTTATTTGCCATACATGATATGTCTATCCTATCCTTATTTATATGATGCCATTGTTCTTAGTGATTGTATTTGCTTGAGATGTATGATTTGATGTTCCACATATGCTAGGATTAGTATCATGCTAGAATGCCCGTGATCTTGCTAACATTTATTTTGTTGAGAACAAGTTCATTTCAATGCTTAGTGTACTCATTTTATTCTAGTGCTTAGTATACTCATTTATACTTGAGATGTATGTTTCCATGTGATATTTTAGTTGGTATTTCTATAAATGGAATGCTATTGTATATATGAAACTATCTTTTGCAAGTTTAGAGTGGTTTTGTGCCAAAAATTGGGCGAATAACACACTTTCTCAGAGTGCGACCTGTTTTAGTCATAGTGAAATCGACTTCATTCTACTGCTTGGTGAAATTAGCAGCAAAGACGACTTCAAGTATGCACAACAACTGACCTGACATTTGTTAGAGTCGACTTCAGCGTGAAAATTTTGGATAAGTCCAAAAGTTTTCATATACTCTGCATGTCTTTGGTGACGTTACATCACCACTTAAGTTGATTTCATGCATTTAATACGTAAGATTGCTTGTGATTCCTATTGGTGAAACTGGCAGCAAATACGACTTCACCTATGCACAACACCTGACATGAAATTTGTTAGAGTCGACTACAACATGAAAATTTCCAATGTCCAAAATATTTTCATAGACTCTACATTTTTTTTGGTGACTTTATCTCACCACTTACGTTGATTTCATGCATTTAATACGTAGTGATTCCTATTGCTTTAATGAGTTAGTGCGTAAAATCATTTGCATATTATAGATGCACATTTTCTGCGTTTTTAAGCTAACTTGCAGGGAATTTAGGGTCAAATTATGAGTGTAAAACGCTCATACTTGATATTCGAAACCCTAGACTTATGATTAAGAATGTGAAAGCTCAAGTACCTTAATTGTGATGTGAAATTTGTTAGAGTCGACTACAACATGAAAATTTTCAATGTCCAAAATATTTTCATAGACTCTACATTTTTTTTGGTGACTTTATCTCACCACTTACGTTGATTTCATGCATTTAATACGTAAGATTGTTTGTGATTCCTATTGCATTAATGAGTTAGTGCGTAAAATCATTTGCATATTATAGATGCACATTTTCTGCGTTTTAAGCTAACTTGCAGGGAATTTAGGGTCGAATTATGAGTGTAAAACGCACATACTTGATATTCGAAACCCTAGACTTATGATTAAGAATGTGAAAGCTCAAGTACCTTAATTGTGATGATGTCACAATAGTACTCCTCATCAGTTGGTTTGCTTTACACGCAAAAATTTCTATTGGTATACCACACCAATTCCAACTACGACCCAATACACTTTTGACTATTCTCTTTAAAGGCCCAGCCTTTGATTTAGGGAGAGTCCTAACCTTTTTTTTTAGGAGAAGCATCTACTTATCTTTGTTCCTCCTTGGAGTTAAGAACTCCAGTAAAAAACAGAGGAATAAGTAATCAAAGTCAGGGGAAGAAGTAATCAAATTCAATAAAGGTAAGAAGTACAATACAACTATTCTTTTGGTACAAAACAACTAGTATATTCAGTTTCAGTTGGTACGGAACAACAAGTGTATCCAATTGGTATAGTGCAATATATTGCCTAACGCAAATATCAATATAGAGCCAGTTTGTTATAAATTGATCCGTGTACGACAATTATATTTATATATTTTTTAAAATGCGAAAATGTAATATCTCAAGGTGAGACGAAGATCTACC
Organism: Berberis vulgaris; assembly: GCA_963556465.1. NCBI lineage: Eukaryota > Viridiplantae > Streptophyta > Magnoliopsida > Ranunculales > Berberidaceae > Berberis > Berberis vulgaris. Next base: position 41,482,672 of record OY747128.1, read on the forward strand.
TTAGGATGTGCTAGTGAAATAGGAAATGTTGAACTTAAGAGTGGGCAAAGGGAGCTATCAATCAATCCATGATGATGATCCCTAAAGCCCTAAGATCATCTCTTAAATTTTCATCTTAGCTAGATTTACATTGTTGTTCTATCTTATGATTCTAAAAATATTTATTCCAACAAGGGTAAGTATTAAAGTTGATTTACAAAATTGGTTTTCAAATATTAGCCCTCATTGTGGGATTCGACCTGTACTTGTCGGTTTCTAACTCAACAGACAACTGTGTACTTGCAGTAAAATTTGAGATCAATCAAATGCATAGGTTGTCCATTATTAATTAGTTGATTGATGAAAATAAGTTTATTTTGTTTAGTTTGTTGTTGATTTTACTTTATTGTGCGTCATCTTTCAATTTCGTTTATTCCGCAAGTTTTATTCTATTAAAAAAACACCCAACTAGTTAAAGCCCATATCATGTGGCTAACAATAGAGTCAAGAATGTAAGGCTAGTCTGCAATCCCCTTGTTGTTCAGCCGAAATCTAATCCATCAATTGAGTCATGGATTGCCATCACACTACTGAAACTACATGGTAACCTAAACCACCTGCTTGTGAACTAACCAACATATTCAACCTAAACGTGAGCACCGATTGAAGTGTTTGAACTTTCATTGCAGAGATGAAAATTTAAACCCTAATTAATTGTTTGGAGAGATTAGCAAAGGGGCAAACAAAAATAGCCAACCCATGCATCACGAAGGATGGGGATATTAGTTTCCTCACAAATTGAACAACCAATTATTGTATATATATTATGCCTGGTGACTAAGAACACGGAAACATGGAAATTGAAGAATCTTAATTCCAAAATTAAAAGGAAAGATAAAGTAAGGAAAAAAGCATGGAAGAGAAAATAAAAAGCTTGAAACCAAACCCTTAATCTCCAAGCGCTTACGCTAACAAATTTTTAAACCATGTAAGCACCATAATTTCATAAATTGAATCCTTAAACATTGCATACTTGGTGTAGTAAGATTGTTTGCAAAAGGAGGCTTTGTAAACCTAAGTTTTGGGAGAAGAAAGGTTTTAGAAAGATAATAAATTTGGAAAACAGGCTCAATTAGGAGAACCTGCCATCTCGATATTATTTTGTGAAAAAGAAACTCGAGAAGGGTAAAGCTGCATTGAAGAAGTGGAAAGGGCGATAGGAGATTATAGGGAGAAAGAGTTGGGGAGATACAGATGAATTCATGGGAGAGTTAGTCTTATCCATCAGATTAAATGGATGAAACGAATCTCAATGCAATCTTGTCCCTTAATAGATAAATTGTTGGCATCACAAACATAAACTTAGGGTATGTTTGGTAGGATGGAAAATATACATGGGAATTGAAACCATTTTCAAGGATTTTGTTTTCGAGAAAGGGGCAAAGATTTGATTTCCCATGAAAGATAGGAAACCTAGTTACATGCAAAATTCTTTTCTTGTCGTTAAATACACAACCAAATAGACCCGTAAGTCCTTTCTATTTTGTTAGATGGATGATTTAATAAATTTCCAATATATTAACAAGAACCCTAATAATGTGAATGTATTAGACAGTTTTTCATGAATTTCCACTTCGCCCTTATAGTCCGCACAGCTTGAAGGTTGTCCATAACCAAGATAACTCTATGAAAAGTGTATTGGCCCCATTTTTCAAAATAGCCTAGAGTTGTATTTCCCCTCCATTTTGGAATCCGATAAATTTCTAATATTGTTTATGTTAGATCAATATCTCATAGTTATACTAAGCGTAAATTATTTTGTTTTGTTTTTTGAAAAACAATGAATTAGCAACTTTACGAAAATTTATTTTTGAAATAAATAAATAAATGGGTTACCTTTTTTTAAAGGCGAGCATTTCATTAGTGGGTATCGAATCCAAGATGTGGGCGGTCAAACCACCATAGCCTTAGCCAACTAACCTGGCTAAATGGATAAAAAAAAAAGATCACTTTGTGTTAGCCATTGTAACTTAGTATTAGTATTTACAATTCTAATTAATTAAAAACATTTGAAAGTTTATAATGGTGCTAATAGTAACATTAGGTCAAACCTAGTGTTAGGGGTTTTATTCATTATTGGGTTGATTGAAAGATGGGTTTTCTTTCTAGCATCCTAAAACAAAGAAGAGAGAGTCGTCACTATCTGATTCCATAGGGTTAGAGAAAAAAATGATTATAAGATAACAAAAGAAAGAATAAAATTGAAGGGAAAAGAAAAATAAGGGTTAAGTTTAGGGCTGAAAACCGAACCGAACCGACTTAGGTCGGTTTTAAAATTTTCAAACCGAAACCGAACCGATCATTAACAAAACCGATCCGAAACCGAACCGATTCTAATTTATGCAAACCGTAACCGAACCGAACCGACTAAAATTGAACCAAAACCGAACCGACCTACTATTTTAAACCTATTGTATTATTTATATATAAAATATATATTATTTATTATATATATTCGGTCGGTTCGGTTTGGTCGGTTAAAATCACATAGGAACCGAAAACCGAACCGACCACTTCGGTTTTGAATTTTTTGAAATCGAAACCGATCCGAACCGAATTTAAACCGAACCGATTGGTTCGATTTAGATCGGGTCGGTCGGTTTAATCGATTTGATCGGTTTTTTGTTCAGCCCTAGTTAAGTTGCATATACGTCTCATGATTTAGACCAACTCTGAGTTCAGGTCCTACGTTTGTCCAGCTTTGAGTCTAGTTTCCAAGACTGCGTTGATCATTAACTCTCAGTCCAGTAATTGAATGAATTGTTATCTTCTTCTTTTGAAATAATATTGACTTCGGTATAAACAAATTTAGAGCTTAGGTCCTAAAATTAATTCCAGTTTTACATTTAGGTCCTATATTTGTAACTGGGAGTTGACGGTCTTGGAGTCAACATGGTCTTGGGACCAAGTCGTAGAGATAACCAAATATAAGACCCAAGATCCAATATAGTACAAACTATAGGACCCAAACTGAAATAAACCAAAATATACGAGAAAATAAATAATAAGAAAATAAATAGAGGATAAGGGAGAGAAAATCTCTCTTCTTAGTTTGTGAAGAAGGAGAGCGTGTATGAGCGCATGTTTTTGCAATTTCGTGTGTGCATGTGTCTGTGTTTGAGCAGGGAAGAAGTAATCTCTGCTCGTCTGGGCTAGACTTCATAATAGACCCCAATCCTAAACAGGAGTTGGGCTGCTTAGAAACCATTTTTGCCTAAATGGGCTAGGTTCCTGTATTCATATAGCTCAATCCTTGAAAGGCTGGGAGGAAGTCATCTTCGTCCGTCTAGGCTAGACTTTTTAATAGACTCCAATCCTGAATAGAAGTTGGGTTGTCGAGGAACCTACTTTGTGCAAACGAACTGGGTTTTTGTGCACATCTTGGCTCAGTCCTTGAAATGACTTGAGTTAGGAAGGAATCATTTCCTCCCGACTAGGATAGATTTCATAATAGACCCCAATCCTGAACAAGAGTTGGGTTGTTGAGGAATCATCTTTCAGGAGTTGGGTTGTTGTGGACCATTTATGCTCAAACGGGCTAAATTCTTGTATTTATCTAGCTCAATCCTTGAAGACTTGAGATAGGAAGAAGTCATCTCTACCCATTTGGGCTAGACTTCATAATATACCTCCATCCTGAACAAGATTTGGGCTGCTGAGGAACCATTTTTGTCCGAACAGGATAGGTTCTTGTATTCATCTTGTTCAATCTTTGAGAGGATTTGAGCTAGAAGTCACATTCACTCGTCTAGGATAGACTTCCTATTAGACCCCAATCCTGAACAGGAATTGGGTTGTTGAGGAACCTACTTTGGCCAAACGGGCTAGATTCCAATTAAGCTGACTAGGTCACTTATTGGGCGAGTTGTCGATATCCCGAACAGGATTAGACATGGCATATTTGTGCCATTTTGGTCCCTCAGAATACATTATCCTGGTATGGTGAGTCGCCAATAGATTGGACTCATTCGCCTCGCGGTGTCATGGTTTCTTAAGCGGACTAGGTCACTTAGTGGCAAGTTGTCGTCGACTTTATCATGACTAGGCTGGGCCGTTGTGAACTATTTTGGCCCCCGTGATTGGACCAGGCTTCATTTGCGAGGTGAGATGTCCATGGACTAAGCTCAACTCATTGCATTGTACCTCGGCTCCTTGGCGGACTAGGTCACTTGTGCGGCGAGCGTCGTCACCCTCAGTAAGGCTAGGCTCGTCCGCTTGTGCATCGTTTTGGTCTCCATGGCAGGATTGGATTTTTAGTGCGGTGAGTTGTCATTGGATTGGGCTCGGCCCGCTGGCAGATAATAGTCTGTGTACTAAGTTCTGTTCGCAGATGTATTTTTTGTGGTTCCGAAGGCAAACTAGGTCACTTGTGTGGCAAGCTATCGTCATCCTGAATAGGAATAGGCTCGGCCGATGTGCGTCATTTTGATCCACGTGCTGCGACAACACGTCGGTCACCGCTTTCACTTCTAACTTCCGAGGAAGCCAGTTCTACAACTTCCTCACCCGAGAATCCCTGAGAGATATGGCAGACTTATTGAAAAATGCGCATAAGTATATCACTTTCGGGGAGATGCTGGCCGCTAAGAAAGAAAACAAAAAATGAAGCCAAGTAGGCCCCCAAGGCCCGGGATAAAGGATAAGGTGACCGAGTGACATATTCTTTGAGAGTCGTGCCCTACTTCTGTTTGAGACTGAGCAGGTAGTGAGGCTCTTTCTGATCCGCAGGCTCCCGACGAATCTAGTTTTAAATGCCTTTGCCAAGACCTAGAACGAATTGATAGATCTTGACTGAAAACTATGGAACTAGGTCAACACAGCCTTCTTTAGGCTGGTGAGAAAAGTACTACACAGGATGGCTTCTGAACTTTCTATGATGCATATGGGTCTGACATGCAGCTTCATCGTAAGCTCTGGTAGCTTATTCGGTTGTTTCAAATGTGCCTAGCCACATCCTTATATTATGTGTTGTGTCATTGATCTCTGCTACCCATCTTCTTGAAGGCCTTTGTATCACTCCTACAAAGTTGTTGTTGTTGTTGCTATTGCTCTCGTTGCCCCTCCCCCCTATACCAGATGAACTTCCTTTTTGTTATTTTTTGAATTGAATTTCCATTCATGAAGCTAATAAGCTTGAAAGTTTAATAGAGACGAATAGAGAGAAAGATGAACTAATACCCAAAGCATCATACCTACCCATGAAAAGTTGTTGCTCATTTAATAAAAGTTGTTAACATTATATCCAAAGTAAGACAAAGTTGTTGCCCATTTAATAAAAGGTTTCAACATCATACCCAAAGTAAGAAAAAGTTGTCATTGACTTGATATTTAATATTTTAGGTGTATAATTTGAAAATAGTCACGTTCCATTGTAATCAGTCGATCGGACGGTCGGTTTTAGTCAGTTTCAACTGTAAGGAAATTGTCAACCAAATCGAAATATGCAGCGTATGAATATTTGAAACTGAAACCGACCCGAAAGTTAAACTGACCGAATTAGTCGGTTTAGTTCAGTTCGGTCAGTTTGATCGGTTTTATTGTTCAATCCTATCGACAAGGAAAAATCATCCATATAAGAACCCATTCAAACAATTTACCTTTATCTGCATTGTCCAAAATGGGACAAGTTCAAATCCCAGGAAGTCCATTCTTGGCGCTCAAACGGGCGTGTTCTGCTTTGTGGCATATAGTTAGTTTTTTTCAACTTTAAATTATGCAAGCTATACGTTTTTCTTTTTTATAGACAACATAGAACAAACATAGCAACTAACCAAAAAAAAATGTGATGCAAATTACCTGAGCATGGTGACTTGATGAAGAAATACCCTAACGTTTGCACAAAAGTCGTCTAGTCGAAATTGAAGAAAATGGCCCTTTATTTTGTCTTTCAAAAGAAGTAAACCGTAAATAAAAATCATCAACATCGGAAATTCAGAATAATCTAACAAATAAAAAATAAAAAAATTTGTGGTTCCAATTACCTGAGTAATTGAGATGCCTTAACGAAGAAAAACTTGATTTGTCCACCAAAACCCTTTATTTGAAATTAAAGAAAACCCCCATAAATATGTACTCCAAAGGGGCCAAACCCTCAGTCAAAACCAATCATCAAGATTATACTTAGAGTTAGAAGAAAGAATCAGAAATAGAGAGATGTGTGTATGAATGTGAGCTCAAGAGATAAGAAAAGATGGTGGAGAATGAAAGAGGAAGTGGATAGCAGAAATACGTTGGAAGAAGGGTCCTTCAGTCGGATCAGTCCTTCTTCTTGGTTGCTTTTTTGGCTTCTTCAGTTCATTTTCTTCACCAATCCCTCTTTGGCGCTCTCTTTCTCTTCTCATTTTGCTTTGCTGTCTGTCGTGGTTGTCACGTGCGATACACACAACTTGTTTAGAATTATTTTTTAAGGGTTATTTACCTTTTGGCACTCATTAGGTCTTACGTATTCCTTCTTGACCCCCATTAATTCTCGAAATCCATTCAAACTCCCATTTTGAGTCTTGATTGTTAAGTCAAAGTCTTTGACTACCATAAAACATCCAAACTTTTCTAATCTCAAAATTGCCTTCATCTTCTTCCCCAACCCTCTCATCCTCTTTTCACAACCACATGATTTTCATTTTGATGTTATATTCATCTGTCACTGAATTCAGATAACTGACAACCAAAATGCTCAGCACACAATGCAGGTGCCTGATCAAGAATATGAAGCAATTCAGAAATTCGAAGCAATCCAGACCTTCGATTCACGAAACTATTTTCATCTAAACATGATGGAAGGAGGGTCCAGCAACTCACACCCTGATCAAACTGCTCTCCACCTAGGGTTATCATACTAATTGGTTATTTCTCTCTACAGTTGTAATAATTATATTCAAATTTGGGCTGGGTATATTCTAAAGAATAAAAAGGGCTACTGGATACAACATAATAGCAGCAACCTCAAAGAAACTAATATATTTCATGTCAACAATTTGGGCCATAAAGAATTAAACAAATTTAGTCTAATAACATCATTTTGATTCTTGACTGAGGAGAGAATTTGTCTTTGAAGTCTCAAGTTCATCCCATTTTAAAACTTTATTGTAAACATCCTCATCGTAAACGTGTATATAACATGTATATTTAACAGTGTGTTACGCTTACAAGCCAAGCATCAACAAACGATCTCAGACACAAGAAATTTGAAGTAATCATATAGTATTGTTTCAGCATCCATTCTTCCCCACCTTCCTATCTTCATCCATCCACAACAACACTGCCCCCAATCCCGCCTCTCTCCATCTGTTTCAGTCCCCAGTCACTCTCCTCACATGATCTACCCTTTCGATTCGCAAAACAAAGATCAAGACCTACTTCGCAGATTCTCTCTTCATCATCTCCTGAAATTGATTAGAGCGATAAAAGGGCAATGTTTTCCATTAAAAAAACCCTCAATTCAATACCATCCTGAAATTGTTGAGTGCTCTGGTTGTCAGTTATCTAAATTCAGTGAAAATAGATGAATATAACATCAAATTGAAAATCATATGGTTGGGGAAAGAGGAAGAGGGGATGAGAGGGTTGGGGAAGAAGATAAAGAGCAATTTTGAGATTAAAATTTTTTTGGATGTTTTCTGCTAGTCAAAGACCTTGACTTAACAGTCAAGACTCAAAATAAGGTGTTGATTAGATTTCAAAAACTAATAGGGGCTAAGAAGGAATACGTAAGAATTAATGGGTGTCAGAAGGTAAATAAGTCTTTTTTAATTACCTGTTGGATTTGTGTGTGTGTGTGTGCGTGATGCTCCACTTTGGTTGGTGTCATAGAAGCAATGACTATTTGGCACCACAACTTACCCTCACCGATGTCACTCACCTAATTTTTTCTTTCCCACACCATGTACTTTCTGTCTCATATCACAGTTATCTTTTACACCACCAATAAAAGAAAAAACCTAACTTTTTCTCCCTTCCCAAAATAAAAAATCGAAAGTTCTATTTCCCCTCCCAACTTCCTCTTTTCTTCTTCGATCCTTCCTTTTCTCTTCTTCGATTGAAAGCTCCCTCTTCTTCTTCTTTGATCGAAATCTCCCTATCTCTCTCCATTCCCAATTAAACTATCACACTCTCCCCCAATCTCTCCCATTTCAAAAGGGTTCATCAATCGAGCGCGTGATGGCGAGAGACATAGGAGATGGGGCTGCGATGGTGGCCATCACAACAGCCGCACTGTCGGCCTCCTTTATTCTCCTTTCTTCCCAAAACAGCCTAGCAGTCACTCATTCAAAACATAGAAACGGGGTTCGACCAATTTAGACGCTCGATTGAGATCGATTCTCAAACTAATCAAAATGTAGTGCTCTTATTTAACTAATAAACATAATTTGAATCACCTGAAAATGTTTTGAGATAAGCAAATTATAGTCATTTTACTAAAGTTACTCAAATATGTCCAGTAAAGAAAATAGGGTATTGACCCTGACTTTCAACCAACTTTGACAGTTGATTTAAACCAATTCTCAAGCTCATCAAAACATGAAAAATGTAGTATTTTGAATTATCTAATAAACACAATTTGAATCACTTGAAAATATTTTGAAATGAGCAAGTTATGGTCATTTTACTACAGTCACTCAAAAACTATCCAGCAACGACCCAGTCGCAAAGGATCATGCGAGTTTATGTCTCTCACTCACACAATCCTATAAGAATGTAAGTCTCTAACTCGCATGACCCACTGAAAATGTGAGTGGGAGACTTAAACTCACAGCAGATTCATGCGAGTGAGAGACATAAACTCACATAGGATCATGCGAGTGGAAGACTTACATTCGCATGATCCTTTGCGACTTGGTCGTTGCTGGACAGTTTTGAATGACTGTAGTAAAATGACCATAACTTGTTCATATTCAAGTTATTCAAATAGTGTTCATTAGATAACTCAAAGTACTACATTTTTGTGTTTTGATGAGCTTGAGAATCGGTCTCAATAGAGTGTCAAAGTCGGTCTAAAGTCAGGGACAGTACCATGCTTTCTTTACCGGATAGATTTGAGTGACTTTAGTAAAATGACAATAACTTCTCCATTTCAAAACATTTGTAGGTGATTCAAATGGTGTTCATTAGATCTCAGAGTACTACATTTTATGTGTTTTGATAAGCGTGAGAATTGGTCTCAATCGAGCGTCAAAGTTGGTCAAAAGTTAGGGACAATACCCTGTTTTCTGTACTGGACAGATTTGAGTGACTCCGCAACTGCGAGTCTTCCACTCGCATGTACCTCTGCAAGGGTCAATTTTTTTTGCTTCACAGTGGCCCGTGCGAGTGGGGAACCTATCCCCGCACGGTCCACCGCGAGGACAAGAAAAAGCAGAAAATGAGAGGGGAATGAGAAGAATAAGAGGGGCAACGACCAGTGCGAGAAGAAGATAGAGTATGAGATGAAGAGAGGGGAACTGAGAGAGTGTGGGTGAAGAAGATATAGTAAGAAAACTGGGAGGGGGGAGAAGAAGAAGAAAATGGAGAGAGGAAGGAGAATAAAAAGATGGAGTATGGGCGATGGTGGATGTTGCTTGTTATCTTCTCTCTCTTGCTGTTGTCGATCGTCCCTCGCAATTGATCACCCATTCCTCGCTACCTCCTTCCATGTTGTTTCTGTTGTTCTTGTTCTTGAGAAGAGAGGGTGAGAGAAGAAGAAGATGAATAGTGATTTAAATAGGTCGTCTATGAGAGCAAGTAAAAAAAATTTGGTGGTGTGAGTGAGTGTAACTTGTGCCAAATAGTCATTTCTTGCCATAGGCCTATGTTAAGGGTTGTTCCTGACCAAGGGTTATGATTTCGTTTTTTAAGTTAATTTTGGTCTCCTAATTTTAAGAAATATTTCTGTGTATAAAAAAACGTAAATATTTCAAGGATACATGAAATATATATAATAAATTTCGAGAGTATATGAAATATGTAAAATAATAATAAGATGCAAGTAATAAATCTATTAAACACATTAAATGAAGCTTAAAGCCAAGAAATGAAACAAAAATAAAATCAATATATAATTATAAAATTAGAGGGTGGTTTCAAAAATAAATATATAAGTAGAAGAAATGATAATTATAAAATCAAGGGGTGGTTTCATAAATCAATAAATAATTAGAAGAAAAACCCCAAATTTATGAAAAATTCAAAAAAAAAAAAATTTGAAAAAAATCCTCTTAAAAAATATAATTTTTGTAGCTAGTTTTTTATTTTTACGGAAAAAAAAAACTCGAAATTTTTCAAAAAACACTCAAAAATTGTAATTTTTCTTTCGCCATTTTTCTATTCATAATTTCAAAAATAAAAATATTGAAGAAATTTCACGAAAACACAACCCTTGGCCCTAACAGGACCATTGGTGGAAAGGTTATGTAGTGAAGAATATTTGCTACATAACAAAGTTATTGATCCTTTCTTTTGCCTTCCCCTTTCTTCATTCTAAACATAGTTGTGGGGGCCAAAATAAACTTTAGTCCAATTGGATAAAGAAGCCCAAAGATTTGGACCTTTTTCGAGAAGCCTGAAAATTATCCACGAAAGCTACAAGTATAAAAGGCCCAAGCCTGGGCCGAATACAAACTCAGTATAACACTATTTTCTTAGCAGAGAGTAGTGTTCATCACCAATCACCATGCTCAGCTGAGCACATGGGCTTGCAGGAGAGGTGTCTCCAAACAGGAAGTTACAACCATGGAAGTTGCAACTACCTGAAGAAAGTTGCAATCGCTTGCAAGCAGATGACTCACTCATCTGCCACACGTCTCACTCATCTGCCACGTGTCTCACTCATCAGCCACGTGTCTCACTCATTAGCCAACAATTGACTTTTTTCAGCCTCTATAAATAGTCAAACACAAAGCCTTCTGGAGGTAACACTTTCCTGACTTACAATTATCTCTTCAAATATAGAGATATAAACATTTTTCTAAAGACATTGTTCTAACTTTGGCATCGGAGTCCCCGTGGCAAGCACTACACTGGTGTCAACAATTAATTTCTATCTTATGTTGATTTCTCCATGTGATCAACACGTGATCCGATGGAAATTTGCATCCACAAATTGGTGCTTTCAATGAGAGCTTGAATCAAACTCATTACATGCTCTCTTCCATTCATAAAAAAAACTTTCATTCATTCACTTTAAATTTCCTTTCACAAACACTTTTATTTCAAAGGTCTTTTCAATACAATGGTGGGAACTCGAAAACAAACTAGCAAAAATTTTGTTACAAGGTCCTCTACTCGTACTAGACCGCCATCGTCACCACGGGTTTTGTGCTACCGGTTGGACAACCACTGGTAGTAGGTCTGCCACCGCCTGCTAACAATCAATTCCAACCTTCTACATAACAACCAAGCCAAATGGAAATGACACAACAAAAAAATCTTGCAGGTCAGATTGCTAATCTGACTAAAATATTGGAAGAACAGACCCGGGTGGTAAAGCGATTGGTAAGAGAATAGCCAAGGCAGATGACACATTGCCATCTACCAGCAGATCATGCGCATGGTAGTGGAAGTAGTCATCCATCAAAGGGAAATAATCCCTCTGGAAGCATTCATTCGAGATTAGGGTCACGAGTAAATGTACACTCTAGGCTCGGGCCTCAAACAAGAGTCTTCTCAAGGTTGGGCTCTCAAGCAATTGTGCACTCAAGGCTGGGACCGCAGACGACGCTAGACATAAATGGTCGGCGCATAATACAGAATCCCGATGGATGCGAACAATGCAAAGGACTAGATCTAGATCACTACACTAATTTGTCCCACATACCACATTCAGAGGCTCGTCAAATCCAGATAAGTTTTCAGGCGAATCCCGTTGAGACTCTACCTCACTCACATGCAGGTAAGTCACAATCAAATTCAGAATATGATGAGTCGTCTACTATAGATAATCGGAACAGAAACCATCATACAACCGAACAGCAGGATACACCCAGGTCCCTGGGGGCAGATGATGTGGCACAAATGGTCAAAGAGCAGTTGAGGAACTTACAAATTATGGAAAATTTAGATGATGCTCTGCGTAGAGTGGTAGCCTTGGTGAACACTTCACCTTTTACAACATCGAAGAGGCTCCTCCACCAGCAAGGTTTACCACACCAACCTTTACCCATTTCAAAGTAGATTCTGATCCTGAAAGGCACTTGAAGCATTTACGAAGCGTCATGACTCTGCACAAAAATGGTGACCCACTTATGTGCAAAGTATTTGCTATGAATTGACAAAGAGTAGCCCAAAGTTGGTTCCACACTTTGACCCCCCAGTCGATCAGCAACTTTGAAAATATTTCCCTTGTTTTTACAAAAGAATATTCATCCTACCGAACCGTAAAAAAACATGTTGACCACCTCTTCAACATGAAGAATAAGTCAAATGAATCGCTCTGAGACTTCCTTAGAAGATTCAAGGTAAAAAAAAGCAAGCATAGTTGGGTGTGATGATCAAATTGCATCCTCAGCTTTTAGAAAGGGTATGCCCGCCGATTACTGGTTGTATGGCGAGCTGACCATAAAACCAGGCAAAACTCTTGCAGAAGTCTTCACTGTGGTAGAACGCAACGCATTGTGGGATGTTGAAAAAATAATGCTAAGGTATTTGATGCGTTCAAGAATGATAGCAAACCTACTCAAAAGAATGCAGATCAAAAGGAGAGTAAAAATAACAGGGGTGACAAGCGTAGAGCACACTCTCCAACAAAAGACTCCTCTACCAGTAGAACATACACAGAGTTCTCGATTCTAATCAATCAAATTCTCCACGAGATAAAGAACCAAACTTGGCTGAAGAAACCACCACCCATGAAGGGAAATCCGACAAAAAGATATCCGAATAAATATTGTGCATTCCATGGAGCCACTGGTCATTTCACAAAAGAATGTCGAGCATGGAAAGACCACCTTGAGGAGCTAGTCAAAGCAGGGCATTGCACAGAGTATGTAGCCAAAAACACCATTCAACAAATTGAGGAAAATATGCAGCCAAGGAACCCCCAAAGAAAGTCATAAGAATCAATGGATTTTTTGTTGAATCTGAACTCTTTGGTTTCACAAATAATGAAAGGAAGTGAAAGATCAAACAAGCAACTTCGGTTGCTCAAGTGCTAATCGCCTCAGTCGATGGCCCCATAACTAGTTTCTCAGCCAAAAATCAGATGATTGGCTACACTAAAAGTGACCTACATGGCCTTGATCTACCACATGAAGACGCACTCGTCGTCAGCATTCAGATCGCTTATACAATGAGTGATAGAATTCATGTAGATAAGGGAAGTGCAACCAATATACTTCAACTTTCGTCTGTCAAATAGATGAATTTAGAATCACTTATCACCAAAAAGACAATAGTCTTGACTTCCTTCAATGGGGCTACATCAGTAACAATTGGCACTATGATTCTAGACGTCTACTCACTATCAGTCATCTGCTCGCAGACCTTTATGATAATAGATGAGCCCTCTCCCTACAACAGACTTTTTGGGGAGACCATTGATAATTAAAATTGATGATGTCACATCTTGTCTACACCACAAAATTAGATATCCAATCCCAGGAGGTGGAGTTGGAAAAATAAAGAGTGGTTAAGCCATTGCAAGGAGGTGTGCAGCCCGAGTATTGAAGGAAACGAAAGAGAAAAAATTTATTCTCGTCACTTCAGTCGAAGTAAAAGGGAAGAAGCCTTCTACCTCCTAATAGCAATTACAACACCAGGATCGGGAAGGAGAAGTTCAATTCGAATCCCCATTTGAGGACGGATGGAGACCTGAAGAAGATGCAGAACTTGTGATTCTTGATCCTGATCTTCCTTAAAGAAAGACGATAATTAGCTCTCACCTCGGCACAGATGAGAAGGCAGAACTCACTAGTTTCCTTCAAAGCAACAAAGATATGTTCGCTTGTTCAGCCTCGGACATGCCCGGAATTGATCCAACTGTGATCTGCCACAAACTACATGTAGACCCGACCTTTAGGCCTATTGTGCAGAAGATGCAAAATTTCGCCTCAGAAAAATTATCAATCATTGAAGCCGAAATAGCCAAGCTTTTGGCAGCCGATTTCATCGAGAAGGTATCCTACACCGAATGGTTGGCAAATGTGGTATTGGCCAAGAAATAAGAAAAAGGAAAATGGAGAGTTTATGTAGATTACACTAACCTCAACTAAGCATGTCCCAAAGACAATTATCCCCTACCTCGCATTGATCAGTTAATATACTCTACATTTGGTAACCAGTTGCTCAACTTTCTTGATGCCTATTCAGGTTATAATCAGATTATGATGTACGAACTCAACAAAGCCAAAACTTCATTGAAAGGGGGACTTAGTGCTACAAGGAAATACCTTTTGGTTAAAAATATGCTGGAGCGATCTATCACTACAACACAAATGCTCATTGATAGCATTTGCCGATAGCGTTTTTTTTATAAATGTGCTATAAAAAGTCAATTTTGAATGACTTTGCAAATAAAAAACGCTATAGTCAATTGGCGGGCGTTTTGGCGCTGCCAAATTTTTTTTCTATTTCGCGACTTTATCTCTCTTCTCCCCCCCCCCCCCCCCCCCCATTCACTACAGAACTCGCCTCTCATCTCCTTCTTGCTCGCCTCTCTGCTCGACCTCTTGCTCGCCTCCCATCTCTTTCTTGCTTGCCTCTCTCTGCTCGACCTCTTGCTCACCTCTCATCTCCTTCGAGCAGCTCTCTCTCTCTGTGTCTCTCTTCCACAACTGTTACTCACTGACTCTGCGCATGGTAACCTCTGCTTTGTAACCTCCGTTGGTCTTCTCTGTCTATGCTGGGCTTTCAATTCCTCCTTCAAATTTCCTTTTCTCCCCCTTCACCCCTTTCATCTTCACTGTTCAGCCATGGAGGCCAAGAAATTATCTGAGACCTTCTCCAAGGCTCTGATTGAGGAAGTACAGAAATGGGGTGGAATGAAACAGACTGAGGTCAGCTTGAGGTACATGATGGAGTTTGGGTCTGAACCCACTGAGAAAAACTTGCTCATCTCTGCTCAGTTTCTTCACAAGGAGCTCCCCATTCGGATTGCAAGGAGAGTTATTGAGCTTGAGAGCCTCCCCAATGGTTTGTCAGCAAAACCTGCTGTTTTGAAGGTAATTGTGTTTTTGGTTTGATTTCTTAATGGGTTTTGGTTTGTTTGTGTTAATTGTGAATTTGCATGTTGGATTTTGGTTGTTTTTGTTGAATTTTGATATCTGGGGGTGTTGGTTTGTTGGGTGATTATGTGAATGGGGGTTGATTAGGTGGATTTTGGCGTGGGTTTGGTTGATTGTATTTGTTTTGAATGACTTTGAGAAGGAATGAAGTTTAAGAAGCAAAACCGACTAAATGGGGTGGAGGTTCTAATTTGTATGATGTGTTTGAGGTCTGTCCTCTGTGGGATTTGAATTGGTGGTTCTGCATAATTAGTTCTCATTTCTGATTGCATGTTGCTCGGCTCTGATTGCTTGGTGTTTGAGTTTTGTCCTCTCTGTGGGGTTTGAAATTAGTGGGTCTTGCAGGGTTAGCAACAACAAGGTTAGCTTCTACCTCCATCTCTTCAACAACAACAAGGTTAGCTTCTTCTTCTGATAGATGGGGTTTACTTCTTCTTCTTTTTGGGTTCTTTTTGTTGGATTAAGAAAAAATTTATGTTTTTTTTTTTATGGATTTCATTCACTGTTTGAAGATCTAGGGGTTTTTTTTTTTTTTTATGGATTTCATTCACTGTAGTGGAGCTTGAATTTCTTTGTTTGTTCTTAAGATATGAAGTGGATCGAATCCTGGTGTTTTACTGGTTTTTACATTGTCTGAGTTGTTTCTTGAATTCCTTCCAGTGATAAAGACTCAAATACATTGTCTGAGTTGTTACATAACAACAGAGCAGAGTTCATTCGAATACGTACTTTTCTTCGTAAATCGCTTTCAGTTCCTGAGTTTGGTGATACAAATTCGATCAAAGAATTTTGTTTGCAAAATGCATGTCTTATCTTCTGCACTGCATCGACTTCGTCTACTTTACAGACAGAAGAAATGAAACCATTGAAAATGTTGGTCATTGATGAGGCTGCCCAGCTTAAAGAGTGTGAATCAGTTGTTCCTCTACTACTTCCAGGTATCCAGCATGCACTACTAGTTGGTGATGAATGTCAATTGCCTGCAATGATCAAAAGCCAGGTTTGTTTATCTTCTTATTGTCTGTATTCTCTTAGCTTTGCATGCTTGATCACAATTTGTTGTATTGTTACAATATTTTTTCTGCTTAATAGATTTGTATGGAAGCTGACTTTGGAAAAAGTATGTTTGAGAGATTGGTGTTGCTGGGTCAGAGGAAGCACCTCCTTGATGTCCAATACAGAATGCACCCTGCCATAAGCTTATTCCCTAATAGCATGTTTTATGGCAATCAGATTTCTGATGCTTCTAGTGTGAGAGAAAGTATCTACAATAAAGATTTGCTTCAAGGAGACATGTATGGACCTTATTCATTTATCAATGTTGGGTATGGGAATGAGGTTTTAGTTAATGGACATAGCCCAAGAAATCCAGTGGAGTCAGCTGTGGTCTCTGAGATTGTTGCAAAGCTTTATGAA